>CM032232.1:84892500-86092500 GCA_019009955.1 Riptortus pedestris
TTGCAGACTAAAGTTTGGCCCACAAGTGTCAAAGGTTGCCCATACCTGCTTTATACGATTCCTTAATCCCGCTCAAGTTGGAAAAGCTTGGTAGGTAATATACAGGTAACTTATCTCGAGCAACATTATTTTTGAGATGTTAGCATAAATTCAAAAAAAAAAGTGTCGTTTTATAATGATTTGTATTCGTCACTCTTAAACCGGGATAGATTATCTACATATCAGAAACCTTCTCTTTGCGGGGCAGGTGTTCGGGTTTTATATGAACTCTCACCTCTTACATTGGCGTTTTCTGAGGTCTATAAAAAAACATTAACTGTCTTATGTAAAAGAAAAAATCTTTTTTAGAAACTCAAACTCCACAATGTTCATATAAAATTATTTTAATGTCGTTTTAGTTTTATATCAATTGTGCATGGAAGAAATCCTTATTGCTTTCAAGTTGTGCACCTAACCCTTTAATACGCTGCTTGTTCGACTTTGGGGCTTGAAGTTTTTCTCAGACGAAAATAAATCGCGCAGGATCGTTATTTCCAAGAAAAGAAAACAAATTTGGAATGTAATATTCATCCAAAAATGAACTTTAGACAAATTGCATATATTAAACACATCTAAAAACGACGATATTCGCTAATAGTTGACGTCATAACTTGTATCCGTGTTGTCAGCAAGTTAAACAGAGCATTAATCAGATGTGTACGGTGAGAGGTCTCCAAGGATGGCAGGGATGGAATGCTTGCTGGATTGAAGGTCAAGGATCTGCGAGAAGAGACTTAATGATTAACGTGATAATGAGCTGGCAGCCGGCCAATACTGCTGATGACAGACACACAGTCCTTGCTTAGAATGGGATTCGAAGAATCCTTCATCTGATGTTTAGTCTAGTACGATGAAACAATAGTGCATAATACAAACCTCAACTATGTTCGTTCTCTTCCAAAAAGTATTCCAATTGCCAGAAAGGCCTCCTCTGGTCGCTCTATATATTCTAGTGAAAAATCATCGCTCCCCAGAAATCTTGAAATGAACGCATCAGTTGTTATTCGTTACCACGATGTTTTTGGGTCCCCTTGTATTGTCATGTCATTTAATCTCAGTCTGTCAAAGTCTTTATTAAAGTTGTACAGTCTTTATTAAAGTTGTAAAGTTGTACACGATTCACTAAAAATGTGTTCATTGTTTTTCATAATTGTTATTATTAGTCACTTTTACAAAATCCGTTCTACTCCTTGTGTGGAGAGCATAATTGTGAAATTGCAACTTTTGTCAGTATTCAAAGTAGCTGAGATATACTCGTAGATGACTTGAGGTTGAACCCTCCCTTTTCACCTCTCCTATTTTATGTAGGTTCTTGGATCTGTCACTACATAACATATATTTATTGCGCTAAAACTGAATTCGTTCCTTTGTTTAGTTAAGTTATTGTGAATTACAAGAATACCATATAAATTTCTTACCGAATTCTGCGTTTTTCGAAATTTATAACTCTTTTATACATAAGAAACATTGTCCGTTTTGTACCATTACCAAGAGAAGACTTGTTTCTAAGGAATTTATGATATTGTTTGTCTGTATCTTTAATACCATTAAAAGAATCACATTTATCTACCGTATGCCAATAACCTGGACGGTATTAATAAATAAATAATAATACCAGTCACAAATTTAGAAACATTTCTTGTGTTAACCAGCAAATTTGATCGAAAACTTTAATTAAAAAAATCGATTTAGCTTATTATTTTCATATTCCGTTTTCCTATACTAGTAAAAACACTATTCTAGAAGAAAGCTGAGGAATGCTGAGTAGACGGACCGCCGTCTACCCATCTCGAGTCCATTGCGCACCGGTGTTATTTTAGCATTCATGTATTTTTTTAAATATCATATTTCTTCCTATTATTTGATAAGAGTTTGTTATAATTGCTGTCAAAATATTGAGAAACTGACTTGATTATACTGACTTTTAATTCATGTTGTACGGGATATAAAAGTTTCATTTTATATTTGTGGTAAGTAAGTTTATTCAACCAATGGTATGGTCCGAACTCTTAAATTAAAGTCTTAGTGAAAAACTAAAAGTGTACCCTGCTTATAAGAGTGGTACCAAAATGAGAAATAAATTAAGATATAGTTCATTCTATAAGATTATGTCAACAATTACTGTCAGCTTTAGATGACCTACTTTTCTTATCAATTCTCCAGCCCGATTACGATATCATGAAATGGGTTGTTTGGAAAATTGAATTGAAATGCACTTCTTTTAAGGCTTTATTTACTAAACTCCACTGCGATTTCAGGTTTTGTTTATTTCTTTTCTATTAAATAATCTAGAAATCATCCGAAAATTATGTGGTTCAACATTAGCCTTACTTTTATGATGATGATAATTAATTTTTAAGATAGCTATTAACTTTTTAGATAATACATGTATATCCAGTGGATAAATTGCAGTAAAACCTCCCATTTAATATATACCTTTTGAGTATTTCCCCTTTTTATTCTCAGTATTACAATCGTGTACTTGGCCTTCAGAGCACAGTACCAAAAAGTCCGTCACGCAGGGGCTGCGCAAACTAAGCAGATTTCCCATGTGAAGTTTTACAATAGAGAAATTTGCCTATTAATAACAGTAGTAGTAACGAATCTCTATACCTATTCAGGAGGGGCAAACAGGTACGGAAACGGCCGCCCTAGCTCTCGGCGGAAAGTCCCGAACATAGCCGACTTCTGTTGACCACACACAGAATATAAATGCAAATATCTCGGTTAATATTCAAGATACAGAATAAATGTATAGATCAATATTTATAGTAAATTTATTTATTATTTATTAACGTCCACTTTTTGCAACTTAGGCTAATCGTGACGGGTTATCTACAGGTTACCACCCTTTTCTAGCCAGGGTGGGATTTTAGGACGTTATTTAATGAATTTCGTCACTAAATAATTTCCTGTGCCCAGGCAAGAATCGAACTCGCCACTCTAGGTTTACCATGTGAGATAAAGGTCAACGCTTTAACTCGCATGGCTAACCTGAGCCCCAAATATAGTAAATTTAAGATATTCTGTTCAAACGACGTTCGTCTAACGACGTTTGTCAAACTGACGTTTGTCAAAAGAACGTTTGTCAAATGAACTTGGCTTCATTTGAAGTGAGCTTTCACTCCAGTGCTAACCTAGGACAAAGTTAAGTTAAACGGAAAGTTTAAGACTGTGTGACAAACAGTTCGTGTGACATACGGATGAAAATCCAGAACGTCGTGTGAACTAAACGTCGCGTAGTCTAGTGTATAGTAAATTTAATTTGCAATAAGATTGATTCTATACAATTTTTCGATCCGACGCATAATAACGGAGATATTTCGAATTTTCAAAAATCCCCCCTCTAAACCCCCCTCCCACTGGTCCGATTTCAGCCATTAACGAACTTGATCTTTCTTTCACATAAAGCGATTAAATTTCGAGTTTGGTAACGATCAAACAAAAATTGCGACCGCTAGAGCGTTAACAGACACACTCACACACACACACACACACACACATATATATATATATATACAGTTTTGAACGGACCTTATTTTCATCATCTCCTGGAAAGGATCGATGGACATTTGAAGAAATTTTTCAAAAATCGCATCATGAGTACGACCTCAGTTGCTGATTTCCCTTAAGCAGTATTTACTTATATCTTGGCACCCAAAATAATTGGTCTAACGAGTATCATATTACTATTGAGGATGTATTGATTTTTGAAAAATGTCCGTCGATCCTACTTAGCAGATGACGAAAATGGGGTCCATTCAAAATTATGTATATGTTCAAATATTAAGTGTTATTAGTAATTTCTTGTTTCCTGCCTTCAGCAACACCCTCCCCCCTATATTACTCTTTTAATTTTTACTAATATAAGTAGAGAATATGACAGTGCTAGTGTGCCATACCAGCAAATGGAAATCCGCTGTTCCATGACGAACTTTTTGAAATAGCCTAATCGGCAATGCTTGAAATCCTTATCGTTCTGTATGCACGTCTCGGTTATCTTCATATTTGGGATAGCTTAGGGTATTAAGGTATTGTTTGCCATATCCTTAGTGACGGGTTTAATGCCCTGCATGACATTCAGTGACAGATTCACTCAATGTGATATCTATCCTTTATGTCAACCTAGCTCCTTAACACTGTTGATCCAAACCAGCCTACTATTAGCCTCTACATTACCTGGAAGTAAAATGAACTAAAATATCCATATTACCGTATTTCCTTAAGGGAAATCAACTATTGAGATAATACTCATGACGCGATTTTCGAAAATCTTCTTCAAATGTCCATCGATCCTACCCAGGAGATGACGAAAATGATGTCTGTTCAAAATTATATATTTATATAGATAGATACGTATATAGATAGATCTATATTGCCTGTTAACGCTCTAGCGGTCGCAATTTTCGCTTGATTGTTATTAAACTTCATATTTAATCGTTTTATGTAAAAATAAAGATCAAGTTCGTTAACGGCTGAAATCGGACCTGTGGGTGTGGAGGGGTTTAGAGGGGAGGATTTTCGAAAATTCAAAATATCTCCGTTACTGTACGATACGTACGGATCGACAATTGTATAGAACATATCTTATTGCAAATTAAAAGATCTGTAAATGTTGTTATGTATATGTTTTCATTATCTTTAATATTAACCGAGAAATTATGAAGTAAGCTTTCACTCCTACTCATGTCATATCAGCAATAAGCTGTTATATTATGAAGCACTTTATTTGAAGTCTAAGTAACTAATATCGATGTCATTGATCTTTTACGTAATGAGATAAATGCAAATAAAGGACACAAGTGGGAAATCTGCTTAGTTAACGCATCCCCTGCGTGGCGGATTTTATTTATTTTTTTTGTAGCCGTTCAGTTTCCCTTCAGATAATTGCTTAGTGTGGGAAAGCAGTTGTGTTTATTAATGAAGAAATGTGGGAACCTTCCTAGCGGCATTAGTCCAGTACTTACTGATTGTAGCTTTTTGTACTTTACTCTCCGCTCTGTCTCCGGGCATGACTGTCTCCATTAAATCTTTAGCCTTAATGTCTTCTTCTTCCCCAGACAATTTTCTTCATTCCGGTTAGCTCTTGCTATTCTAACGGTGAGAATTAGCCTCAATTATTGTTAGCACTAGTTCCAAAATATCTGTTAATGTATTTCTATGGTCAAGAGTGCCACGAATAAACTGTATTTTTGACACATAGTTGGAAGGGACAAAAAACAGGAAGAAGTCCGTCAAGTAGGGGCTGCGTAAAGTAAGCAGATTTCCCGAGTGCTGATATAGCACGCTACTGATCTCGTCTCAACACATATTATCTATTTATATGAATAACCTATGAGGGGGAAGAGCTATTACAGGTAAAAGAAAGTACGTATAGGATTAGGATTAATATGGTTTGGGCAATCAACAGCCAGGTTATTATGCCCTTTTACGAAAGTGCGTATAACTAGCCTTTAGTTACGAAACAATTCAGAGAATAACAAGTGTACAACATCAATTGTTTAACAAGTTTGGTTCTATAACATTTCAAGATCCTGGTCATGAGATATTTTGATTTTTAGCATCTCCCCTTTAAACCCCCAGCATTCCAAGGCCGATTCACTCAATACAAATATGATATGGCTTTAGCCTTGACTGAAATGGCTAAATATCGATTATGGTCAAATAAACATTTTCGAGTAAAGAACGAAACATTATAATTCATGACGTCATCGTCACATAAAGTATTTGTAAGAATCACACAAAGTGAATTTCAGTGAAAACCATACTTGGTATTTAACCTTAGAATGAAGTGGTTCATCATATAATAGCCTATTGTTAATATGACAAGAGTATGACTGGGTGTTTACTGTAGGCTGAAAACTAAAAAAATGCAAATATCTCGGTTAATAATCAGGATACTATAAAAACATATATATCGCAACATTAAATTTGCAATGATTGGTCCTATTTACTTTGTCGATCCGACGTACAATATTTAGATATTTAGATTTTTCGAAATTCCCTCTCTAAACCACTCACTGCTCCGATTGACATTGATGAACTTTATCGTCCTTTTTAAATAAACCTATTAAATATCGAGTTTGTTAACGATACAAAAACATTGCGACCGCTAGAGCGTATAAACACACACACACACATACACACACATATATATATATATATATATATATATATATATATATATATATATAATTTTGAAGGGACCTCATTTTCATCATCTTCATCATCTGAGGAAATGTTTCGAAACTCGGGTTATGAGTACGACCCTAATTGCTGATTTCCCTAAAGAAAATCTGCTAAAATAATGAGTGGAATCAGAGAACAGTAAACCGATAATAATAATCTTCAATGCCGCCAGAGAGCTGTAGGAGGTATTAATAACATTAATGGCCCAATGAATGATATTAGCTCCCACATTGCGAAATACTAGCAATTCATGTTTGCTCTTCAAACCAATGTCATTGGATTGGTAGTGGATGTCCATTTGCTTAAATTAGAAATTATTTGTGACTGAGAATTAGTTTTCAGCTAGTGACCTCACTGGTTATTACTTAACTTAAATATAAAGCCAAGATCATTCTAAAGAGCTTAGCATTGAAATAATTGATTTTGTTGTAATGAAGAAAGGTTTTTTTCTGTACTAAAATTTGCCGGTTAATGGGGTGTGTCAAAGTTGGATCTTTAGTTTAAAATGCAAACTAAAAAAAATAATTAAAATTCATTTCTCTATATATTAATATATTAGTTCTGTTTTACATACTAGTTAATTATTACAATTTTAATAAACGAATATTAGTAATTCCAGTTATAATAAAGTGTTTGAATATTCTTCTCACGAAATTTCCATTTATTGGAATTTGTATTTTCAGCTATAACGAAAGAAACACTTCAAGAGGTAGTTTGCTTGGGCTTTGATTATTCCGAACATTGCAGAATTTCTCCTAGGGGCAGGAAATCGTTAAGTCTGTTATAGACGATCGAATGAAGTCTTCACGGGCGATTATTTCTCCTAAGCAATGTAGAAATTGCCACAATCATTTATTTCTAATAGAAAATATCCAATGTTCTTATAAATTTAATGAGTTTTAATTATTTTGTTCAAGATATTTTAAACGTAACACATTGTTAATTATTAATAGTACTGATACAAGTGTTTTCACATTTCATTAGAAATAGTAACGCACTGATTTCAGGTTACATAGAACAGGTGTCCGATATTAAATGCTACTCAGTCCGTTAAGACCACAAATAGATAAATTTAGAAACTTATTGGAATGAAACTAATCTGAATTTGATTACACATGTACTTATATTCCTTACCTACATACTAAAGTTATGATCAACTTGCCCTAATGCCCCATTCCAATAATAATTTGAAGATGGTTGGTATTCTTACCTAAAATCCCAGTCATTGAGATACCAATGATCATAAGAATTGTTCATTTAGTGCTTCCCTCATCGCTTTAATTATCCAGTTATGCAATGCTATCGGTTTGTCACGAATTCGTTAGTTACGATATTTTTGTACATTGTCGTAAATGCAAATTAACAAATGATAGATGTTCAGAATAGATGCTCTATGATGCAAAAAGTAGTAGGCTTAAACAGAATTTTTAGCACCTCATTACCTCCTTAAGTCTGAAGAAATTGACAGTGTTATGAAGGAGCGCCCATGTAAATTTCTCATTTACACATTGCGTAGTTGTAAGAAAATTTATGATGAACTATTGTTCTGAAGAAATAAGATTTCTTCTTAATAAATTACATTGGAATAGGTACGAGGAGATGAGTTGTGAAGGCGTTATTGATTTCTATCGACTGGCAACACTGGAAGCCTTATTAGTCTAGCAAATGTCTATGTACCTACAGCCGTTTATATAATTTGGCACTTAAAGTATTTTTAATTGCCTTTAGTCACATAAGGCGACTAGAAACAATTTTATATTTGTTTCAAATGAGATAAAGGGCTATTACTTCTCAATATAGCATAATTCGTTGTTGTGAAATCAATTTACGAACAAGGAGTTTACAGAGAACCCAAATGTTAAATTCTGTTGACAGGTACTTATATAATTATTAGTTTGGGTCAGAAATGTCAATTCCTTAGTTAAGAGGCAATCATTTTATTTATTAAATTAACTCCCACTTAAGGCCACTAAGGCTAATTGGGACTTGTAACCTTCAGGTCACCTTCCCCACTCTGGCCAGAGAGTGATCAAGGAATTATTTAGTGAATCCATCACTTAATAAATTCCTGAAAATTGAATTGTGTAATAAGCCCTATGCGGTAACGCACAATACTAACTTGAATTAATATCAAGCTACAAGAAGAACAATTTTTAATTATATTATTATTATTATTCAAAATGCCTTCCGAGATGGCTTCCATACACTTCTTCCAATGCTCAACTAAGTTTATCATCCCTTCTTGAGAGAACGTACTATTGTAATAATAAATCTTAGAATTTTCGTAATAATTTCCTGGGTCTGAATGTTATCCTTGTTTTTATATAGAAATGTTGTAGTTTGTTTTCAAATGTTGGGAAAACTGAAGGTGGGTGTGGTAAAATGTCTATTTCCTTATCCCATAATTTCATGGCAAACTCATGGTCTGGGATTGTCATGAAGAAGTATAAGTCCTATTCTGCGTACGTTTATCGGTTGTGGTTTTTTTTCATAATACTCTTAAGGAGATCTGTTTCTTAGGATGTAGTCTTGAAATGCTAGTAAAATAAAAAACTTAAAATGTACATCACCTGTGTTCGCATAGTACACTAGGACTATTATCGCGTGGTAGACATAAGAGTGACGGGTTCGATTCCCGCCATGGACAGTAGAAATTTATTTAGTTTATTTAAATAAACTCCTTGAGCCCACTGCTAGAAAAGGGTGGTAACCTGTAGATAACCCGACCCTATTAGCCTAGTAGCATAAAGTGAACGTAAAGAATAATAAACAAACTAACTAGGACTATTACTTTGTCACCTGCCAGATGCTTGCAGAGAAATATATCAACAGTCTCATTGCATTCTGGAAGTCGTCAAGTCTTCCTCTTTCATGTGCGCCATTTAGAATCTTTTAGGGAAAACCTGTGGGAATCCTTTTTTTTACTTACTTTCAATACTGGCTACGTCAGGTTTGCTACTGCAAAGCCTACATTTTTTTAAAGGCTTAAATCAAAGTTATCCCTTTCTTGTACACGATTATATTTTACTATTAGACTCGATTTTTTTTTGGGTATGACTTAACTTGCTAAGAAGCAGTCGAACAAACTTCCTTTGTATAATCACAGTTATAACCCACTGAATCTAGTAAAGATGATTAGGAAGTCATTTATAATTTACAGAAAGACATCATACAAATCTAGTATAATCCTATTCTATCTTACTTTCACCTATTGCCTTCAAACTATCAAGCACAGTGGACCATGCCGCGGTTGTGAGTTTTTGCTACTTCGAGTTGAATTTTATTTTTATGAACCCATCCTTAATGAACTCATAGCAGCTTCTGCCTTGGAGATTTAAGTTCATTCAACAGTTTTAGAGAGAGTTATGTTAAACAGCATAATAGCACCTCCCCTCATTTCTCATTCAAAGCACAGCGGACAATAACCGGGCTCTTGAGGTCTGTAGGCTGTGAACATCCATCTGTTTGAAAGCGCTTTGTTTGCATGCTACATCTGGCAATGTTGGTGACAACATTCCACCTCACTGACTCATCACTCATATTCAGAGCTCATAAATATTATAAACCTTCCTGAGTTATTGAATACTGGCTGAGTATTCAATACTGAAAATAAATACTTCATCAGGAGCAAGTATCTATTTTGCCCAAAAATATAAATTTATTTATTTCAACATTTATTCATCAACAGTACAAAAATAATTGACTCGCTCAGTATTCTACTTCACCGTTGGCTCTTGAGGTATTTTTGTACTTACTAGCTAAGGTACCGGGCTTCGCGCTTCATTTGAGGCTGAGTGATGATGGTATTATTTTATTTTTTTGACTTTACTTTGTACAATATTTTTACATTTTCCAGTCTCAATTTTTAGGCTTTAAACCCGAGTCCGGAGTGCTGGGGATATGTTAATAATAAAAGTATTTGTTATGTGCCTAATTCTACAAAATATGTTTATATTACTCGTTTCCTAAGCATGTATCTTTTTTTATATATAACATAATCATAAATCATCATATGGTCATTGACAAAAATACGGAGTTTCACTGATTTCGATTTAGTCTATCGAGTCCCATAACATTGTTGACCCCTTCTATAGTTTTTTGTGTATACATCATTTATACTTCGTTATACGGAAAAAGTGAAAATATCAAAAGTTGCTTTAAATAACAAAATAACCAACTTTTGTTATGTGCATAATTACCGAAAAACCAATAGGAAACGAAATATACAATCCCACTCCTTTTCGTACGTCCAAATGTTAATATAGCTTATAATCAGGGACGTGATAATGCCAAATCACATACATAAAACCTAATCTGTTTTAATAGTAATATACATACCAAGTTCCATAAAATTCGGTTCAGCCGTTTACGATTCTATAAAGGACATACAGACAAACATTCATTTTTATATATAAAGATTACTCCATTTGAACTGCTTCCTGCAACATTTTCAAAAGATTTTCTTCATATATCCAAAATCAAAGATCGAGTAACCCAAGAAAAAAACCAAGTACATGATAGTAAGCTGCAACCTCCAGGCGGGGGAAATCTTGTGTTTGAGGAACCTATAGTTCACTGTCACTATCGAATTCCTCGGAGTTATAGTAACGTATGTAGACGGTAATTTGAATTCACTTGATTTGAAAGCCAAAAGTTTGAGATGAACGCAGCATACATGATTGACAAGGTAAAGAAAGATGATTTGATTCCGTGTAGTTAATAGACAAAAAAACCAGGGGGTTCTACATATTTACGTGTAAAATATTAGATCTAATATTTTACACGTAAATTAGATCTAACCATGTAATATAATTGTAATATCTAGATGACAATGTTGGGTTTTGTGATATGCTTAAATAAGCAATTTGGAAAAGAGCAATCGACTGACCATCTGATAATACCATAACATTCTCAAGAAATGTTATATGCTAATTGATGATGGGATCCTGATATCTCCCACGATTCTTTTATTGATTTGACCTTTGCAGCATATAAAATATAAAAGATTTTAGGAGTCACTCTGTCCAGCCAAATTTATAGCTTTATTTGAATCATATATCTTCTTTCTATAACTCCTGTCCTCGGTAATAATTTGCTTTTTTATTTATATTTTATGGCATTTCTGTGCGAACGAAAGTGTGCCAGCTGTACGTATGTAGATATATCCTGCTATATTCTTCCCATATGTTTAGCTTTATTACCTTCATCATTTTAATTTAACATAACTATATAAACTTTTTTCCATCTTTAATACTCTATTAACATGTTGCTATGAAACAAATAGGACTATTTTATGCAGATATTATAGTTATTAATAATTATAATAATATAGTTTTATCGATTATTAGAAATATCGATATATATATATATATATATATATATATAGATAGATAGATAGATAGATAGATAGATAGATAGATAAATAGAGATAGATAGATAGATAGATATATTCGTGTGTTTTGTTTGAAATACTTGAAAATCGCCTTTGTTGCGGGAAACAAAAAACAAATAACTGAATAAAATGTTTCTCCCGTTCTATTAATACAGCATGTGTATGTGAATTTGTTTATTACGCTAATGGATTTTCACCAAGGAGTGAGATATGGCATCTTCATATTTAGAAGATTTTTCATAACGAAAATCTAGCTGAACGTAGACTTTCTGCCTCATGTCCACAAATGTCCTACCAAGGAGATGAAATGAGCGAGATCTGTTCCAATGCGTAATATATATATATATATATATATATATATATATATATATATATATATATATACATATATATGTTGACGAACATTGTGTGTTTGGCTCCTGTATAGGCACCATTCACAACCAACCTTAGTTTTATTCTCAAAGTCTTATATATTGTCAACTTTGTAATCCTTAATCCGAGTTTGTTTCTCAGATCAAAAGGGCTATCCTGTTTTAGAGTACAAGATCTAAAGGATCACCCAACACCCTAATTTGTCGAGAGGTTTTCATATATTGTACTTCCATGCTTCATTTTGTAACTGCGAACTCTTCTACCACACTCTGCTAGTACCGTGATACGTTTCGGCATCTTTTAGCAGAGCTATTGAGGTCGTACTCATGACGCGATTTTTGAAAATTTTCTTCAAATGTCCATCGATCCTACTCAGGAGATGACGAAAATGAGGTCCGTTCAAAATTATATATATATATATATATATATATATATATATATATATATATATATATATATATATATATCCGTTACAATACATTGGATCAAAAAATTGTATATAACTAATCTTATTGCAAATTAAATTTACTATAAATATTGTTCTATACATTTATTCTCTATCTTGAATATTAACCGAGATATTTGCATTTTTATTAAATTTGGGCCGAGAACCTATGACTGTTTCCCGCCAAAAGCTAGTTTGGCCCTTTGCCGCAACTGTTCGGCTCTCGTATGGAGATTTCTCTATTGTATAACTTCACGTGGGAAATCTGCTTAGTTTACGCAGCCCCTGCGTGACGGACTTTTTTGTATCGTTATCTCTGTGGATGTACACAACATTTCGCAAAGCAAGACCTAATATTAAGAGATAGAAAAAGTAAGAGTATCTTAGTTGTACTCTGTTGATTGTCTGGAGTGAGGGGCCCTGAAATTGTCCCCGTCCCCTGGCGGACGTGAGCCAGAGGTTCGAGGTCCCTTCTCCTTGAATGACACACTCTCTCCTTCCAACAACCCGAGTCTTTTCCTACGGCCAGACAGGATGACTATCGTCAAATTTTTATACTCACACTTGTATTGAGGTTTCCCGAAGTATAAGTAGTTGGACCATGTCATGGTTTAGAAATAAAGTTTGTTTCTTGCGAATTTTCTCTTAAAAAGTTTTCTATTCCTCTTATAGTTATTCCCAGATTGATAAGTTGTTATATTGATTCCCCCATATCCTGCGTGCTTCAAAGGCTCCCGCTGTCAGGCATTGGCTCAAGGGGATTTGACTGAAGTATTGGACGTTAAGTCAGGATTGAGACAAGGTGACTGCATATCTCCCATGCAGTTCGACTTCAGCAGCCTCGGAGAAGGTAATACGTGAAGCTTTCAAGGCGAATGGGGGAGTACAAGTTTGGGGCTAGATTTCTCGCCTATGCATCAGTTTAGCTGTCGGTTCGTTGTTAGTGGCAAAAGAGGTAAGCATGCAAGTAAACCAAGAAAAAATTAAGTGCAAGGTGGTGAGCCGTATCCTACACCTCGAAAGCAGCTTGAGTTTAGGGGACCTATCCTTCGCCGAAGATGACTTGAGGAGGTACTTTCTGTAAAGTCAAAACCAGAATTGACTGGTGTTCTGGAACTATTTGGTAACTTGATGAGAAGCTCTAGAAAGACTGGGGAGATTTGTGGTTTGTGGAATTGATTGTATACATCTTTCCTTAATGCAGCCTGATAATATGCTCTTCACTTAGGAGCCACTTCAGGAAGGTGAAGTGCAAATTTGTAAAACGTCCAACAACCTACAGTTATTTTGGTCTGGTATGGGAGAGAAAAGCTCTAAGATATCACCACGGATGGCGGATCGTTAAATGTTGGGGAAGAATGCAAGCCTGATATCGTCCGTGCTATTAAGGAGTCAACTTTATGCTGTATGGACACCATGAGATGATTTCGCCCAGCAGGCTAACCAGGAAAATGCTGAATGGAACTCTAAAGTTGGGTCGAAAGAAGAGGAGGGGGGGTTCAGCCCATGGCTGGATGGCCTGGGATTTACTGACTTTGGGGTCTGGAATTTAAGGATCTTCGCTATAGACCCAACGGAATGTTTTAATAGTTATAAAGGCCCAGAACCTGCAAGAACTGTTGCTCAGTTAGCAGATGTAAATTAATAGTAAGTTGGAGTCAATGAAAGTGCAAAGAGTTTTTTAATTTTTATTTCAATACGGGAGAGTTTATTAATCCTTGTTATATATTTTTCATGTAATTTATATTTAGTTGTATTAATATGTGTCTTCTTGACATTTTCATGAAATTAATTTCGTTGTAAATAGGTTTATGTGCTCTCCATTAAGAACAAATTCTCAAGAAAACGTTTATGTCTAACTAAACTTAAGTAGGATTATTTAGCATGTATTTTTATTGTTAGATTCAATATTTGCTAAGAACTAATGTGATACTGTCGCCAATAGCCTTGCACGTTTCATAGTAAGGTTATTTACTAAAGGTGGTAGAATCTATTTAATTGGCACCTTGAAAGGAATTACTGCACGTGATCCATCATGAGGCTGTGCCTATGGAAAATAATTCAAACTCTCTTAATGCGTTGTGAAATCTCCCTATTGCAAAGCCGGTCGTTCGGGATTTTTAGCCGACCCCCAAAATCAAAATGGAACAAATTTTCCTTCCAAATTTTGGTTTGTGTTTGTGTGTCTGTGACCCTACCATATGGAAGCTCTACATATCCTGTCTAGATATGTTTTAGTCTATTGCCTTTTTTGAGTAGGTTGGGTGGGCTCTTTTGAGCAGGCATTTCTTTAGTCCAAATATCTAATAATAAATGGCGCCATAAAGTGTCTCCCTTGAAAGTTTCGGAAGTTGATCATTTTGAAGAAACGTGTTCATTACATCAATCTCCTCTCGATCAGACATGTCTTTAATATTATTGTCATTGGTTTATCTGATCAGTTTATACTGACTTTGGTGATGGCTGACTGGTGTCTAAACTTCATATTTCTTTAAAGTACTAGTCCCACAATCGTAACACTCTTAGGGACAGAATCCCTTCTGTAACACCCTTATGTAACTTACTGGTTTTTCTTGTCTCAAAATGCACATCCATCTCCATGAGTTCCTTAGCTGTTTATGTGCCTTTATTCTTGCGGGGAAATCATATCTCTCCTTTTCTACTGTAAAAAAAGTTGTTTGCCTTCATGTTGGTAAATTTACTCTTGTAAGATGTAAAGGTTATTGTCGGACGCGTTCAACTTCAGGACACCAAAGTAACCAAAGGGCATTCCCTAGTCGCATTTGTTATAATTTAACTTTATCCTCCCAACCACTAATTCATTCTACCTATGCAGAATTTATTCAGAATTTTGGGCAATGTATCGCCCTCTAATTAATTTTTAAACAGCAAATACAATATTTTATGATTAAGAAAAAAAAAGTCAGGATTCGGTGAATGTCCTAAGTTACCCCCATTAAATCTATTGATTTATTTTCATAGAATTGTTATTATTAATTATTATTTAAAGTTATGAGTAATCACGTTTTTTGTGCACGTGTTTGTATAAAAAGTTTGTAATACCCTTAAATAATAAGACTTTAGATGATAAAGCAATTATAAGTTTCCTGACGAAATGGACATATAGATGACTAGCTGTAGTTAATGCTTGTAATCTACAAGGCCCTTTCCTTTAAGTAGTTTTCAACATAGCCACCTAAATTAGCAGTAATAAATCGGTATTAGAGAAGTTTTTGTAGATGAATGGCTGCTAAAACTAGAAATCAATGATATTTTGATTTTTTTTTTTTTCTGTAATATATAAAGAATTGAATTATTGGCAAACTCTCTATTACTGGTTTATTATAGTTATAAACCCTTGCAATCATATAATTAATACGATTACGTAAACAGTAAGATTCACCCACCGTCTTTCCTAGTGTCAAAGACGCACCAATATCTCGCCTCTTCCCACCCTCGCCAACTTAGTAACAAAACCGACTTTGTAGGACCCAATGTTGAGTGTAGTCTTTTCTCGGGAAAGAATTGAGGTTAGGAAGTTGCCTATAATCTAAAGGCATTCATAGCCGTGTTAAAACTGGAGCAGGTTGGAGCCCGAGCAACGGATACGCAGATCTAGTAGAGGAGTAGAAAACTGATAGAGGATCGTGCATATAGCGTGACGACTTGCAAAGCGGTGATCCATTGTGCTTGAGTAGCGGTGATCGAGTAGCTAGCGGTTACTACTCGCCGATCGCTGCTACCATGTAGGGAGGGATGTATGGCTAGTTATCTCATCCCTATACAGCCTCCCTAGTTTTATAATGGGCAGGCAGCCTACCTACATCCGCTCTCTGTATTTCCTCGTGCTCGACAACCTGTGTCCTAGTTGTTCCGTAGCCAAGGGCTGTTGGTTCAGCTTATGGCTAGCAGGTGCTTCTCACACTAATTGAAACTGTCTGCAGTTATTGATTATTCCAAAACAGATCTCAGCTTCTATGGGTACATTTCCGGGTTATGCCATAGTAATGGCAATTTTTTTTTTATTATCATGACCAAACTCGTTTGTTGAGCGCTTCGTTTAAAACTAATAATTATGTCCGTTTAGAGTTAAATCGGACCAGGATGTATATCTCCGTCATTTTTGGAAAACGTAAAATAAACATTATTGTCCTGCAGTGGTTGTTTTATACATTTGTTCTGAATGTGAGAGCGCTTTGATGTGATTATGTGTAGAGTGAAACAATATTAGTTATTTCTTGAATTTTGTTTAATTGGAAAAGGTCATAAAAGAAGAAAATGATTGGCCAAAGTTTACATTTTTTGACAATTTGACAAGGTTAAATTTTTCTTGTTTTGTTTTTTAAATTTTAATTAAACTAATGAAATGGAAAAATCAATTCCTCTCACAGTTGGCTTAGAGCAGGTATGTGCAACCTTTGACATGTTGCGGGCCAAACATTATCGTGCAAATACGTTCGCGGGCCGCTTTTAAAATTAGTGTATTTTAAAGTAGTGTTCATAATTTTTAACGATAGATATCATACACTGTATACGGCAATGTAATTATAATACAATTTATTAAAATAACAAAATGAAATGAAAAAAATATGTACAACATTATAATTAAATCGTAAAATTTGAAATTATTACAAACAATGAAAGTGTAATAGCGACACCGAAATCAATTAGATACTTGAGCTTGTATTTGGGAAACTATTCCATGGATGTTTGGATTAATTCCACTGATACAAGGGCGAAAGAATTTTCCAAATTATCGTCAGTCAGTCTTTTGCGATGTTTTAGATTTATTAACTTTCATTATTGAAAGAACTGATCGATTTATAAGTACTGCCAAACACACAAATCTCTCCTCATCTTCCACATTTGGAGTAAGTAGTGTAATATTTTTGTTTAATTTGGTTTTTCAGAATGTCTTGCGGTCCGGGCCGGTGGTTGCCCACATATGACTTAGAGGAATACGAATCATGTTCCCTAAGAGACCCTCTTGGCCACATTTCTGCTGACCTCATTATTCACATAAACCCGTCCTGATACACCTGCTCATTATGCCTAGACAGATGACAGACAACCCTAATAGCTTCTGGAACCACCATTTTCGGATGTCAACCAGTATGGATAGCTCCTACCGTCAAGTTCATAAATCCATCAATCCTAGGGAGCCCTGTGGATTATAGACTTAGGTGTTATCTAAATCTGAAATACCTGGAACCAAAAGATAGCTAGCTAATAGTGTCCCTCTCTTGAGTTTTGCTTATTAAGTTGTCTATAATGCGCTAGATATAAAAATAGTTTCCATCAAAAAATATCATATATCAGACGCACCATTACTAAAATAAGGTGACTAAGGAATATTAATATCAGTAATAAATATCATGATAACATTTTATTTCCTTCCTTCCTACGTTGAAAATGTTCATTGAAAAAAAAAAAAAAAAAAAAGAAGAAGAAAAATAGTTTATTAATTTATTCCATTTGTGTAAATGTCTCGATTGGGCTACGAGTGGAAAAAACATTCAGATATCTGATGAAGAGCTCATATTTTTCTCTGAGTTAATGGATGGGGATATTAAGAATTTCTCTTTCTACAAATCACTCTATTTAATCATGAAGAATAATATTATGCTAAAAGCTTGGTTAGTATTCTGAATAAAGCTTTCTTTCATATTTCAAAACTTAACTTCCCCATTTTTTAAATTGGATTTCGCTTTAATCTGTTTTCATTTTATATAAATATGATATGCTGAGATATTCCATCTTGTGCAAATATTAAGGTTTTCAAATAAAATTGACAATCGTTAGAATTTCTCTTTGTCATCCATGCTCCGTTAGTCTATTTATAACTTAAGCAAGTACTGTATTTTTGAAAAAAAAAATCCACTTATTATATTTCAAAAAAACAGTTTGACATTTTCTTCAGGATGAATTTCTGTTTGTAACATGGAAAGGTTGTTTTTTTTTTAAATTTGTGATAGTGAGTTTATCTTCTTCTCACAAGGTAATTGAGTGACTTTTATTGACTTATAATTGGCATAAGGCATCATTAAATCTAATTATATTTGTAATTCTTGATTCCCTCCTTCCTTTAGGTTGCTCGCAATGAGTTAGACTAATTTTTCTGAAGTTCTTCTATCATTTATATTATATATGAAGTATTATATCACACCCAGAGATTAATTGGGTATATTTTGTAGGAACTACATGCTCCTGCAGGGCAATAAAGCAACAGGTCATTATAAAGCATTTATTTTTAGTAGATTTGCCTTAAGGAAAATCAGCTATTGAGGTCGTTCTTACGACGAGATTTTCTTCAAATTTTCTTCAAATTTCCATCGATCCTACCCAGGAGATGACGAAACTGATGTCCGTTCAAATTTATATATATATATATATATATATATATATATATATATATATATATATATGCGTGTGTGTGTGTGTCTGTTAATGCTCTAGAGGGGGCATTTCCGTAAATTCGAAATATCTGTAAATATACTCGGATCGAAAAATAGAACTAATCTTATTGCAAATTTAATGTACTATAAATACTGTTATACGTATTTATTTTCTATCTTGAATATTAACTGAGTTATTTGCATTTTTCAGTTTTTATTCTTCAGCAAACTCCCCCTCCTACTTATGTCATATTAATAATAAGCTCTTATATAATGAAACTCTTCATTCCAAGTTTAAATGCCAAATATTGTTTCCAGTGAGCTACTTTGTGAGATATATGCAAATACGTTCTATTGACCCCCACCCGCTTCTTTGTTTCTTGGACTACTAAAATTTCAGAGGTTCAGATAAAAATTATTCTGATTCGTTGTAAATTACATGACTAGATATAGTAAATAGTTTTCAATAAAACTAATATATTATATTCAGATATATTTCAGTAATTGTTTTTCTTTCCGTTGAAAAATATTTCTATCTATCTGTTCAGCTCTGAACGGTTGGTACACCTGTTTGTTTACAATTAAAACGCTTTCCGTGGGTAGGTTATTAAAAATTTACTGAAATATTTCTCATTACCGTATGTATTTACTCACTTAATATTCACGATGGCCTTAAGTGTTAGCAGTATGTAGATTTATCTATCGAAAAATTTCACAGGGAAATCTGCTCAGTTTTCGCAAACCCTGCGTGACGGACTTTTCATATTGTGGGTGAGTGTGCGAGTTACTTCACCAGTAAAATGTGGCTATAGGGTCAAGGATAAGAAAATATTGATTTCATATTTCTCTATCCGTTTTATGAGACTGGAGACATATAAAGAAAACTTTAATATTACGACTCGGCGTTAATTGTTGAAGGCTTATACTGAGATACTTTATTTTGAATATTAATAGGTACGAGCTAATGTGGAGTATGTCGGAAGTTGTATGAGAATGACCTCATTGTGCAAGTTGGCAGAGGAGTGAAAGTGAGGCTGGACCTTGAACTCGGCTGGCCCGCACCCATGAAAGATTGCTCGCATTGTTCGCCGCTGCTCATTCCTATACACGATTGTTTTGGAATGAAGTGGGGTCCGGCAGGGTCTTGATTTTATAATTACTGTTTGGAACGGATTTTCATGCAGAGCAACATCTCAAATCCAATTTTTACATTTATTTATTTCAGGCCTAATTCTTGGACTTATTTAAAAAAAGTCCGACATTTAGGCGCGGCGTAAACTAAGCAGATTTTCCACGTGTGCCACGTATTTGCATTTATCTCAAAAAATATAATTTCAATATATTGAGAACAATATTTGGTAATCATTCTTCAAATAATGTACTTCATAATATAACAGCTTATTGTTAAAGTGACATGAGTAGGAGGGGGGATTACTGAAGGCCGAAAACTATAAAATGCAAATATCTCGGTTAATATTAAAGATAGTGAAAATTCCTACATAGTAACATTTATAGAACATTAAATTTACAATAAGATTAGTTCTTTACAATTTTTCATCCGACACATAGTAACGGAGATATTAAAAATTTTCGAAAGTCCTCCCCTCTAAACCTTCCCTCCCCCCACTTGTCCGATTTCAGCCATTAACGAACTTGGTCTTTCTTTTTACATAGAATGACTAAATATCGAATTTGGTAACGATTAAACCAAAATTGCGGCCGCTAGAGCGGTAACAGACCAATTTTTATATATATAAAATTTTGAACCTCATTTTCGTCATCTACTAAGTAGATGATGGTAAAATCGATGGACATTTGAAGACAATTTTCGAAAACCGCGTTATGATTACAACATCAATAGCTAATTTCCTTTATGGAAAATCTGCTAAAAATGAAAATCTTTGCCTCGCCTCACCTTGAACACCCAAGAGACTTGTCACATAGATTTAGTGGGATATCAAGTGACCACTTTGACGTATTCTACGTCTGTCAGATTGTGAATAAAGTGACCTCATTATCCAGGCTGCTTCTCGATGCCGAGAGGCCAAACCGCAGTCCTAAATAAAATGTTGTGTTCCAACAGTATTCCAATTCCACTTAACAGTTGTAGCCAACTCTCCAATTTATAAAATAACTGGCTCCCCCCCCTTGAATTTCTTCGATTTATGTGAATTTTTATTTGACTAAATTTTCATTTAAAATTACTTTGTTACTGAGACTCCACTTATGGAAGAAAACAATGTCAATTGTTGTAAATATGTGTAACCCCCGTGTAGTGTGGAGTATGCGAGAAATCGCTTGGCCAATCTACCCCGTTAATCTTCACGGACTCCAAAACCAAGGAAATGAATATCCTTTACCCAAAAACTGTCTATACTGTTCAATCCATTTATTATAGCACAATCCTTAATCATTATCCCCTCATGATCATCATCACAGGATAAGGCTTATGGGTAAAAAAGTCCGTCACGCAGGCGCTGCGTAAACTAAGCAGATATCGAACGTAAACTTATACAATAGAGAAATCTCCATACGAGTTTCGAACAGTTACGGAAACGATCGAACTAGCATTCGGAAGCGAACAAAGCTCGTCAAATACACTTAATAAAAATGCAAATATCTCGGCTAATATACATGATAGAAAATAAATGTATATAGCAATATTTATAGTAAATTTAATTTGCAATAAGATTGGTTCTATAAATCCGACGCATAGTAACTGAGATAGTTCGAATTTTCAAAATTCCCCCTCTAAACTCACCCTCCCACAGGTCCGATTTCAGCCTTTAATGAACTTGATCTTTCTTTTTACATTAAACTACTAAATATCGAGTTTGGTAACGATTAAACAATAATTGCGACCGCTAGAGCGGTAACAGACATATATATATATATATATATATATATATATATATATAGTTTTGAACGGACCTTATTTTCGTCATCTCCTAGGTAGGATCGATGGACATTTGGAAAATTTTCGAAAATCGCGTCATGAGTATGACCTCAATAGCTGATTTCCCTTTAGGGGAGTCTGCTAAAACATGTATTTATGTTATTTATCGTCAATTCATTTATGACTTTTTTGTGTTTAGAGACAGTGAGAGAGACAGATGGCATTAATTCGTGTAGTTTTGTGTACATATATACAAGGCTAATAATTTCAATACTTTTGTTGTTATATCAATTTTAAAACCTCATAACTTCCCCGGTACTAATTTATAGTTAAAAGGTTTTATCAATACGTTAAACGATAATCATTATGTTTTTACCTCTATATCTCTACTCTCTAAAGAATTACTTTACAGTTTAGAAATGAACTAGATAAATCACGTTGTGCGTAACTGTTATTCAGGTAAGGTGCCGCCTCCTCTTAGGTCCTTGAGATTTAAACACTCAGAAGGGTAACCACACGCCGCACGGATAGCAAAATTGTTCTCTCCTCTAGCAAAAACTCCACCGAGCAACGGTATTGGTTTCTGCTGGCATTTCATTCCTCTTTGGAATGGGAACTGCCCTGTCTCAGCTCTACGATTGCCACAGATATAGATCGAACAATCTCCTCGCCTCACTCAACAAACACTGCCGATTTAGAGCCAGACCGCTCGTGTAGTGTAACCCCTAGGTGGCATGATGCTACAGTTTTCTTTGTGCTTATGCTGTAATGTTTGTTATATAGACGCACCTTGTAGCACATATTTTTTTCTTTTATTTCATAATTGTTGTAATGTTAACATTACTAAGTCAAAAATATAGTCATCTTCTGTGATGGGTAGTTTTATACTCCGGTTACCTTCCTTTTAATAAAAAAACTCGTCACGCAGGGGCTGCATAAACTAAGCAGATTTCCCAAGTAAAGTTATACAATAGGGAAATCTACATACGAGTGCCTAACAGAACTAGCTTTCGGCAGAAACGAATAGAATCGACCATAGCTCGTCCGTTACACTTAATAAAAATGCAAATATCTCGGTTAATATTCAAGATAGAGAATAAATGTATATAACAATATTTATAATAAATTTAATTTCCAATAATATTGGTTTCTATACAATTTTTAGATCCGACGTATAGTAACGGAGATATTTCGAATTTTCGAAATTCCTCCTCTAAATACCCTCCCTTCCACTGGTCTGGTTTCAGCTGTTAACGAACTTGATCTTTCTTTTTTCATAAAACGATTAAATGCCGAGTTTGGTGACGATTAAACAAAAATTGCAACCGCTAGAGTGTTAACAGATATATATATATATATATATATATATATATATATATATATATATATTCAGTTTTGAACGGACCTCATTTTCGTCATCTACTGGGTAGGATCGATGGGCATTTGTAGGCATTTTTCGAAAATCGCTTCATGAGTACGACCTCAATAGCTGATTTCCCTTAAGGGGCTGTCTGAATTGTTTTTCTTTCCAATCAAACATGTCATCACTTCTGGGAGCATCTTTCACAAATACCTCCAGTCTGAATATCATATTATCTGTTTATTCCTTTCTCTCTACCTCGATTTAAGATAACATTACCTCGAGTGGTTTATGTAGTGTATAGAGTCCCAGTGAATAGAGTTTCGTTAGAGTAATACCCAATGGCGATTGTAAGTTCAAAAACTTGGAACACCCCGCCAAGTAATGAAGAAACCCACGAGGTCCTATGTAAGTGTTATCTACAAGACCTATAAATTATATGAGAAAGTGAAATTACGCGTTGTAGTAAGATTAGTGGGCGCAGTTTCGAGGTAAGAGTTTTAAATAATTTCTACTTTATAATATTGTCTTCCTACTGCTGTTACCCAACAGTATACGTAGGTTTACTCCTGGAATAATTCACTTATATATACATCCACTTATTTTCTTTTAAATACCCCTAATTATCTCCTAACTCTAGGAAAGCCACCGTGTACTATCAATTTATCACTAATTATATACAATTTAACCCTTTTTAGTGGACAAATAAGATTGGTAGATATACCTGGTCAATATCTGTCGAGGCTTGCATTGTTTGTTTGGCATTCCCAGAATTCAGTGCTGCAGTTCAGCCTTCCAACTCATTGTTCTACTTTAGAACTAGCGGATGCTGCTTTTTAATCGTATTTAATGTATTAAACTCCGTGATTAATTTGTGTGACTATAACAGTACTATCCTGGTTAAGTTGTACCTTCATTACTGCTGAGTGTTCGGTACAGGCCCCATAGAGAATGTTGGATGAGTTTTACCGAGTACGTATAGCTGCGCCCAGGTCCGCCGCTGTGTAAAGTGCTCCAACCTCGAAGGCCTGCAACCGAACAACTTAATATAATTTAGAATGAAGACCACAGGCTCGAATGTGGCCCTCCAATATTACATGAAACGTCTGTACTGCCACTGCTGTCACGTCCAAACACTGATACCAAACGCACACACGCCCAAATCAAATCTAAATGTGCAAATATGAATAACTTAATTTTATTTTCTCCTAATTTGGCAATGGAAAGTTTTGAAAAATTCCCTCAATTATTTATTTTTCTGAATTGTTTATTTCTAAAACATGTATATTTCCTGTTAATTCCTTTTTAGTGCTTCCTGTTGTTTTTATTTAAAAAATATATGTAATCTTTTTACTTTGGCGTATTCTATTCCATTTTTATTTGTTTTAGTATAGCAAAACTGAAGGTTTCTCCCCCCCCCTTTAGATACATATTCCATTTTAGTTATCAATTTTTTTATTTATATTATATTTTGTTTAATATTTTTTATTTGACTTCCCTATTATCCAACGTGACCCTTTCCTTTTTTTTTATATTCTCACCTTTTAGTTTTTCTAATTAATTTTGGATTCTATCTTTTATTTGTTCCTTTATTGTGTTCGATTTTTGTTTATTGTTCGATTTCTGTTTTTTGTTTTCCATTTATGTTTTTTTTTTGGTTCATTTCTGTTTTCTGTTCCCTTTTTGGTTTCTATTTCTGTTTTCTGTTCCATGTCTGTTCTTGGTTTTCCATTTTGTTTTTGTGTTCCAATTCTGTATTTTGTTTTTGTTTTCGTGTTCCATTTCTGTTTTTTGTTTTTGTGTTCCATTTCTGTTTTTTGTTTTTGTTTTCCATTTCTGTTTTTTTTTCCATTTTTGTTTTGAGTTTGTCCATTTTGTTTTTGTGTTCCATTTCTCTTTTTCGTTTCAGTTTTGTTTTCTGTTCCAATTTTGTTTTTCATTTCTGTTTTGTTTTGCATTTCTGTTTTTGGTTTCCATCTCTGTTTTATGTTGCATCCTGTTTTTCTCGTTCAATTTCTGTTTTGTGTTGCATTTCTCTTTTTCGTGTTCAATTTATTTTGTTTTATTTTATTTTAAATTAATTTTGTTTTGTTTTTTAATTTTATACAGTTTTTATTTCCCGAGCCACATCGCCAAAGTTGCGAAGCTCCAAATAAATAAATAAATATTCCATTTGGTATGAATGTTTTTTCTCTATTACTCTGAGTAATTTGGGTGATTTTCTCGCCTTTGAGCAAGTTGGTGGTTTGAATCGTCTCCTTCTTTAACCTGTTTAAAGATAACCTGTACTGTGCAACTGATAAGGTCGCTGAGAGAGGAATGGATACCTCGGTAAGGATTGTAAGGTTAGGGGAATCGTCCATGTTCACGAACCGAGAGGAAATGTCGAATGTTGGCCAACCTGACTTGCACGATCACGATCAAACTCCTCCAGCCTTTCTGCTGAACTTTGCTGGCGAAATGGCCTTCTCCGTGGATTGGTGATGAGAGTGTTTGTCCCCACCACCGGGGGACTGAAAGGATACAAACAGTGAATTAAGGTCACCAATCCTATAATTCAAGCCTGCCCAATGACGTCGGATTTGGAATGAGGCTCTATGTTTAGGAATGATCTCCTCATCAGTTCCAGCAGGTGCTCATCCGCTCGACCAAATAATGCAAATGACTGTTTGTGCTTAGAATGATGATACTGAATGTTTAGGTGATGTCATTAAAAAATAAATAAATAAAAACTCTCTCAGTGCAGAACACGTTTTATTTCAAATGTACAGGATATTAAATAGAGATTTAATTTGTAATATCTCAGTTTTCTTTTTTTTTATACTGATCATCAAGTTCATTGTCTCCCCCTTCGTCAGTGACCTATTTTTTGGAGCCTTCAATCATAATAATTTCACCGTCCTTTCGCCAATGTTTCGATAACTATATAACTGACAAATGAATGTAGTAAACAATGTTTATCATCTTCCGCCAGAAATTTAGAATTCCGTATTATAATATTAAATTAGTACATTAGGAGTGAATATTCATGATTGAATATACAAAACCCTTTAAAAACACTTCCAGAAAATGCCACAATTATATAATTATTATATATTTGTGTGTGTGTTTTTGCAATACGACAAAGCCTCCTAAGCATTATATTTCTGATGAATTAATTATGTGTGTTTGAGTTCATAGATAAAACATAGGGCAAGATCAAACTTTTAGCATCTGGAATCACAATGAAACTATTTACAATAATCACTTAATTGTAAGTCCGGTAACATCCCCGCCCACGCGTTTGTGTGTACAATATTTTGTTTCACAGATTATGTTTTTTAAAGTATCTTGTGCCAATAAGACTTAAAAAACTGCCCTCAGCTCTTTTCAATACCTTGATTCACAGAATCAATCATGTGGTCGTTTCACTCTCTTTTCACCAATTAAATATGCTATGTTAAATCGATGAGAAAAAGCATTATTTGCCAGCATTTTTTCTGTTGGTTTTTTGTTAACACTCTGCCATTCGTAATAATTACATTTGAACTCAATTTCAAAATGCACAATTTCTGTTAACCAAATCTTCAGATCAATATTTTGACCTGTCAATTCTTCTCATGAACTCTGTTATTTCTCTTTATTACTTGAAAGCTGACTGCCGTCAGAGTTGTGTTAGTATCAGTGTAAGTGTTAACGGTTTATTGTCAGCTGGAAAGACAATCTGAATGCTTTGACGCCTTTAGACAATAGTCGAGGATAGATTGGCTGTGATTTAGCAGCTAGGATCACTACCTTGGAACGTTGGGAAAATTGAAACACAGCTCCCTTCTTCTGACCTCTACTCCACAAACATTCTGAAAATACTTCATTGAATTTGATTTGTGGTATTTCGGGGATATGTTTCTTCCATTTCTGGTCGTAATAATGAGCACAGGGAAACGCGTGATCTATAAACGGCGGTGATTCAGGTTTGCTGATGACTTGTGTCTTACGTTGTTCTATTCTTGTCATATGAGAGAGCCAAGTAATGCCTTGATGCTTTATTAAAATTTCCTTCCTTTCGTTGTCTAGAGAAGTTTGTCAGCAGAAAGAAATAATATTCGCATTATGTTTTATTCATTTGTCGCCGCGTTTATAAAAGTGAGCGTGTTTTTTTTTTTAATCTCATATCTTGAGTATTTGAGTAGATTTCTGTTTCTCGCCTTGCTGGGGAAAAAATATATTTCATGTTTTAAAAGCGTACAATTCACTCATTTTACGTCTCTTGAAATACATTTAAAATACTGCTTAAAAGAGACTTTTAATTTCTTTGAAAGGATTTAAGTAATGGCTGCACTGTTCAAAGTGCAATATCACAATAACTTATGTGAAAGTATTGCATGCGGATCGCCAAATCAAACCACAATAAGAAGTTTTAAACGTAAAATTATAAATCTCTCTACCACGAGCACATTTCCAGAAATTGTTTTTACTATATATTGAAGATAGATACACAAAAATTGACGAAGAGTGTCTAGTACAATATAGGACAAAGTAAAATAACTAAAATGTTTGCCTCGCGTGGCACAGAGAGGGCACTTAAAATAATCAAATGTTTCCCACGTGGTGGAATGACAGGCAGACAATGTCGTTTCATATTTTATTCTTCGTCTCCTCCGTATTAAAAAATATTTAGTGATATGATCGCTTGACGTAGAACCTATTAAAAAGGAGAACTATAAGAAAATAAAATTAGAAAAACAACTCCATTAATATTCGATATGAAGAAAAATGATCGTACATACCTAGCTTATTTTAGCAAGAAGGTTAGTTGTATGTAATTTTTCGTTCAAGTATAATAACCGAAATATTTACAATTTCGCATCTACCACTTCAAACCCCTACTTACATTGGCCCGATTTGGTGTGTTAAAGAACACGGTCCTTAATTTAAAAATCAGATAATAGTTTTAGTACAATTTCAATAGATTATTTCTCTGTGGAAAAATCTCTTGATAAAAATGAATTTTTTGAGATCTGCGTAGTTTAGTTAGGCTTCATGGACCTTTCACTAATTATAATATAAATGGAATATATACAAATACGTTCTGTTGATCCCCCACCCTTTTTTGTTCTTGGATTTCTAAAATTTACGTAATTGAGATTAAAATTATTCTGCTTCATTACAAATTACGGTACTAGCTATAGTGTATAGTTTTCAATAAACCTAATATGTTATATTCAGATATATTTCATTAATAGTTTTTCTTTCCGGTATAGAGTTCAGGTTGGCTGGCTTGTTTGTTTACAATTCAGACGCTATCTGTTGTAGAGTTATTAACTTGTAACTCATAAATTTCTTATTACCGTTTGTATCTATTCACTTAATATTCACGGTGGTGTTACCAGTATGTATATTTATCTATTGTAAACCTTCGCAGGCGTAATATGCTTAGTTTACGCAACCCTGCGTGACGGACTTTTAGATATAGTCTGGATCTCTAGATATTGTCAAAGTAAATTGAATATATATATATTTATATTTTGAAGTGTGTTTTGGCGTATAAACGTTATCTAAACTACACCAGCAAATCTTAGACTATAGTTGAGCTTGTCATATCCTGAAATTGAATCTTCACGGTTTTGTCGTTTCATTGGTCAAGCAGTTTTATGAATAATCTGACGTTTTCGTACTATGTCAAATAATTGTTGGAATGACAGCATTCTGTGGCTTGTATCACAAGGGCATTTAACAGTGAACTGGAAAGTGACAAAAATGTATTGAAGTCATTGTTGCCACAAAGTTATTAGAAAGTGTTACTGATGTCGTTATCTGTGGCTGTCCGTTTCCCTGCCTCCGTTTCTAATTCTTGTATTTATAACAGCTGTCTCTCTCTAATGCTCACTGACATTGTCAATCTCTTTCATTATCGATCATAATTACTAGATGAGCTTATTGATGGTTTATCTAGCTTTAGGCTTTCGTACTGAAGTATTAGTTATGTGCTTTTAGCATATTTCCCTTAAGGGAAATCAGCTATTGAGGTCGTACTCATTTCATTTCTTCAAATGTCCATCAATCCTACCCAGGAGATGACGAAAATGAGGTCCGTTGAAAACTATATATATATATAGCGGTCGCAATTTTTGTTTAATCATCACCAAACTTGGTATTTTGTCGTTTTATGTAAAAAGGAAGATCAAGTTCGTTAACGGCTGAAATCGGACCAGTGGGAGGGGGGGATTTTCGAAAATTCGAAATATCTCCGTTACTATACGTCGGATTGAAAGATTGTATAGAATCAATCTCATTGCAAATTAAATGTTCTATAATTATTGTTATAATATACATTTATTCATTATTTTGTGAATATTTTTGTGTGAAATATTTGTATAGAATCACTCTTATTGTAAATTACATTTACTATAAATATTGTTATATACATTTATTCTCTATCTTGAATATTAGCCGAGATATTTGCATTTTTATTAAATGTGGACGGATAACCGACGAGAGTGAGTTTTCCGCCAAAAGCTAGTTCGGCCGTTTCCGCAACTGTTCGGCACTCGTATGGAGATGTCTCTATTGTATAACTTTACGTGGGAAATCTGCTTAGTTTACGAGCCCCTGCATTAAGGACTTTTTTCAATGATCTCTTCGGTCTGTTTGTAAAGCTAGTAGCTATATTATGGTTACAATGTTCTTAATTAGTATAACACAGTTAATACCATCAGTAGTCAAGTCCTAAAATAGAAGGGTGCATTCTTGTGGAGATCTTTGGCACACACTGTCTGTAATTTCTTTCATACTACCGCATTTATTGTCACTTGAGACATACAGAAGGTTGTTGAAGGGAGAATAGTTTCACGTTACTTAGTATGTTCTGATTTAGTATTTATTGGAGCAGTTATTAGTGATATATATAAACAATAGCGTTTCAATTTAGTTTGTAACTAAAACATTTCCGTTTCGTTTCAAAAATTACAATTTTATCCTACCTTTATGTGCATGTATTTGTTTACTCATATCACCTTTGTACACAACGTTAGGGCTAAACTATATTACTTAATACTCTCGCAATAATCTTGTTTGATGTATAATTATATAATAATTATGTGAGAAAGATAATTTAAAAATTACAGACGTAAATATTTATTTATATGTCATTTATATATTTTTTTGTTTAGAAAATCCCGTGAATAGATAGTAAATATGTCCTGATACATCCAAGACCCAATCTATGTGAATATAAATGAAAAATTCAATACTCTAGATTTATGTCATGTCCCTATTCCATAATGATGGAAATATTAATTTAAAATGATACGGACTAAGGCTAATTCTGTAGGAATATCCGTTAGTTGTCATACTTTTACTAAGCAGAATGCATCTATGTGCTTTATTTGGAAATGAATGCACATGTATCAGGAACCTAAAGGAATTTGTTGTTATGTTATATTGTTGCTATTAAAACCAATTTATTTTATCCCCTTATTGTGGGCTGAATCAGCCGAATAATGAATTGTTCTTATTTGTAACAATCTTTTCTATGTTTTTATTAATTGGCTTTGAATCTTTTCAGGTAAGACGCACATAGTGCCTTTGGACAATTAATCAGTTCAGGTCGATACTCTAGCGATGGCAGACTTCGTACCAACATAGAAATTGTAAGTATGTAGTGTGTGATTGCATTGGTTGATGTCTGAGAAATAAATCTTAGTTGACGATTTATGTGCGACCGACTGTGTTGTGAGAAACTGGTCGTGGTTGGTGAAAAATGTGTTTGAAATACTTGATACTAGGGCTCATAAGATGTGGATACGTGGGGCTTGAGTAAACTTTAATTTAATTTATGAAAAGTAAACTGGTTCGTAATACAGTAAAGTTGAATAACAGGGCTTATGCTATAGTATATCTCTTCTCTTTCCAGGCGAAGCTACTACTATATGTGTTTTACTTCTCTCCCTCCAAAGCGTTTTTCATTTTATTTAAAATTTATAACTTATCTATCATTATATATGAATGAATGTAATGTGAGCTAAGTATTTGCTAAGAATTAATTAATTAGTATACATTATTTTGTTTATGTTACTTTTTTTGCTACAATTAGATTTAGTTAATGTCGTTTATAGATCAGCAATTTAGTATTTAGTACCCTTTTTTTACCGTTATTATTATAACTATTAACCGTCTCCATTCGAAACCAATATATATATATATATATATATATATATATATATATATATACATATATTTAAAAGCGAAAATTATATTTATTATCTTAATTTTGGCTCTGTATTATGTAAGGAATTGTTGAATTTTCAGAGTACTTGAAGGGAGTCAAATTTTAACTGTTACAAGGTTACTTAAAACAATCCTCATAACGTAAGTAGATTTAGAAGGTATATTAGAACTTGTGTAGTAAAGGGATGATTTCGTGTAAATTATATGTTCAGGGTTAAAAAAAAACACCAGTACGCCCGCTTGATGGTTTTATTCAGTGTAGTACTTCCAAGGTCCCTTACGCATCATCAGTACTTTAAGGACATATTAAATCTTGGAGATAATTTCAAAACTAACAGAAATTTTGAAGGACTCATATTTATGTGAATAGAACTCATATAAAAGTGTATATTCAAATAATGGAATTCTTGGTACTCCTATTTAAAAAAAAATACCTAAACAAAATGTTTTGCTGCACTTCATTTCATATAAATTTGATATACGATATGTCCGTTCGAATCCATCTGATCTATTTTATCTGTCTATCTATCCATCAGATTTATTTTATTTTCGGATCCGTCTAAACACCCTCTGTCCCTTAGTCGATTTTGATCAGAAGAGGTCAACCAGATGTTTCAGCAGTCCTAAACATAATGAAATATCGACATTCTAAATTTATTTTGGAAGTTATGCAAGATACGTACGAACATACATCTGATGGATTGAAGAATACATTCGTAAATATATACAGACATCGTGTGGCAATTGGTCAAAACGCATAATTCCGTTGAAATCTGAAAACTAATTTCAATGCTCCCGTTACTTAATACAAGAAAGAAATAATAAATGCCGTCCCCAATATTTAATACGCAGCTTGTAATTTTGTTTTTCAATTAGCTGTCAGTGAGTTGATAATATAATATGATAGGCATTTATAGTAAATTGGCATCAATAACAGAGGGAGAAGCACTAGATGACGTCTTATCAGCTGTAATTGACTCTGGCCATTCTTCCCAGAATCTGATTTGCGTGGCTGGACAGGATACATAGGCTCTAACATGTTCGATCTCTGTAGTCAACTATCGCCTCCTTTATTCTGATTACACTCCTAATTCTTCAAGTACAAATTGATCCCAAATTCTTCCATCAAATCCATTTTACTACATGAAGAATCCTTTTGTCATGCTTCTTTCTTTCACTATAATTTCATCATCATTAATCGCTCTTTAATAAGTGTTTGTGAATTTTTCGCCCACTGTGGCTCCACACGCGTCAATACAGATAATGTGGTAAACACTAGATTTATTTGATTGCAATGTTTCTATCTACTAGGACCTCTTACACAATTCTACCCTCTGAGTTCTTCAGTAAGCCAAAATCGCGACATGGGTACAATCTACTGTATGGAATCATGCAAAAAAAAATGAAGAACCTACTTGAAATATTGTTACTTATTCATTTGAGTTTGATAAAATATTTAACCTTCAACTACTACCATGTTTTAAAGTTACATAAATAACATGGGTCTCTTATGACTCACACAAATAATGTTTAATTTTTTTAAATAAAGTTTTTTACTATATTTTTTTAGTGGAATATTTAACAAAGCTGACACGTTTTAAAATACGAATACAATAAAAATAACTTGCTTTTACACTTTCCAAAAAAAACATATTTGAATTAGAAAAAAAGTGCAAAAACAATCCAAGTCTTTAAATAGTAAAAACATCAATATGTAAAAATGAATTTTAAGAGGGCCATCTTTCTCTTTATCACATTTAATCGTGTTCTGCTCATTCTGAAACAGAAAGTAATTCAATATCTTAAATAATAAAGAAACTGCTACACTAACAAATAAATTAAACTTTTATCTTCACAGTTCCGGCAGGGACATTTGGATTCAGAGTGATTCTTGCAACCTGTGTTACTACATTTATAGCATATTGTTGAATGTTTCTGGTCAGACATTTTGCTCAATTCATACTGATTGTCACTGTAATTACATTACTCATTAGATCCTCATTATCATCAGACACAGGATTCTGATTTCCATCATCTTCGTTCATATATGCCAACCAATTCTTATAATGTCTGTCATCCACAATAAAACCCTCATTAGTCATATCACTATGAATACATTAAACAACGTTTTAATAACGTAATTACTACCATGGGTCAATAACCCCTAACCTATAATTAAACAGACATAGGTAATCACAGAAACAAGACGAACAAGTTAACTGTAACGTCTGTTACTAAGGGGAGAATACATACTACCTGCTAGCGCTGCCTAGCAACAAACCAGAGAATCCTAATTTTTATTTGATGCTTGGGTATTTTTTGACCCATGGTAGTAGTTAAAGGTTAAACCCCTTTTCATTTAGCTACGAAGAATTAAGGTTTTATAATATTTATGATAGTAAAAATGAAATGGCTTTCAATTTGTATTAGATTTTTAAATTTATTCACTAAAGAAATTTATTATCCCAACTTAAACCCACTAACGGCCTACGGGACATATATTTCAACACCAGTTTGTACCTTTCACTTTACGGCTTGTCATATAACTAGTTATGATAAATGTACATTTCTTTATGGGTCATACGGCCTAATAAATAATTTTCAAATAAAATTGAAATATTACATAAATGGTTTCACTCAAAACGACGAACATATGTTTAATACCAGATATAAGATATAATCTTTTTTTTTTTTTTAAACTTACTACACCAATAAATATAAAATAGAATCACATTAAATCTGTAAAGGAAAAACAAATTACAATTTAATTATACTTGTAATGTATGTATATATCTTTAGAAGTAAGAAAATACCGACTTTCAATAGTTCGTCGAACAATTTTCTCTCAGTATATTGACATAAGAAACTCAAGCTACTCCTCCAATATTAACACGAATTTGACGGCTTAAGTTGAAGCTTGGCCTAATTAGTGTTTCCTTTAATTTTTAAAGGATTTCTTTTATTAATTTTTAAATGTGAGCACACCCTTCTCTTATTTCTTTGTTCGCCCTACATGATTCGAGTAAATCTTATACCTCATTTACGGATGTAATATATTAATATAGTTTTTAAGAGTTCATTTGTATAAAAAAATAAGTTGTTTAAAAAATCTTCCAATGGAGCGTTATCTCAAGCTCAATAACTGAGACTAATTTTTCGCATTTTTAGAATTTTAGTAGTAATATTTTTACTGGGAGTTGAGCATTTTTATCTGTAATTACTTTATATTTATTTTACATTATGTAAAGAAATTCACCATAAGTAAATAATTAATAATTTAATTATTTTTTTAGCTTAAGAGAAAATTTTGTGCTTCAACCGTGGGGCGAACCCCCTCCAATCTTATATTTATCCATTACAGTGCTCTACATTTGAGTTATAGAATCGGTAACCGACCCGTACTAAGAATTTTAAGAAGCTAAACTCTCCATATAAGACGTCCCACGTCGATATATTGAAGAGGGGCAATAATTGTCGATTATTAGCTTTAATTGGATACTCCTACCAAGTGTATACAAAGTGTTTTATTTATTTTTAGACCAGGACACACCTTTAGTTAATAATTAGTAATTTAATTATTATGTGTGGGTCGTCGTATTTGTCAAGTTTTGCTTGAAGAGAAGAATTCTTTGTCACCCCTTTAAGTTTAAGGCAGAGTACTTGAATAGTTATCCAGCTGCGAAACATTTTCCTCTCAGATTATATGTAATTGACTTAATAAAAAGAATTTAAATATTTCTTTCGTAGAAATGTGTGTTCTTAGAATATTTTTCAGATCCTGCAATATGAATAAACTTCCAGTTGTTTCGATTTTTTCCACTTGCAATAATAACATAATTTATTAATCTTATAGATTAGTATTCTTCCTTACTTCCCATTCGTTCTTGCATTTTGTACAAAGAAAAGTCCTTCACGCTGAGGCTGCGTTAGCTATGCAGATTTCCCACTTGAGTCCCGCATTTGCATTTATCTCATGACGTAAAAGTTCAATGAGAACAATATTTGTTATTTAGGCTTCAAATAAAGTGCTTCATAGTAAAACAGCTTATTGTTGGTACGACATGAGTAGGAGTGGGGGTTTATATATATATATATATATATATATATATATATATATATATATATATATATATATACACATATTTAACTCATAGTTGTGCTTCTTTTTATAAAGTGGACGTGTTTTTGGTCTTATTATTATAAATGTAGCTCATTTTCATCAATTGCAATTTCACCTAATGGAATTCTTTATATTCGATCAATACTCTGGTTATTTATAAATAGGTACTCTAATTTGGTTTAACAATAATTCTATTTAATGTATCCAATAATATTTCAATTTGATGCAGTTAATAATTCCTCTTTATCACAGGAATTGTTTTTAAGGAACCAACCGTCACATGGCATCTTTAGGTCCTTTGGTTATTCCGCATGTGTACTGGTGTAGTGCTAAAATAGTCCTGTACTTTTCCTTTACTAATTTATTACTGGTTGTCTGAGTAATGACTATGCAATGAACATAACACATGCCTAGGTTTTAATGCTATTATTTACATATAAGTGATATCTCTAGGGTAATGAGAGACAGCCTGCAGGAAGGTGACACTCGGCAGAAAGGACATAGAAAGTACTGAATCTGCTGAAGAATGTGAAAGGGGATTTTCCTGAATGAAAATAATGAGTATAAATGTTAATTTAGAAGTTGGCATATAAATTACTCTGGGTGGGACAATTGTCTGTTCCATTTAATTATTAATCGTATTTAACCGACCATTTCTTTTCTGATTTGCTGATAATTTTGGCAATGGAGAGCCTTTATCAGACAATTTACTGTTTATATCAACAAGAGAGAAAAGGAGCTACGTATTTGACGGTTATTCTGAGGTTTCTAGAATTTGAGGAATACTCTTTAGTTTCATCTTTCAAATAATATCAATTTTCTAGGATTTCCGTCCCGAAATAAATTATGACTATCTTCAAATTTTGGTTTCTGTAATGACAACTAGCCTAATGTTAAGTAAATGAAACCAGAACCATGTAACTATGTTGGCAGGTACACAGCGTAACAGATAAAATAATGCACTCTAGTACCGAGTACAATTACCCAAAAAACCTTAATTACTCATGAAAAAAAAATCACTTTAAAGCAACCCAGTGTATTTTAAATGAAACGGTATCACTAATTACTTTTATTACAAAAAATAAGAACCCATGATGTCACCATAAAAATTATAATCGATTCAACAACATCTATACAGATATTTAAAACTTTTACCATACATGTCAGTGAATACGGTCTGAAGCAGATTCCCCTTAAGAGGAAATCAGTTCATGATAAGTTGTACTCATGACGCCATTTACAAAAAGTTTCTTCAAATGTCCATCGATTCTACCCAGGTTCCATTCAAAACTATGTATGTATGTATATATATATATATATATATATATATATATATATATATATATATATAAAATTGTAACCTCTGTCTGGACATTGATTTTTTCCCTCGAAATTTCACGATAAATTTGTTCCTTTGGTGTCTGTTTGTTTGTTACCTTTTCACGCATAAACGGTTATATTAATATTCTCTTTAGGCTATATTAATATTCTCTGAGATGAACAGGAGAGGGGGTTATAAGGGAGGCTTGAAATTAAACATAGCAATATTTCGTTTCGTATTGCTTTTTTGCCAAATATGCACATAACAAAAGCTTCTTTATTTTGTTATTTAGAGTAACTTTTGTTGTATACCTCAACAACTATGATAGACATGAAAGACTGATCCGAATTCTCCGTATGTAATTCAGTATTAAAACCTCCCTGATTATAAGCTATATTAAAATTCCTAGGTCCGAACAGGAGAGGGTGTTATAAGGGAGGCCTGAAATAAAAACAGTCAACAATGATTTCCCGGGTATCGACGTGTACCTTAGCTTATATATATATATAAAATTGTAACCTCAGTCTGTACATTGATTTTTTTTCGCGAATTTTCACGATAACATTTCGTTTCACATGTCATAGACACCATAACTGCATTTTGTTTCTTTCGTGTGTGTTTGTTTGTTTCTTTATTTGTTTGTTTGTTACCTTTTCACGCATAAACGGCTGAACCGAATTTTATGAGACTTGGTATTTTTATTACTACCAACCCAACTTAGACTTGAGGCTATGTTAATATCCTCTGAGACGAATAAGAGTGGGGGTTATAAGGGAAGCAAGAAATTAAAATTAGCGATATTACGTTTCCTATTAGTTTTTCGGCAAATATGAATATAACAAAAGTTGTTTATTTTGCTATTTAGAGTAACTTTTGTTATATACACTTTTTTCGTACACCGAATTATAAACGAGATATACGCTAAAACCTATAGCGGAAGTGAACAATTTTATTTGGGACAAAAGACCCAACCGAAATAAATAAAACTCGGTATATGTATTAGCACTAACGCTTTCATTATAACAAGCCATACCAACATTTCTAGGGACGGGCAGGAGTGGGGGTTATAAGGGAAGCCAGAAATTCAAAATAGCGATATTTCTTTTTCTATTCGTTTTTCGTCAAATATGAGCATAATAAAAGTTGTTTATTTTGTTATTTCGAGTATTTATTGTGATATTCATTTTTGTCTTTTGTCTTAAACGTATAAACGAAATATACACTATAAACTAAAGCGGGTATTTTATTGGTGCAACGGTAGAACCGAACTTAATAAAAACTCGGTATGTAGAACCGAACTTAATTCTTCCATGATTCTAAGCTATATTAAAATTCTTCCATGATTTAGCTATAGGGAGTGGGGGTTATAAGGGAGGCCTGAAATAAATATTCGCGATATTTTACTGTCTATTTGTTTTTCGACAAACATGCACATAACAAAAGTTATTTACTTTGTTATTTAGATTAACTTTTGTTTTTTTATATTTCTTCAGGAACAATGTGTGGAACAAGTAATTTGCGTAGAAATATTGATATGCTCAACAATTCATTCCAATTTGAACTATGTGGCATCTGGAAAAATTAATTCAAATCTATGTTAATATTTTGTCCTTAATAAAATCTATGCATAATGACGGGAAATATGACAATTTGGAGGACAGTGAAGACTTACATAAAAAATTAATTTTATTATTAACAAATGCAACAACAACGGGTATTAACCCTAAACACTGGGACGGGTAAATGTCAAAATATTAAAGTAAAGCCTTGCCAAAAAAATACCATCACCATTCAGCGTCAAATCAATTCCCGGGCGAAGCCGGGTATCTGAGTATCTGAGCTAGTATATATATATATATATATATATATATATATATATATATATATATGTGTGTGTGTGTGTCTGTTAACGCTGTAACGGTTTCAATGTTTTTTATATAGGTACCAAATTCTATATTTATATGTTTTATGTAAAACTAAAGATCAAGTTCGTTAATGGTTTAAATCAGTCCAGGGTGGGGGATTATGAAAATTCGGAATATCTCCGGTACTATACGTCGGATCGAAAAAGTATATAAAGCCAAACTTATTGAAAATTTAATGTTGTGTAATCGGTGTTATATATATAAAATTGTAACCTCTGTCTATACATTGATTTTTTTCGCGAAATTTCACGATAACTTTTCGTTTCACATGTCACAGGCATTTTGTTTCTTTCGTGTATGTTTGTTTGTTTGTTACCTTTTCACGCATAAACTGCTGAACCGAATTTTATGAAACTTGGTATGTATATTACTACTAGCCCAACTTGGACTTTAGGCTATACTAATATTCTCTGAGACGAACAGGAATGGGGGATGTAAGGGAGGTCTGATATTAAAAATAGTGATATTTCATTTCCTATTGCTTTTTCAGCAAATATGGACATAATAAAAGTTGTTTATTTTGTAATTTAGAGTAACTTTTGTTATATGCACTTTTGCCGTATACGGAAGTATAAATGCGTTATACGCTAAAAACTATAGCGGGAGTCCACAATTTTATTTGGCACAAAAGACTCAACCGAACTAAACCAAACTCGGTATGTGAATTAGTACTAACGCCTTCCTTATAATAAGCCATACTAACATTTCTAGGGACGGGCAGGAGTGGGGGTTATAAGGGAGGCCTTAAATTAAAAATAGCGATATTTCGTTTCCTATTGCTTTTTCAGCAAATATGCACATAACAAAAGTTGTTTATTTTGTAATTTAGAGTAACTTTTGTTATATGCACTTTTGCCATATACGGAAGTATAAAGGCGTTATACGCTAAAAATTATAGCGGGAGTCAACAATTTTATTTGGCACAAAAGACTTAACCGAACTAAATAAAGCACTCAGTATGTGTATTAGCACTAACGCCTTCCTTATAATAAGCCATACTAACATTTCTAGGGACGGGGAGGAGTGGGGGTTATAAGGGAGGCCTGAAATTAAAAATAGTGATATTTCGTTTCCTTTTAGGGTTTCGGCAAATATGCTCGAAACAAAAAAAGTATATAAAGCCAACATTATTGAAAAATGAATGTTGTGTAACGGTTTTTATATTCTTTTTTTCAATATCTTGATTATTAACTAAGATATTCGTATCGTCAAGAAAGCACTTTATGATTTTTACTGTTCTATATGACTTTAAGCGTTACACAGTCTTTATAATTATGTCCCAACACTTCCCGACCTAATAACTATTATTCCAGGAGACTCTGGTTGGATTGACCTCGAATCGAGTCACGTGTTATCTGCAATAAATAGGCATTCCAATCACGTGTGCACCGCTTAACATCGGAATCTGGATTGACGAGTGATTACATTCCGATGTAATTTGTATTCTTATTTTAGTCAATATTCATTAATCCCATTTATGGCTGACAATTCCCTGCTTTACTATTCGAGGCCATAGGCATTTCAGTTTTCTAAATATATACTTAAACATCTACACATTTTTTTGACTTGAGTTGGCAAACCCTTTTTCTATATGATGTTATGTTTCACCAACAAACGTTACTGCTGTGAGTTCCTCCATTTATAAGATTTGCCGTAAAGTAAATCCGCTATGATATTGTACCTACGACGCCAATAACGATTTTTTCAAATGTACATCGTTCCTAGTTTATATATAGTATGAAAATGTGGCCATACTAGATCGAAGAATTAAAACTTCTTTTCTTCCATAAAACATCTTATTTATTTAAATACCCAACGCGTTTCAAGCCCTTTAGCTCCTTATCAAGGGGTTCATTTCTCTCTAACATTACAATTTCAAACTTTTATTAATTTGTAACGCTCTGTCTTTACAAAATATCTTGCGTTATTATTTTCTTACCTTACTTTTATGTCCAACATTTACTTGCTAAACCAACATTGTCAAATTTTGTACACTTTTTTACCGCTAATATTCAAGACTACATTTCTAAATTTCATTAAAATCACATCTATACTTTGGATGTATAACAACAGATCAGTGATTCAAAAGAGTTGATTAGCCACTGTATATAATCCTTATACTGAGGAGGCTACTATCTAGATTATTGCTATTAATTCTGTTTATTTTACTTAGAAAAAAACTATGGTTAAGACTATATATATATATATATATATATATATATATATATATATAGAGAGAGAGAGAGAGAGAGAGAGAGAGAGAGAGAGAGAGAGAGAGAGAGAGAGAGAGAGAGAGAGATCGTTTAAGCGTTTAATGTAATATGAAAGATCAAATTAGTTAACGGCTGAAATGGAGTCAGGGGAAGGAGATGGTCTTATTTATAGTTTTAAAATGTTAAACATGTTTTACTGAGGGACACGATAGGAATCAAAAATCCATCTTCAAAAATGGATATTTGAAATTGGTCTGTAATTGTGCAAAAAAATTAATTCTCACTGTAAAAACAAAAAAAAAACCGGTTCATTCGTTTTTACCACAGATTTCACGTATAATACTTTAAGTTTATGGTGAATTTGTTGCAGTAAAACATTTCCTCAACAATTTGGCTAATAAGTATTATTATTCGTTCTATATACTACAAAATTTTTCTTAGAATAATGGATAAAATTTTCTCTCATTTATTCATGACATACGAGTAGAGAAATGTAAATTTTACTATGTAAACGAGCGAAACATATAAAACAATTTTTCTGCACTCATCTGGCTTAGACATATCACTTGATATTGACACTGTAGCTATATCGTTGAACTGACTACTCGGAATATATTACCAGTCATAAACGAAAATGTATTTCTATAACGTAACCATAACTTCATATTCACTATTTTGAAAAGACACAGATGTGTTTACGTAATTGACCTGCTTTTTCAAACAGTCACTAAATGAACACCTTCATAATACAGACATTTAGAAAAGTGAGGCGATATAGTTGGTCTACAGGAAATATAAAAAATACTCGTGTTCGAATTGCTCCTAGCCAATTTTTTTCCGCTAGAGTTTCTCCCTCCTTAATTTTTTTTAGGATTGTTATGTACGCAGATAGCCAATCGACAGAGTTCGTGACTTTGGAACCATATTTTTTTCATGTTATGTGTTGAAGGCCTAATAATTGCATCACCAAAATGACTGCTATGGCGTAAACAAACAGGACATATATTCAAGCGCTCAAAATGGGGAACTCCGTAAAAAATATCTCTCTAATAGTCTCTCAGATTTATTTCCTAAAATATATTATATTTATCTATAATTTTCTAATCTTCTACTTTCTTAGAATTTATACTGGTGGTCAAGAGGAATCCCTGACTGCAAGTAAAGATAAAGAGAAGGCTCTGTAATTGTTTCCTGAGTCTTTATTATGAAAGCAAAAGAAGATTTCCTCACTCTTATTTAATGAAATCGTCTGCATCTTAAAACTCCGATAAAAAAAAAAAGTCCTAACAAGAGACTCAGAATACTAGCTTTACACGTAGATTAGAATGCAAAGCCTAAGTTCTAAGAACCATAGACCTGTCTTCATCTTCAGTTAATGCTAAGAAGCTTGGCCTTTTAACCTCTTGTAAGTGGAGGTCTGCTATTTAGGACTATTACATGATCATAGGATTAGGTGTGTTGGAAATAGGTTTGCTCCCTCAAGAATTCTGTTTTCCTTGTGAAGGGGTAATTTGTGTTCCACATCCCGACTTGGCTCATGGCATCATCATTCCGTTGATGTGACTTGTTATTGGTAAATTCATAAATTTATATCTTTTGTTTAGACTATTGTTGAAGTCCTGAGATTCTTTAAATTAGCCATATTCAATATATTTATTAAAATTCTGTTGCTATATCATTGTCGAGATGTGTCCTCGGAAATTGCACTCACACGCTTAAATATATTCGTTTCTTAGTAAACGAAAGGTTCTTTACAATGGCATCGATTCCACAAGTTGTTTTACAACCTTCAGTACCATTAACCCCTGGTCAGTGATGACGTAGATTCAAAGAATTAATTAAGTAGGTTGGCAATGTTTCGGGATCCTCCTAAAGCTCTTCAGATGCTATAGAGCCCCTTTCGCCAGATACAAGACCACACCTACCAATTACGGCTTTTGAAGGGCCTATCTTATTATATCTTATAACTAGGGGAATACCCCGAATAATGATAGTCCAGAAATAAAGAGTAAGACTTAGAATCCTCTTACTGCATTAATCTTAAGCTTCGGAAGTCGGGGACAATAGGATTGCTAAAGGTAGGATGGAGGTCGACTGTTTGGAGGAGTGGCTTCTAGGAAACAATGCTATGACTGCTTCAAGGATCTTAAAACCTTACATGTGAAGGAATTACTCCATATTTTAGTGACCCGCTAAGCTATTCATTGACTATTTTTCAATATTTAACTAATTACGTACCTGGCTTGGCAGTTCTTGCTGGACTTAGCCCTAGGTCGTCGACTTCTTTTGCGGCAGAGCGGGCAGTAGCTAGCTTCAAGTGCCAATTGGGCAGCATATTGGGAATCATTCTTCCTGCACAGCACCATTCTTCCTAATAGAACACCTGTTTTAGTCTCTGAGAATTCATTATTCAGCTTGTTTCCGCTGGTGACTTTTTGAATCCATGCTAAATCTTCGTATCTTGGTGATTAAACGTGTTGAAACGATCGTAAATGTACAGCAAAACTTAACTTAAGCCTTAAAATAAAGAATAACATTTCATATATTCTATAGAATCAGTTTAATTTTCGCTTTTAAGCACGGGCTTTTAAATTACGGAATTTAAAAAGTTCTTTTTTAATTACAGAAACGTTAGAAACAGGATTCTTGTAACCTCTTGATATGGTAGGTTGCATAAACTAACCAGATTCCCGGGAGATAGAATGGTACGCTTTTTTTTTAGCAGCAATTGAGGTTGTACTCATGATGCGATTTCCACAAATGTCCATCGCTTCTATCTAGTAGATGTCATATATATGTATATCTATATATATATATATATATATATATATATATATATATATATATACATACACACACACACACACACACACACACACACACACACATACACACTTGTCTGTTACCGCTCTTCCTATCGAAATTCTTGATTGATCGAAACCAAACTCGATATAATAATTAATGAACTTGATCTTTAGTTTTCATACAAAACTGAAGATTAAGTTCATTAACAGCTGAAATCGAACAAGTGATAGGAAGGGTTAAAAGGGGAATTACGAAAATTCGAAAAATCTCTCTATTAAACGTTGGATCGAAAATTTGTATAGAACCAGTATATTAATAAGTAAAATGTACTAGAAATATTGTTATGTACATTTATTGTCCATCTTGAATATTAACGGAGATATTTGCATTTTTAAGTTTTCAGCCTTCAGCAAAGCCTCACTCCAACTCATGCCAAATTAGCATTAAGCTATTATATCATGAACCACAATATTGGAAACTTAAATAACAAATATTGTTGCCATTGAACGTTTGCTCTGTGAAATATGTGCAAATGCTTAGTGTGATGATGTTATCAATTAAGATTTTGTGGTCGTGAATCCAAAATATCTATTTCTCCTATACCATATAGGATTATTAACTGTTTCATTTAAAACTAAAGATCATTTTAGTTAATGGCAGAAATAGGGGGTGGAATAGGGGAGCTTAGAGAGGAAAGTTCAATATTCTCAAAATATACTTTTTTCGTCGCTCAAGTATTTGTGAGTTCTTTGTACTTTCTTGATTTCAGTCTTCCGTAACAGCCGGGAGTGTATTCATCGGTGTTTTACATGAAATAGAGAATATGTGGTAAAATGAGTTCATAAGTGTGTTAAACCAGCACGTGGGAAATCTTTTTGGTTACGCAGCCACTGCATGGTGGACGTTTTGGTTCGAAGGTGCTATTTAACGAACATTTTCACTTCATTGACAACATATTAGCTATTTGGATTCTATCCTTTAGTAGTTCAAGGCTGATAGTGTCTCCCGATTATCACCAATCGGATTGTCCACATCTTTCTCCAGACTCCGAGTTTTCCATCCTACTATCGCAGTTCAACTTTCAGCCTTAGGTAACCTCACTTGTGCTGCTGCTCATAACTCACTCATTGTTGGCATGTCACTTGTGACTCTTCTGCTTGATGGTGTGAGTCATCAGCTGGCAATCCGCCGTATTCCTGTCTATAAATGCCCGTCTAAAGGTTAGTTAGAGAAAGCCCTCGCTAGGAGAGAGTGCGTCTATCGGGATTCCATGTCGACTCGCTGCGTGTGTTGATTGAGTACCCGCATCACACCCAGGTCGTCCCTCCTATCAATACCGCCGCCTCTCTTGAAGTAAGCGAAAGCAGAGGCACAATTCCTGATTCTCCGTCGTCTAATGTAGACCGCTGTATATTGGGCTGGGTTCCTAAATTATCGGAGCGTGAAATGGGACCGGTCTCTTGCAAAAGCTCTCGTCCAAGGTAAATACCCCAATTCTAAATTAGTTTCTATAAATTTAGTGTGTAATTAGTGATAATACAGTCCCAACATCGAATTTTATTACTCAACAAGCAGGTGTGTCGTGAAATACCATTGCCAACCCAGAGAAAAGTATAATTGTACAAAAACAAAATATTCAATACAAATAACTATGCGAACAAAATAACATTATATCACCATGGAAAATTATCATAGTCTTATACATCTTCGACTATTATCTGCCTAAATACAGTTCCATTTCCAAATAATAGTACATGTATTGGTTCCTCATTGTTCCCCTTAGTCAATTTTACCTACAAACAGCTTGTTAGTTTTTCCTATCATTTCACAAAAGCTTCATACAACATTCTTCAAAATGAAATAATTGGAGATAGGTATTGTATAGCGAAAGGAAAAATTAAAGTAACATTTTAAGTTTAAGTAACTGATTATTATTTGAAAAAGACTATAATATCCACATCATTTGTTCTTCTTTTTATGTTATTCAAGTTCAACAATTACTGAGATGTTGATGAACTGGACTCTAAATGTTTACGTTTCTGCTCAGCCACCAGTTAGTTAACTTATTCACAGTACGACCAAATACCTCAAAAGTCCGTCACGCAGGGGCTGCGTAAACTAAGCAGATTTCCCACGTGAAGTTATACAATAAAGAAATCTCCATACGAGTGCCGAACAGTTACGGAAACGGTCAAACTAGCTTTTGGCGGGAAACTCACTCGTCCGTTACCCGCCCACATTTAATAAAAATTCAAATATCTCGGTTAATATTCAAGATAGACAATAAATGTATAGAATAATATGTATAGTAAATTTAATTTGCAATAAGATTGGGTCTATACAATTTTTTGATCCGACGTATGGTAACGGGGATATTTTGAATTTTCGAAAATCCCCCCCTCTAAACCCCACTTCCCACTGGTCCGATTTCAGCCATTAACCAACTTGATCTGTCATTTTGCATAAAACGTTTAAATATCGAGTTTGGTAACGATCAAACAAAAATTGCGACCGCTAGAGCGTTAACAGTCAAATATATCAGTTAAAATTAACAACTTCCATTGAAAAAAGTCCGTCAAGCAGGGGCTGCGTAAACTAAGCAGATTTCCCACGTGAAGTTTTAGAGAATAGAGAAATTTCACGAGAGGCGAGCAATCAAGGAAACGGCCGAACTAGTTTTTGGCGGGAAAGTCACTCACGTCCGTTAGCCGCCCAGATTTAATAAAAATGCAAATATCTCAGTTAATATTCAAGATAGAGAATAAATGTATATAACAATATTTATAGTAAATTTAATTTGCAATAAGATTGATTCTGTGCAATATTTTGATCCGACGTACAGTAACGGAGATATTTCGAAAATCCTCCTCTCTAAACCCCCCCCCCTCCCAGTGATCCGATTTTAGCCGTTAACGAACTTGATCTTTATTTTTACATAAAACGACTAAATATCGCGTTTGGTAACAATCAAACAAAAATTGCGACCGCTAGAGTGGTAACAGACAGATCAGATCATTCAGATCATTTTTCTCAAACTGGAAACTTAAAGGAAATATATTTAGGTTTTAATTTTCCTTGATAAGCCGCTGAGAGAGGCATACGTTTATATAGGGCAATTACTGAGGAAGAAATAGAGGTTAACGTCTTACGTGTAGCATTACAGTGCGTGGGAAATTCTGCTTTGTTTAGGCGGGATCTGCCTGGCGGACGTTTTGAATTTCTCTCGTGACATATATAAATCACCTTAATACGAATTCCAAGTCATGTCAGTCAAATGCTTCCAAACTTTTGCTTCAAGAAAGTTGAGAAAGTGATTTCTCTAGATGTAAAAAAAAAAAAAACATCAGTGGCACTGACACCGATAACATCAAATAACGCGATTCTCCCAAGCAGTTATAAATCCTAGTAGCAGATAACTAACACCTTTCAATTAAAGTTTTCTAATTATTGTAATAGTTTGAAATTTAATACATCTTATGTGGAGCTGGAATTTAATGTCCAGTTTACATAGGGTGCTAGCATGTGGGGAATATGCTTAGTTTACGCAGCCCTGCGTGTAGAAATTCTATAACAATATACTACAGATATAGTATTACAAGTTACTGACAAAGGGTTTTTTATCAGTAACTAGCTGTACCTTGCGCGCGTTGCTACGCTACCATCTGAAATACTAAATTACGATAAAGATATAAATAACAAAAGCTACTCTAAAAATCAAATTAAACATATTTTGTCATGTGCACGTTTGCCATAAAAACAATAGGAAACGAAATATGACAACTTTTCATTCTTACAAACCCCTTTTTCGTTGATTTCGATTAATCTTTTGTTTCCTGTAACATTGTTGACCCCTTCTACAGTTTTTCGCGTATACCTCATTTATACTTCATTATATGGCAAAAGTGCATATAAAAAATGTTACATTAAATAACAAAACAAGCAACTTGTATTGTATGCACGTTTGCCGAAAAATGCACGTGCGCCTTTCCTGTTCGTACTACGAAATTTTAATATAGTTTATAATCAGGGAGGTGTTAATACCAAATCACATACGGAGTTTCGTTAAGTTCAGTTATCTTTTCTGCCTTATAAAATTGTTGACTGCCACTATCTTTTTTAGCGTATAACTCATTTATACTTCGGTATACGACAAAATATTATATAACAAAAATTACTCTAAATACAAAATAAACAACTTTTGTTAAGTTCATAGCTGCTGAAAACCCAATAGGAAACGAAATATCGCTATTTTTAGTTTCAGACCTCCCTTAAAACTCCTGTTGGTCTCAGAGAATATTAATATAGCCTAAAACCTAAGCGCGGTTAGTAGTAATATACATACCAAGTTTCATAAAATTCGGTTCAGCCGTTTACGATTCTATAAAGGACATACAAACATTCATTTTTATATTTATAGATTCAAAATTTAATATTAACAATTTTGTAATACTTTTGGTAAAGTACTGATATTTAATATTTTATGCATCTTTGCATAACTTGTGAGTACTTATCCACTGGAAAGGAACGATAGAGATAACTCATGTTTATCCTGTTTGTTTGGATCTTACACTACTTATATTGTCAAGTCGCATTTGTGCGAGTTTGATACTACACCTTTCGTTCTGAGCTCCTAAAACTAAGCAAATTTCACGTGCTGAAATTATCCACAGATGACATCATTTCAAATTATATTCTTTATTTCTACCTTTATCTACAAACCTGTGAGAAAGGCTTGAAATTTAAACTGGACATTAGATAGTTAGTGATCTTGAAGTGAAAGTCGCTTGAATGTGGAGTTGGGTTTTACTGAAAACTCGTAAATGCAAATAACTTAATTATTATTCGAGCTAGAGAAAAGTTTGAATGTATTACATTATCAATAATAATGTAATACATTATTAGGCTTTACAGTATTTTTCGATCCGACGCCTAGTAATAGAGAAATATACGGTTTTAAACTTCAGCCCTTTTAATTTGAAGATTAGCTGATTTTTGCTTCAGGAAATATTTGTTAAAATGTACACTGTACAAAATAAAGAAAGTCTCTCAGGAAGCTCAAGTAATAGATGGACAATGTTTAAGAACTTACCGAAGGTCTAAACTTATACCTGTGTAACTCAAGGTTTAAAAGCCTGAATTATCATTAGTAAAGGATTGGACCAAAATATCGTGCTAACGTCGATACTAAAAGACCTACCTATAGTAATTCCTCGGGCCTGTGGATAATGTGTTAACCATTTAACCTTTGGCACAAATGTGTAAATATTAGCGATTCTCATTAGTTTATTGGCTCTTCTCTACCAGGTGAGATGGAAATAGGAATAATTATGCTCTGTAGATCTCTCTGATGTGGTTAGATCAATAGGAACATGCTTGTGCTTGGCATGCTACATTTGCATAACTGGTTCAGTCTGTCTGCTTAGTGCACCAATCCTCACAACTACTAGGGATCTGTCTAAACCAGTAACGCCACCTGATTTCCCTATATCAGGTGACAGAATAAAGTTAAGAGAGAAACTGAAACAATTGCAATAGATCAAATTAAAAGGGATCTGCATTTCAGGATTAGTCTCAAGTGAAAGCTCGCGTCTCCAAGTATTGAGAAAACACGGCATTGAATACATGCATTGATAATGACGGAAGTTAATCCAAACTCTCTCCCTACAGCTGTTGTCATTCATTTTGTTTATATCAAGGAAGCTACTAAATCAATTTCACTTCATGTTGAGCCGTTAACACTTTAGGCTCCCTTGGGAAAATACAACGGGAACAATTCAAATATGTTGCAGTTGTTTTGATGGAACCTATTTCACGAATGAAATTAGATCTTGATCGCCCACTACACTTATTTGATCAGTTTTCATTCTCCAAAATTACATTTTCAAGGCAAATGCAACTCATACAATATATATTTTTAATGACCACTAGAGAAGTAAAATTTTACCATTAAAATAATACTAAGTAATAACAAAGATGTCAATAGACAGACCATAAGCACCATTCCATTATACTACATCCACAGGTGGGGCTCAGGTTGGCCGTACCAGTTGGGGTGTTGGTCTTAATCTCGCGGGCTAGACCTAGAATGGCGGGTTCGATTCCCGGCCTGGGTAGTGGAAATTTATTTAGTGGTGGACTCATTAGATAAACTCCTTAGCCCCAACCTGGCTAGAAAAAGGTGGTAACCTGTAGATAACCTGCTCCAATTAGCCATAGTAGCATAAAGTGGACGTAAATAATAATAGACAATAAAAAACTACACCAAGGTATCAAGTGGGTCTAACTTAGTTTTTTGTTTTCGCATTTTAACCATTTAATGTTTTATCTAAGTAGGTGCTCAGGTTAGCCGTGTGAGATCAGGCTTTGGTCTGAATTAACGTCGGTAAACCTTGAGTTGTGGTTTCCACCCCTCCTTAATCAATATTGTTATTTATTTATGACCACTGCATGCAACTACAACTCACCAGGTCGGCTTATATACAGGCTGCCGCCCTTTTCTAGCCACTCTGGGTCTAAAGATTTTATTTAATGAGTTTGTCACTAAAAAAATTCCTATTGACTAGGTGCGAGTCAAACCGACACCTCTAAGTTTGCCAAAGTTTATGAGACCAGAGACAGTTTAGCCCCCTAAGCAATAGGAGTTTATTAAGTGACTCATTAAATACAATCCTTAGTCCCACCCTGGTGGAAAATGGTTAGCTATGATAGCATAACCTGGATTTCAATAAATAACATCATCTAAGCTACGCAATAAATCTTGAGCGATATTATCTATCATCACATACGATATTTATCTATAAAAAAATATTTATTAACGTCCACTGAGGATTTTCTTTAATGAATTCCGTCACTAATATATTCTATTGTCAAGGCGGGAATCGAACTCGCCACTCAAAAAAAAAAAATTAATTTAATCTGGGAATGTCCCGTAAGCCCCAGTGTCATGAAACCAATGGTCTAAAAAAAGTCTTCCCTTGCACCCAAAAAAACATTGCTCATCGATACATTAAAAATTTGTTATCAACCCGCTGCTAATTCAATTCAATTTAGTTATGATAAAATTAAAAGAGATACAAACTTTATTTAAGGAAGTATGCAAATTCGTTAAACATTTTACCACATGAATGGTTCTTCGAATTAACTGTATATTTCTTAAACTCTTAGCATAAACCAAATTTAAGACCAAACTAAAAAAATAAATGTAGGTAATTTCCGATTGTAGAGACATTGAGGAATTCAATTTAATTTTCTGTATTTATACCTCTAAATCAATTTTTTTCCATATAACCTATATTTACAATAATAATAATTATTATTATTTATTAACGTCCACTTTTTGCAACTTAGGCTAACTGGGACGGGTTATCTACAGGTTACCACCCTTTTCTAGCCGGGGTGGGATTTTAGGATTTAATTTCGTCACTAAATAAGTTCCTTTGTCCAGGTGAGAATCGAACTCTCCACTCTAGGTTTACCATGTAAGATAAAGGTCAAAGCTTTAACTCACATGTCTAACCTGAGTCACCTTATTTACAATAAACTACATTATTTAAAGAATGAATGGGCAATCGAAAAATAAGAAAATAAAGTTTTACTTGTTATATGTAAAATAGTTAGGGAGATTGTTAATTTCATAAATATTACGTTCTATGTCTTATAAAGTAGCTACCTTTTACAGGGATGTGAATTTATTAAGTGAAGAAAAAAAATTTATTTCAGTTCTTTAAAATGAAATTATCTCATTATCCATGATTTGTTTTAGCCGATTATAAATTTCAAAAGCATAATACTTTAATATTGAATACTAGAAATCCCCACTAAACCTTTGTGGGTCAGGCGAGAGGTCGGATTGGTTTAGTAGAAAAGGCATGAAGCGAATCAAACGGGCCGGCAGAGATTCTGTATAGAGCTAGATGGCGATAGGTTCAGAGTAAACAGTGGATCCGTCATATAGCATGACACTGTGACTGATGTTTGCCGAGAGAATGGAGGGGAAAGGGAGACGAGGTCTGTGGGTCAGGGGGTCCCCGACCTGAAGGATGTGCCTACACGAGGAAGTATCCTCTCCAAGAACCGGTCCTCCAGGAGAGGGAAAGTGATCCCCCTCCAACCACACTAGCCTGTGGTTATTATGTCATTAATCCACTAATTAGAATGGGCGATTGTGTCACCCCATGAGGAAGTACACAGCAAGCTACGCATAGGCAGAGGGAGCCACTCCATATACCTTTATAGCTGAGCCTTCGTAACACATACCTACTGTGCAAAGTCGGAATTCCATGCCGATATCTCTCTTCCTTCAGTCTAGTTTATTTTGTTCAGTTCTCGTTGGATTATCTTCCATTTTGCAGCCTTCGTTTAATACTCTGACAAGAATATTGCCTTTTAGCATCCCTTAATGGAAATCATCTATTGCGGTGGTACTAATTACGCGATTATTGAAAAATATCCTTAAATTTACATCGATCCTACGCAGAGATGCTGAAAATGAGGTTCGTAAAATAAACTGTTTTTTATTTTACGCCGAATTCACTGCTGATACTTTATACTCGTCAGTAGTTAAAACACGTTCCAACGACTACTTTAAACTTGTAACAAGAAAACTATGTACAAGAATGGAGCTCAATTGTCCGAGAGAGAGGTCAATTACGCAAGATAATAAATAGTGAACATTTGACCTCTCAGATGGAACGCAGCTTGAAATATCTTACTATTTGGACGCTTGAGTTACAAGTTTCCTCAAATTCCCTCAAATGTCCATCGATACTACCCAGGCGGCGAAAATGAGGTTAGTTCAGAACTATATATATACTAGTGGACCCGGCAGACTTTGTCTTGCATGATATTTCAAGCGATTAGGATATTAAATTTAATAATATTACGTTTAAAACAAAAGCTACTTTTAATAACACAAAAAACATTTGTTATGTGCACATTTGCCTAAAAAAAATAGAAAATGAATTATCGGGAATATGTTATTCAGACGAACCTAAAAAATTTAATATAGCTTATAATCATGGCAAATGGTTTATTAATGCTAATTTACATATAGAGTTTTGTTAAGTTCGGTTCAATCGTTAGTGCCCAATAAAATTGTTGGCTCCCACATTCATTTCTTATAGTGTATATCTCGTTTATACTTTGTTATACGACAAAAGTGAATATAACAAAAGTTACTCTAAATAACAAAAGAAACAACTTTTATCCTGTGCATGTTTACCGAGAAACCAATAGGTGCGAAATATCGCTTAAAATATTATTAATTTTAGGCCTTCCTTATAACCCCCACTCCTGCTCTATCTGCTGGGCTGATTTGTAATAGGTATATATATAAAGTATTGTGTATATATATATATATATATATATATATATATATATATATATATATATATAAAATTGTAACCTCTGTGTGTAGATTGATTTTTTTCGCGAAATTTAATGATAACTTTTCGTTTCACATGTCAGACACCATAACTGTTTTTTGTTTCTTTCGTGTCTGTTTGTTTGTTATCTTTTCACGCATAAACGGCTGAACCGAATTTTATGAAACTTGGTATGTATATTACTACTAACCCAACTTAGACTTTAGGCTATGTTAATATTCTCTGAGACGAACAGGAGTGGGGGTTATAAGGGAGGGCTGAAATTAAAAATAGCTACCAATATTTCGTTTCCACATAATAAAAGTTGTTTATTTTGTTATTTGGAGTAACTTTTGTTATATACACTTTTGTCGTATACCTCAGTATAAATGTGCTATACGTTAAAAACTACTGTGGAAGTCAACAATTTTGTTTGGCACAAAAAACTCAACCGAGCTGAACCAAACTCGGAATTAATCAATGTTTTCCTTTCTCAATGTTACTTTGCATTATGTATTTATTTTGAATTGAGTTACTTGTTAGATAAGCATTACATTGATTATTGTACATGAAATTCATTAAATAACGTCCTAAAATCCCACCCCTGGCTAGAAAAGGGTGGTAACCTGTAGATAACCCGTCCCGATTAGCCTAAGTTGCAAAAAGTGGACGTTAATAAATAATAATGTACATGAAAGTACATGAGTAAACTTGATACGTTATTACATAGTCTTGTAGAAGTCGTTCATTATAAACATAGTAGTTAGTGAATTTTCTGAAGTATATAAGCTGTTGAGATCATTCGATGAACGGCAGTTATTAAAAATCAGAGATTATCCATTTTAATACAATATTGTTTTAATATTAAAGACTGAGAATAACTGCTATTGTGTATAAGCGTTCTAGTAATTGGACTGTATCCACATGAAAATTGATTTTAACATATCACTAAGATTAGAATCAGGTGGTTGTCAGCTATTTCACCGTCTTGGATTTAATCAGCTTTTGAAGGAAGTACTTGCTATGTCTTGTCAAGTGTTGTGTATAATAATGTATATAGGGCTCAGATGAGTCGCCGGGAGAAGTTTCGAGCATGCAGAGCAATAAACACATTATCACTATCGTATATATTCAAGTTCTTGGTTGACCTTCAAACTTATCTTGGTAGTAAATATGAATACTGGGTCACGCTCTCCCTAGATAAACGGAAATGCTCAAATCATAATGTGCTTCATAAATTAAAAAAAAAAATTCTTATCAAAATAGTGAGGCGCGCGCACATTGTGGAACTAATCAAAGAAGTCAGGTAATGTAAGTGTTTAAAAATTAAGAGAGAATTACTGTTTGTGGGTTCTAGGAAGACTGGTATTGGCGGCTAAAGGTTTTTAAAGTTCTGTAGAGCGGACAGATGGAATCATTTATGAATGTGTGTTTATGAGATGGAGAGGGGGGGAGAGGGGAGAGAGAGAGAGAGAGAGAGAGAGAGAGAATGAGAGGGTGGGGGGTGGGAGGGAGATTGTGTTTATGTGTGAGTGTGTGTGTATACAGACACATTGAAAATAGGGTTTAATTAATTTAATCAGGAAAATCAAAGTGAATTCGAAATTTTTCATATGACTACTAATACATTTTGATTAAATATACCCTTTAAACTAGGCACATAGTAGCTATGCATAGGTAGCTATGTATCATCCATCATTATTTATTTATTTATTTGAGCTTCGCAGCTTTGGCGATTTTGCTCTAAAATAAAGCTCACCCATCATTATTATTCTACCGTTTTAACATAGTAAGAATTAAAGGAAGTATTGCAATCCCTACAATTTTTGGTCCTGAATTTCAATTATATTATCCGTTCTGAACTTGCCTGAATCCATCTTGACAAGTTTCGGCATAACTATGACAAGATGTATATATCTCGCATAACTCAAGAACGTCTAGCCTTAGAATTTTTTAATTGGATATTCATGAATGGATGAAAAAAAAAACAGATTTTTTTTTTAATTTTTATTGTGACAGTTCCAAGTTTTTGGACATAATGTGTTCAAGCCTAATATTTTTTATGCTCTTGACTCAATACTATTTCGAAAGACTGACGATGCATTATATATTTTATGAATATGTCAACATTGCACACAATATTATTCGTTCCATTAAAATATTTGTTCTCTGTTTAACCACGGGTAAAATGTATTTCTGAAATGTACATTGTGTGGATTTTGCGTTGGAGAACGAGATATATTCTATTCCTTTCATTTGAATTAATCAGCCGAACATGAATAACAATCCTGATCCGCAGATCGCTACATAACGGTGACATAATGGAGTTACATAATTTCATTATCGTGTTTTTGATAATGAAGTCAGATAAATTACGAAAGCATGGTAATAAATTATTCTCAAAAGATGAGATTATGATTAAACATAATTTTTAAGAAACAAATTGGAACAATTGCAATGTTGAAAGTATTAAAGAAATTTAGGGAAAAATATAAGGTTTTGCATTAAAAATAAGTAAAACGAATTGGAAATATTTTTTGGCTTTCCCTTTTGATGGCAAATGTTAAGCGTTTCTTGAAATGGCGAGACTTGCTGCACGTAACAACACACTGCGCGTAGAAACCAGATGAATGGACCCACGTCCGGAAGGCCCTTGGACCTCGTCCAGTGAAAGCCGAATGGAATGGAAAGCTGGACGGAAGGTGGACAGTTTCGGATTCGAAGAGGGGACCTCGGACGAGGCATGGCATGGGAAAGCGATGTCGGTTACGTGAGGAAACATCGATATAGTAGGCATTGGGTTGGAATTAGAAACGATATAGAATAGACAGGCCTATGCAAAGAGAATAGTCATGAGGAGCAAAGCAGTTGAAATGGAACCCTTGGCTTAAGAAGAATATGAGGTGAAACGTCGATTGAAGGTCAAATGTAGATAGTGGCCATAGAATGGATTACGAAACCCCAATAGCTTTCCCTTAAAGAAAATCTGCTAAGAGAAGTATGTGGATAAAACATCCAAGGTGGCTTCGATATTTATACGTTCTATGTTAAAAAAAAAAAAAAAAAAAAAAAAAAAAAAAAATAGAGGATGTTAATGTCAGAACTCGGAGCAGGTGGAGAGCGGGGGGGGTCGAATATTCAAAATAACTCCGTTATTAAGAGTTTGATAAAAAAAATATTGTGTTACCCATCTTGTTCGAAATTTAATACTTCTTAATTGTCGTTCAACTGTATTTATTTGTTTTGATCTTTCTAACTCCCTCTTTTAGTAAACCCCGTCTTTTAGTCATCACACGTTAAAAATAATCCAGTAGATTATGTATGACACGTCTTATTTGAACTTAAATACCAAATATTGTTTTCAAATCTTTGCTATTTGAGATTAATATTTTTTTAATTGATCTAATATTCTTTAATTTTTATTTATTCTTATTATTATTTATTAACTTCCACTTTTTACTACTATGGCCAATTTGGGTGTCATATATACAGGATGCTACCCTTTTCTAGCAATGGTGGGACTAAGGATTTTATTTAATGTGTTAGTCACTAAATAAATTCTTATTGCCCAGGCTGGAATCGAACTCACTCCTTTAAGTATACAATGTGAGAGTAAGGCTAACGCTTTAACTCACATGGCTAACCTGAAGCCCTTACATTCTTAAATGGCTGAATTAGGAATCGGGGGAGGGTGATTTAGAGGAAGGGACTCAAAAATGATCAAATATCCCAGTTATTGTATAACACAAATTGTAAATTTTTACAATTTAATTTCAAGTCATTGTAAAAATCGTGGTAAAATAGAATTTAATTGCCCAGAATTGTTGTTCTATCTATTTTTTTTACCTCGAATATTATGCGACTTATTAGTCCATATTCCGTGACTTAGCCGCACCATATATCCTGGAGCATTTCGATTTTCAAACAACCGTTTAAAAAAGTTGGTTTGGAATTTGACACTTCCACATATCGGAGACCCCAGATTTGACTACCATATACGAGTATGACAACTGTTAGGCATAAAGCGACAAACATTCAGTTCATTGATTCCCACATTTTTCACTTGGATTTGGCTAAAATTTTAAAAGCGGATACTAAAAGTCTTCAGCGTATATTTCATTATCAGTTTACATAGGCTCCTTACTACGGGAGAAATACAGATTAGATGGTGAAATGAGATGACCAGTGTGTCATTCTAGGGCATGTGCTGCAGTTTAAACAGGCCTTCATGAAGGAAACTTTTTGCAAAATTGCTCATAAATTGATAATATTTTTTCCATTTCAGCCGTGTAATATTTATTATTATTTATTTATTAACGTCCACTTTTTGCAACTTAGGCTAATCGGGTTATCTACAGATTACCACCCTTTTCTAGCCAGGGTGGGATTTTAGGACGTTATTTAATGAATTTCGTCACTAAATAATTTCCTTTGCCCAGGCGAGAATCGAACTCGCCACTCTAGGTTAGCCGTGTAATAGAGAAGTAGTATGTTCGCTCACTTTAATTTATTTTTTAAACCTATTTTAAATGGTATTTTTACTTTTTTATGATATATTAGTTTGATCGGCAATTTCCCGTTCTAGAGTGGTTTCCATACCACTCTGTTCTTCGGATAGCATTTTTGTGCTTGCAGAATTAAGGAGTTTAGGAAGTTCTAATATTTTTTTTTCTTTCCGGAAAGTCATCGATTCACTCCTTACCCTATACTGGATATATTTGGAGTTATCCTCGCTCTTATACCGACAAAACCTTGCTAATGAAGGGTCAGGCTTGTGGTATTAGCTTGGGCCTTGTAGTACCTAGACCAGGATTCACACAAAGGAATAGATCACTTGACACCCTTAGGGCCACCAGATGTCCCACATGGCGGCTCCCTGTCGCCCTTGCTGAAATATAGTCCGCATCTGCTCCCTGCAATCCCATGGCACTCGTTTTCTCTCTCTCTCTCTCTCTCTCTTCTCTCTCTCTCTCTCTCTCTCTCTCACACACACACACACACTCCCCCATCTCCCACCCGCTCTGACAGTCCATCCGACGACTTCCTGTCGTCTGTACCGATTCTCGAAAACCCTGGCCCTTCTGAGAGTAGTCCATATGCCCCTCGTGTGGGTCTTAAGTGCATGCCACCGCGTTGAAATATTGCCTACAACTGTTTTACCGTTCCTCTTCTATTCAATATGATTGGGTTAATTTTCTATTCTGCCGACTACTTTAAGGGAAATTAGCTATTGAGGTCTTACTCCATGACGTGGTTTTTGAAAATTTTCCACAAATGTCCATCGATCCTACCTAGGAGATAACGAAAATTTGGTCCGTTCAAAATTATATATATACGGCTAAAATCGGACCAGTGGAACGTTTAGAGGGAGGGGGAATTTCGAAAATTCGAAATATCCCTGTTGTTATACGTCGGATCGAAAAAGTGCAAAGAACCAATCTTATTTTAAATTGTATGTACTATAAATGTTGTTAAATAGTTTTCTTTCACTATCTTGATTATGAACCGAGATATTTTCATTTTTTAGTTGTGTGCCATCAACAAACCCCTACTCCTACTCATGTCATATTAACAACAAAGTTTTTTCTCATTAAACTTTCACTTTTTGACATAAATGTAAATCTTGACGCACGGGGGAAATCTGCTTAGTTATCGAAGCCCCTGCGTGACGGACTTTTTATTGTGAAGCCACTTGTGAGACGGGCAAGACCCGTCTTAATTGTCACTATAGAAGTAATAACTTTTATTTCTTTATTTTTTAAAGAGAAATACATATAAGTTATCGTATTCCATTTGGTATAATTCAATTATTTATTGAATTATGGCATTTTTAATTAAATTAGACTTAGGAAGAACCGAATAAGATTGTATAGAATCTAATGACTGTCTAAAAAAGGGTCAGCATAAAATGACAAGCGGAGTGGCGTCAGACACACTCAATACTGCATCAAATAAAATATACTCTTCGTGAATGGCTGCTATCAAGTAACCAGAACACGTGAAAAGAAGTAGTTCTTGCTTGTTTGAGGCAATCACGGATAACACAGGGACACCTCATGACTAGGACTGAACCACCTTTATGTACACTGTATAATGCACACTTACAGACTGCAGACTAATAACCGACAAGAACTTACATACTACTACAGTACAACAGCCCATACATTGCGACAATCATCTAACACTTCCAAAAGACACTACTTTTCTACCAAATTTAACTCTATAAGATTGAACTAAAGACATAAAGAATTGGCTTCTGCTCCTATTAATATTTATTTTATTTTGGAGCGTTCGCAGCGAGGCGATATTGCTCATAAAAAACAACAAAAACAATTTATATAAACAAAATACAAAATGAAAATAGAAACAAGAAAAAATTAAATAATACAAAATAAGAACGCAAACAAATAACAAAACTCGACTAAATAACAGAACGCAACAATATACCAAAACACAACTAAATAATAGAACGAAATCAAATAACCAACCAAGAAAAACAACAATAAACACAAAAAAACACATAAAATAAATAAATAAAAACAAAACATTAAGTTCAAAAACAAAAACTGTAAAGACTAATAAAATTACGTAAACAATTATATAATTTCAATGGATAAAAACTACCCTAAAATCAAATAAATATAATTTAGTATGTAAATAAAATGAAGATTTCTAACACCTAAAATATTTACAATCATATGCTCTCACTTTCTTTATCACACATTCAAACATGCATACACATTCACGCGCGCATGCACACGCACACACGCGTGCAGGCACATACACTCACACGCACGCACGCACACACACACACGTGCAAATAAACACACACACGCACATAAACATACAGTAAAACGGTTTAGCTGGAATTTAAAATATTTAATTTAAGAAGGATTAAAGAGGATTTTAAAATGTAACAATTCTAAATTTGTGAGTATATGTTAATATCATGTAAATGTTGGAGTATTTTGGGTATGTGTGGGCTACCTTCAGTAAGTAAGTCGTGTAAGTCAAGAGGGGTCTTTAGATGGTCACGTCTTTTGCAGTCTGTTAGTATGTGTTTTATTGTAAGCAGAGCATTACACATATTGCAGTTAGGCATTCTTTTCTTTTGAAATAGGTAACCATGGGTAAGGAAAGAATGACCTATACGTAGTCTCGTAAGGACTACTTCGTCTCTCCGTGTAAATACCTCAAATTTGTCACTCCATGTCTTAACTGTAGTTTTAATTTGTCTCAGTTTGTTGTCTGTTAGTAACCAGTCATGTTGCCATTCTTGGAGTATGTTAGTTTTAATGTAGTTTTGTAGGTCGTCCGATGTTATTTTTTTAATGTCAGTATTGGTGTTTTTTGTCGTTAGTTTTGCGAGCATGTCAACTTCAGTGCTTCGTCCAATATTCTGATGTCCTGGTAGCCACACCAATGTTATGTGATTTTGTTGATTTTGAATGTGTTCAAAAATGTTTGTTATAATAGGATGAGTGGAATATATGTTTTTTAAAGAGAGTAAAGAACTTAGAGAGTCCGAAAATAAAATTATTTGGCGATTTTTGAACATTTTGGAGGTTTTCTAGAGATAGGAGTATAGCGTGTAGTTCAGCTGAGTAAATACTTGAGCAGTTTAATCTTTTGGCATATGTGTGGTCGTCAATGAGTGCAGCAGGTGCTGTTCCAAAGTCAGTCTTGGATCCGTCCGTGGATGTGTATAGTGCGTTCGGGTTATTTGCAGTAATGGAGTTAAATGCAGTCATGTAAAATTTTGAAGAAAGGGGATCATTTTTATTAAATTTTGTTAAGGTTAAATCAATATATAAGTTATTTACTCTCCAAGGAGGAAGTGATAGTAAAGTATTGTTGTACATAGGAGTCTGTAAAATGTTTGAGTCTGCGGGATTTTCTAATGTGCGTATAAGAAGTGGTTTGTGTTTACATTTTTTCTTTATGAATTTGTTGAAATGTGGTGTATAGTTTAAGAATGTGTGGACGCAAGGTGTGTCTAAAGCTTTACATTTTAAAATAAATTTTAAATTGATTATACGCCTTCTATATTTTAATGGAGGCTCTCCAGCATCTACATTAATATCCACTGGAGAAAACGTAATCGTCCTTTTACTTACGACTAGATATTTTAACATATTTGTATACGAAGGTGGCTTTACCAACTATTTTATTTTTATAATATGAAACAGTGTGATCCCCTCAAATTGCGACACCTAAATAAATAATAACACTATAGAAAATCTAGATTTAAAACTATGATTTAATAACTTTGAAGTCTTTCGTAATTATCATTTTGTTTCTTAATTGTAGATCAAATTTTTCTTCTTTTATCACTTTCTAACTTTCACGGTTTTTATATTCATTATTATAAGGTTAACAAGAGAAAATCCAGTAAACTTGAGTTGTACTTTAAAAGGTATAATTTATTTCAGACGTGATACAAAACATTTAATGTATATCATTACAGCACGCTGGAACTCTGCTTAGTTACGCAGCACCTGTGTGACGGATTTTATTTAAATAAACACAGAGCTTTAGAAACAACCCCTAGGGGCTACTTATTTCTCTTCAGTATTTAAAGTACTTAAATTTACTTACTCTTAAAGGGAATAAACCTCCAATATAATAGTGAAATAGGTGTATGATTTTCCTGGACTTGAATTTAAGGTCTTTATAAATTCTAACAATTATTTACTGCATCAGTTAGTAGGAGCCTCTTGGTAGTTCAGCTTTGGGGGAAAAGATAAGCAGTCCCTATGCTAAGGTGTTACACAATAAGTTATAGATTAGTAGAGTTAGCTTGTGAAGTACTCCTCAGCTTGATAACCATGCTGCAATACTTGTGAAGGTAGTTCTCTAACCTTCTACAACTCTTTAAAATTATCCGATAACCAATTTTATATTTTTGTTTACATGAATTGATTGATAATCTTTGTTCTCTGTAAAATATTGTTATTGAAATAAATATTTAAATAGGACGGTATCGTAATTTATTTGAGTAGTATTCATGTTGACGTTAGGTTTTATAGGTGACTAATGGCGGTTATCACTTGAGGAGTTGATTTGATATCGTCTGTTAGTGATAAGGAGCCAGTTAGTGAGGGAGGAGTGCCGAGTGAACCTATTGTTACAATGATAACGCGCTGCTTTGTTTGTGGATCTGTAGTATCTTTTATCAGGGACTTGTGCCTCTGGGATCAACCTTACACCAAAAATGAACCTCCCCCTATCTACTGTTACACCCACAGATACAACCAGGTAAATATACGTAATTAACGATAACATTTATATCAGTTTAATTAAGGAAAATGATTTTTGCAGATTTCCCATAATGGAAATAAACTATTCAGGTTGTACTCATGACTCATTTTTCGAAAAATTTGCTCAAAATCCATCGGTCCTATATTCGAGTTGACAAAAATGAGGCACTTCAAATATATATTGTACTTGTCTGTTACCGCTCTAGCGGTCGTACTTCTTGCTTGAAGGTTACCTAATTAGCTGAAATAGGACCATGGAGAGTGGTGCGGGTTTAGTACTGGGGAATTTTGAAAATTCGAGCCTCCGTTCTTACACGTTGGATCGAAACATCGAATATATCCAATTTTATAAATTCAATTTTCCATATGTGTTGTTCTATACAGCTTTTCTCTATAATGAATATTAAACAGGATATTTTCATCCTTCAGTAAAGCCCCAATTTTAACCATTGCACTTTTACTATAAGCGAACGTGACATAAATCGTCTTACTCCAAGCTTAAATGCCAAACATCGTTTTCAAAGGGCATTTATTATGTGATCTATGGAGTAACATCGATTTGTTTTTACAATATTTAATCGAATATTTATATTTGATCTATGCCATAATCGATATTTAAATGAATCGTTCTAACGAATTGCTGAAATCTGACCTGTAATTACGGCGGTTTTAGAGGGTAGGTTTGAGAAAATTCAAAATTTTTCCGGGAGTCGCATCAAAAAATGTTAATGGATTAATGTTAAACTGTTGAAACTTTACATTTGTTGTTCTCCACATTTTCTCGTAACTCAATTATTAAGAGAATTATTCGTACTTTCTTGCTATCAACCCTTAATAAACCCCTAATTCTACTCATCGTATTTTTACTTAGAAATATAGAATATTTCTATAGGTGAGAATTGGGGCACCAGCTCGTAGGATATTTTCTTAGTTTACGTAGCCCTTGCGAGACGGACTTTTTTGCAGAAAGAAACTTTTAATATCCATTAAAGATATATTTGGATATACAACTTTATAAATCTTTATTTAGAACTCCCATAGTTAGTCAATAGATTAATTAGTCAAAACCACCTCTCTTAACTCAGTTCTACAATTCTAATGTTGGATAGGTAGGAATTTTTCGATAACGGTATATAAACCCAAGGTCCGATAAGAATTTAATCCAGTCTTCGCCATTAATGCAAAATATTTAAATAACTTGCAATTTAAATTAAATCAAGAATAGTCTAATGATCAAGAATATACCCAATTAAATTTCTTCTTGAAAATACTCTCCTGAGGCCCCTTAATCAAAATTTCAGTAAATGAGCATTAATCCTAACTGTTATTTAGATTTTATTGTTTTTCTTTTCACTCACTATGCGTGTAGTTTTTGAGATGCTGACACGAAAATTGATATTTCTCGAACAAAATTAATCTCCATTCTCCCCCTCTTCATTTGCAATTAATACGAATCCCGTATAGGACATCCAAAAATGGATACTTATTAGAACATTCAGACTATGTAATTGTATTATTCGATTAATACATTTTTAAGATGTTACGGACTACTAATATTTATTATTGATATATAGCTTTTTATAGTTTTTTCGTAAGGTGTATGTCTACACACAAGCGAGCGAGCACACACATACACACAGAAAACATGATATTTGCATTCATATGGGGTTAGTTTTTATAACGTAATCGACGTACGGTAGTTATACCTTTAAATTTAGGCCAACCCTTACACAAGTCTGAGTGCGATTACCCTTGGTTCATTGAATCGGCGCAGCGTCGTTGGCATATTTGACGAGTATTACAATTTTAAATTCAGCTTAGCTTCATTTATTAGTTCATAATCTAGACTGACAATACAGATACTGATCTGGAAGAAATATCCTTCCATGATGCTTGCTGGGGAACCATTATAATTTTTTAATAGTAGCCAGAATAAGTAATCCCTAGGATTCTTGTATTAACAATAGAATGCTTGAATATAATGATTTAAAAATATTTATTTTGCAGCTGCTACCTTGTTTTAACTAGGAATTTAATGTATGCATGTGCATGAAGTTCAGTGTAGATGAACTAAAGTATTTCAGTTATTTAAATAAAATACCCTAATCAAAATTGTTGTTAAGATCCTATTATTACTAGGTTTTTTATTGAAGGTTATATGCTAATTCAATTATGCTATTACTCCTGAATATTGTGTGGATAAAAAAGGATTAAGATAAATAGGATTTATTAGGATTAATAAAAGTAATCATATCCGCCCTGACAATCCATTTTAATTATAAATAACTATTTTATAAGTAATTGTAATACTATTAAAACTAAAACAGGATGTTGCTTGGATCAGTGCGGCATAAATATTTCCATCTGATAAAAATAATCTCAACCTGCGCACAGTGAATCATTATAGGCACTTGAAATTAGCAATCGATGTGTCATCAATGTTTAAGGACTAATTCAAAAACACCTATACGTACAATATCAGCTTATATAATAAAGTAGGTACTTGTTTTCTGATGAATCTCACTAAAATAATTATATATATTTACTAACACTTGTTTTAAAAATGCTGGTTTTGCACCTATACAGCTCCTGTAACAAGATCCTTCAAAAGTTTCTTAAAATTACTTGAAGATCATGTTCGTTAACGGCTGAAATCGGACCTGTGGGAGGGGGAATCGAAAAATTTAAATTTCTCCGTTACTATACGTCGGATTAGAAAATCGTATAGAACCAATCTTATTGAAAATTAAATTACCTATAAATATTATTATATACATTTATTCTCTATCTTCAATATTAACCGAGATATTTGTATTTTTATAAAGAGTAACGGACGAGCTATGGTTCCCGCCGAAAGCTAGTTCGGCTGTTTCCGTAACTGATTTCTCTATTGTACAACTTTACGTGAAAAATCTGCTTAGTTTACGCAGCCCCTGCGTGGCGGACTTTTTTATATTTATTGGGCCTATAATAATTGAAAAAAAAAAATGACAACAGAAGTCTATTCTTTAGTGGAATTTTGGTTCATATGCTTCGGCTAAGTAACACTTATGATGGGTGCATTTTATGGATTTACATGAATTTGATGGTTTACAATCTACGGAATTTTTTATTTTTTTGAACTAGCCAGCAATGACACTATTAGGTAAACCAGTAAAAATGTTAAATATTATATTATTTTATCATAATTAAATATGGGGGTTTTCATATTACTGAGTAAGTTTTCCTTTAAACCTCAATGGCAATATATTTATTTATCTTATTATTTTCCTTTTTAGCTGAATTAAAGTACTTATGACCTCATCGGACAGTCTATTGTCTATTGTTCCCCTAGTATAAAAACCTAAGTAAACAAGAAATTTAAACTGTTCATGGAGCATTTGGAAAAGTACAATAATATCGTAATGTAAAAATCGTACGAGTGGAAGAGAGGGTTAAATAAGACTTAAGATGAAATCGGAAAATACATATAACTTCATTGACGTTAGAGTTAGAACAGAAATTTATGAAATGGCAGTTGTAGTAATTACTTACCAAAATTAATCATATACAATTTTTTCAAAAAATAATCATAAAGATATTTAAGAATTTACTTAACAATTCTTCACTATATCCCCTCTCTCGTATATTCGAGTTAGAGCACCTCTTTAATGAAGATCTTAAGTTTTGAATACATTTACCTTTTTACCAGTGAACGTGATCACCATATTTTATTTATTACTAGCAGTACCCTGCGCGCGTTCCTACGCCACCAACTAAAATACTAAATTATCAAAAAGATGTATATAATAAAATTTACTCTAAATATCAAATTAAACATGTTTTGTCATGTGCACGTTCGCCAAAAAAACAATAGGAAACGAAATATGACAATGTTTCATTGTATGCCCCCCTAACAACCTCTACTCCTGTTCGTTCTTAAAAATGTTAATATAGCTTATAGTCAAAAATACGGAGTTTCATTGATTCGATTTAGTCTTTCGTGTCCAATGACATTGCTGACCCCTTCTGTAGTTTTTCGTGTATACCTTTTTATACTTCGTTATACGGAAAAAGTGTATATATCAAATGAAAGTGTATATAGTTACTTTAAATAATAAAATAAACAACTTTTGTTATGTGAATAATTGCCGAAAAACCAATAGGAAACGAAATATAGCTATTTTCAATTTCAAACCTCCTTATAACTCCCACTCCTGTTCATGCCTCGACATTTTAAAATAGCTTATAATTAGGGAGGTGTTGATATCAAGTCACATACGGAGTTTCGTTTAGTTCGGTTGAGTCTTTTGTGCCATATAAAATTGTTGACTCCCACTATTATTTTAGCGTATAACTCATTTATACTTCGGTATACGACAAAAGTGCATATTACAAAAGTTACTCTAAATAACAAAATAAACAACTTTTGTTTTGTGCATATTTGCCGAAATATCGCTATTTTTAATTTCAGCCCTCCCTTATAACCCCCACTCCTGTTCGTCTCAGAGAATATTAATACAGCCAGAAACCTAACCTGTTTTAGTAGTAATATACATACCAAGTTTCATAAAATTCGGTTCAGCCTTTTGCGATTCTATAAAGCACATACTTACAAACATTCATTTTTATATATAAGAAGATTTAAAGATCAACCACTTAAGACAATGTATTTGCCCTTATTTCAACTTTGGCATTTAGAAACGTTCATCCAACAGAAATGAAGTAATTTTCAATTGATTGATAAGTAATTGGAACTTCTTTCACTATCGTTCCAAGTTCAGAGAAAGTGAGAGTCGACAAGGAAAAGTCACTAAAACGCTACAGCTAGGACCGTTGACGACGGAATGATTTTTTAGCAGAGAATGAATCCTCAGGCCAAGCAATAGGGGCACTGCTTTCACAAAACGAACTAATAGCAACCTTTTCTAGAAGTTTCCTGAAGTCTGAACAAAAGCATTCGTGACTGAAAACCAAGTATAGACGAGAGTCAGTGGTTGACGTAAGAGTACCTTCTTTAAGCTCAGTAGCTAGTTCAACCAATCAGAAAGTTTGATTTCATCTCAAGAAAAAATTATTATTTTTTTTAATATTTCGCTTTCATTGTATTACCAAATTTTATTGCACTTCATTCTGAATAAACAAATCTGCTTAAATTACAACAATTTTTCTGATGTGTTATTACATAGAGTCGAGAGTTCGATTACCGCGTGGGCAATAGGAACTTATGGAATGACATAACTTAAAATAAAATTTATTCAACAAATTTAATCATTATTCCCACACTGCTTGAATATCCTTTCCCAGGAGCTTAAATTAACGCAATTAAACGACTTTTTTATTTTGTATTGTATGTATAACGTTTTCAATTGGAAAACGAAATTGTTATATACAATTAGTAAGCTGTAATCTAGATTGATTACTAAGAATTTATACTACTATGTCCGGAAATATTTATTATAACCAATATTAATGAAAGATTGAGCCCCTAATAATTTGTTTTCCTTGCATCAGTGCATACATTGAAAATGAGTTATATCGAAGCTTATCCATATATTGCAGTCCATTATATAATTTAAGGAAGCATCACGAATGCCCAAATGAATCAAATGCAGTATCTTTACAGGTAGAATAAACTGTTTGTTTTTTTCATTCTTTTTTTTTAATATCACGCCGAATTCACTACTCGAATACTATTTACTTCAACACTTTTAATACTCGCCAGTAGTTAAAAAACTTTCTAACGACTACTTTAAATTTATAACTGAAAGGACCTTAATTGTCCGAGAGAGAGAGAGGTCAATTACGCAAGGTTACAAATAGTGAACATTTGACCTCTCAGATGGAACGCAGCTTGAAATATTCTACCATTTGGACGCTTGAGTTACAATTTACCATTTCCACATAATAATCGTAATCTTTGTTATACAAGTTTAGCAGAAATCAGCTATTGAAGCGATTTTCGAAAACATTCCTCAAATGTCCATCGATACTACCCAGGAAACGAAAATGAGGCCCGTTCAGAACTATATTATTATTATTATTATTATTATTTATTAACGTCCACTTTTTGCAACTCGGGCTAATCGGGACGGGTTATCTACAGGTTACCCCTATTCAGGGTGGGACTTAGGATGTTATTCAATGAATTTCGTTTCTAAATAATTTCCTTAGCCCAGGCGAGAATCACACTCTTCACTCCAAAAAGAACAATTTATAATATATATATATATATATATATATATATATATATATATTTGTCTGTTAACGATTATTTTTTTTAATCTTAATCAAACTCGATATTTAAACTTTTTATATAAAAATAAAGGTCAAGTTCGTTTACGGTTGAAATCGGGCCTGGGTAGGGAGGGGGAATTTGGAAAACTCTTATTATCTCCGTTATTACGCGTCAGATTGAAAAATTGTATAGAAACATTTGTTATTGCAAATATAATGTTCTCTAAATGTGGATATGTACGTTTTGTTCACTATCGTGATTATTATCCGAGATATTTGAATTCTTTTAGTTTTCGGCCTTCAGATAACTCCCACTCCCACTCATGCCATATTAAACATTAGCTGGTATACTATAAAGCACTTTATTTGAAGTCTAAATACCAAATAAATACCTCCTTTTCTCTCTATAAAACATATTTAGTCATTCTGATCGATGATATATTCAATTAATTTGGTTCTTTTATCTCTATTGGAATGAAAATTAAACCCTAAAGGTACAACTTATCCCAAACGCGTTTCACCTTCGTTAAATCAGCTATTGAGGTTATCTTTATAGTAGATTGTAATATATAGCTTTGTAATGGATAACAGAGTTCAGTCATTTCAAAATTGCATGTGTGTTTGTGTGTGCCCGCTAGCATGCGTTTATGTACCTTTCAATGTTGTATTGGCGGCAATTTTTTGCTGATCGTATGAAACTCGACTTTTAAGCCTTTTATGTAAGGCTAATGTCCCAGCGCGGTAATAGCCTAAATTTGCCTATTATGTGTGAGATTTTAAAGAAGGGATGAAATGTATAATAATATCTCCTTTAATTTGCGTATTCAGCTAAACATCTCTACTCACTATTTTTCATTTCTAGAACAGTCATAGCTTTCTTAGAGTGTATAATGTTGTCCGTCCCAATCAGCTCTTTGTTCATTGCATCTGATGTAATCTAAAATATGAGCTTATAACCTACTTAGTTCAATATTTCACAATGTTTATTTTATTAACTTTGTACTAAATCTAGAACTCATATTTTAAAAGCTTTGTTTTCACCGCCTGTTAATTGCAACCCGGTAGCCCTCCCAAACTTTAAGATGGTTACAATAATTATTAATTGTCTTGGTGTTATTCCAGGTATGTCTTAAGTCTCCTCTTCCCCTTGCATGGGGCTCAGGCTGCTCTCAACCTAGACGACAGGCAGGCTGAAAGCAAGTGACACATCTACGAGGTAAGTGCATTAATAGTGTGTTTGGATCTTGGAGTGAGAGTTGTTGTGCGTGTTTGTTTGTTTTGAGAAGCTGCGTGGGAGGTTGAAGTGCTATCGAACAGGTGTTTGTTTGTGGTACTCCTCCCTTGTTATTGTTGGAAATGGACTCTCAGTCCGGACCTACCTCAAGGAATCAATCTCAGCTGGATCTATTCTTCTCCAAAATAAACACTTTGTGCCACTAATATCTTCTATACTTTATTATTCGCGTTTTGCCAGTTACATCATTGACTCCTGGGATGCCGGCAGGTTATCGACAAGTAGACCGGCCATGGCTAGTTACAGCCCATTACCCAGATTATTATGCATCGTATTATTACGCAATCAACAGATCATTATGAACTTTAAATTCTTGAGCAAGAGTAATTAGGCCTTAAGACGTATATAATGCCTGTAGGACGTCTTACACGTACTCGAAACAATTACAATCATTAACGAATCAGCCGGCACTCCCTATGAACTAACCTTGGTGTGGGTTTTAGACAAGGAACCACGCAGATGCCTGCAGCTTCGCGTGACCACGCCTATATTCGCCCTATCTAGGACCACTCTACGATATTACATGCATAGTAAAGGAGTTAATTAATAATAATCGGTTATAGTCAATGTTTGGACTTGTAAATTAGGCGAGCAGAGGATATGGGCGTAATAACTGAGGATGGACGACATTTGATAGCTGCGATTAACGTCACGCTAGCTTTAACTACTTAATATGCACAATATCCCGTATTACAGAAGGCATTCAAGAGATGAATTAAATTATTGAGTTTAAGAGAGTATAATTTAAAAAGTAGTTTTGACTGTTCCAATTTGAAGAAAACCAGGAAATCTGGAGCTGGCTAATGCGTTTTGAAAGCCAATTTCAGATTTACATTGTTTCATTCATCCCTTTGATGTAAAAAATTGTTTGGCTTGTGTGTTAGGCTAATGGCAAGTGTGATACAGTGGAATTGACAATAGTACTCTATTGGCTCAGCTGACCATTTGAAGTTTACTATTTGATTAAAAATAAATCCCCCCAATAAATTAATTGCCTCAAATATGGCTAAAAACTAGTATAAAGGTGTCTAGATTTGTACATTCTGAGGTTTCTGTGGAAAAATTCAAAAGTGTTTTTGGAAAGATCCACTTCGAGTCTTTGCCATTCCGTTACACTCGGACGATCTATCGCACGATTATGAACTATTATCATCAGACTATGTTAATGAGAGTACTTTAGTGAATTATTTTTATTTGAAATTTCTGGTGAATTATATCTTGCTCTAAGGCGCTCGAAAGATTTTTCTGAGTTCTTTTTCATAGTGATTTTATTTTCACTATTAAAAATTTTAAACTTTCATTGTAATTAAACATTACAGAAACAAAAAATCTCATTTCAGGAGGTACTTTTTTTCTGACCTTGAACTTATTTGTTGTCAGAAGGGCAAACAATTACATGCGGTGTTCCCCAAGGTTCAATATTAAGTCCATTACTATGTTTAATATATATATAAACGACCACCAACAAAATACCAGTACAATTATAAAAGGTAGGGACCCAAAAAACTGAAACAAGATGGCTGTATTACTATTAAAGCATTATCTGATTGGTTAATAGCTAATAAGCTAGAAAGTGTAGAAAACAAATATTCTAGATTTCAGTAAACATTGCTCACATGCTTCAGAAGTAATCTCAATTGATAATCATAACATCTTACCAGTCCCCTTGATACAGTTTTTAGGATTGACAAACGCCTTGACTGGTTCAATCATATTGAAAAATTGAGTAAGAAAATCGCTTTGCTTCTTATTAAAATGTATTAAAAAATATCTTCCAATGGAAACTCTATTATTAATATACTATGGATATTTCCATAGTCGGTTAACTTGAATGTAATTCCAATCATTTGTAAAGAATTTAATTGACATAATATTGGGTAATTGTTTATAGAAAAATACGACGGATCCTATTATGTTATGATAACATTTAATGGAATAATAAACACATTTCATTAGTTCTACATATATTGATACAGCTTCGGGAACTGCCAGTTTCCAATATATGCGACCACACTTTCGTGGTAGTTCTACGAGGTTCTTTATGTCACTGGGACCAATAACACTCCAGCCACAAAAGGTTTTTACGGTTTTCCTTCTCCCCCCGAAGGCTGAGGAAGTCGTTTCATTTGCAAGCAAACTTAGGCTATCCTCCCGCCTCTTTCCAAGTTACGTTCAATTACTTTTACTTCTTCGCAATAATAACTTCCCCGCAGTATTGCTATCGGAGCATCAAGTCTCACAAGCACGACCCAAGGGGACGGTTTCTACTAATGGTAGGACAGTTCTTATTAGGTAGGGAAAGATAAAATACTGTTATAGAGTTGTTTTAGCTTAACTCTATTTAGTGTGTTTTAATGTAAAAAAAATATAAAAACTGTTATCATAATTAATTTAAGGCTCTTTGTATAAAATGTATTTATACATTTCTAAATAAGGAATGTAAACGTATTCTTTTTAATGCCATTGAAGAAACGTTTTCCGATTGCATTTCGAATTTTTCAAGATACTCATCTAGCTAATTAGATGGCAATGTTCAAATCAGGAGTTGGGTGTGAAGACGCGAATATACTTAACTTCCAATTTCTGAGTTATTATTACTGTAATTGAGGAATTTGTATTTTTAATTACTCAATTTAATATTTCATTGATTTTTTAGTGTCCCATACTTAGTAGTAGTATAGTTCTGTTTAAATAATTTAGATACTATAATGAATCAGAAGGAAATTGCAATATGTCTTTAGTAAACAATAATATTGTTGATCTTTCTTTAAAAGCGTGGAGACTAAATCTGTTGTAATTTTTACTAAAATTATTTCAGTTGGGGTTTGAAACATCAGCATTCATAACCATGGTCAAGAATCATTGCTCTGTAGGAGGAGGGAATTTTCAAAATTGCAATAAAGCACTGGGTTATGATGGGTTTATATATATAATTGCAACGCCTGTTTATACGTTGCTTATTATTTTATCGAAATTTAACCATATTTTTTTCGTTTCCCATAGTAGTGAAACGATATCGACCATTTTTGGCTTTGATGTCTGTTTATTTGTTACCTTTTCACCCCAGAACCGAATATTATGAAACTCTATACGTGTATTACTATAACCCCAGTTACAGCCCAACTGGCTCCTCGGCAATCGTGATCATAAAAATTGCTGTTCATTTTGATATTTAAAGTAACTTTTGTTATATACAATTTTGTCGTCGTATACCGAAATATTAGAAAGATATACGCTAAAAACTATAGAAGATGTTAACAAGTTAAAAGGGCATAGCAAGCTAAACAGGACTCCACGAAACTCCGTATATAATTATAAACGCCTCCATGATTATAAGCTATATTGAAATTTCTAGGCACAAACAGGAATAGGGGTAATAACGGAGGCCTGAAATGAAAAATCATGCTATTTCGATTTATATTGGTTTTACGGCAAACGTGGGACATATCTAATGTTTTAGCAGATTTCCCTTAAGGGAAATCAGCTATTGAGGTTGTGCTCATGACGGAATTTTCGAAATTTTTCTTCAAATGTCCATCGATCCTACCTATTAGATGACGAAAATGAGGTCCGTTCAAAACTGTATATATATATATATATATATATATATATATATATATATATATATATATATATATATATATATTTGTCTGTTACCGCTCTAGCGGTCGCAATTTTTGTTTAATCGGTACCAAACTCGATATTTAGTCGTTTTATGTAAAAAGAAAGATCAAGTTCGTTAACTGCTGAAATCGGACCATTGGGAGGGGGGGTTTAGAGGGGAGGATTTTCGAAAATTCGAAATATCGCCGTTGCTATACGTCGGCTCGACAGATTGTACAGAATCAATCTTATTGCAAATTAAATTTACTATAAATATTGATATTTACATTTATTCTGTATCTTGAATATTAACCGAGATATTTGAATTTTTATTAAATCTGGGCGGCTAACGCACGAGAGTGACTTTCCCGCCAAAAGCTAGTTCGGCCGTTTCCTTAACTGCTGGACTCTCGTGAAATTTCTCTATTGTAAAACTTCACATGGGAAATCTGCTTAGTTTACGCAGCCCCTGCGTGACGGACTTTTTTTATTAGCGATTTCCTTTAAGAGGAAGTAATTTCTTCTTCATCCTAATTTATGATTTATGAAAATAATACGATTTATTTGTCACTTTTACAGTAACCTATATGACAGCAAAACGATTTTCAAACGAATGTTATTGTGACGAACACGTTAAAAAAATCCTTAGTCCCACCCTGGCTAGAAAAGGGCGGTAATTTATAAATTGCACAAAATGGACGTTAATAAATAACAGTAACAAACAAATGTTATCCCGCAGAGTAAATATTATTGAAGATAGTATGAGGAAATGTTTTCGAAATTGACGCGGGCCTATTATGATTCTCCGAGGCTGTTTACATTCCATAAATGGTATTTATCTTTGTCCATCTTGCAATCAGTATTGTACTAGCACCTGCTTCGTTCCTCTCAGCTGCTGCTCTGCTTGACGTCATTACTTGTCAACTCCTCTGGACAACATGGCTATAAGAATTTGTGGTTGAATCAAGACTCAGGGTGCTACTCTATAAAGTAGCCGACCTATTTATGAAGAAAAGAATGTTATTGCTAAGGGATTTCATATATTTTTAGTTATTGAATATCATTTAAGGGAATATTTTGTGTATGTGTGTGTTTGCGCGAACTCGTTAACAAAGTAATTGAGCGAAGAAATAAATGATCTTTATTTTGAAAATATTATGAAAGTTTGAATTTCGTTAATCTACGGGGGAGGGGAGTAGAATGACACGAAAATACAGAGATACAATAAATTTATAGACGACCGTCTTTGCTTATCTATCATCGTATGATTTTATGTTTTAGTACATAATTTGAATGTTATCTTATAACATTCAAAATATGTGCTAAAACATTTTTTTCCGATTTCCTATTTCGTATTTAGTTTCTTGACTACCCATAAAACTACCGCTTAAGACAATTCCAACTGTTCAGGAAACTGTTTGTCCTTACAAGTTCTCTGCAAAGGTCTAATTCCATGTCTCGTTTACATATATTTATAAGTATGTATTAATTTGTTTCTATCGAAATTCTGACCTAGTACTGAAATTGATGCATTAGTCAAATTTGAATGATGGGTATGGGTGTTTGGATGGTTATTGTTAGTTTTTTCTTTGAAATTATAGAATCAGAACTCACAGACCCTAGTTACTCATCTCGTAAATCAATAAGTGACCTAATTTTAGTTTAACTCAGTTCGTCTGATTTGAGTTGATCTCCAAAATTACAAATTGAACCCAAAATTCGAAATAATGTTAGTTTTAAATGAACATAAACGTATTCTTCTTCTCCAAACCGGATTTCTGCTCCGGTATAGCTCTATGACTACCTTCTTCAGGCTATACATCACCACATGCAGTCCGGCGTCTAAATCATTTAATGCATATATTGCCCGGTGGTATTGGAGTTGTTAGTTCATCTCTGGTATATATTTGAGTCTTATCCAAAGAGGAACTCCATGCATTGAAGGAAATAAAACAACAAGTCGACGTACTAGTTCTGAACAAGGCAGTGAAAGCCACTTCTACGATCAAGAAAGAAGAATACAACCGTTTAATCAAGTCCGATCCAGTTCCACCCAGACGTGAGAGGAAGATACCATTTCTGGATGTTCTGGTGGAAAGGAAACCTATACAGCATACCATGTTCCTGCGGCTCAGAATACATTGGCCAGACCGGCAGATTGATAAACACCAGGGTCGCCGAGCACATCTGACCTGGACCGTGGAAGTCTACGAGTATATAAGAATTAAATTACTTTTTTTATCTACAAATATTACTTATTCCAATTTTCCTACGTGTTTCGAGCACTTTGGTTTTTTTTTTGTTGAAGATTATATCTTATTTTATATATATATATATATATATATATATATATATATATATATATATGTATAATTGTGGTGGAGATCCTCCTTGCATGGGGTAGTGGTGGACCTTGCTCGATAATAATAGTGGTTGACGTGGAAAAGTGACTTAAGGAGTATGGTTAACATGCTGAGTTGCACCATTTTACGAAGAACGAAGTAAAGGAGGTTCTGTTATCACAAAAATTTTCGGTTTTCAGGTATCGACTGAATTATCCAGTTTCACCCACCAGACGATGAAATTTGCAATTTTTGTGGACCGCCCCACCCTCCCCCCTTTGTCGATTTCGATCGAAAGGAGAGGTACACCAACTAGATCTTATAAGAGTGTATGTATATGAAATTTCAACATTGATTTCTGGGATCTGTGTGTAACTTACATAGATCAAGGCTTAGAATGTTGATATTTCATATTTAGGACTTTTGTAACATCCATCTGGTGCACATCCCCTTTTCGAATGAAATCGAGTAAGAGAGAGGGTGGGGTGGACGTGAATAATTGCAAATTTCGTCATACCTATTAGAGATACAAACCATTTAAACAGGATCTTATATAATTCTCATGAAATGATTTATAAATTATATTCTATGATATTTTTCGATCCAATGCATTGGGGAAGCCTTATATGTCTTTCAAATGAAGTCATTTTTTAAAAAATTAAGCATAACACTTTGTTTATTTAATTTAATAAGAGTACGGGGAAGTCCTGTGGTGTCCACATGGAATTTTTAATTTAGTTCGTCTATGTCCTAATGATAATTATGTCTCAATCAATTTGTTAATTTCTTTCAGTATACAATTATTGTTTTCTATTTTGGAAATTTGCATAGAGTCAATGACAAATACGACATGCAAATGAATTATACAATGTATATTACTAATTTCCGGTGATTAACATGAAACTGCTAATAGAGTTCGGTGGAATAGAATATGGGCACAATTGATTCCACAGTCCAACTTTTATTTGAATTTTAAATGAGCTGTCATTGTTTAATTTAGCTCTAGGAGGTAATGTCTGGAATATGAATTGTGAGACTAGAAGGAAAAGGTCATTAGTGTAACATATTGATGGGTGTTGTAATATGTAATGAGGTTGTAAGAAAACATTAGAGGCTTTTCGTCATTATTACAATAATGGAACACTAAATGTTGTTCATGGATTCCTTGTACTCCTTTTAATTTATATATACAAAAGATTTGATGCATTTTTTTAAAAATGTGCTTTTGATATGTAATCAATACACCGGATAAAAAATGACATTGAACATCTTTTGGGGTTTTTTAATGATAATCAAAAATTCCTGCCTTCCCTCTTAGTCGGTTTTGGTATTAAAAAAAAAAACAGACGTTAAACTACTCCAAATGGGTTCACGAAAAGACTCAACGAGTAATTCCGCTGAAAACGGAAATCCCAAAATATTTTCGTTTACAATAGTACCTTTACTTCGTACAAAGAAATAAATAATAAAGAAAAGTGAATGTAAATGTCACGTGTTTCTAAACGTTTCGATTGAAGTAGTTCAACGGGATAAGTGCTGTTTTTAGTTTTCTTTGTTTTGTTTCTTGCTGTTTTTTGATGACATTTGCAATTTTATTTGAAGTAATGAAGGGCAAAGGAGGTCGAAATAATTTTTACTAATATCATTTTTTTTTTCGATGAAAACTCTTGGTGATGACGGCTGTTAGAACAATCCGTGTTGAATGTGGTTGTAGGTCCCGTGGGTTGAAATGAAACTACTTCAGTTTGCCAACGTTTCGGTAAAAGTTATTACATTGTCAAAGCCTACAATTATACATACATATTAATGACAGAAGCGGGTTAATTTATTTGATACTTGATTTTTTTTTTAAAAATATGAAATGAATGCATGTATTCATATGAATATATATTTTGATATGGTAAAAAAGTCATGCTGTACCATCTCTTACTTTCCTTCCCAAATTATTTATTTTATTATTTGGACTTAATTAAAATTTCCAAACTTGTGCATCATGTGTTTTTCACAAAATTGTGTGTTTCAGTCTGTAAATAATTTCAATTTTATGTAATGACTTTTTTTCATTAAATGTATACATGCATTCATTTCACATTTAAAAAAATAAAAATCATGTATCAAATAAATTAACCCTCAAGGGTGAGGACTACCCTTCGCGAGTAATACGTGAGGTATAAGTAAGTTAATACGTTGATGGCATTCAGTAAGTATGTATTTGACTGTTTGATTACAATTGCAAGTCTGACAAATTAGAGTCGATTTCTTTCTATGAAATATGAGTAATGTGTGTCTAATTCATAGACGTGTTAATATAACATCGTCTCGTCTTGTCACAGTTCATTTGGTCAAGCATCGACTGTGTATTTAATATCCCTCAACTTATTAAATGAGTTGTGCAAGTTTTCTTTCCACATATTGAGTATGTTGGTTGTATTAAACACGTCATGTACTCTTAAAGTGTTGATGTCGCAAGTCCCTTTCTTTGTAGCATGTTTTGCATATTTGTCTACTAGTGTAGTCTGTGGTATATCTTCATGTCCAGATATCCATAGCGTGGTGATGTTAAGGTGTTTCAATCTGTGAATATGAGTGAAGAATTGTGTTATTAGTGGACGTAAGCCATACATTTCTTTCAAGGAGAGTAAAGAACTTAGTGAGTAATAGCAAAGTGTAATGTACTTCTTGGTGTTTGTGAGAGAGCAAGCAATATTGCGTGTAATTCTGCAGTGTAAATGCTAGTCTCGTCCATTAGTTGAATGTCGTAAGACTGTTTGTTAGCAATGACAGCAGCTTCTTCTCCATTTTCTGTTTTAGATCTGACCGAGTATATTTCTAATGCGTTGGAATTGTTAGATAAAATTGAGTTGACATTTTTAGAAAGTGAATAATTTTTTGTATGTAGTTAATGTTAAATTTATGTTTAAATTCTTTACTCTGCATGGAGGTACTGGTGAAGAGGTATTAAAATTCACTGATTTATCAAAACATTTTGATTCAATAAGGTTCACTAAAACACAAATTATTAGGGTTTATATTTATAACGTTTTTGGATGTACTTATTAAAATAAGGGTTGTTTAAAATATTACTTGTCAGGGCGTATTTAATGCTTTCAATTTTCAAACAAATTTTGTACAAAGTATTCTACGCCTATACTCTAATGGAGACTCACCAGTTATTGTATGCAAACTTTCAGCTAGGCTTGTTCTAAAAGCATTCGTTGCAATTCTACTGTACGGTGTATAGGGTTGAAGAGCTTAGAGGAAGGTGGGCTGACAGATGAATATGCTATACATCCCTAATCCATAATGTGTATTAGAGTTTATTTTTATTTATTTATTTGAGATGCCGCTACAATGGCAATTTATCTTTTAACATGTTAGGATATAATTTTACGAAAATAAATAAATATTAAAATTTTTACAATGCTAAATTTTCCAAATGTACAGAATAAATAGAACCATGTCGCTACAATGGCGATTCATCTTTTAACATGTTAGAATATAATTTACAAAATTAAATAAATACTAAAATTTTTACGGGGCTCAGGTTAGCCATGCGAGTTAAAGCGTTGACCTTTATCTCACATGGTAAACCTAGAGTGGCGAGTTCGATTCTCGCCTGGGCAAAGGAAATTATTTAGTGACGAAATTCATTAAATAACGTCCTAAAATCCCACCCTGGCTAGAAAAGGGTGGTAACCTGTAGATAACCCGTCCCAATTAGCCTAAGTTGCAAAAAGCGGACGTTAATAAATAATAATAATAAAATTTTTACACAGCTAAATTTTACAATGTATAAAATAAATAGAATGGACAAAACTAAACATAAATTGTTAGTATATTTACAACATGAAAAAAAAAAACTATAAATAGTTAAACTGGATGGAGGCAAAACTTATATTCCACGTACAGCGCTTGCTATAACCTTCATAATGGTAAATATAGCTTTTATATTTCATCAAATAATCCATTATTTCTTAAATACTTAAAAACATCATCTATGAATTGGCTACTGTCGGCTAGTAGTTCGCATACATTTGTGGGCCATTGGTATGTTTTTACTTGTGTGCAGTCAGTTAGTATGTGTTTTACAGTCAGCGCCTGTTGCAGTAGCGACATATAGGTTCATCTTCCCTGCTTTTTAGATATGAATGCGTTAGTCTAGTGTGTACTGTGCGTAGGCGTGTAAGTACAATTTCTTCTCTTCTAGAGTGTCTATTACTTGAAGTCCAGTTGAGCGTGTTTGATTTGATTCTCTAAGTTTACTGTCAGAGTTATACTATAAATTATTCCAGTCATTGACTACAAGTTTTCTTATATGAAAGAAAGAGTCTTGGTGAGGTATGCCCAAAAAATCTATTTGTTCAAGTTCAGTTGATTGTTTGGCTGGTTTTTCTACTATATTACTTTGAGATATGCCCACATGGCCGGGTAGCCAATAGATAGTAAAGTGTTTTTTTATTCTATGAATATTTTTTAAAAATTTCAATAATAAGGGGATTGGTGGAGTATATGTCTTCAAGTAACTTTATTCAACTTATCAGAGTTTAGGACTATATTAAATATAGTTGTGCTTAGTAATCCCCCTTGAGCCACTCCATTCTCTTGAAGAAATACATCTGAGAGGGGTAGTACCTATCCTCACCCTGAATAATCTCTCAAGAGATAATTTTTTAAGTAATTGACTACATTCCATTGAATACCCCACCTTAATAGCTGTGATAATATTAGTTTTTCCCAAACATTATCATACGCCTTTTCTTAGTCTAATAATGCAGTCCGAATTGATTTTATATTTAGAAATTCTAAGATAAGGAAAGTCTCTAACAAAGGATTAATGTTTCTCTCTCTCACACCCTCCCCACTCCCTCTCTCTCTCTCTCTATCTCTCTCTCTCTCTCTCTCTATATATATATATATATATATATATATATATATATATATATATACATATAATGAGTATTTATTATATAAACATATATCATGTCTAGATATTTATATGTTAAAACTCTCTAATTACGTTTAAATACAATAAATGTTCTGACATAAGTGCCTCTGAAATGTCATTTGTCATTGATATATTGTTGAACATGTCATTTTGAATTATATCATATTTTATCAAGAGAATATTTATTATATAATATAGCTTTGCTAAAATTTCACGAATATTTATGTTCAAACTGAGAAATATTTATGTTCAAAAAATATTAAAATTTTTACAATGCTAAATTTTCCAAATGTACAGAATAAATAGAACCATGTCGCTACAATGGCGATTCATCTTTTAACATGTTAGAATATAATTTACAAAATTAAATAAATACTAAAATTTTTACGGGGCTCAGGTTAGCCATGCGAGTTAAAGCGTTGACCTTTATCTCACATGGTAAACCTAGAGTGGCGAGTTCGATTCTTGCCTGGGCAAAGGAAATTATTTAGTGACGAAATTCATTAAATAACGTCCTAAAATCCCACCCTGGCTAGAAAAGGGTGGTAACCTGTAGATAACCCGTCCCAATTAGCCTAAGTTGCAAAAAGTGGACGTTAATAAATAATAATAATAATAAATAATAATCAAACTGAGAAGTGCCATTTAAACGCGATAAATCGGCTTTACATTTTTTCACTCTGCCATTTATCATTCTGATGAGTGAATTCCATTCCATTAAGTAAATTAGATATATTTTTACACCTGGATTAGATAGGTGGGGTAGAATGCTTCGCGCGCTATCTGTTGCCTAGATGGAGAACCTCGTCCACGTAGTTTCCCAGTCTCACCTAAGATCTCGCTTATATTCTGTTCTGGTTTTTAGCGGATTTCCCTTAAGGAAAATCAGCTATTGAGCATAAACTCATGACACGAATTTCGTACAATGTCCTCAAATGTCCATCTGTCCTACCCAGGAGATTACGAAAATGAGGTCCGTTCAAAATTTTATATATGTGTATATATATATATATATATATATATATATATATATATATATATATAAAGATAGATAAGATTTATATATTTGTCTATTCTTTGTAATCTTTACCAAACTCAATATTTATACCTTTTATGTAAAAACTCAAAATTAAGCTCGTTAATGGCTAAAATCGGACTAGTGGGAGGCGAATTTCGAAAATTCAAAATATGTCCTTTATTATGCGTCGGATCGGAAACTTGCTTATCAATCTTATTGCAAATGTAATCATCTATAAATGGTGTTATTACATGGTTCATTGAACTTTTTGAGGTACATGCAAATACGTTGTGATGATGACGTCTTCAATTAAGATTTTTCGTTCTTTACTCGAAAATGTTAATTTTATCTCTACAATACTCAAAATTTAACCGTTTCAGTCAAGAATAAAGTTTATATTATATTTGTTATTATTTAAATAGAAATAGAGAATATGTGGTGAGAAGACGTCACAAGTATGCTGTACCAGCTCGTAGAAAACCTGCTTAGTTTACGTAGTATCTGCTACACGGGTTTTAGCGGTTTTGGTCTTGTCGTAATTCCCTATAATAATAAATAACAAAAAATTTCAATTTTGTCTCCATCTCAAGCGAGTTCTGCCCATCTATATCTTTATTATTACCACAATATTTAATCATCTGAGTCCTAAGATTATTTTATCTGTTATATCTAAGGGGGTTTCACCAATAAAACGGGAACGAAAAGGAAAATGAAGGGGTCAGTGGTTTGCCGTCGCTGAGTCTTGCTATCCAACAATAAAGGCACTTACTTCCCCCTTATAGCATTCTTTTCCTCGATGTCCTATTCTTAGTAAACAACACGGTGTCCGCGTAAACAAAGCAGATTTCCAACTTATAACACACGGATGCCCTTATCTCCCATTCTCTATTTGTTCCTTAATTAAAGTCGTAAATAAATAAGGCTTGAACATTAAAAATTTAGTTATATGATTTTAGCAGATTTACTTTAAGGAAAATCAGCTATTCAGGTCGTACACATGACGCGATTTTTAAAAATTAACTCAAATGCCCTTCCTACCCAGGAGATGACGAGACACTTGAGCGTTAAAAGACACACAAACACACACACATATATATATATATATATATATATATATATATATATATATATATATATATATGTTTGTTAACGCTCTAGTTGTCTCAATTTTGGTTTGATTTTTGCCAAACTCCATATTTAACCGATTTATGTAAAAATGAAGATCAAGTTCGTTAATGGCTAAAATCGGACCAGTGGAAGGGGGAGACTTTTGAAAATTCGAAACACCTCCGTTACTATAAGTCGGATCAAACAAATTTATAGAACCAATCTTACTGCAAATTAAATGTATAATGTAATGTATGATCTATAAATATTGTTCTATACATATTTTCTGTATCTTGAATATTAACCGAGATATTTAGATTTTGTAGTTTTTAGCCTCCAGCAGCCCCCCCCCCGCCACGGCTACTCATGATAAACTAGCAATACTCGTTTATGTAATAAACCACATTATTCGAACCTTAAATACGAAATATTGTTTTCCAGAGACCTTTATTATACGACATATATGCAAATATGTTCTGGTGACCCCCTCCCTCTTGGAGTACGTAAATTTGATTGATTGAAATAAAAATTGTTCTGATTCATTATACATACAGATTATTCTGTGCAGTAATAGATATAATAAATAGTTTTCAATATAAATTAATATGTAATATTCTGATATATTTCAGTATTTTTTTCTTTCCTATGAGAGTCTGGTTGGCAGACCTGTTTGTTTACATTTCAGACGCATCCCGCCAGGCGGGGAAACATTTCTTGTTGTTTGTATTCATTCACTTAATATTCAAGGTGGTGTTGTGTTAGCAGTATGTAGATTTATCTATTACTATACTTCACGAGGGAAATCTGCTTAGTTTACGCAGCCCCTGCGTGACGAACTTTTCTTGTATAGTTCAGTGAGAGTTTTCTGAAGTCTGGCAAGGAAAAAAAAAAAATTTCGTTAATATCCCAGCTCGTGGAATATGCATAGGATGAACATTTTGCGATACAACATGTACTGACGGTGATACTTACTATTCAATCCTCACTCCTCTTGACCAATTTTGGCCATTAACTAACTTGATCTTTAGATTTAAATGTGAAATGTTGGCTTTAGTATGTTGGAGAATTATCATACGAACCACGGTCTTAGAATGTTGTTTGCGCGCGCGTGTGTGTTTTCGTATATGGAGAGGATGCATGTAGGAAGAGAGCTTGGATTTGATTTTATTATTTGTTTGTTTATTATTATTTACGTCCACTTTATGCTACTATGGCTAATCAGAACGGGTTATCTACTGGTTACCACCCTTTTCTAGCCAGGGTGGGACTAAGGAGTTTATTTAATGAGTTCGTCACTAAATAAATTTCTACTGCCCAGAGCGGGAATCGAACCCGCCCACTCTAGGTCTACCACGCGAGATTAAGACGCCTTAACTCACACGGCCAACCTGAGACCCTAGCTTGGATTTGGCTTTTTCCAACCATTAGTTAGGATCATGGAATTCATTAAATAACATCCTAAACCCTAACCTGGCTAGAAAAGGGTGGTAACCTGTAGATAACCCGACCCAATTAGCCTTAGTTGCAAAAAGTGGACGTTAACAAATATTAAAAATAGTTAAGATCAGTAAACAATTGATGGGTTTTTAATATCGCCTTTTTAGCAGATTTCCCTTAAGGGAAATCAGCTATTGAGGTTGTACTCATGACGCGATTTTCGAAATTTTTCTTCAAATGTCCATCGATCCTACCCAGGAGATGACGAAAATGAGGTCCGTTCAAAACTGTATATATATATCTATATATATATATCTATATATATATATATATATATATATATATATATATATATATATAGATATATGTATCTTTCTATCTATCTATTTATTTGTATGTTACCGCTCTAGCGGTCGCAATTATTATTTAATCGTTACCAAACTCGATATTTAGTCGTTTTATGTAAAAAAAAAAGATCAAGTTCGTTAACGGCTGAAATCGGACCAGTGGGAGGGGGGGTTTAGAGGGGAGGTTTTTTGAAAATTCGAAATATCTCCGTTACCATACGTCGGATCAAAAATGTGTATAGAATTAATCTTATTGCAAATTAAATTTACTATAAATAGTGTTCTATACATTTATTCTCTATCTTCAATATTAACCGAGATATTTGCATTTTTATTAAATGTGGGCCGATAACGAACGTTTTAGGCCAAAAGCTAGTTCTGCACAAACTGTTCGGCTCTCGTAAAGAGATTTCTCTATTGTATAACTTCACGTGGGAAATCTGCTTAGTTTACGCAGCCCCTGCGTGACGGACTTTTTCATGCTTAAAGCCGTAAAGACTTCTCAAGTTGCGTGATACAGTAAATAAATAATCTTCTCTTTGTACACCCTCTTCATATATTTTAGGGAGGGGGGGGGGTTATTAACCAAAGAGGGTTCTTTCTACTTCACTAATTTATTAGAGTACAGATTATAAATATATACATATGGTACTATAATTTAAAACAGGATATTAAGAGCTGTTATTAATTTTTTGATTACTTGTTGAACATGCTAATAGACTTTTAATAAAGCAAATTAAAACTTATGGTTAGTCATTAGAGTTTTTCTTCGCGAGAATTGTCTATAATGACCAAGTGTAGCAGATTATTTTCGCACTGATCCCCTTGCGTTTGGGTACGATTGATTGATATACACGTATATATAAATGACCAATCATTACTCTTATTCATTTCCTCAACCCCTTGCCTTTTTGTTAGTAACTATTTGATTCTGAATAGAATATTCCTAATTGTGTTAAATACTGGTCTTCTTCATCGCTATTTATTGACCTCTGGAAATTAATTCCAGAAGCCTTCCTCAAGGTTTAAATCATGAGCCATTCAAAAGATATAACTCGTATAAATTTATTGGATGCCTTAACTCAGTAGATCCTATCCCTCTGAATTTAATAATAACCACCACTTAACCTCCTTTCCTACTACTGGAGGCTATTCGTCTTCCATCGTCACTTTGATAAAATATCATCTGACACGATCTCTTCCATTTTGTATTATAGTACATCAGACGACCATAACTTCCTCTGATATTATGTGGGTTATTTTAAACAGTTAGGCTTATCAAAGCCACTTTTCTTTAAGATCCGAAATAAATCAAGATGTATTATTACATATGTAGTTTTAAAGTTGTGCTTGACTATTTCATGATATTTCGTGCTAGAAAATTAATTGGTGAACAAAATGGTTCGAAAATTTCACTTCATTATTTTTCCCTCTATTTTATTATTTATCTACGTCCACTTTATACAACTATGGCTAATCGGGTTTTTTATTTTCATTCTTTAGTAATTTTCCCCTACTACTCAGGCTATCACCATTTAAGCATCTTATGTTTAACTTTAATTTCAAGAGTAATTTATATAGTGCTGCTACGCTTATAAATTATCTGCTATGATGTTCATCATTGATGTATTAGAGCATATGGGAAATTGTACCAAACACAGCACTTTCATAACAGATTTTTCTGTTAAATCTCAGTTTCCTACAGGCCGTTGAATTGTTATTCCGATACGAATTTATTAAAAGAATCCTTATTTCTATTGAAAGTACAGGATTTTAAGAATGGGATTAGATTCAATCGTTGTTAAGTGCATGATGACATGATTTGCTATATTACAATATTTACTTATTTAATTAATTTTTTAAAAACAGTTGTGTAAATTTTCTGCTATTCGTTACAAGGTTGAAGACCCACACGTATGGACGCCACGAATTAAAATACAATAATGTCTCTGATAAGTGTAGGATGTGTAATAAAACATAAGGGCCGATTCAGTATACTACTGCAAGTTGTGAGATATTGACTGGGCCAGAAAAGCAAAAGCACAATAATTCGGCTAAAATGTATCACTAGGCGATAGCTAATATGTTCGGCATTCCAACCTAAACCTAAAACCTGATATTCTTGTCGTTGACAAGCAAAAACAAAATCAGCTGACATCATTGATATCGCTCTTCCAAACGATGACCCTATCCGTAAATCTTGTGCCGAGAAAGTAAGTACTCCCATTTAGCTATTGAAATAAAATCCCTTAACAAACTAGATCCCGTTAATGTTATCCTAATATCAATAGATAACATAATTCCAAAAACCACATTTCACTCGACAAAATATTTAAATTTACCTCAACAATTAATAAGAGCATCCCAATAAACGGTTCTATTATTCACTGCAAGAATTGTTTTTAAATTCCCATTAAAAAATAATGAATAAAATTAAGATATATTGTAACAATAAATAAATACGTATTGTGATTGGATACAGTTCCTTAACGGATAAAATCGGACCAATGGGAGGGGGGATTTCGAAAATTCGAAATATCTCTGTTATTATGCTTCGGATTGAAAATGTGTATAGAATCAATCTTATTGCAAATGTAATGTTCAATAAATGTAGTTATATACGTATTTTCATTATCTTGATCATTTACCGAGATATTTGCATTTTTGGTAAGTTTTCGGACTTCTGTAAACCCCCAGTCCTACTCATGTCATATTAACAATAAATGTTATATTGTGAAGCCTGTTATTTAAATCCTAAATACCAAATATTGTTCTCATTGAACTTTTTCGTTTTGAGGTAAATGCAAACACGTGGAGCACGTGGGAAATCTGCTTAGATAATACGTGACGTACTTTTTTTACTTAGAAATAGAAAAGATGTAGGGAGAAGAAATCAATATTGTTTAATACCAGCTGATTGGGAAATCTGCTTAGTTTACGCAACCTCTGCATGACTGACATTGATCATCCATTCGCCAATTGATTAGTTTATTCTAGTAAATATTGGGTTTGTTTTAGAGCGAGGTGATTAGAGGGGGACTTTAGTAGGATCGACAGGCTGGATAGTTAACCCGCCAATAAAAGAGATTAAATGAGTTCATTGATGAAAATGAGTAGGGGGCGCGGTGGAGGGTGGGGGACAGTAGGTAGGGGCAGGAGTGGGGGAACCCCGTGGCGGGGGGCTAGCTCCCTCAGTATACCGCTCCCAGCCAGTTTGGACTGTTGTTGTCTGTTTGTTTAGTGACTCTCCGGTGGTTTCCATACCCCGTATTCTACAGAGGTACGTACTCTCTCTTACTCTCACCAAACTCCCCATCTCATTCATAAGTGCTTATTATCAAAGCCAGTCACAAATCGGAATTCTCTTATCAAAGCCTCAGGATTGACACGATATTCGTAATTTCGAATTTAAGCTCATAATAGCTAATATTATAAGTATTTATAAAACTATCTACTATTCACAAAAGACGATACGCTTTGAAATGCATAACAAGGAACCATATAAACAGAAACATATGCAATAGCCTCTTCACAGTGTTAATTCAAGGTACAAACTTTATAATAGCCAATTTTATAAATGCATATAAATTAACTACTATAAAGTTTTTTTCTGACAACTAACAACAAAGCAAACCTTAGAGTTAAGAGTTCGATTCTCGCCTGTGCAAATAGGCATTTAATTAGTGACGAACTCATTAAATAAAATCCTTAGTACCGCCCTGAATAGAAAAGGGTGGTGACCTGTAGATAACCCGTCCCAATTTGTCATAGTAGCATAAAGTGGACGTTAATAAATAAATAAAATAACAAAACTGCGTTGGTAAGAAAGCTTACTTACATATGTTTCAGTTTGTCTGGTCCCTAATAATGTATTTTTAAACGAAACGTATTTTGTGACAACCCCATGAAAATGGATAGATATCGCTTCTTACTACTTATATACTATTTTATATCGGCTAAACTCCATCTCACAAAGTTTAGGCCTTGTCCGAAATAATCCAGTCTGCAACAATAACAAACTCGAATCCCGGCAAATTCCCGAATGAACATCATGTTTCCGCGCTTAGGTTTTCGTCATGATATTTATAATTGTCTAAATTTTAAAAAATACAATGCTGAATACGCCAAAAACTGTGGGTCTAATAAGCGTACACCCTTGTCAACTCTGATAAGTATAGACATACATAAAAATATTAATTGTAAATGATTTTTGGGCATATATTGAATTCATAAACACTATCATTTATTATAACTCTCCTCCCATTGTTTGTTTTTTCTGTTTGTTTTACTATAGGTTAGCAGCTATTAAAATTGAATCCATAAACTAAAAACGATTCACAGCTAGCGCATTCTGACATTTGAGTATACAATGTGATCCAAGTGGAAGTAATACAAAATAATATATTTCTGCGCTTATAAAACTTAAAATATGCTGGCTGTTATCAGCTATCCGAGAGTTGCCTCTCTGTACCTCCAACGGCCAAACCTCTGGGGTTCAACTAGAGGGGTCCACCCCTTTGTAATGCATCTGTGTGGTCTCCTCATTGAACTATTTCCAGCATTGTGGACTGTTTCTTTGTAGTGCAATGAAGTTTCTCTCTCGTGGGTGGAATAAAGTTTTTAAACGTCAAAAGTATTTTTATTTTTTAATGTTAATATTATTTACTGTTCATATTCGTCAGAGAAGATGCCCCACGATTGGCACTTAGCGCAAAATTATGTCCCAAGCGACCTCAAATATCAGACACTCATAAATTATGCTATAAATGGTTTTTGATATCAATGCTTCCTGGGAAACCTATATTCATAATATAAATATTCATGGGCTGTGGTTGGTTAATCCCGACCAAGTACACCCAGGTTCCACTTATGGACTTCCTTCTAATACCCTTATGGCTCTAAATATATTCCCGACCCATAAAACACTGCATGTCCTCGCCAGATATACCCTCATCAGAGAACCCATTAGCCGCTAAATGGGATAAGCCGACAGGGTCCTAACTCCTCCAGGTAGGCCAGCTTTATTTTGGCCCCGGCCTCTGTTCTTGGCATACGCTATTCGTAAACATACCTTCACGGATCATTAACACTATATATCTTGCGTCTTTCGTTCCTCTCCTCGGGGCTCAGGTTAGCCGTGTGAATTAAGGCGTTGGGTCTCAACTCCACATAATAAACCTAGACTCGTGAGTTCGATTCCCGCTTGGGCAATAGGAATTTATTTATTGATGAATTCAAGCCATCTCCATTCCGTTGACGTTGATAGAGTTCTTAACTCAAGTTACAGCCGAATATATAGAAGTATTTGTAGTTTTAACCATTCTCTCCCTGAAAATTATTTAACGTTCCGCACAAACATAAATAAAATAAAACTTACCAGTCAAATAAGGATTTCTTCTAGCGAGTAAGTAAAATTATCCTATAGAAACAGGACTCAAATCATAAAAACTGGAGAGGTATGTAAATGGTGCCAAAAATATATTTACCTACACTTGAATCATTTACTGTTGTATTGCCCCGCTTTTACATCACACAGAGTAAAATTCCTTGACAAATATATAGTGCCTCAAAGAGAATACCTATCATTGGTAAACATTTTGTATTACAACAATGAAAATAAAGTTAATGATATTTTTTGTTTCTTATCAAAAGTTTGCGAAAGTTAACAATATAAAAGAAAGAATTTTATTATTTTTATGGGGGGCTTATTCAACAATAATCGGCACATTATTTATTATATGCAGTTATACTTATTATTAGAAGAGGTATACTTATCTTAGAGAATAGATATGTTAATCTGATATGTTAGAAAACTTTAGACATTTAAAAAGAATGAATTAATCTACATTTACATTAAATTAGGATCTATTGAAGTCAGTATTTATTTAGATTAATATTTATATTGTATTACGTGCCAATGTATATGATTTTCATTTGTAATTTTAGAAATTATTACTATTTTATTTACACATATTGTGAGAAGTTATAATATATTAATAACCATACTAACACTAATTGGCCAGACTCTTGGCAACATATTGTAAATATAAGCCAATAAAATATCTATCTATCTTTATAGACGAATTCACTGAATGGAATCTTTAGTCCCACCCTGGCTAGAAAAGAGTGGTAACCTGTAGATAACCTGTCCCAATTAGGCTTAGTTGCACAATGTGGGCGTTAATAAATAATTTTTTTTTTCGTTCCTCTTGTCTTTTTTTTAATGCTCTTTTCCTTTTTCCTTTCTCAATAAGGCTTGTTATCCCTTCAGTTTGATTTTATGCCTTTGATAATACCAAACGTAAGTAATAAAGTCAATGAATTTATTAAAGACCATCCACAACAGAACGATTTGCGACACAGAAATTAAATAAAATAAATGCATTGGATTCAAAAGGATCAGGGTATACTTTTCTTCTTTTATTTTTACTCCTAAGCCCCATTAAAAGCAATAAAAGTGGAATGGAGTTGAGTTTGTCTTGTTCTCCTGACGATAGAATCAACGAATGACGTTCAAAAGTTTTATATAAACGTCCTTAAAATGTGTACCCTATTAACCTTGAGAGTACATGTGTACTTGCTAGGTACATATTTAGTGTGCGGACACATAATATTATATTCTCTACCTACATTTATGTGTCTGCTTCGTACCTTTATTTTATTTTTCACAAGACACTCGATGTTACACTTAGTAATTTGCATATGACTGGTAAAGTATACAATGCTATATCCGGACATGTATATGAGGCAATGCTTCACCATCCTTCCATTTTACATTGCTACAGTTGCATTACCAGTCAAAACGTCATTTCCATGTTAATCCGCGATACTCTCTAAATTTTTATATTGGAACACCGATTTCGGATTTTAACTCGTTTTAAGAACCTTCCACAATTAAATTATAGAAAATCACAAGGCCAGTTTTTTTCAACTATGTGCTGGATGTATTTATGCCTTATCAACATATTTTTTAATGGAATAATGAACATAATGTCATTTTTGTGAGGAGGGCCTGAAACTGAAATATTTCAACAGAACTGACTACAATCCGCACATGGGAAAGGTGTTGACTAATAATTTCTAAATTTAATGGACACATCTATCTGAAAATTAAACTAACAATAACTTATGTTATTTCATATGAAACCTGAGTGTTTTAACATTCAATGACCTACCTCAGTAGCCTCCAAGGAGCAATTCACTAAAATTGAATGAACATAAAGTCTATAATTAAAACGTGTCAACATGAGAGGGTATTTTTGTATTCGTATTTTGTATTATTTTTTTTTTTTTAATTTATGCTCAATGCAACAGTTTTTTTTTTCTTTTCGTTATGAATCAGTCAAAATCATTTTATATTTTGTAAGCTCTGTCACTTCGTAACTTGTGTTCTGGCAGTCTTTTTGTACCAGTGTGTTTGTACTGTACTGTTTAGTTATAGTGGTGTCAGTCTGGTTTTTAATAAATAATTTCTCAAGTTTGCCAATGCTCTCATTTCTGTAATGAAATCCTGAAACTAATTCCTACTTCTTTCTTCAAATTCGAATTTCTACTATTATTAATATATTTATTATTAAGAAGGTATTTTTGGGTCCACTGTCTGTATGATTAAATAAATAAATAATCATGTTATTCATTCGCATTTTGTTAATTTAAAACACAATTTGTTTATGCAACCCATGAGCTGCAAGATGAATTCGCCGTATTTATTTAATAATCAGGGTCGTCTTGCCGAGTAATATCACAGCCTGTGTCACCATTCACGTTGGTCGAATGTGGATCAGAAGTTCCATCAGAGCTTTCGCTCTTCATCATCTCTTCCTGGGCCTTCCTCTTACATTCACCTCTCAGCTGTACCAAACTGTCATATTTTTCTGCAATTTCTGTATGTTCAGTGGTATTTATTAACATTTAATTTATGCTGCTACTAATTGGAAGGTGTTATCTACAGGTTAACATCCTATTCTAAGGAGGGTGGGATTTCGGAATTTACTTAGTGGTGTCCTCACTAAATAAATTCCATTTGCCACAAGAAGTAATAGAACCCACGACACTAGGTTAACTAAGACCAAAGCCTTTCTCACATGGCCTCCTGAGCCAAGACCTGATCATGATGTGCAAACCATCACAGAAGTTCTTTAATTATATAGAAACACGATGGGAGTCCCGCAATATTTGTATTTTAGCCTCAGTTGTTCCTTCAGGCTATTTTCACAATGCTTGTTTCTCCTAAATCTTAGGATCTGTATTCTGTGGGAAATAAATTTGTATTCATTTTATACATTTCTTTCTTATTTTTATTTTGATTTAATCATGTTTTATGTGGGCTATAAACAGCTGCTGAAAGGAGTTGATTAGGCCGCGAGGCTATCCGGAACAATGGATCAAACAAACCGCCTTTTCAGCTGGTAGACCCAAGTATTGTGCTCTTATCAGATAACGCTGCTTAGCCTTCCTGTTGGCTCCTGGTCCCTCATCACTATGATGAAAGAAGACTCGTTGAAAGACCTGTTTGTTTGTGTGCATTGGCCCTTTAGGTTGATGGCCAAACAAACTCCAATTCCACCCTCCCAATTGGACAAACAACCTCATCCACTTATGTCCTTGTTTTTCGTTGATTTTAACAAACATGGAAAATTAAGTCATTCAATTAATCAAGTACTCGAATAATTTCCTTTCTTGTATTTTATATAATAATTTCCTTTCTATTGTTATTAAGTTGGGCGAAAGATGATTAGTTATAAATATAAAATTGCTTTAAGTGAAAATCCTATGAGTAGAAGTAGGGTTTACTAAAGGTTGAAAAATATATGACTGGATATGACATGGAAGTTCAGGAAAATTATATATAATATAATATATGAATATAATTGAATAAATAAATCAAAACTATAATTCATTTTTAAATTCTGATGCCTTAAATGCAAATTCCTAAAAATAGTAATTTACCAATGTGAGTCTCACAATATATTTGTTACATTTCTGCAATTTGTGTTGCTGTTATGCAAAAATACTAAGTATATTTCTCCAGCTCAGAATTTCGCTTTTTTTCAGCCATGTCTTTATTTTTTGAGAGATAATTAGATAAACATGAAAAGTGGAATTTCCTGAGATGATGAAATTTTGATTCATTTCATTTGTCTGTACTGTTTGTAAGAAGCACTCCTTTTTTAGGATTAATTAAATTAGTACCAGGAAAATCCATTTAAACAAGTTTCATTTTATCATATCTCAAAAATGAGAGGAAAGGGGAAGCGACCTTATTCTGAGTAATGCCCAGCATTACATTTTCAAATATAATAGTTAATTTTTAAATTTAATTTAAATTTTGGATACCCTCTTTTAGTTTGGAGTGTATCATTCATTTGTTTTCTTATAGCCATGTACAAATGATTAAAAAACGTTGCTAAGAAAGGGTCTAACAATCTATGGCGAAATATTAATGGGAGATTATACCTTTTAAAAGTGGTACTCTAGCTTGCGTCGTTGGGATAAAGCTTGAATTGAACATGTTTGTTAGTTGCTTTAAAATTCTAAACATTGGCTTGTCGTTTATATTTCTTAATACTTACTCCTTAAACAACGGCACTGGGCACTGTTAAAAGATTTCTTTTAGCCTTCATATGTGATATTTATATTAATTTCAGCCAGGAACGTGTTGTCACTTTCATTGAAATTTGACGTAGATGCAAATTGCCTAAATAGTAGTAAAGAAGTAAATTGAAGGCTTCCTCTACAAAATATTTCCACAAAATTTAACAAACACCTCATATTGATTTTGTAAGTCGTATCTATTTATCCCAGGATTAGGTCCATTCGAGGCTTCATTGTCGGGAAAGGGTGTTTCAGAGCATCACCAAAACCCCACTTTGCATATAAAGAATTAAAAGAAGATCGCTTTATTTTTTAATTAACGTTTAGTTGCTCAACTTCTTATTATAATAATATTCCTAAATCAGCAACAACTGCCACACTTCCTCCGTTGTCTTTGTTTTACAGATTTTACGTAATTATAGTTTTACAGATTCTTGTATATATCGTCGGACGCAATACATTTCACTTATTCTATGGACGCTAACCTTGTCTACGGATTTTTTTCCGGTCTGATATTCGCACTCTACGCACAAGCTATTGGTTCATCGGATTGCTAATGGTTGGGAGATTAGTGGTTTCGCTTGGTTGAACGAAATGCAAATGTCCTGAAATAGCGTGTAATTGCTCGAAATCCGCGTCAAATCCCAGATAATCCGTGACATCAGAGAGAACGAGCCTATTTGTAGGCTTCTTTTTGGCAATCACAATTCGACAAAATTCATTTATTTTTTTTTTATTTCCTTTAAAACTGCTTCTTATCTGAGCCCTTGACGATGGCATCGATTTGTTTTTGTCGTGGGTTAGTTTCCCCCCGTACAAAAGATGCTTTACCTGTAGATAACCGTCCTGATTAGCCATTATAGCATATAGTGGACTAACTTAACCATCATTAAACTTTTATTCGTGACTTCACCATTTTTCACGACATTCATTAAACAAATATGCTATTTCCTTGGTCGAAAAACGTTTAATCCTGACACACTAATTGAAATATTTTTTGAGTAGTATATTTGGCAGAATATGCCTTTGTAACTATAAGCAGGACAGCTGGTGTATAATAATTTCCTTTGGAATTCCATAAATAACCAATATAAACCGACAAATATATCTAACATGACTGCATAGATATCTGAAATCGAAAAATAAGAATAATCGTTTTTAAACCTATTTAATAAATGGCTAGCTGTATTATAATATACTATAGTATCATGTAATTGTCAGTGGTTGGCTATGCTTGGGAATTTTCATTTCCCATTTTAAAAACTCATATCCTTTATTTGTAGCGGCTCATGCCACATTGCATTAGTCTTAATTATTAAGAATATTAATGGTAATTCAAATAAAGGGTTAGAACCGCCAATATAAATGATACTAATGTCAAACCTATCGGTGGAGACCGTCGTCACTGGCTGATGGTTGAGTACCGCTGGCAAGCGATTTCGATGTGATGGCACCATCTTCAATCCTGTCGATAGTTGTACTGTACAGTACAACTATTGACAAGCTTGAAGATGATGCCATCGCATCGAAAGCGCTTGCTAGCGGTACTCAACCATCAGCCAGTGACGACGGTCTCCACCGATAGGTATGAAAAGAATATTAATGTTTGAGTTTAAGGAAAAATTTAGTCAAAGTTGACGATGTAGTCGCTCTAGTTCGTGAACTTATAATATTCTGGTAATTCAAATAAAGGGCTAGAACCGCCAGTATAAATGATACTGTTGTCATACCGTCGTCACTGGCTGATGGTCGAGTACAGCTGGCAACGGCTTTCGTTGTACTTTCGATAGTTGGACACTTGTTACAATGAGTACAACTTTTTGACGGGCTTGAAGATAGTGCCATTGCATCGAAAGCGCTTGCCAGCTGTACTCGACGATCAGCCAGGGACGACGGTCTCCACCGGCAGGTATGAAAACATTATAATATTCTAGTTTGACATTTAGTTAGATAGTATCTTAAATATTTGTGCTGGCGCCACCTTTCATTAAAATTTGTAAATGTTATTTTCTATTATTTTTTTTATATGTTTGTTATGGATTTCAGTTGTACACAGAACTGATGATCACCAGGTCCTATAGAGATTATAGAGCCTGGTAGTTTGATTTTGTGTTGTTCGGTACTAAGATCCTTTGTCTGAAGCCGTTTAGTTTGGAGCTGTAAGGCCTATGGAATGGGAATCCCTAGTTTTGAGTCATGTTCAATATCTAGGAACACCTATGACGCTCCATCAAATGATTCTCCTTTCATGTTTCTCCGCCCCGGGCTTTTCGAATGAACTGTAAATTCTCTTATCAAAAATTAGGTCAAAACAATTAGTTATTCCAACCTCCGATGGCTCTAGGAAGAGTGTCATTAAATATAAGGCTAGCACATGCACAGGCATATTTAAAATCATGTTAACAGGTTGTTTAACAGGAAAGTGGAAGATTTTAAAGACACATAACACCTGCTTTTCGTCAATTTGTCAAAATGTATTCTATAAAGTTGAGCTCTACTTTATAATAGCATTTATTTATTCTTAAATGTGTGGCTGACCAAATAAGTTTATAAGCTAGGTATTTAGTACTTTATCGTCAGTAGATCTATAATGCCAATACCTTTTTCAAATAATAATATGATAAAATATGAATGTTCAAAATAATGCGATTAAATTACAGAAGATAATAAATAAACGTTATGAGATTATTTGTTTATTTATTGGACTTTGCAACTGTGTTATATGTCGGGAACTTTTTTATTTGAACAGACCAGTATTTATTTGGATCCTTTACATCATCAGAACTGAATAATGAAGCAGCATTTAAACAAAAAAAATTAAACAAAAGGAATTTACTTTAATATAATTTGATTAAACTGTTGCCTGATGAACAGATGATCTTCATTCTTCAATTTAAACGTTTGTGGATAAATTTCATAAAAGTACCGTATTTTAATTGTTTCCACACTCCAACTCTTAGCGTTTTAAAAATGTTTTGGCTTATTTTATTTTTAATATATTGGAGATAGATATATTCAAAAACTAATTAGTTGTCTCTGAGAGTTCTGGTTTAAATAAATCTTATGAATTTCATTTATTTATCACAAAAATACTATATATCGACCTAAATATACAGTTTCTGTTGCTCCGAGAAGAGGATAATCTTTATAGGGTAAAAAAATGTAATCCTTTTTTTCCTCTTTATCGGTTCAGTTTATTTATTACAAAAAAAAAGTGATTAAAATAAAATAATAAAAAAACCGGGCCATATCAAATCTCAGAATATACTGTAGATATAATTCTCTGAATGGACACATTATACGAGAGTGCGTTGATAATCCTTATTCATGGTGTTATTGCCTTACCGCGTGTAATCTCCTCTGCAGCACAAAAGCCTTCCAAAGATAAGAACTACCACGCTCAAGCTTTGATGGCAACTCACCGAATAACGATAAATAATATAATGCAACTTATAAATTCTGAAATTATTACATAAATATTTTTCATTCTCTCTATTCTTAATTAAAGTTCGTAGGATAGGTGTAGTTTCGTCCCTTTAGTGTACACTAGGTGATGAGGAAACCTTTGATGTCTTGAATTTAGATTACATACTATTAATCGTGCCACTTTGTCAGAGCTTAAAGTAGTAGTGGCATGGTAATAATGTAGGGCATGTCAATCGTTTTACCATTGAAACGCTAAATTTTCCTAATTTCCTTAAAATTTATAAAGTCCTTATCATAAAGCACATTTCAGTTATTAATTATACCTAAGCAGCAATTCAACTAAATATAATAATGTAACTGAATACAGAAGTATTGCATTTCTTCGCTGACGAACTTGTCACGTGGATAAATGAAAAATTAATTACTTCGATAACATAATGGCTAATAATATAAATATAACGTATATACTAGATAGAAGATGAAAGGAAATCAATATTAAATATTAGTTACAGTGTTTTAGCAGAGTTCCCTTAAGGTAAAAATTTCTTGAAATGTTCATCGATCCTACCAAGAAGATAACGAAAATGAGATCGGTTCAAAACTGTATATTTAGCACTAACAGACGTGTGTGTGTGTACGTGTGTACACTTACACACTTATCTGTTACCACTCAAGCGGTCGTAATTCTTATTTCATCGTAGCCAAACTCGATATATAAGCGTTTCATACAAAACTCAAGATCGAGTACTTTAATGGCTGAAACCGAACCAGTGGGAAAGGAATTTAGAGATAGGGAATTTCGAAATATCTCCGTTGTTATAGGTTGGATCGAAAAACTGTATAAAGCCAATTTTATTGAAAATAAAAATTACTATAAATATTGTTTATGCATTTATTCTCTATCTTTAGTATTGAAGGAGATATTTGAATTTAGTGTTTTTCTGCCTTCAGTAAACCATTACTCTTACCCATGTCATATAAACAATAACCTATACAAATTTTTTAAAAAAGTAGTATAAAATGCAGAACTTTCTCTGAAGCCCTAATACCGAATAATCTTCTCATTGAACTTTTTATGTTTTGGGATAAATGCAAATACGTGACTCACTTTGGAAATTTGCTTACTTAACGGAGCCCTTGCGTGACCTACCTTTTATGTTGGACTTCTCTTCCTGTCCTTAAAATGGATAACATATGGCAGGAAAAGTAGTTACTGAAAGTTTTATCTTAACTAGTGAATGTCTTTGAGTTGTCAATGGAAGCCTATCACTCCCTCCAGTTTCTTGTTTGTTGTTCACTTGTATGCATGTCAACTATACGTCCTTGTTGACAGTTAGAACTGTATTGCTTAAATCTTAAATTGTCAAAGTATCTACCTCTCTCTACTGGCTCAAAATTTTGAATACATCGAAACATTAACTCTGATACATTAAAAACCTTTAATATTTACGACAAAAACCTGATGGGTTTCTGATATTATACGAAATTATTTTGCTTGGTAATATTTTTACATATTTTTGATTTATTTTCTTATTTTTAGAGTTTATATTTTATTTACATGTTTATTTAAGTCGGTACGAGCATTTTTTTGTTCGTTGTTTTCCCTCTGATTTGGTATCATTTATATTAAACAAAAGAGCAAATTAGCTTAATATTGGTTCCGACATTTTTATCATAACCAATTAAAGCCTAATTTAAATTTAATTATGTTTAAATTTATATTAATTTGAAATTCTTATATTTTGTTTCGCTGACGCATTGGTTAGTTCTTTTATTATTTAAATAAATGAAGTCCGTCACGTAGGGGCTGCGTAAACTTAGCAGATTTCTCACGTGGTTTTACAATAGAGAAATCTGCCTAATAATAACAGTAGTAGCAAGGAATCTCTAAACCTATTCACGAGGGACGAACAGTTACGGAAACGGCCGCACTAGCTATCGGAGGAAAGTCCCGAACATAGCCGACCACACAATACAAATGCAAATATCTCGGTTAATTTTCAAGATAGAGAAAAAATGTATAGAATAATATTTATAGTAAATTTAATTTGCAATAATATTGGTTCTATACAATATTCTGATCCGACGTATGGTAACGGAGATATTTCGAATTTTCGAAAATCCCCCTCTAAACCCCCCCCCCTCCCGCCTGTCCGATTTCAGCCATTAACGAACTTGATCTGTCTTTTTGCATAAAACGTTTAAATATCGAGTTTGGTAACGATCAAACAAAAATCGCGACCGCTAGAGCGTTAACAGACAAATATATATATATATATATATATATATATATATATATATATATATATATATATATATATATATAATTTTGAACGGACCTCATTTTCGTCATCTCCTGGTTGGGATCGATTGAAATTTGAAGACATTTTTCGAAATTCGCGTCATGAGTACGACCTCAATAGCTGATTTCCCTTAAGGCAAATCTGCTACAGATTCTCAAATTAAGGAAAGCTATTCTATGATCTGAGGCATATGTATTGTGTGACAAGACGAATAGTTGGGCTCTTGTGATGCGCTATCTTCGTTGATTTATATTTTATAGCTGTAGCTGTGAGTACTTTACGCCAGGAAGTCGACAGGTGGGCTAATTGTAGGTGACCAGCCCTCTTCTCTTCTTTCCCCCTCCCCTCGCCCAGGTGTGTACCATCTCCCTCTATTTGTATTACCCATGATAGCAGAAGTCTGCCATGTCTCAGTACGGAGTAAATATAATACCAATAATATTCTTGTGTCAGGCCACTTTCCAAATCCGTGGCTAGCTTCACCTTATTATACCTTCGTATATCAGGTACTTCAATAGTTGTTCAATTTAAGGGTGAGCGCGAATTCCACTCACCCTCACAGGACATTTCGGCGTCGAATTCTGAATAAAGTCGATGAAAATTGAAATCTAATTGTTAATAGGCGAAATTAAACCAGGTGTGGGTGGTTATACGCAGAAACGGGAAAATGCAAAGTCAAATAGGTAATTTACTATGAATGGCATAAAAAAAAAAAGTCCGTCACACAGAGGCTGCGTTAACTAAGCATATTTCCCATTTGCGACACGTATTTGCATTTATCTCAAACCGTATTGCTTGAATGAGAACTATATTTGGTATTTAGGCTTCAGATAAAGTTCTTCTTAATATAACAGGTTTTACTGAAGGCCGAAAACTAAAAAGTGCAAATATATCGGTTAATAATCAAGATAGTGAAAAAACATACATAACAACATTTATAGAACATTACATTTTCAATAAGATTGGTTCTATACAATTTTTTGATCAGACGCATAATGACGGAGATGTTAAGAATTTTCGAAATCCCCTCTAAGCTCTCCCTCCTACTGGTCGGATTTCAGCCATTAACGAACTTCATCTTTAGTTTTACATAAAACGTTTAGAAATCAAGTTTTGTAACGATCAAACAAAAATTGCGACCGCTAGAGCGTTAACAGACAAATATATATATATATATATATATATATATATATATATATATATATATATAGTTTTGAACGGACCTCATTTTCGTCATCCCCTAGTAGGATCGATGGGCATATGAATCAATTTTTCAAAAATCATGAGTATGACCTCAAAAGCTGATGTTCCTCAAGGGAAATCTGCTAAAAAAAATTTGCAACAATCATGGGATTATTAAGTTATCCACTACTATTTTTCTATATATAAAGTTATAATGTTAACACACTCTGGCGGCCGCAATGTTTGTTTAAACTTGGTATTTAATCGTATTATGTAAAAAGAAAGATCAAGTTCGTTAACGGCTGAAATCAGACCAGTGGGGGGGGGGGATTTCGAAAATTCGTAATATCTTACTATACGTCGGATCGAAAAATTGTATAGAACCAATCTTATTGCAAATTAAATGTACTACAAATATTGTCATTTATTCAATAACTTGAATATTAACCGAGGTATTTGCATTTTTATTAAGCGTGTGCGGTTAACGAACGAGATGATTGGGTAAGGTCGGTTCTATTCGTTTCCGCCGAAAGCTTGTTTGGCCGTTTTCGTAAGTGTTCGGCTCTAGTGTGGAAATTTCTCTATTGTATAACTTCACGTGAGAAATCTGCTTAGTTTGACGGACTTTTTCTCAGTTTCAAGGAAGGTGGGGCTCGAGAGGTGATGAAGGTTAGGAGTGCAGTACAGCAGTGCATACCTTTGCCTGATTGGCTGCTGTGGTTCGTTGCAATCCCCTTGAGGTATACCGCCTTACCTCTGTGTTTTAATTGCGAATAGATGATCATGAGATCGATATCTAGGTCGATGTAATGTGGCAAGAGCTGCCTCAGCAGGACCTGCAAATCCTGATCCAGCAATCCCAGTCGTTCCCTGGGAGCCCTGCCGTTAGGATGCTGTTCGGATCCTTTGCCGCCTTCTTCCTGGCCAGAAGAAAGGCCTATACATCCAAAAAGGTATACCTCATGTAGTATGTCGGTATATATGGTTACGGAGCCACACACACATATATATATTTCAAATATTCTCTAATTCCTTGGGAACCACTTAGGAACTATTTGTTTGAACATTTTCAAACGTTCCTGCCCAAATATTAGTCAGTCATCCATAACTATACGTCTAAAAAACAACATAAAAAATATGCTATTATGTAATTATTATAATAATTGTTTATGCCATTTTCTCTAATGCTTCATAGGAGGCCTGGTTTCTTTAATTTTTTTAGTGGGGATGATATGAGACTCGTTGGCCCATATCGCTGACGAGAACGATTCCTACAACCAAGCATTTATTCCCAATCCTTTTTGCTACATCAAGTCAAAATAATTCTCACGCATTTCAACACAATTTGTGTCTTTTATAAAATAGATCACCATTTTGCACTAATACAAACTGGCTCCGTGATTATTACTTTTCTATACACATACTGTTTAGCCATACACAGTATTCTTGCGTGATGAAGAATATCTAGTATTTGGATGTTTAATTCTAGAAGCTAAAAAACAACGCACTTAATAAATAAATATGTAAATATTTCTAAATTTGGTTTCTTACAAAAAGGGATTAAAATCAAAATAATCAGGAGCTTCCTGCACTTTTTAGTGCTGCATTTACCATATTTACGAAAGTTGGAATTTAGAAGGTAATTTCCAGTTTAGCAAATTTAGAATAAAATTCCTTATTTAAACTTTTGGAAGGAGGAATAAAGACCTTATAGAGCCGTCTATATCGGGAGTTGTAATGGACCATCTTTTATAATGGTTTCACCCATAATTAGAAATAATTTTCAAATTTTAACCAACAATACTCTGAACATTACATATATTTACAATACTCTGTGTTAAATACTAGCTTTTAATTGCCCTAAATGGTCCAACGTCTATGCTCGATTCCAGATTTGTTGTTCTTCTAAAATGTTCCTTATGAAGAATAACTCCCATGTAAAATTGTAACCAAGGGTTATATTTAGCAATGGATTTGTTTCTAATTAAATTTATGAAATTTAATAATTATTAAAAACCAAACATACTTTTGTTTATAATGAAAAAAATATAATTATAAAACTTTGTTATTAATTATTACTTATGTTTCGCGTGACATTTTCTTTTCCCTTCCTGACGCCATATTGCTGGATAGCCTCATTCAGAAGGTAGCAAGAAACCACTGCATACCAATATTATAACCCCCGTTCTTCCTTCTTCGCCTCGTGAATTTAAGATTTCCTGTTCAGGAAAAAACTACCAAGCGTAGTCCGTACATAGGTAACAACTTTAATTGCAAGGTTCCACGAAACACGGCTGAAATGTGTCACCAAAGAAATAAGTAAACCATAGATCCCTGATATTGCCAACTACCTTCGTTATTTATCTATTTTTTTTTCTTCGGATAAACGATTTATTCTTCTTTTTTTATTTTTCATTGTTAAAATCGAACGATTTTATGTCGCAAATATCACCATGTAAAGTTTACAAAGTTAGCAAGAGCCACAATTCGTTGGCTTCAGGGGTTCGACATTGATTTGATGCTCTAAAATCCGTTATCAGTGAGATATCTACAAATATTTATTTCATCTCATAGGATTTCTACAATTAATATCAACTCCCTTGCAGTGTTTCTGTTTCGCCATTTTTCATCTTAGAATCGATGAGATTGAGCCGAAGATGAGTGAAATTGATGACTGCAATACCAACCATTCAATCTTGATCATCTTCTATCAGAAGGTTTTTAAAAATATTTTCCATTTTCGCTTCATGTAGATTTGTAGGCTTAGGGATATAATTTTAGCAGATTTCCCTTAAGGGAAATCAGCTATTGAGGTTGTACTCATGACGGAATTTTCGAAATTTTTCTTCAAATGTCCATCAATCCTACCTAGTAGATGACGAAAATGAGGCCCGTTCAAAACTGTATATATATATATTTGTCTGTTACCGCTCTAGCGGTCGCAATTTTTGTTTGATCGTTACCAAACTCGATATTTAGTCGTTTTATGTAAAAAGAAAGATCAAGTTCGTTAACGGCTGAAATCGGGCCAGTGGGAAGGGGGGTTTAGAGGGGAGGATTTTCGAAAATTCGAAATATCTCCGTTCCTGTACGTCGGATCGAAAAATAGTACAGAATCAATCTTATTGCAAATTAAATTTACTATAAATATTGTTCTATACATTTATTCTCTATCTTGAATATTAACCGAGATATTTTCATTTTTATTAAAACTAGGCGGCTAACTGGGCTTCCCCACCAAAAGCTAGTTTGGTCGTTTCCTTAACTCTCGTCTCTCGTGAAATTTCTCTATTGTAAAACTTCACGTGGGAAATCTGCCTAGTTTACGCAGCCCCTGCGTGACGGACTTTTATTATAGTTTGGTTTGTATCAAGCGGGTGCACATACATTTCCTGGGCAATCCTTCCTTGTGAATAACCGTTTTTTGATTTTCTTTTCACTGTCAGTTGCAGAAAAAATGTTGTATGCATAACTATCGTCCTTGCCTTCCTACATCATTGAATTTTGTTTTTATTTTTCCAAGCAAATACTTCAAAGGAATATTTGTTAAATTATTCATATTGGGATTAATAAAAAAAATACCTCTCATTATTAAAATAGACACGAATTCTCATTTATGTTGGGCTTTTTCAGGCCATTTGTGGATACTATCTGTTAATGATTCTACTTCATATTCAATTCATCTCAGGAAATATAAAGAAGAAAATTGGAATACCTAATTCATATTCCATACGTAATTAGTGTGTATAGAATATCAATTAACTTATAACTTACAGTCAAAATTCTACTAATACACTGATTAGTGTTCTGTCCATTTAGTTATCTAGTTGCGATTGTGAAATCTGCATTGTCACACGAATTGTAAATTGGTAGGATCTGTCATCAAATTGCACCCTTCCCCCTCAATATTATATATAACTCGTGGGCCCTATTCTTAACTATTTATGTAATTATTATTATTATCATTTATTAACGTCCACGTTTTGTTACTATGGCTAATTGGGACGGGTTATCTACAGGTTACCACCATTTTCTAGGGTGGGACTACGGATTTTATTTAAAGAGCTGTTTATGTAATATAGCAACAGTATGTTTTAGCAGATTTCCATTAAGAGAAATCAGCTATTGAGGCAGTACTCATGACGCGATTTTTAAAAAAAATTCTTCAAATGTCCATCGATCCATGTATTTCTTCACAGTGGTGTTACCAGACCGTATATTTATCTATTGTAAACCTTCGCATGGGAAATCTGCTTAGTTTAAACATCCCCTCCCACGACCCCTGGCTTTTTGGTTATCGGAAAGCACGGGCCGGTACAGTGTGACTAAATTTAGTTGTTTTGCTTCTGAACTTCGTCTATCAACTTAATATCCCCATTAAATACATATATGCGTCATTAAATTCCTTTCTTCATGGTCTAGAACTTTTTCCTGATGCTATATTATTGGCTAATCTTATATAGAGAGCTAGAGTTCTTTCTGTGCTTATTTAAAATAACACGGACTCCCAGCTCATGGAACCAGCTTCTATTATTAGCAGTTAGATTCTGACAAGCATCAGAATGTATTCAATATTTTCCTGTAATAGCAAAATGTATTATGAAGTTATATCCAATGTACGACAGTCAATAGAACGTACATTTCGAGCATATATGATTTGCGTAAATTTTGTAAGAGAAGTCAGAAAAAGACAATGACAATTCTGAAAACATAAAGCATTATAAAATGAGGTTTCTGTTAATACCTTTTTAACCGAGTGTTTCTCTAGAGTTAATTATTTAAAGGGTTTAAATGAAGCAAAGTCCAGCTTGCTTCTTGTAGGAAATAGTATAGTATTGGATTCTGGGTCCAGTCAAACTCCCCGGAGGGCATCCTGAAATTATTCTTTAATTAAAATCCAATAAGGAAAAAAGATATATAGAAATGTAATTGCCTTTCTTTTTTAACTCCCGGAAAAGTGGAAAATGCTGGTGAATGCTCAACTTGCCGCTGAGTACGTCCCCAAAGAGAGGGAGAAAAGGAATCAATACTTGAGAATCGAGGAATAGGTTGACTTCGTTGGAAGGAGCTGTTTTCGTTGTTTGGCCATGGCTGCTCTGGGGCAATCCTGGAAGAGCGTATAAGTATAGCGTGATGTAATTAGGCTTGTGGTAAGCAGCTGTTGCTACTAACGAACCTACTAGAGAGAGTGCCTTCAGTTGACTAATTACGTGGGCGTCACAGGCTCTTAGAGTTTCTTTCTTGTGAGGCCTCGGCGGATGTGAAACTGACCTGAGGGAGGAGACATAAAGTCAGCTTGATGAATGAACTGTCACTGCTGGACCTTCCAGGAGCTTCCTTGTCGGCCCCTTTACCTGTTAGCCCATCGCCATCCTCTTCTTATCTCATGCTGGGAGAATTACCTACAGAAAGTTATCCTCAACCACTATCCCAATGATAACTGACCTTGATGACGTCTTGTAGGACAATCTGATGATGAATTGTGTGCCATTAATAAATCCCACTCATATTTCTAATTTCCTTCCTTATACTTTACTTGCCCTAGGACCCTCTTAATACCCTCCTCTTAAGCCAATCTGAGAAACTGATACTGTATTTAATTAGACAAATTTTATCAAAATCTGGACCTGAGCAAAATAGTAGTCCAAGAACTTAAGGCGGGGGGATCAACTGAACATATTTATATGTATTTCGTATAATAAAGGTCTCTTGAAAATGATATTTGAACTTTAAGCTTGGAATAAAGTGGTTTATTATACAACAGAGCATTGTTTACGTGGCACGAGTAGAGGCGGGGATTGCTGAATGCTGAAAAATGAAAAATATGTCTGTTAACATTCAAGATTGAGAATAAATGTATATCTCAATATTTATAGTACATTTAATGTGCAATAAGATTGGTTCTATACTTTTGTTCGATCCGTCTTATTGTAAAGGAGATCCCTCCCCCTCCCTCTCTTCCGATTTCGGTCATTAGCGAACTTGATCTTTCTTGTTACATATCGAGTTTGGTAATGATCAATCAAAAATTGTGAACGCCGGAACGTTAACAGACAAATATATATATATAGTTTTCAACGGACCTAATTGTCGTCATCTCCTGGGTAGGATCGATGGACATTTGAGGAAATTTTTCAGAACTTGCGTCATGAGTACGACCTCAATAGCTGATTTCCCTTAAGGGAAATCTGCTAAAACTTGTTGTTACTAGAGCCCTGACTATAAAATTATCACATTCTAAGACAAATCGTTTGCGAGAATCTATAAGTGCAGACTTCTTGCTATAACTACTCAAAATGAATTGAGGCGAGGGGGGGGGGGGGTCAAAATTAATATTATTTATTTATTCTTACAGTAATTCGCATTGAGTACGACCTCAATGGCTGATTTTCCTTAAGGTCAATCTGCTAATAGTCTACGCAAACGCTAATATAAATTATCCGTATTTTTCTCTGTTCGCCATGAGGAGCGGAAGTTGAATAATATATGTACATTCTACAGATTCTTAGAGTATTTTTAGACCTTAAAATTTGAATATCAATTTGCTGAGAAGGATCACTGAACATCTAAATTAAGAATTTTAACTCATTTACACAATTGGTCTTAGTACAAATAAACAATTTTAAGGGTATGTCTTTTCTTTATAGTTATAGTATTAGGTTAAGAAAACCCATGTACTAAAACAATTCAAAAGAAAATCATTTTTTTCAACAATGGAATGAAATGAGATATTAATTCATGCTGTCTTTTTTCTAGCATTTGATTCTAGTTAATTTTCATTATACATTACTGGCAATAAATGTTACCTTACGAAGTCAAGTTAGAGCCACATAAGTAAGATATATTTAATATATACATGTGATGTGCCCAAATAATGTTACCGATATTTGACACTTGTTTTCATTTCTGCCATTACCTTTGTTATTAAACTTGCAGGGGAGGGGAGGGGTAATCTTATGACGAGAAACAGCATTTCTGGAATATGACCTCCTGTACTATTTATTGGTAGAAAAAAATTATCTGGTAGACTGATTTCAGTTATTAATAAATATCATATCTTTCATGTTATCTCATTTTCAGTATCACTCTGATTGATCTATTTACATTAAAATTCTTTTGTATTCTAACTATTATATAAGTCCACTAAAGAAGCCGAATAATAATTTATATAACGCAATACCTTATATAAACCTTTTAAAATATATATACGTTAGGCGATGTAGCTTTTCGTAAATCCTTGTTTGTTATATGTTTTGATATTTTAGCAGCTATTGAGGTTGTACTCATGACGGAATTTTCGAAATTTTTCTTCAAATGTCCATCGATCCTACCTAGTAGATGACGAAAATGACGTCCGTTCAAAACTATATATATATATATATATATATATATATATATATATATATATATATATTTGTCTGTTACCGCTCTAGCGGTAGCAATTTTTGTTTGATCGTTACCAAACTCGATTTTAGTCGTTTTATGTAAAAAGAAAGATCAAGTTCGTTAACGGCTGAAATCGGACCAGTGGGACGGGGGGGGGGGGGTTTAGAGTGGAGGATTTTCGAAAATTTGAAATATCTCCGGTACTATACGTCGGATCGAAAAATGTACAGAATCAATCTTATTGTAAATTAAATTTACTATAAATATTGTTATATACATTTATTGTCTATCTTAAATATTAACCGCGATATTTGCATTTTTATTAAATGGGGGGCTAACGGACGAGTGGCATTCCCGCCAAAAGCTAGTTCGGCCGTTTTCTTAACTGCTCGGCTCTCGTAAAATTTCTCTATTGTAAAACATGACTTAGGAAATCTGCTTACTTTACACAGCCCCTGCGTGACAGACTTTGATTTTTCCTCTTTTGTACGAAGTAAAAGACGTTTTGTAATCGCGAAAATTTCCGGTTTCCGGATTTCAACGGAATTATACGTTTTGATTTCCTGGACCCACTTTGACTATTTATATTGTGATGAATGTCCCTACGAATTTTATATAACTCAAAAACTGCTAGCCCTAGTATATTTAAATCCCATATATGCGATTGATACCCTTTTGGTATGAAATCGGGGAGGGAGGGGGGGGGGTGTAGAAGTGGATGAAAATTAAGAATTTCAAATTTCACCGAACGTATAGAGATGCAAAAAAAAATCGTATAAAACCTTTTTTATTTATCATGAAAAGATCTGTAAATTTTGTTACATGTCATTTTCCATCCAATTCGATGTATTGGAACGGAGATATTTTATTTGAGTTTCTAGTGATTTAATTTTAAGTTAATGAAAAGAAACCAAACATTTTGATTATTTAATTTAATAGGAGTACAAGAAAGTCTACATCAGCCCCCCCCCCATCGATTACTTTCTTCATCGTCTTGTATAGTTTTTTTTCCTTGTTTCGTCATTTTTGATGGTTTTATTTGTATCTTATTATTAGGAAATACGAGGAAATACTAGATATTAATTGTGAAAGAATCTAATGAAACTGTTTAACTGTCAATAACTTAATGAAAAGCATTTTAAAAAGAAACGTTTACGTTTGAGCATGGATATCGCTATGCATATCTATGTCACGCATCACCAAATTATCTATGTCACGGGTTTGCGTGACAGGTAGTAATAGAAGCAAATCAATTAATTATAATATTAGTGGACAGTTGAAGATTCAGCTACTTGAATAAATAATACAGGAAAATTCCGGAAAGATAATATTCTGTCTAGTGTTAGGGCTGCATCTATAAATATGAGTATTATTGGGTCTTTTTTACTTTGCCCACACCAGAACAGGGTGTTAACCTGTAGATAACCCGTCCCAATTAGCCTGAGTTGCAAAAAGTGGACGTTAATAAATAATAATAATAACACACCAGTTACTTATTTCTAAAACAGTGATTTACGTTATCCTTAAATTGCTAAAAGTAATGAACATATGTTTGAAATAATGTATTTAACAAGCTTTAAATATAAACAAAAATTATACTTTAATATACATTTCGTTGAATCATTCATTTAGGGGACCAATATGCTTTCAAAGATTTAAAAAAAAAAAACACTCAAATAAATCCTCGTTCTCGTATCTTCTTCTGTAAACAAACTCAAGAATTGATAAGTCCAGAAGTGATCTGGTTCCACATTCAATTTTGTTCCTCCTTTTAGTAGTTTACCCCCCCCCCCGTACCTTTATAACCGCTGGTTTTCTCTCTTTAAATTCTTCATTATTACTAGAAAAAAAACTTTGACGTTTTTAAAAACCAACCATGTAATAGACAGGTAACCTCTTTCATGTATAAAATTTATATAGCTTAGCAACAATTTGAATAAATTACATCAACCTAACAACTGAGTCTTTTTAATTTTCATATGATCACTGTTACTTCAAAAAGTAACTGGTGTGGGTAAAGTAAAAACGACCAGTATTATTATGCGAAAATTGATAAACTTTTATAAATGTTCTACAAATGATGTGTGTTATAAAAAGCTCTGTTATGATATAAACCGAGTGAGTAAAAACAAGAAAAGAAAGTCTTTTATGAAGAGCTATTGGCTTAATGCAGGCAATTGACTGCTTACGCCTACTGAGCCTTCTATTGTGCTAGCCTCTCGACTCTCATATTGCGGCTCTATATGCCAGCTGGCACTGTGTCTTCTCTTGCTGGGAACACTTGCCCGTCAGAGAAATGGCAAATGAAACGGTATTTATCCCGTATTTTAGTTGTCAATCATTTGTCAAACCCTACAAATAATAGAGGATAAAAATAACGATACTGTCTCCTGCGAATTCAATTCTATGTTTACACCTCACAGTTTTACTGCTTTTATAGTCCTTTCAAGGTCTTTCAATATGAAAAACGAATCGTCCTTGAGGGCATAACTCATCAGCATTTCCTCTTGGTCCTGTATTGTATTGGAACAGGCGTCGGGTGATTGTGCAAGTTTCCCTCTAATAAGCCGCGTTGTATGGACGTTTTATCAATATTAGCTCCAAAGCTTGTGTGGAGATCACACGACTTCCTTGCATCCCTATTAAATTAAATAGTCCAACTTATTTGCCCCAATTTAATTAAAAGTGACATACGATATCTCCGTTCCAATGAATTGGATCACAAATGCCATGGAGAATCATTATTGGGCTTTTGTGATAAACAAAAGTGGAGCTGTAAAATCTTCTTTACCTCTAATCCGTTGTTAGATGTTTAATTTTTTTTATTTTCGCCCTTCTCTAAATTTCCCCTCTCCCGTTAGTTGATTTTGATGAAAAGCTTAACAGTAAAAAGTCCGTCACGTAAACTAAGCAGATTTCCCACGTGAAGTGTATAGAACAATATCTATAGTAAATTTAATTTGCAATAAAATTGATTCTATATACTTTTTTGATCCAACGCATAATAACGGAGATATTTCGAATTTTCCAAAATCCCCCCCTAAACCCCCCTCCCACTGGTCCGATTTCAGCCATTATCGAACTTGATCTTTCTTTTTACGCTAAACGCTTAAATATGAAGTTTGGTAACGATCAAACAAAAATTGCAACCGCTAGACGTTAACAGACAAATATCAAATATATATATATATATAGTAAAACCAAACACACATACACACACAAGCATTATTTAGGGCATAATAACCCAGTAGTTTCTCGCCCAAAAAAACAGTTAACCTAACTTATATATATTATTTTGAAGGGACAACATTTTCGTCATCACCTGGGTAGGATCGATGGACATTTGAGGAAATTTTTCAAAACTTGCGTCATGAGTACGACCTCAATAGCTGATTTCCCTTAAGGGAAATCTGCTAAAACTTGTTGTTACAAGAGACCTGACTATGAAATTATCACATTCTAAGACAAATAGTTTGCGAGATTCTATAAGTGCAGACTTCTTGCTATAACTACTCAAAATGAATTGAGGCGAGGGGGGGGGGTCAAAATTAATATTATTTATTTATTCTTACATTAATCGCATTTCGTGACGTATTAGTTACTTGTTTTATCATATTGACGCAAGTATGCTCATTTCTGTAAATATTTTGAATATTCTCCTACATTATATTTTTTTTGAAAATGGTGTTAATTTCCAAGTAGTGTAATACTCGGTCTATATACTGGCTACAGTTATGTAGTAATTCAAAGTGTATGGTAGGTATATGTGGGTCCTTAGATAGCAGTCAGTTAGTATATGTTTTATTGTAAGTATACGGTTACAGTGTTGGTAGGTTCGTCTTCTCCAGTGAGTGTGAGTCATTCGTAAATGGCCAATTCTTAACCTCGTTAAAAGTACTTCTTCACAAAATTGATAATCCCATTGAAACGGTTGGTTATTTATTTATTACTTTGTGTTACTAAGGCTAATTTGGAAGGTTATCTATATAACCCGTTTTGGGGGCTCAGGTTAGCCATGTGAGTTAAAGCGTTTGGCTTTAATCGCACATGGTAAACCTAGAGAGGCGAGAAAGGGGTGGATCCCCTACCTGTAGATAACCCGTCCCAATTAGCCATAGTTGCATAAAGTGGACGTTAATTAATAAATAATACTATAACCCATTTAAATTCAAAAGCCAACATCTTTTTACGATTGCAATACCTCTTTACTCCTTATAATAAAATAAAAATCATAAGCTCGCCCAGGCATGTACCGAGACGCTCAATTTTATAAACCCACTTAGACTTCTTCCATTGTCCTTTTCCAAATGGTTGATTGTGTCACATATAACAATTCCTCTAGTTACGTTAGATTGTTTTCTGCTAGCGAATCCCTTGCAAGCCCTGGTTTATCCCCTGCCACATTGGCCTTGCTCCCACTGGGTGGGTAGGGGAGTATCCATGGCAACCTTGCCAGGTGGTGGGGTCCCACCCTCCTAGGCACACGCACCAGCCTCATTCTTGTCGCCCAACATTGCTGACCTCAGCTTTTGCAAGGAAACAGTATCCGGGGCTACAGCATCGTGCTCTTGGAATTGTAATTCTCTGCAGAGATGGAATGAAATGGTCTAATCCAGATTAGTGGGTCGGAGATTGGCGATATTCGTGGATAGATAGTGGATCCGGAATGTTGATAAATCAGTGATGCGGCGAGAAAGATTTTTTTCAGTACAAATGCACTTACACATCTACATTTCACATCATATAAAACATTTTAGCAGATTTCCCTTAATAATTTTTCAATTTGATTTATTTTTTCGTGTCGCAACTATAGTAATTCACACTTGTTTTAGGCAATTCATAAGAAAATGAGACATGGTAAGGTACCAATCGAACAAGCTAAATTGCCTGTAGTTATTATTATAAAAGTCCGTCACGCAGGGGCTGCGTAAACTAAGCAGATTTCCCCTGTGAAGTTTTACAATAGAGAAATCTGCATACTGGTAACACAATACCACCGTGATTAGATAATGAGAAATCTTTCAGTTAATTAAAATAAATACCCAACTGAAACGGCTTCTAAATTGTAAGAATAATTTATATTTTAATAACTCAAATTTTAGTAGTCCAAGAACTAAAGAAGGGGGGGGGGGCGGATGAACAAAACGTATTTGCATAAATCTCACAAAGTAAGGAAGGTAAGGTAAGGTTAAAAACGCCAGGTTAGAAGAAGCTTTCGCCTGAGCCGAGAAATGACGAAGATGGCCGACATAATCCGAACTATACCCCACCACAGACTTCATAAAAATGCAAATATCTCGGTTAATATTCAAGATAGAGAATAAATGTATATAACAATATTTATAGTAAATTTAATTTCCAATAAGATTGGTTCTGTACAATTTTTCGATCCGATGCATAATAACGGAGATATATTGAATTTTCGAAAATCCCCCCCCTCCCTCTGGTCCGATTTCAGCCATTTTGATGTTAACATACATAACATATGAAGGCAAGTGACTGAAAACGTCCTTCACGCAGGGGCTGCGTAAAATAAGCAGATTTCGCACGTGAAGTTTTACAATAGAGAAATTTCAAGAGAACCGAATAGTTACTAAAACGGCCGAACTAGCCAGCCAGAAACTAACTACTGCAACCGAAGTTAGTCGATCTCATCATGACCGTTAAGCTTAGTAAAATGCAAATATCTTGGTTAATATTCAAGATAGCGAACAAATGTATATAACAATATACATAGTAAATTTAATTTCCAATAAGATTGGTTCTGTACAATTTTTCGATCCGATGCATAATAACGGAGATATATTGAATTTTCGAAAATCCCCCCCTCCCTTTGGTCCGATTTCAGCCATTAACGAACTTGATCTGTCTTTTTACATAAAACGGTTAAATTTCGAGTTTCGTAACGATCAAACAAAAATTGCGACCGCTAGAGCGGTAACAGACAAATATATAGATAGATAGTTATATATATATATATATATATATATATATATATATATATATATATATATAATTTTTAACGGACCTCATTTTAGTCATCTCCTACCCAGGATCGATGGACATTTGAAGAAAATTTTCGAAAATCGCGTCATGAGTACGACCTCAATAGCTGATTTCCCATAAGGGAAATCTGCTAAAATTAAGAAAAACTCCGATCAGTTTGTTTAAAAGAATATAGTTGGTAAAATTAGAATTTATTTTGTGTGTAATTTGAATTCATTTAGCGATAGACTCATTAAATAAATTCCTTAGTACTTGGAAAAACCATCCACTAATAAATGAATTTATTCAAATAATGATCGAGAAAATTCTTTGCATTTTAGCTCCTGAAATCCATTCATTAATGGATGGAATTCATTTACCTTCTCATTCCCTAAATAACTCATCATTTTCATCAAACTTGACAATTTAAGCTCACCCCCCACCCTGATTGAAAAGTAAGGTCGCCTTCTAGTAACAGGTCTGTCTACTGAACTCCTATAGTAAACACTTTTTTCAAATTACATAAATCCAAACAATGACACAAAATATTAGTTTCCCTCGTCATGTATTCACGTACGTATATATATTTCAGACACATTACGTTTGTAGATTAAGGATTTATTAGTAGATTTCCCTTAAGGGATATCAGCTATTGAGGTCGTACTCATGACGAGATTTTCAAAAATTTTCTTCAAATGTCCATCGATCCTAACCATGAGATGACGAAAATGAGGTCCGATATATATATACATATACATTTGTCTGTTAACGCTCTAGCAATTCTTGCTTGATCGTTGCCAAACTCGATATTTAAACGTTTTGTGTAAAAAAAAAAGGGCAAGTTCGTTAATGGCTGAAATCGGACCAGTGGGAGGACGGAGGGGATTTTCGAAATATCTCCGTTACTATACGCCGGATCGAAAAATTTATAGAACCAATCTGATTGCAAATTACATTTACTATGAATATTATTATATACATTTATTCTCTATCTTGAATATTAACCGAGATATTTGCATTTTATTGAGCGTAATGGACATGATGAGATCGGCTAGCTTCGGTTGCAGTCGTGAGTTTCCGGCTAGTTAGTTCGGCCGTTTCAGTAACTGTTCGGTTCTCGTGAAATTTATCTATTCTAATACTTCACGTGGGAAATCTGCTTAGTTTACGCAGCCCCTGCGTGACGGACTTTTCCAGTCACTTGCCTGCCTTCATATAAGGAAGGCTCTTCATGTATGTTAACATCAAAATCAGTTCTGTTCGAAATGTTGACAATAACTTGTCCGTCAACGAGGCCAGTCTCTGTTATTTAGCGATCGTACTACAATACATTTTCGAAATATATCGATATCGGGTGAAGAAGTTTGGAAGTTCTCCAAATAATCTGGCACCACGAAACAAAGGCCACACTGGTTAAACTTTTCTACTTGTAAGTGATTCTGCCAGTAACTTTATCATCTTTGCATGTCAGACTAATTTGAAATATTATACGAAACGAAGATTTAAAAATTGTGTGTAGCATTTTCATCAATTTTTTTTCATTTCATGCTTACTTTGGAGAAGAATTCATATTTGTAATGTTGAGCGGAAAAGAAATCTGTTGGTTGCCTAGCAATGCATTCTATCGATCTCTCATCACCACAGCCAACATCGTCATTTTATGACCCCTGGTTGGCAACCAAACGTACTACAGTTTTTTTGTTTTTTTTCCACGCAGAGCTTTAAATGTTGCTCTATCGTTTGCATACTAGACGTAGTTAGTACCCAAGGAATATTATTATTAATGTGTCCACTTTTTGCTACTTTGGCTAATTGGGATGGGTAATTTTCAGGTTACCACTGTTTTCTAGCCAGGGTGGGACAAAGGATTTTATTTAATGAGTTTGTCACTAAATAAAATCCTATTGGCCAGCTTAAAATCAAACTCACGACTCTTGGTTTAGCAAGTGGTATTAAAGCTAACGCACTCACATACATGGCTAACCTGAGCCCCAACGAAATATGAGATAGTTATATTTTATTTATCTTTATATAAACATAAACTGTATGATAGTTAGTATCCAAGGGATCTATTTATATTGTATATAGTTATCCGAAGTCTGATACGTTCTTAGAATAAATTGTTTACTTTTAATGGACCAAAAATGAAAAAAAAATAGCAGATATTTTTACTATCACCTCACTTAAAGAGTCCTCCTTGAACAATCTTGAAAATTTGAAAATCACTATATAGAATTTCTTATAAAGAACTGCAAACCTATATAACGATTTAAAATGAATAATTAGTAATGTTTGTATTATTATTATTTATCAACTTCCACTTTTTGTTACTATGATGAATTAGGACGGGTTATCTACAGGTTACCCCCCTTTTCTTGCCAGTTTGGGACTATGGATTTTAGCAGATTTCCCTTAAGGGAAATCAGCTATTGAGGTCGTACTCATGACGCGATTTTTGAAAAATTTCCTCAAATGACCATCGATCCTACCCAGGAGATGACGAAAATGAGGTCCGTTCAAAATTATATATATATATATATATATATATATATATATATATATATATATATATATATATATATATATTTGTCTGTTAACGCTCTAGCGGTCGCAATTTTTGTTTGATCGTTACCAAACTTCATATTTAAGCGTTTTACGTAAAAAGAGAGATCAAGTTCGTTAATGGCTGAAATCGGACCAGTGGGAGGGGGGGTTTAGAGGGGGGATTTTTGAAAATTCAAAATATCTCCGTTATTATGCGTTGGATCGAAACATTGTATAGAATCAATCTTATTGTAAATTAAATTTACTATAAATATTGTTCTATACATTTATTCTGTATCTTGAATATTAACCGAGATATTTGCATTTGTATTGTGTTTGTGGTCGACGTAACCCCGCCATGTTCCGGACTCTCCGCCGAGAGCTCTGGTGGCCGTTTCCAGAACTATTCGTCCCTCGTGAATAGGTTTAGAGATCCCTTCCTACTACAGCTGTTATTAGGCGGATTTCTCTATTGTAAAACATCACGTGGGAAATCTGCTTAGTTTACGCAGCCCCTGCGTGACGGACTTTTATGTAATGAGTTCGTCACTAAATAAATTCCTATTGCCCAGACGGGAGTCGAATCGCCACTCTAGGTTTACCATGTGAGATTAAGGTCAACGTTTTAAATCTCATGGCTAACCTGCGCCATATAATATATTAGGAATATTTTCTAATTTTGAAATAAGTGTATCCTGTTATTTCGATTCTTTTCCCCTCATGTTTTTAGATCTTGATCACTTCAGTTTATTAAATAGTACACTTCATTTCGGAGCAGGGTTTGACTGGATGAAAAGTTGTTCATATACCTTCGGTTTTATTTCTTTAGAGGATCACTTCTACTCCGTGTGTTTATTAATGTTAAAGAGTGATGTTGTGTTACAGCATAATGTACCCTTTAATTTTAATATTCAGTATTTGCTTATGTTGTTTGTTAAGGCAGTGTAGTTCCCAGGAAAGTTTGTCTTTGTTTAAAGTTGGTACCACCATCTTCTCTCTCCATTAGTAGAATGAAGCTCCCTTCCTAATCAATAATTTCACTATGATAACAGGTGGGCTTCCTTATCAGAGCCCCTTGGCCACTCTCATTCATGGAATTATTTATTTGAATGTTGCCTTAAGAGATGCAATATTTATAAATTGTTGATCTACAAACGTAATGTGTCTAAAATATGTATACGTACGTGAATACGTGACGAGGGAAACTAATACTTTGTGTCATTGCTTGGATTTATTTAATTTGAAAAAAGTGTTTATTATAGGAGTGTTCAGTTCTCCTACTAGAAGGCGTCCTTATGTTTCATTCAGGGGAGGGCTTAAATTATCAAGTTTGATGAAAATCAGAGTTTTTTTGGGAAGGAGAAGGTAAATACCATCAAATAAATTCCATACATTAATGAATGGATTTCAGGAGCAAAAATGCAAAGAATTATCTCGATCTTTATTTGAATAAATTCATTTAATAGTGGATGGCTTTTCCAAGTCCTAAGGAATTTATTTAATGAGTCTATCGCTAAATGAATTCAAATTAATACACAAACTAAATTCTAATTTTACCAACTATATTCGTTTAAACAAACTGATCGGAGTTTTTCTTAATTTTAAAATTATAACTACGGGTAATTTAGCTTGTTCGATTGGTACCTTACCAACGGATGTCTCATTTTCTTACGAATTGCCTAAAACAAGTGTGATTTACTATAGTTGCGACACGAAGAAATAAATCTAGTTGAAAAATTATTAACAAAAAAAATAAATTTCTTTAGATGATGTGGTTTTTTTATAAATTCATAATTCTCTAATTCCGAGAGGTGTAAAGCGAATAACTACTTTATAATGTTTTATCATGTGAGCAATAAACTTTACGTTTCCTGTATCCTTCTTCTTAATAAAGTTTTTCTTTTTCCTCAAAAAGGAAAATAAGTGTATAAAAGTCATAACATATTCTATTAAATATTTGCGTTTCCCGCCGTTAAAGGGTTAAAACAAACACGATTTCCGTCGTTTTAGAAAAATAAAATAAGTACTGAAAATAGTTTCTTACCTCAATTTGTAATTTACATTTTTCTATAAAAGCTATTTGGACTGAAAGTAGTGGGGAAAATGAGTTTTCACTTCGATTAAACCTCTTCACCAGGTTGTCATCGATTTCCCATATAGCCAAAGTTGAACCCAGAAATAGTGTACTAACCTGTATCACGGGTTCATTGCCATTCTTAAGTAATCGAGTACCGAATTTGTGAACAGATAGGCAAACAAGAGTTGGTTCCATGTTTTTAGCAGATTTCCCTTAAGGGAAATCAGCTATTGAGGTCGCACTAATGACGCGATTTTCGAAAAATTTCTTCAAATGTCCACGAAAATTTGGTCCGTTCAAAATTATACATACATTATATCTATATATATATAAAATTGTAACCTCTGTCTGTACATTGATTTTTTTCGCGAAATTTCACGATAACTTTTCGTTTCACATGTCATAGACACCATAACTGCATTTTGTTTCTTTGGTGTCTGTTTGTTTGTTTGTTACCCTTTCACGCATAAACGGCAGAACTGAATTTTATGAAACCTGGTATGTATATTACTACTAACCCAACTTAGACTTTAGGCTATACTAAAATTCTCTGAGACGAACAGGAGTGGGGGTTATAAGGGAGGCCTGAAATTAAAAATAGTGATATTTCGTTTCCTATTGGTTTTTCGACAAACATGCACATGACAAAAGTTGTTTATTTTGTTCTTTAGAGTAACTTTTGTTACATTCACTTTTGTCGTATACCAAGTATAAACGAGATATACACTGAAAACTAAAACGGTAGCCGACAGTTGTATTCGGCACTAACGATTGAACGGAACTTAACTCAACTTGGCATGTGAATTAACATTATTTCTTAAACGATTAAAAGCTTTATTAAATTTTTTAGGTTCAAACGGGAGGGGGGGGGGTTATAAGAGAAGCCTAAAATAATAATTCGCAGTATATTACATTTTCTGTTCGGTTTCCAGTCACTGTTGGTCTTTGTAACGTATCAAGGGAAAGGAAGTTTAATTCAAACATAGTTTGGCGGCGGAACACATTCTATGATCATGAATTATGTATGTAAAAAAAACTACATGCACAGGAGACGGGAAATTTAAAAATATTGTGGACAGCGAAGCCTTACATTACAAATAATTTTATTATTAAGAAATTCACGGTAACGACGGGTATACATCGGAAAATGTTAAAATATTGTGAAAAGTAAAGGCTTGCCAAAAAAAAACCAAAAAAAAAACCAACATCATTAAATCTCAAATGAATTCCCGAGCGAAGCCGGGTACCTTAGCTAGTATATATATATATATATATATATATATATATATATATATCAGTTAACGCTCTAGCGGTCGCAATTTTTGTTTGATCGTTACCAAACTCGATATTTAAACGTGTTATGCATAAAGACAGATCAAGTTCGTTAATGGTTGAAAGCGGATCAGCGGAAGGGGGGATTTTCGAATATTCGAAATATCTCCGGTTCAAAAACTGCAATCTTATTGCAAATTAAATGTACTATAAAATTGTTCTATACATTTATTATCTTGAATATTAACCAAGCTAGCTTCGAGTCTAGTCGTGAGTTTCCGTCAAAAGCTAGTTCTGCCGTTTCCGTAACTGTTCCACTCTCGTGAAATTTCTCTATTGTAAAACTTCACGTGGGAAATCTGCTTAGTTTACGCAGCCCCTGGGTGACGGACCTTTTTAAGTTTTAGACTGAAATAAGCGATTCCCGTCGAATTCAAATAGGGTTAAACAACCTTAGCGAAAATGCACAATAGAAAGTGCAACAAACATATAAATATATTTAAAGATGCCTTAGGTTGTAGGTTATTCCATTTTTTTTATTTAAGGACTTCGATAGCGGTATATCGTAGGCGGAGGAAGCTGAGCTGTAATTTTGCTATTGATAAGGGGTTGTATGTTCCTGCAGGCTTTGATAAGAGCTCCCTCTGAATCATGGATCACATGTCCAGTGTAGGCTGGCTCTTATTCGGTGTGTGTATGTCTGAGGTGTGAGTGTTGCTTATCCATAAACATGCCACAGGACCGGGCAGGGGGATGGAGATGGCCAGCTAGGATGAACTCCTGCTTCCCCCCCTTAGCATCGCTGAGCCTACATGGACAGCCACAGCAGACTCCGGCAAACAAGATCGAGGTTCTTCAGGACCTCGATCTCTACTACATCAAGCAGATCGCTCACAGTCTCAAGGTAAGCCCTTTTATCTGTATTAAATTTCCATTTCTATTTGTTATTTATTTTTTTTATTTTTTTTTTTGGTTTTCTTTTAAACACTCCCTTACAAAAGGAACCCTTATACTGCAGGCAAGAAGAAAAACCACACTTCACTACTGAAATTATGATGGCAACAGCTACAACCGCTATCAACGCAGCGCATTATCGTCGTTCGGTTTCAGCCATTAACCAAATTTATCTTCAGATTTACATGAAATAGTAAAAATATAAAGAGATTGGTAACGATCAAACAGATTTGAATATGTGAACAAATTCATTTATTTGAAAGGACCTCTTATTTACCCGAGTACTATCGTTGCAACAATGTTTCAAATTCGCTCGAAAAGAGCACAACCACAGTAGGTGATTCAGTAGGAAAATCTGTTAAATAATCCACAGAAATTTATGTTTGTACGTGCTGTGAAAACACACGCGCTCCAACTCTTTCATATTTAATGTGTAAAATTGACAGCACTTAAAACCCCCAAAAAAGTAAGTTCAATGGAAACAGTATTTGGTATTTAGGCTTCAAAGCCTTATATCAGCTTATTGATTATTTGGCATGAGTAGGAGTGGGAATTTACTAAAGTCCGAAAAATAAAAAAATGCAAATATCTTGGTTAATATTAAAGATAGTGGAACAACATCCATAACATTATAGAACATTACATTTTCAATAAAACTGGTTCTATACAATTATTCGATCCGACGCATAATAACGGAGATATTCAGAATTTTCGAAATTCTCTACTCTAACCCCCATCCCGCCTCCCCGTCCGATTTCAGCCATTAATGAACCTGATCTTTATTTTTGCATAAAATGTTGCAATACCAATTTTGGTGACGATCAAACAAAAATCACGACCGCTAGAGCGTTAATAGACATATATATATATATAAAATTTTGAACCGACCTCATTTTCATCATCCTAGGTAGGATCTGTAGGATCTATGTACATCTCCTGGGTTGGATCGATGGAGATTTGAAGAACATTTTCGAAAATTGCGTCATGAGTACGACCTCAATAGCTGATTTTCCTCGAGGGAAATCTGCTAATATTAAGATGGAATTAGATGGCATATTTCCCAGAAGATCCAAATCGCTTAAGAATATGCCCTTGTTCTACACCCTTCTCTTAACTCTAAAAATGAACTTTTAATGTCATGATAACGCTTACCAGCTGAAACCCAAATTAAATCCTTCACTAGATTTAGCTTAACAAGAGGAGAAAGGAATCGAAAAGTAAGTAGAATTTTATGAATTTATCGGAATGGCGATGAAGCAAGTCGCATTAGTTTCATTCTACATGGAAATTAATTTAAACCACTTTTGGCAATAACGATTTTTTTATTGTAAACAACAGATCTTGGTTATGTTTGAGTTATCCAATGGTTGTTTCTTGGTCACTGTTCCCAATTTCCCTGCCCGAAACAAAAGGACTGCCCTGTTAGAATGTCGTTAAGAGTAGGTGTGGCTGGCCTCCAGAGCATACCGCCTCCTCCTATGTATTCTGAATATAATGCCTGGGCTTCGTCATCTGCCTACACTCGCCATTTCTAAACAAGTTGTCCTGCTACTTTTTTTCTTAGGCGGGTCACTATTTAACATTCCAATGCAACAACTGTAAATATTGTATCTATTCTGCGATTTAACATCCAAATAAAGGATCTTTCAATAGGTTGAGTTATTGTATTGTTAAAGTCAGTTCAGGAACTATATGAGTATTCCAGGGTTTTTTGACCTCTTTATTATTTCTGCTTGTTTAATGGCAACAGCAACCTTGTGTCGAGGTTTTCCATCCTTGCTTATTGCCATTGGGGCTCAGGTAGCCATGTGAGTTAAAGCGTAGACTTGTGGCGAGTTCGATTCCCGCCCTGGGCAATAGGAATTTATTTAGTGACGGAATTCACTAAATAAAATCCTTAGTCCCACCCTGGCTAGAAAAGGGTGGTAACTTGTAGATAACCCCCCCCCCTCCCAGTTAGCCTTAGTTGCAAAAAGTGGACGTTAATAAATAATTTAATAATTTTTTATTATCTTTTGAAATCATAAGTACTTTTAAATTTATAAAATATGCCTTGGGTAATTAAGGAAGATACTGTTGTATAATAAAACGTTTTTCTACGATTATAAACCAAAATCATTTTACAGACATGTACTAAGCCGAGAACGCCAATAAAGATTGCTTATACATTCAACAAATAAATAAATAGCTCTAGATTTAAAGTGACAAAACAAAAATTGAGGTGAAATATTCAATATTTACAAACCCACTATTTTGATAGTCTAAACTAGCAAGTAAAAAAATAGGAACATATACATAATAAAAAGAGAGATTCATGATTCTTCACGGTAAATTTGAATTTATTTAACAAAAACAAAAAATATATCAAATGTTTATTAACTCCTTGGTCTTGTGATTTTATTTTTGTCAAATATATTTAATGAGATAATTGTGATTTGATTTTGATTTTTATTGTGATGCGAAAATTGGTTTGGGGGGGAGGGGAGGTACTGTGAACCAAGAGTCGTTAGGGTCTGTCGTATTAATCGGTCGGATTATATTTGGTATTATTATAGCGCTTTCCATGTGTATAACATAAAATACAAAACTGTGTCAAATATTTTATTGACTTTGGTACAAGGCAGATGTTTTATTTCATTTTAATATTTTTCAGTTGAGGCATAAACTTCTTGAATGGGAATTGCCTTTTATTCCTTGGCGGTGAAGGCTTTCCTTGGATAAAATATACTCCAGCTCTTTTAATAAGTGGAATGAATATTTTTTTCTCCAGGGTGTAACATGATCTATAACTCCAGTTTTAATACATTAGCGGCTACGTCTCCCCATCCCTTATAATAAAAATATGGGGTAAAGTGATATACTGGAAGATGCAAAGGTTATTGCAAGAGATGAAGTATGCTCTCAGGTTGATTTAGCTTTCTCAGGACCTGTATTTAAATTCTACTTAAATTAAAGGGATGCTCTGTGATTTAAGGAATTTTCACCCTTTCCCTCAATTGTTTATGATCAATGCATAATTATGCATACTCATCTATTTCTTTTCCTGGTATTTGAGGTTATGTTCTGAATTGCTGGACCCCAAAATCATATCTTATGGCATTGTCACTCCTTTTCTAATAAAATATATAATATAATATGAACATAAATTCATCGTTGCTGCTAGTCCATAACACTAGTGAAAAATAAAATAGGAACTAATGAAATAAAAACTATTAAAACAGAGAACACTATTGAACGAGGAAAGTCATGAAAAGGAAATAGAAACAGAGTATGAATAATTGATAAAAGACAAAAAACAAAAAAACGAAACAAAAGCGTAATGTTAAATTGGAAAACAAAAATATTTTATAAAAGTTAATAAAACTATAATTAGTAATAATTTATAATAAATAAACAAGAATTTATTTAAAAGTTTTTAAAAACTTAACACAATCATTCAGAATTTCACACACACACACTGGATCAGAATGGAGAAAAGGAGTGACAATGCTAAAAGATATGATTTTGGAGTACAGAAATTCAAAACATAACCTCAAATACCATGATCAGGAATAGATGGGAGTAGTATGCATCAATTATAATCGATTGAAGGAAGGGGAGAAAATTCTTTAAATCACAGAGCATCCATTTAATTTAAGTAGAATTTATAATAAAAAGTTTACTATATTCCATAATTTGGAGTAATTTTTTACCATTTGGTTTTTGTAATAAAGGGTATAAATCCCTGCAAATTGCGTGAACCCAACAAACAAATAAATAAATAATTCAGAGGTTGAGGGATTGATTCGACCTTCCACTATCTCAGGAGCCTTGCAGAATATTTATGTATTAACATTATTTTCTTTCTTATTTTGGAAAATTTATTTACCCGAATATGCGCATTTAAAAATTATCTAAATATTGACGTCATCTACAAATATTTAGGACAGATTAAGTGAGTCTATTTTGTGGATTTACATGTACAATTTCGCATCTGGTATAAACAAACTGCCGAGATATTTTGCTAACTTATTACCAATGAAATGGGTAGTAACTACTGGCCATGCTTAATTATGATATTAGTGATACTTTTGGATTATTTTGTATCTTTGTCGCCATACCCGTGCGTAGGAAGGACAGAGAACTGGATGGTAAAGTGTACTTGAAAATCTGGAGCCTGAGCTAGAGACTGGCTGGAGAAGAGAATATCAGATTCCATCTGGAACCTTAGTCAGCATCAAGATAGCGTATAATACCTTCTAGGCTATTACTGTATTCCACATCTTATATCTTACTCTCTTCCCTCAGGCTGCTCAAATTTTCTTTAATCATAAATAGACGTGTTTCTAGGAGAATCAACCGAATTAGTCAAAGTATTAAATTGTTGTTTCGCGGTATTTCTCATTCTAATGTTTGGTGAATACTTAATTAACTAATCCTAGGACTCACAAGCGACTTAGGGCAATTCGTCAAAAATATATTTCCTGAACTACTGTTAAAATTATTCAGGAGTTAGTATAATAATGCCATACTACTAAGAATACGATACTAGGCAACCAAATCTGATTATGAGATTGCCTAGTATCGTATTCTTAGTAGTAGTAGTAGGTCATTATTATAGTAACTGCGAATTAATTTTAACAGTAGTTCAGAAAATATATAATTGCTCTGCCTAGGACGATAAGCTTTAATTTTGACGGCCATAAATGAGAAACAGGTTTCAACGACGAAGGCTATTCCCATTATCCATCGGGCACGGAATCTAAATATCCTTTTTCTTAATTTTTAGAACTATGTTCGTTAACTAGCAAGATCTGCAAAGGGACATAAACGTAAAATGTCAATTATTTTCGCCCGCTTGTGGGTAGTTTAAGGTATGCTGGTTTTATATATATATATATACACACACACACACACACACACACACACACATATACATATATATATATATTCCAAAATGGCCTCCATATTAATTTATAAAGCAACATTTTCGTATGTATCCAACATACATTTACGAACTTTGATCGTATTCATCGAAATGGAGTTACTTAAGATTCTGTTGTTCTCCTTTACAATCCCTACTTAAAACGACTCGATGTATTTATATCGTTTATGCCTGCTGTAAATATATAGCTCCGACCTAACTACATTACTATTAACGAATATTGTTAATTAATATACCTTTAATTACGCATTTTTAAATAATATGAAAAACAGCATTAAGCAATGAAATTTTAATTTTACTAATGAATTACTTACTGCGTTACCCGTCGTTGACGGGATGAAATAAAAATTGTTTCCAGGGAAAATATGAAGATTGGATGCATGGAGAATATTAATATGGATCATCCATATTCCATACATATGGATTTTTGAATATCTTATTCATGAATAACATAAATACCTTGTAACAAGAATAGTAAATGTGTCATTCATTTGTTATACCTGAGATATAAACAGTTAGGAGAATTTATTTTAGCAGACTTCCCTTCAGGGAAATCAGCTATTGAGGTCGTACTCATGACGCGATTTTCGAAAATTTTCTTCAAATCTCCATTGATCCTACCCAGGAGATGACGCTCTAGAGGTCGCAGATCAAGTTCGTTAATGGCTGAAATCAGACCATTGGGAGGGGTGGACTTTCGGAAATTCGAAATATCTCCGCTACTATACTTCGGATCAAAAAATTGTATAGAACCAATCCTATTGTAAATTAAATTTACTACGAGTATTGTTCTGTACATTTATTCTCTATCTTGAATATTAACCGAGATATTTATATTTTTATTAAGTGTGTACGTATAACGAGATGAGATCGGCTAACTTCATGTCTAGTCGTGAGTTTCCGTCAGAAGCTAGTTCGGCCGTTTCCTTAACTGTTCGGCTTTCGTGAAATTTCTCTATTGTAAAACTTCGCGTGCAAAATCTGCTTAGTTTACGCAGCCCCTGCGTGGCGGACTTTTATTTAGAATTGCTGTTATCCGTAAACGAATTAATATAATAGTGGTTTTCCGTCAAAATATAAATATTGAATGAGTGGAAGCACTAAATAATTCATTTATTTATATCAAGTTACTGCTTTATCAGACCTTTAAGCACGAAGAGTGGAATGCCTATTGGACGAATATTGAAGAATGTATTATAGTTCATGGGATCAAATACATCTAGTTTCCCGTCAAAATAAACGATTGTATCATCTTAGCATATCGAAAAACATTATTATTTATTGCTGTGGTGGCTAGTCACAACACGGGTGATAAAACACACCAGTTATGGCGTTTATTAAGAGGTTAGGTAAATCCGTGTTTAGTTGTTACTGTTATTAGAACTTCTATTAATTTTAGCCTAAATGACTTTGCATACATTGTAATGTATCCAGGGGAATTGTATTTTGAACGTATCAAGTAATTATAAAAAAGTAATTACCAGCATATTGTTTAAAAACATTACGAATATGAGGGGGATTCTAAATTTCTTATTGCATTCGCTTGCTTATGAAAAGTCGAAGTGTATTTGACAGTTATGCGCAAACCTGTATTTAAAACTCCTTTAATTCAAATACTTCTTAAATGGCCGCGGGATGAAATAAAAGTTTGTTCAAATAAATTCTCAAAGGAACTTCGCACCTTTTTCTTTTATGGCTTTTACAAAACTTTCTTTCATCTGTTTGTTCAATATGATTGGTAGTTCTAAAAGAAGTATTACATCATAACTTCATAACGTTGCTTCAGCAACTAGCTCTCGACTTAGGTCATAATTCATAGTTAGAAGCTTCCTGTAAAACTTTTGATGTTTCTGTTCTACCATTCTCTATAAAGGTTCAGGGTTTGTTTGAAAAGTTGTTTATTCTGATGAACGCCAAAAACTTTGTTGTACATTCAGAAAATTATTTGCCCAAGTTTGAATTTACCTACTTCCCTGGAAAGTCTATTTTAGGACACTTTAGTTATAAAAAGGCAACTGATGAGGGTATACTTATGATGTGATGGTATATTTTAAAATTATCTTTATATATATATATATAATTCTACTGTGCGTGTGTATGTCACTGAACTCCTAAACGGCTGGGACGATTTGAATGATTTTTTTTTTTTTTATGCGTTTGGGTGACGCCCTGGATAGTATAGATTCAGAAATCAGCCCGGCAGATAAAGCAGGAGTGGGGGTTTTAAGGGAGGCCTAAAATTGAAAATAGCAATATTTCGTTTCCTATTGGTTTGTCGGCAAATATAGGACAGGATAAAGGTTGTTTATATTGTTATTTTGAGTAACTTTTGTTATATGCACTTTTGAGTTTTAACAAAACTCGATATGTAAATTAGCATTAATTCTTCCATGATTATAAGCTGTATTAATTTTTTTAGGTTCGAATGGGAGTGGGGGTTATAAGGGAGGTTTGAATAAAAAAATCGCGATATTTCATTTTCTATTTGTTTTTAGGTGAACTTGCACATAACAAAAGTTGTTTTTGTGTTATTAAAAGTAGCTTTTGTTTTAAACATAGTATTATTAAATTTAATATCTTAGTCGCTTGAAATATCATGCAGGACAACACCTGTCGGGTCCGCTAGTTTATTATATATTTCATCGAAACTAATCATTACATTTAAATGTTTCATGTAAAACGTCAGGCTAAGGTCGTTAATAGCCGGAATGTGACGTTTTTGAGCTGTTAGAGATGGAGCGAATAAAATCGTTCATATTTCCGTTATTATTCGTCGCATCCAGATAAATGAATAGTTATATAGAAATTCACCTCTTGTTAATCACTAACGTCTTACTTTCGATTTTTCCATTTTACCATAACTCAAAAATTACAGTTAGCTTGTAAAACTCCATTTCTACTCAGATGATTTCCACGGAAACCTATTATATCACAATATATTTTCTTGTAAATTTAAATACCATATATTACTCGTCGCATCCTAAAGAAAGCCTAAACACGGAAATGAAGGTTGAAGAAGATTCAGTAAACTGCGTCAGTGACTCTAGTGGCTTCATTGTTCCATTAAAAAATATGTACCTTCTTGGCATATGAATACAAATTAAAGAGAGAGAACCTCTATAATAATTTCTAACAGTTAGAAAATAGTTATTGGATATCCTGTTAGGGAGGGGCTTTATCCTTGGACGAGTGGGGAAATCGCCATATAGCACCGGGTAACTTCAGGTTGCCAGATCATTGCAGTAGAATGTTGTTTTTTTGCTGGTTCATTTTAAGCAACAAGGTTTGGTGTCGCTAGTAGTACAATGTGTAAGATGGAGGCCGGAGTAAGACTGTAGAGGTATAAAGTTGGTTATCCTTATCTCCTCCCCTTTGTTTACAGCTGCCCAGCCAATAGGGGGTGGCTCTCAGAGGGTGGTTCCTGATATACTCCTATCGGCGGAAACAGCCTCTCTTTGTCTTCTACTCTATAGTTCTCTGCCTGACCATATCCTCATTTCTTTCAGTCCATTCCCTATTCTGTCCCTATGTTTATTATTAGCACATCTTCTCTTCCTGACTGTTAATATAATATCTCCAATGTCATGAAATGTGCCACAAGAATACCTATATGTACTTTGAAGCATCAGAAGATTCCCGTGTCCCGTAGGTCACATACCTAATATTTGGTCTGATTGTCCCCCATTAGTAATTGACTATCTACATACATGAAATGTGTTTTGTTTGTTATTATTATTATAATTTATTAACGTCCACTTTTTGCTACGAGGGCTAATTGGGACGGTTTATCTACAGGTTACCACCCTTTTCTGGTCAGGGTGGGACTAAGGATTTTATTTAGTGATTAATATATTATTTTGTGTATATGAGCTATTACGAAAGGACTTGAATCCGAAACAGCCAAAAATAAATTCTATCTTTTAAAGCACTTAAATCCATGGTTCATTTAATCATATCTATTTATTTACTTATTTATTGTACATTCGCAGATTGATTTGGCGATGTTACTCTAAACAAAAGCTTCGTAACTTAAAAAACAAAACAAATAAAACACAAATTAAAACAAAACAATACAAAAAAAACTAACAAAATTAAACAAAACAGGAATGGAACACAAAACAGAAAAGGAAAACAAAACAGATGAGGAACACGAGACTTAAAAGGAACACAAACCAGAAAAGGAAGAAAGAACACAAAAGGAACACGAACATAAAAGCATCACAAAACAGAGAGAACACACAAAAAACAGAGATGAAACCAAAACAGAAATGGGAAAGAAATCAAAACTCAACACAAAACAGAAATGTATAGCAAAAAAAGAAATAGAACACAAAAGCCGAAATTAAAAACAAAACTGAATGAAACACAAAAACGGAAATGAAACTCAAAAAACAAGAATAGAAATCAAAAAACAAAAATGGGACACAACAAAGAACAAAAAAATCTCAAGCCAATTCTCTGAAATTACCTTTTTGTTAAGGGAAGGACTTTCCTTTGAAAAGATTCCAAATAAGCAAAAACATCATCAAATACAAGACTCCTAACCTATGCAAATTTCTCACCTACAGTGTGTCACACCATGTTCCTAGCAAATTGTAGTCTCTATTTCTCTTTATCTAAGTACCCTATTTTTATAAATTTGAAACGTCTGCAGAAAAGATTATGTTTAGTGGTATACAATTAAGAAAATCGCATTGGTAGAAGTGAGGGAATTCCTTAAAATTTCAGTTAGAGTAAATTGATCTACATTGCTTAATTCTCAAATTGTCTAATGTGTAATCAGCTGGTCGGAGTTAAGTCAGTAGAAGGTTCCTTCTGTTTGCCAAACGCCTAAAATCAGGTCTCCGAGCATCACCTTTTAGGTGGTGGCTCATTAATTTATTATGCTACATTTTCCTGATACCTCTGTGGAATTACTACTACTACTAATTTAGTATAAAACGTATTTCAAACATAAATTCCTTTTTAAAAATGTACAGAAATAGTTTCTGATCATAATTTCTGTACTTTGAGATCTTTAGCTAGAGGTAAGTAACTTATAAGATTTGTAGCTTGCCTGATGTTAATATAATTGCACTTTGCTAATATCTTAAAATACTATTATGTATCTATTAATTTATTGTACTCACAGAAGTTGTATTTAATTTAATAGCACCTCTAGTTTCATTTTACCTATCAATTTTCAACTATCGGAGGTAATAAATGTAATTTTCCCTCACTTCATATAGCTATGTTAGTTTGAACTGCTGGTTAACAATAAATACATTTCTAATATTGAAGTATATAATTTAATTATTCCTGTTTTGGTATTGGAGAGAGAAACAACTCTTCGTGTTTCACGTTAACCGCAGCCGATTTATCCCAAATTTCAGTTTTCTCTATACATTTTCTTTCTGTTTAATTTCATGTTTTTCACTTCTTTATAATGCTACATAATATTATCTTTTGCTGCATTATCTTTAGAGCAAGGAGTGGAGGAAATAATCATATTATCTCATTGTGTGACGTATTTCGTAATTGTTATGAGCACGAACGTTTGCAAAAAAAAAAAAAAAATTTTGTGTGTAGCAGCATGTAACTGTGAAATTGACATCGACAAAAGGCTTATAGCTATACGTGGGTACAAGGAAAAGGTAAAATGGTCCCCGAGAGAGGATAGGAATGCAGGGAAGAGAATTTCGTAAGGCGGACGAGGAACCATATTCTTGCATAATGATTGAAATATTCGGACTGCTAGCCCAACAGCTCCTCGAGGACTTAGGAATCTTCTGAAGCACATTTTTTTATAAATCCTCTGCCTTTTGTCTCTTCCTAAGAGACAGAGAATTTATAAACAACTTTTATACTATTACTATTTATTGGTTACCCGGCCATGTGGGCATATCTCAAAGTAATATAGTAGACAAAGCAGCCAAACAATCAACTAACTTGAACGAATAGATTTTTTGGACACACCTCACCAAGACGCTTTCTCTCAAATCAGAAAATTCGTAATTAATGACTGGAATAATTTATGGCATAACACTGATAGTAAACTTAGAGAAACCAAATCAAACACGCTCAACTGAACTTCAAGTAATACACACTCTAGAAGAGAAGAAATTGTACTTACACGCCTACGCACAGGACACACTAGACTAACACATTCATATCTAATGAGCAGGGAAGATGAACCTATATGTCGCTACTGCAATAGAACGCTGACTGTAAAACACATACTAACTGACTCCACACAAGTAAAAACGTACCAATGGCCCATAAATGTATGCCAACTACTGGCCGACAGTAGCCAATTTATAGATGATTTTTTCAAGCATTTAAGAAATATTGGATTATTTAATGAAATATAAAAGCTACTATTTACGATTATGAAAATTGTATTGTATATGGCAAGTACTGTACGTGGAATATAAGTTCTGTCTCCTCCCAGTTTAACTATTTCTTTTAGTTTTTCTTTTAATATTTTTTTTGTTTTATTTTTATTTTTACTTTTTTCCCCTCATGTTGTAAATATACTAACAATTTATATTTAGTTTTGTCCATTCTATTTATTTAGTACATTTGTAACATTTCTCTTTGTAAAAATTTTAATATTTATTTAATTTTGTAAAACTATACTCAATCATGTTAAAATATAAATCGCCATTGTAGCGGCATCTTAAATAAATAATAATAATCTTAGCTCTTGGAGCATTTCTGGGTCGAATTACCTTCAAGCATTGACTAATATAACTTAATATTATTTAATAACGTGATTAGTTAATTGTATTATTTCTCTCTTGAATTCTTATTATTTTCATTGTCAAAACTTATAATATATATATTTTTTTTTTATAAGAAGCTGCCAATACTCCTATTACTATTTATCAGAACCTATATCATTTTTGTTCTATGTAATATAATTATATGTTATAATGTAATTAAAACTAGTTTTCCTTTTATTATTATATGTCTGTTTACAAGTTTATTCATCCTATTAGCTGATATTGGTATTTATTTATCTAAATAATAAATATTTAGACGGTTCCGATATTATCTTTTCATAACCGTTATCATATCTATTATCAATTTTATCAAACATTCCTTCAATCATTAAATTACTTTTACTATAGTATTCTCTATCTACCATTGTATTCTTATCATATATGAGCATTCTTTTTTCTTCTGTAGTCTGTTTCACTTTTCTAATGATCTTCGAATTTTTGTATTTTAGCCTCTCTTTTGTTTAGGCATTTTTGATAATTTTGAAGGAAATATTTTATACGCCACCTAACTGTCCTCCCCTAGAACTGTTCAAAGATTTTTTCATTTCTGGAGAAAGTAGTGGATACTACATATCATTTCGGCTTTTCATGAAACTCGAAATGAAATCGCAAACTAAATTGAATGATTACAACTTTGAACAAAAAAGTGTTCTCTTGATCTTATTTTCCACGATAATAAAGCAATTTACGTTTAGAAAAGTAATATTTCTCTTTTGTAACTTTATTATTTGATTGTTTTAGGAGTTTATGATCTACAAAAGAACTAAACAGAATTCTATATAAGAAGTCAATATTTGAAATACTGTATAATTGTTTCTTTTATTTATCAGTGAGAGTAATAATATTTGATACCTCCTCTCATAAAGTGGCTTTTCAAGGATTTTTTGTGATTAGACGCTGGAGCACATTCCACATTATTGTAACCAGAAAAATATATTTAAAAGGCACCGAATGTTACACTAATTGGACTTCCTTCTGTTAAAACTAAAAGGTGTTTGGTAGAAAAGGTACAATATACATTTTTAAGGTAAAAAGCCGTTGATTTATGACCTTTGTGGCGTTTCTGTTTCAATTAATATTTATCCTATTGTTAAGAAAAAATGAATACTCCATATAGAATATTAATTTTACTCAGAACTGCCCTTATCAGTGTGAACCTTGCGGAATCCGGTTGTAATATCGAGGTAATCTACTCGATAACACTGGAGTCAAGCCATAATTTCAGAGTTTTTATTAGTTCCCAAAAAAAACACGTCTTAAGCATCAACCAATTTCTTCTTAACTTCATCTTAAATAAGATGTGACTTTGAATCGGATGCATGTAGAAAAAGTTTGAGGTCCCGAAACCGAATTCTCAACAAGACATATTCGAATCAGGACTTGGCATTGGTAAAAAAATAATGTACCAGCTGACCAGCATTTAACCATTTTAGAATTTCGTGACCAGATTGGTAGCCGATCTTTCACAAAAACTTCAGGAAGCCCTGACTAGACTCTCAGATGAACCCCTACAAAGAGAGGGCTACGTGACCCGAACTTTAAAATTTCTTCCAATGACAAGCGTTAGCACTTTTCCTTCGGATGAAAGGGTTCGGAATTCTTTATTTAAAGTCTTTTGCCCGCCTGCGGGAGACCAGTCGGTATAATTTATTATTGTTAATTAGGGTTCGTTGTCTCGGACAATGATTCTTATTGTGGTTCCACCATTGTTACCGTATCAATAGTACACTTTATTTTGGCTTTAAAGAGTAAACGTAAATTCACGTAAACCAGGAATGCCTTATTTGTCAAGCAGGATCATTATCTGTAGTCGCTTCAATAAATTCCACAAACCGCCCATATTGGGGGCTTATAAAAGGGGCGGAAGCTGGAAAAATGTTAGCCCATTTCTCAGTATTCTAAACATTGTAGTTTACTTCTCACTTTGTACTTTTCTTAAATATCAGTCATCTTGAAATGGCAAATTTCCAAGACTGGCTATAATTGAGACTTTTGTAACCTGTTTGTTTTCTCGATACATTTTTCTGGAAAAAAATTATTTTGTAATGAGTGTAGCATCATAAGTACATTACTTGTTGTATATTTATTGACAAGTTATGTGAAAACTATGTGCATTCGGTTGTGAATTCAGTCATATTTTGGGCGTGAATATTTTTCTTTTCGAAAAACCAATTTTAGAGAAAATTAAATATAAAATTTAATTATTACCCATTTCAGTCCGTCATAGAAAGTAGGGGGTATTTTTAGAGGCTTAATTTAATTTATTTTAATAGGAATACAAGGAAGTCATGTGATGTGACGCCTACATCAGATTTTTGGTGTGAGTGTTTAGTTTCTATTTTACTTTTAAGTCCTAGACCCTCCATATCCCTCCTATTCACTTCTGACAGCTATGAGATAGATGAAGATAGAAACTCTACTGGTTTGGTCAATTCTTATTTTAGTTATGTATAAAGAACTTTTAATAGCCATTTTTGAGGTGCACTTTTAATAGCTTTGATCCTGAACCTTTGGTTGAGAAAACTAATAAGGGATTCGATACTGCCTGAGCATGGAAGCCAAGTGTGCTTCGGGAGTGCCACACACAGCGGAGGGAATAGTATAGTGGCCGCAGATAGAGTACGTGAGGAGTGGCAGTTAGAGAGACGACTAGACAGGGTAAAAATAAACAGGCACGCACCCGGGGAGACCATAGCTTTCCATTATAGACCAGGGGTCTTCTTCTATTCTTTTATCAAATATTGCTCACTATAGAATGAGGGCATTTTGTGGGGATTGGTCTCATGGGTTTGGGGAAATGAGTACAGTTATAGTATCGAGCTGAAATTAAATTTATCTTTTTACTTAACCGACCAATGCCCGGCATGTATAGGAAACATGGTCTTCAAATGTGTATACAAGTGTTGAATCTACAGACCACGGTTATTATATAATAGGTGTTCCCATGGACAGAGAACCTTATTTCCGTGGATGAAGAGGATCATGAAGATAAACATTGTTTTCCCGTTGCCTTTTGGACGAGGTTAACCAAACAGGCAGTAATCAGTGTGACCGAATACATAAAGTACTTATGAGTAACGCCTTTTAGCAGAATTCCCTTGAGGGAAATCAGCTATTGAGGTTGCACTCATGACGGAATCTTCGAATTTTTTCTTCAAATGTCCATCAATCCTACCTAGGAGATGACGAAAATGAGGTCCGTTCAAAACTGTATATATATATATATATATATATATATATATATTTGTCTGTTACCGCTCTAGCGGTCGCAATTTTTGTTTGATCGTTACCAAACTCGATATTTAGTCGTTTTATGTAAAAAGAAAGATCAAGTTCGTTAACGGCTGAAATCGGACCAGTGGGAGGGGGGGTTTAGAGGGGAGGATTTTCGAAAATTTGAAATATTTCCGTTACTATACGTCGGATTGAAAAATTGTATAGAATCAATCTTATTGCAAATTAAATTTACTATCAATATTATTCTATACATTTATTCTCTAACTTGAATATTAACCGAGATATTTGCATTTTATTAAATCTGGGCGAATAACGGATGAGAGTAACTTTCCCGCCAAAACCTAGGTCGGCCGTTTCCTTCCTTACCTGTTCGGCTCTCGTGAAATTTCTCTATTGTAACACTTCACGTGGGAAATCTGCTTAGTTTACGCAGCCCCTGCGTGACGGACTTTTTTAACGAGTTCAAGTAGACGCACAATTACCGCACAATGCTGAGTGCTTACCAGAGAAGTGATATATATGTCTGGCATTTTGCCGTTCCTCGCCATTCTGAACATTCCAAGTGTTAACCTCCATATCTGTAATTACAGTTCTTCTTTATGGCTCTTTTAGCGGATTTCTCTTAAGGGAAATCAGCTATTGAGGTCGTACTCATGACGCGATTTTCGACATTTCTCTTCAAGTGTCCATCGATCCTATCTAGTAGAAAATGAAGTTCGTTCAAAATTGTGTATATATATATATATATATATATATATATATATATATATAGAGAGAGAGAGAGAGAGAGAGAGAGAGAGAGAGAGAGAGAGAGGGAGACTGAGAGAGAGGAGAGAGGAGAGAGAGAGAGAGAGAGGGAGACTGAGTGAGTGTGTGTGTGTGTGTGTGTGTGTGTGTGTGTGTGTGAGAGAGAGAGAGAGAGAGAGAGAGAGAGATCAATATATTTGTCTGTTACCGCTCTAGCGATCGCAATTTTTGTCTTATCGTTACGAAACTCGATATATAATCGTTTTATATATAAAAAAAAGATCTAGTCCGTTAACGGCTGAAATCGGATGAGGGTCAGGGGGGTTTAGAGGGAGAGAATTTCGAAATTTCTATATAGAGAGTTATCTCCGTTATTGTGTGTTGAATCGAATAATTGTATAGAACCAATCTTATTGCAAGTGTAATGTACTATAAATGTTATTATGTACATTTTTTCACTATCTTGATTATTAACCGAGATATTTGCATTTTTTTAAAAAGTTTTGGTCTTTTGTAAACCCCCACTCCTACTCATCTCATATTAACAATGTGCTATTATGTTATGAAGCACTTTATTTGAAGCCTAAACACCAGATATTGGTCGCATTGGACTTTTATGTTTTGAGATATGTAAATGAAAATACGTAACGCACGTGGGAAATCTTCTTAGTTAACGCAGCCCCTGCGTGACGGACTTTTTTCTCTTCTCTCCCTGCCGTTCGTTTCGGAAACACGTTTTAATTACTCCATTTTGTTTTCACTTTCAATGACGTTTATAGCCATTCGTATGTGAATCATTAAAAACTTTGTTTGCAACTTGTGAATAAATGTAAATAAAACGGCTTATTGAGTTCGTCGGGTTTCTTAAAATAAGTAAATAAATGTAATAATAAAAAAAAAAAAAAAAAAACTTGTGTCTGTCAGCGTGGAACAAAGCAACCTGGTTTCTGAATGTAATGAATAAAGTAGAAGAACAAGTAAAAGAATAATGAGGCAGCACCCACACCAATTAAGAAAGAGCTAGAAAGATAAAATAGACTTCAGTCAATAGGTGAACAAAAGGAGAGATATTCATATGAAATTGTTCTAAATTCGTGTTTGCTGGTAGTTGGAGGCTACATAATCTCTTTGTGCTAGAAAACGGATGATATTCTAACACTACTTCCACAATAGAATGATTAATAAACCTTACTCTTAATGCATTGTCAGGCTATGAACCTTTACAAACGCAAAACCGAAGTCTATTGTTTCTTTACTTTTGTTTCAAATAATCTCTCAGTTGTCCAATAGAAAACCATTGATGATATTTTAATATTTTATCAATGGCAAGAACTATATATAACTTTAATAAAATTCTTTATGATTTGTGACGGCTAAATTGCAGAGAACTTATTTCCCTTGCTTCCTATTTTAGAAGGTATTCTTTACCAACGGTCCGTCGACTTGCAGCTTCTTCATGTCTCTCTCTGGAATGCATATATGATGTAGTAAGAACGACAAAAGCTTGCAAATCTATGTTTATATTATCACTCCAAGTTCGACATCAAATCCTCAAGGAGTTGCACATTTCAAGTTTTTTAATCATCAAGCCAATGTTATAAACGGTTGTCTGTAGAACTCTAGAAGATAGGAAAGATCTTATGCATTGTTTCGCGTAGGCATTTAGGAAATGTTTTCAGGAACTCTTCTGCACATGTGCGTCTATTGCGCAATTTTGGGCATCTTTGAAAAAGACTTAGTCAATTAGGAAAATCTGTAAAGCAAATACACTCAAGATGGGGTACAGTTTTTTTTCTTCGAGCAACATCGCCACATTTGCGAAGCTCCAAATAAATAATTGTTCAAGATGGGGAATATTTATTCTTCTATTTCAAAAAAAGTAGTTAAATATGCAACAGCGGTTTGCCTAATTTAAGTCTTCTTTTGTGCGTTGTATTTGATATTTGTGAAGCCAGTCTCTCTGCCAAAAATAACCAAAAATAACCAAAACGTTTCAGAGGTGAAAGGAAGACCGAACTACGCCGCTTGTCCCTGAAATATAACGCGCAAATAGCATACATTCCTCTTTTTAAGAAAGTACATATGCCGTAAGCAACCTGGAATTTTCTATCAAATACAACTGATTTTCCGTAAATTGTTATTAACATTGGTGAAACTAAAAGGATTTTTCTGATAATTAACTATCTCAAAAAATGATCCCCTTTTGCAGACTGATTGTTCATAGGAGAGAAAGAGTGAGATGGGTCTATTGCTACTTATTGTCGGTGTAATGTGGCCTAGATCTGTCCATGCATTAACGCCTACTCACATAACATACAGTATGCACTTAACCAAATTAAACAAGTTAAGTGCCTATTCTGGCAAATTAAACGTAACACTCCGAGGAATTTGCATAATTGATGTTCAATGTCACACTTATTAACAAGCTTTTTTAGCTGATTTCCCTTCAGGGAAAATCAGCTATTGAGGTCTACTCATGACGCGATGAAAGAAGACGCGCGGTCAGAAATGAATGACATTCTAATTACGAATAAAAAAATTATCACATACTTGATACACCTATTAATTGTTTCATTTCATATGCGCATTTTTTTTTGTTTAATTATAAAGGATCTCAATGATTTAAAGTTGAATATTTAAATAACCAATTATCGATAAGAGGTTATTGAAGACAATAGACACTTAGGAGATATCTATATCTGACAGTTCCAAAGATGGACGAAATGATGACAATGAATTTGCCCAAGTTAGTGAGGAATTTCCAAGTTCATTGGACAATATAAATGGCTCCACTGTCCATAAATGAATAAACCTGATTCAATTTATTTTATACCTTATCAATCCTTTTTACGACAATATCCTCTAGTAGAATTTGTTGTTTTGGAAGTCCAAAAGATATCCACCTATACCGTACCCTCTAAAAATATTTTATTAAAGATACTTTTAATTTCAAATTTCCATAAATAGTGGCCTTAATTTGTCCTACTTAAAACCTAAAATATAAGTTTTAGGCGCCGAAGTTGTTTAATCATCAGAAATAAAAATAAATAACAAAATGGAAAATATGCTTTCTTAACTCTTGGGTTAAAATTGTACTACCGATTTAGATCTAAGGTTAGTCATTTCTTGATATCTCTTTTGGTTTCATAATTTCAAATTTATAGAACTTAAAATCTTTAAAAATTCTCAGGGCTATGAAACCAATTGCCCTTGTATTTCAATATATCATTAAGACTTAATTTAATTATAATTATATATATATATATTTATTAATAATATAGCATGTGTAGAGTAAAATATAATGGGGTCCCAATAATTAATTTGTCTTTATTACTGCAATACTTTATTCTTATATATTGTTCTCAGCTCCCTCTTATCACTATTGTGACTGTCTGAAATAGATTTGTCGACATTTTTGAGTTTTCTTGGTACCCTAGTAAACATCAACCTCAATTTAAAAAAAATTGTTATACAGGAGCTGCATAATTAGTGAATGTCCATTGTAGCCTAGTTAGTTATGGGGGGATCAAATTTTAGCTTTGAGTTATTATTCCTTTCTAATTATAAGTTATAAGCAGATTTCTCATGTCGTTGAAGGGCACATAAATTACGTCATGTCATATTGTACCTCTTTTTAGTCTTTAGACAAAGCCATGTGTTAACTAAGCTGTATACCATTTAATTAAAGGCGTTATATATAGTGTTATAATGTCACTGAACTCTGCTGGACCAATTTGAATGAATTTTTTTTTATGCGTTTGGGTGACGCCCTGGATGGTTTAGATTCACAAATCAGCCCGGCAGATGGAGCAGGAGTGGGGGCTGTAAGGAAGGCCTAAAGTTAAAAATAGCGATATTTCGTCTCCTATTGGTTTTTCGGTAAAAATGCACTGGATAATAGTTGTTTATTTTGTTATTTAGACTAACTTTTGTTATAGTCTCTTTTGTCGTATAACAAAGTATAAACGAGACATACACTAAAAAATTAAAGTGGGAGCCAACAATTTTATTGGGCACTAACGATTGAACAGAACTTTAAAAACTCTATTTGTAAATTAGCATTAATTCGTCCATGATTATAAGCTTTATTAAATTTTTTAGGTTCGAACGGGAGTTGGGGATATAAGGGAGGCCTGAATTAAAAATTCGCGATATTTCATTTTCTATTTTATTTTAGGCAAACGTGCACATAACAAAAGTTGTTTTTTGTGTTATTAAAAGTAGCTTTTGTTTTAAACATAGTATTATTAAATTTAATATTCTAATCGCTTGAAATATCATGCAGGACGTCATCATGCAAATATCGACTTCTCAACGCTCTTTTTTCATTGTCATATGCAAGGCTTGAATGTCCTTAGCCCTAGAAATGCCCTCTCCCCACTTATGCCTATTTTTCTTTGGATTGAACGGCCGTAAGAGAGGCGGTGTTGGTGTAACAGGTGCGGGTAGCAGTGATATGCTTCACTAGCCACAGTCACTATCACCGTTCCATTCAGTGCCTCCGGCCTCGCTTTTGATTGCATTACATATCCTCCTGTTTTATACCTATAGCGTAATATATCAGAAATTACAGATGGTATGAGCATACACTGAGGCACATATTAGAAAATATTGTATGTAACGTGTTTATTGTAATCGAAGTGGAAAAAACTTTCCAAAATTGTTTTGTATTTATTTCTTACTTCTTTGCTGCGTAGCCTAGCATCGTTAATCAATTTTCCTCGGGTCTACATGAAAAATACAAATTGTATAATATATAATAATAGTAAATAAAACACACACACAAGAAAATATAGTAGAAACCGTAATTCAAACTGCAAGCTTCACTAACATACAAAAAAGTCCGTCAAGCAGGGGCTGCGTAAACTAAGCAGATTTCCCACGTGAAGTTTTGCAATAGAGAAATTGCATGAGAGCCGAACAGTTACGGTAACGGCTGAACTAGTTATATCCCGAAAGTCACGACTAGAACCGAAGTTAGCCGTCTCATCTCGTCCGTTATGCGCACACACTTAATAAAAATGCAAATATCTCGGTTAATAAGAAAGATAGTGAAACAACTTCCATAACAACATTATAGACCATTACATTTTCAATAAAACCTGTTCTATACAATTATTCGATCCGACGCGATTATAACGGAGATATTTTGAATTTTCGAAAATCCCCCCTCCCACTGGTCCGATTTCAGCCACTAACGAACTTGATCATTATTTTTACGTACAACGTTTAAATATCGAGTTTGGTAACGATCAAGCAAAAATTACAACCGCTAGAGCATTAACAGACAAATATATATATATATATAAACTGCTCAAAAATGAATAGGGATATTGGCTGTTTTGTGGTATTTATGGGGCCTAGCATATTTTTTTTTTTTTTTTTTTTTATAAATATCATTAATATTTATTAGAAATTATTGTATTTTTTCCTCCCATAAAAAAGAAATTTAATTAAGATCGATTTAATTAAAATTAATAGGATAAGAAAACAAAAGTCCGTCACGCAGGGGCTGCGTAAACTAAGCAGATTTCCCACGTGAAGTTTTAGAATAGAGAAATCTGCCTAGTAATAACCTATTCTCACGAGGACGAATAGTTAGTGAAATGGCCACACTAGCGCTAGTGCGCTCGGCGGAAACTCCCAAACATAGCCAACCACACTCACAATACAAATCCAAATATCTCGGTTAATATTAAAGATACAGAATAAATGTATAGAACAATATTTATAGTAAATTTAATTTGCAATAAGATTGATTTTATACACTTTTTTGATCCGACGTATGGTAACGGAGATATTTCGAATTTTCGAAAATCCCCCCCTCTAAACCCCCCCTCCCACTGGTTCGATTTTAGCCATTAACGAACTTGATCTTCCTTTTTACATAAAACGATTAAATTCCGAGTTTGGTAACGGTCAAACAAAAATTGCGACCGCTAGAGCGTTAACAGACAAATATATATATCTATATATATATATATATATATATATAGATATATATATATATAGATATATATATATAATTTTGAACGGACCTCATTTTCGTCATCTCCTGGGTAGGATCGATGGACATTTGAAGAAATTTTTCGAAACTCGCGTCATGAGTACGACCTCAATAGCTGATTTCCCTTAAGGGAAATCTGCTAAAATAACCAATATACCTATTCATTTTTGAGCAGCATATATATATATATATATATATATAGAGAGAGAGAGAGAGAGAGAGAGAGAGAGAGATTTAAATATATATAATTTTTAACGGACTTCATTTTCGTCATCTCCTGGGTAGGATCGATGGACATTTGAAGAAAATGTTTGGATATCGCGTCATGAATACGACCTCAATAGCTTATTTCCCTCGAAGTAAATCTGCTTAAATGAAATGACACGAAAATGTGCCCTTTTTATTAAATAAGTTGAAATCGAAAACTGATGAAATTGGACTGAGTGCTTGAAAAATAACAGCAATTAGTGTGAAGGTTTTTATTATCAATCAGATTTAAAATATGATAAGCATACTACCCTTTAAACCATATGTAAAATAAACATATTTTATCCAAGATCCCATCTACAGTGAAATTAATTAAGTATATTGCCAAATAAAAATTGATTACCATTAACTGTTGGAGTTATGTAAGCGCTACCTTCAGTTAGGAGCTCACGCTATTCGTGTAAAATCTCCAAATCCGTGAATAAAGTGACTTCTTAGAGTTTTATTTTTAAATTTAAATTTTTAATGTTTAAAAAATTGGTCTATACTTATGTTACATGAAATAAGAATTTGTACCCCTATGTTCAATAAGACTTTTGGCTCATTCGTTCTTTAGACGTAACTTTAAATTAGTACTATTATAACTACATTTATTTATTACTTTTAAATTCCGATATTTTTCATAAAGGAACTCTGCTAAAAAAATAATAATAATAATTTAATATCCAGGAATAATAATGTGAAATATACCTTCTGCTCCAGGACTAGAAAAAGTGTCACTCCATGGCCTAATATTTATTCTGCAGTATTGTATTTTAGCAGATTTCAATCAGCTAATCAGCTATTGAGGTCGTACTCATGACGCGAGTTTCGAAAAATTTCTTCAAAGGTCCATCTATCCTACCCAGGAGATGACGAAAATGAGGTCTGTTCAAAATTTTATATATATATATATATATATATATATATATATATATATATATATATATATATATATATGTCTGTTAACGCTCTAGTGGTCGCAATTTTTGTTTGATCGTTACCAAACTCGGAATTTAATCGTTTTATGTAAAAAGGAAGATCAAGTCCTTTAATGGCTGAAATCGGACCATAGGGAGGGGGGGGGGGTTAGAGGGGGATTTTTGAAAATTCGAAATATCTCCGTTATTATGCGTCTGATCGAGACTTTGTGTAGAATCAATCTTATTGCAAATTAAATTTACTATAAATATTGTTCTATACATTTATTCTGTATCTTGAATATTAACCGAGATATTTGCATTTGTATTCTGTGTGTGGTCGATTTGTACTCCTGAGTCGGCTGTTCTGTACTTTCCGAAGAGAGCCCTGGCGGCCGTTTTCGTAACTGTTCGTCCCTCGTGAGTAAGTTTCGAGATCCCTTACTACTACATTTTTTATTGGGCAAATTTCTCTATTGTAAAACCTCACGTGGGAAATCTGCTTAGTTTACGCAGCCCCTGCTTGACTGACTTTTCTTGTAATAATACAAATCATTGTTTGGACTATTGATACGAGAGAGTGATTTTTTAAGCCCAATCTTAAATTGTTGAGCATAATACCTGCTGTCTACCAATAACTACATAAGGGTTCCAGTTAGAACAAAATGTATTCATGCCTGGTTATTGTTCTCTTCATCAGGAAATTATGAAGAGGAAATTCGTAAACAGAAAAATGTACTGCCCGAGTAAAATGACATCGATTCTAGATACTCTTTGACGTATTGTGATTTCATTCAGAAAGAGGCGCCTAAATGTTTCCTATCATGATATCATTGAGATTGGATTTGATTGATTGACAGAATAGCGGACGAGGGTGACGGCTGCCCACGTAAAGGTAGAGTTGCTCTTCCCCACTCCTGAGCCAGGAAGTGACGTCATATTTATTCCCGAGACATGTTGTCTCATAGAGGTAGGCAGCTTTCCTGTCCTCGAATTCTTCCACTCTCTCATCACCTGCTCTGCTGATAGTGGCCAACCTTGTACCCCCTCCCCCTCCTCCTTCCGGTATCTATCTCTTAATATCTCACCTTCTCACTCACACATACTCATTGACACATGCCTCATGAGAAATCTGCTATTAAATGTGAACTCATGATCGAAATTCTTCTAGTGTACATCAATAATAACATCGAAGGTAATAAAAACTAGATCGTTCAAAATGTCTTATCTACCAATTTTTAGCAGATTTCCCTGAAGGGAAATCAGCTATTGAGGTCGTACAAATGACGCGATTTTCGAAAAATTTCTTCAAATGTCCATTGTTCCTACCCAGGAGATGACGAAAATGACTTCCGTTCAAAATTTTATATATATATATATATATATATATATATATATATATATATATATATATGTGTGTGTGTCTGTTTACGCTCTAGCGGTCGCAATTTTTGTGCTTGATCGTTACCAAACTCGATATTTAATCGTTTTATACAAAAAGAAAGACCAAATTCGTTAATGACTGAAATCGGACCAGTGGGAGGGGGATTTTTGAAAATTCGAAATATCTCCGTTACCATAAGTCGGATCAAAACATTGTATAGAATCAATGTTATTGCAGATTAAATTTACTATAAATATTATTCTATACATTTATTTTCTATCTTGAATAATAACCGAGAAATTTGCATTTTTTAGTTTTCAGCCTTCAGCAAATCCCCACTTCTACTCATGTTATATAAACAATACTCTGCTATGTAATAAACCACATTATTCAAAGCTTAAATACCATTAATTGTTTTCAAGAGACCTCTATTATACGAGGTAAATGCAAATATGTTATCGTAACCCCCCCCCCTCTTCTTAAGTTCTTGGACTTCTAAAATTTGATTGATTGAGATAAATATTCATCCGATCCATTATAAATTACAGTACTAGATATAGTAAAAAGTTTTCAATAAAATTAATATGTTATATTTATTTCCATAATTTTTTTTCTTTCCGGTGAGAAGTTGGCACACCTGTTTGTTTACGTTTCAGGTGCTTCCCATCTGGAGGTTTCTTATTATCGTTTGTATTTATTCACTTAATATTCACGGTGGTATTGTTTTATCGGTATGTAGATTTATCCGTTGTTAAACTTCATGCGGGAAATCTGCTTAGTTTACGTAGCCCCTGCATGACAGACCTTGTGTCCCTTGGAAGACTACTCAACGTCAAAAAGCAATTGAGTAGTTACTTGAAAAAGAATTATTCTTTGGTGTGTAATATCACCAAAAAACTCCTTGACGTCCCTCCAAGTCTCTGAGGCTGACCATAACCCATTATGAGCCTCAGATATTATGAAAAGTATTTTTAAAAAATCGCGTTAGTAGTGCTATCACAATAAGCAGTTTTCGTGATCGAAATATGCTAATACTAGGTTTAATACAAATCCATTGCTTTTGGATTTGGATGTGGACCTCATTGTCGTTTCAAAGTGCTTGAACATTTTTACTTACTTACTTCTCGTTGAATCCACAACTTCTTTGAGATCATCCTGGAGATTTGAGTACATCCAGAAATGATGTCCAGTTAACCTTATCAGTTATCAGTTGTTTAATATCTTTACAAGGTACTTGAAATATACAATGGCCAAAGTAAACGAGTTAAGGTCACCAGTGCTATACCTGTGACGGACGCCCTTAGGTTGAATGCCTGAAAAGATCTATTGTACTCTTCAAAAATAAAGACCTTAAAGGTCACACCTTCATTCTATATAATAATACCCTCTTTAAAAATACCCTTGGGGTTATTAATACCGTATTAATGAAACGCCCTCTATTGTTATTCCTTGGAGATATATGGAATAATCAATATTTGAGGTAAAGACTCAGTGGCATATAAATAATTATCTGCTCACTTGATGGTGTAGAAAAACAAAATGATCTGGATGAGATATCTACAGGTAACCGCCTAAACAATTTTATTTAAAAAAACAAATTAGAAATGCATAAAAAAAATATTCCAGCAGTGCGTCAAGCTGCCTGCCTGTTCTCCCACCTGAGTAGTGAGGCAGGGCATCCATTTGTTTATGAGAAAGTATTTTCAGTTTTTAGGATATATAAATAATAACACATGAACGCAGCGGCGCGCAGTTTGGATTAAGCCTATGCCATCAAATGAATACATGTAGGCTCGTACACGTTCTATCCTTGCTACGCGTGTATTTTAGTTTACCGGTTTACTAGTGTACCTGCGTCTGTTCAAGTAGTGATTGATTTTATCTGCCAGATACTACGAGATGACAGTAGACCTTTACCCTTCTAGATTCTGCCTTGAGACTGAATGGATACTGAGATCAGAAGCTCTGCATCCTGATGGGTCGTCCGCCCAATAATTAGCCCCTGGCAACCCGGATAAATCTTATGTTAAATTAAAGATCACGCTCGTTAATGGTTGTTGTTGGATCACGAGGAAAAAGAGTTTAGAGAAGTGGCGATTCGAAGCTTAAATATCAAATACTGTCTTCATTGAACTTTTACTGTGTCAGATACCTGCAAATACGTACTCCGAGGACATCAATTAAGATTTTCCTGTTTGGACTCGAAAATATTTATTTTAGACTTACCTTGCTCAATATTTAACTGTTTCTTTCAACTCTAATGGTCATATTTGTTAATAAATGAAATGGAACCAGGCATAGAGGGGATTTGGGGGGAGGGGAGAATTCCATAATTCAAAATATCTCTGATATTATGAATCAGATCGAAAAATGTTACGAAACCACCCTTGTTAACCAATTAATGTTGTTCAATTGTTGCCCTAAACATTTTTTCGTAACTCAGATATTAAGCAAATTTCTTGTTTTGAGCCTTCAGTAAACTTCTACTCTTCTGATTTTTATTAAGAAATAAAGAACATTCGGGGAGTAGAGATAAGTATTTGTCATTCCAGCATAATGGGTATCTGCTTATTTTACGCAGCCCCTGCGTGACAACCTTTTTGTTTTGTGATTCATTTTTAACTCAATATAAAGGGATTATTATGAATTGATTTTTTTAATGTGATGAATGTTTCGAGATGAAACCAGTCCATGGAGAATTGTTGTTGACAATCCTTCGTGGCATATTTTATAGATTCTGTTCCCTCACCGGTCAGATCTGGGTTGATAGTGTTCTAATTGGGGCGCATTGGATGGGCGAGAGGAACCCGCACGAAATATTCATTAGAGAACCATTGGCCGTGGTTGGGATTGCGGTAGATTGGACAGGAAGTGGAGTATGCGGAGGTGGTGGAGCGGAAGTGCTGCCACTCCGGAAGCGTGTCTTCCTTCCGTCCTCCCACCTGTTCCTCCTTAAAAGGGGCCGTCTCTTATCTAGCTTGGCACAGTTCTGCTTCCATCACAAATACGCTCACGTTATCTTATTATCGTCTTGCAGATTACTTATTTTAACAGATTTTTGTTAAACTAAATTTTCTTTTCGGTTATGATTTTCATTTAATCCATATTTTGAATAACAATAAAATGCATTCTTCATAACGCGAGTACAATGTAACAGTTAGTTATTACATAACACATATATTAATAGAGTTAAAAAATATAAAAAAATAATGGGTGGTATGAAACTGTTTTTTTTTTTTTTTTCATCATTTGGTTGTTGCCAGGTTTGATAGAGAAGAGTTGAAGTCTGTTATTGGGTTTGGCGTCCAGTCTATTGCAGTATTTTCTTTTCGTGGCCGTATAGGTTGAGACTCACAATTCTCTTTCGCACAAGTTGTTGGGAAAGGGGGAAGAAGAGAAGAGGGGCCATTTTGATAAGCATTGGATATTCATCACGGATTCTGCACCAAAAATCGTTGAGGCGTCGTTTTGAACAGTGACTCCGTACTTGTGTCTGATGCCATTTTTAAAAGAGGTTCATATTTTTTCTTCGGGCTTTTGAAGTTGGGTTAAAAGGGATTTTGAATCCATCTGTTCATTTTGGAAAGAGTTGGCCGAGCGCACAAATCATGGAACAATCGACCAGTGAGATAGGAGTTTTGATTTTTTTTTTCCTAAATTCTTGCGGAGCCCCCATAGGGGTTTCGCTGAACCCTAGAGTTCCACGGAGCACTCTTTGAGTATGGCATGGTCTAGTTTACTTATTTGAAGTAAACTATTAAAAAGCTTTAATGCCTTTATTCACAAAATGGCATTCATTAAAATGTAGATGCTAAAATGGTTTTAACGAGGTTTCCCTCTAAATATTAAAGTAAATTTATTCATACAAAATTGAAATTTTAAAAGTAATCTATTTTCTAAGTGTTTTGTCGAAAATGTACTATGCAAATCATAACAAACAGAAAGGGAGGGTTTTTAATCTTCTAGTATTCTCCTTTTGGGATATTGAACCCTTGGAATATATCATACTTACAATTAATCGGTCACAACCAATTTGTGCAAATCGCATTTACCTCCTTTAAAACTTGAATAGTTTCACTGATTACTAAACTAACCATGAAAGCAAATATCACTAAATTCTGAATAAGTCAGCAGAACATAACTTGAAATAAGAGCCATTCCAGAGGTATGAATCAATAAACAGGACTCCCTCTTTAATATACATATATTTGTTACTGTCTTCACGATCCAGCACTTTATAGCTGGTCAAAACTCATTCCTTCTTGAATTTATTGAATATAGTCCACCAACTGCCAGAAAATGTATTCTGTTAGAACCGATCATAATGAATGTTCTGGTAACCTAAGGGAAGTAGTTTAATAATCTTGGACATGCCTGCATGGGGAGCCATAATTGAGATAATTTAAATGCTCCTGTTTGGGTATCTACGAGTTCAGAATTTGAGGGACCTCTGGGATTTTATTTTTAGGTGAACCATTTATCGAATTAATTATTTCCCGTTTTCTCTTTTATTCCTCATGGTGAGGGTTGTACATCTCCTTCCTTAGAAACTCGAGAAAGGAATTACCCCACGTGAAGTTTTTCAATAGACAAATCTGCATACCAGTAAACCGTTGTAGTAACGAGTCCCTAAACCAATTTCACGAGTGCCGAACAGTTACGGAAACAGCCGAACTAGCTTACGGCGGAAGATCACGATTATAGCCGACATCAGCCGATCTCATCTCGTCCGCTGTCGGCACACATTTAATAAAAATGCAAATATCTCAGTTAATATTCAAGATAGAGGGTAAATGTATATAACAATATTTATAGTAAATTTAATGTCCAATAAGATTGGTTCTATACAAGTTTTCGATCCGACGTATAGTAACGGAGATTTTTCGAATTCCCTATAATCCCCCCTCTTAACCCCCCCCCACTGGTCCGATTTCAGCCATTAACGAACTTGATCATTCCTTTTTACATAAAACGATTAAATATCGAGTTTGGTAACGATCAAACAAAAATTGTAACGGCTAGAAAGTTAACAGACCAATATATGTGTGTGTATATGGACATTTGAAGAAAATTTTCGAAAATCGCATCATGAGTACGACCTCAATAGCTGATTTCCCTTAGGGGAAATCTGCTAAGGGTTATAGAAATGAAACATTAGTGTCATCATTCCGGTGTTTGGTATGGAATGCACACAAAAGGTCATAAATACTCAATCTGGAGCCACCATGTCTGATTCAGTTCTTCATTTAGTGTTTGGCCAATGACTTCATTCAAGAGGACTTGAAAATGACTCATGCGTGACCTCATGTAGACTTGAGAGTTGAATTCTGTTTCCCTCTACTGACGTCATATTAACAGCGAAACTCACGATCTACATCACCTCTAAACCCCACAACGATCTGATTCCAATTTCTTTAGGTAGATTAACTTTTCATATTAACTTTACTCTCTCTCTCTCGGGAGTAGTGACTAAGTTGCTACTAGAAACAAGTTTTTATTTATGTTTTTCAGAGGATCACTATATTATAATTCGGTACACTATAATATATTATGGTATTATAATTCGAGGTAAATCCAATATATATATAAAGTCTGAGAGTACTTGTTAGCATTCTTCGAGCTGAGGCCGCACTAATACAAAGGCAATATGAGTGTTATCCATTTTCTGCTGACACTGGTGCCAACTGTCCTGACATTTGCTCTTTAGGAGTGAGTTATTTCGTTTGCCTACTAGTCACAAGGAGGAACTATCTGGCATTAGCTTTCAGCTGTTGAATTTTGCAACAGTCAAAGTTTGAGCGATAACTAGAACTCGCCTTCAAATCTTCGTTTTTACCCCTTTGTTATCTGGCCCATTGAGCCAAGAATTACCCCTTCTAAATCTTGTTATCTTTATGCTTCTTCTGATCAGATATATGTATTGATATTAAAATAACCTTTTTATTTTCTAAAAAGACTCCTTAAATACGTAGTCAGTATTCAGATAGACAGCTAGAGGGGCGCCGGTGGTCGTGCGGGTTAAGGCGTGGGTACATCTACCATCACCGCCAGCAAGCAGAAGGCAAAATAGGTGCAGGGTCGATTCCCGTCAAAGGAAAATATTAGTTCACGAGTTTGCTAACAGGCTGCGCTAGTGTCGTAGTGCTTATGGATCAGCGGGAGTCAAGAGTTTATATATTTGACAGTCTCTCGGGATGACTACTGATTATGACTCTTAGATCCCGTTCAAAGTCTGCCTTACAGCGTGAACTGGCCACCGCCTCTCCGGCCCGTCAGTCACTACGTAAAACCTCTGATCACGAATCCCTCGAGTCTCTCTCGGAAGTAGCTAAGGTTGTATGTTAACCAAAAATAAATATTTTCAGATAGACTATTTTACGAACACCTTCCTCAGGCCTAACTTCCTACGTGCAAAACAACTAACCTCTAGAAATTCCAAGAATATTTAGGCTTAAAGTGCTGCATAATTCTTACCTGATTTTGCATTGATATTATGTATATCCATAATATTAACCGTGAGCCCTAGTAGAATGTGCTCTAAGACTTCCAGTAAAAGAAAAATTAACTTGTGACGGATTATTCCTGATGAAGCATAGTGGGTGGTGTAAAACATGTAGTGACTCAGGAAAATTTCTTTTATTCTTAGACCTTCACCCTACACTCGTGGGTGAAGTTGGAATTTGAGGTCAAGAAATACATATAATTTCTGTTGTTCTTTGACTTGCGGTATCATTTTTTTTTATCGTTAAGAAACTCAAAATTTAAGATTCACAAACTAAATGCCAAGTTTTTTAATGGCCAAAATTTTACCAGATGGGAATGGGAGTTCAGAGAAGGGATGAAATTTAAATTTATAGATATCTCCATTTTTATCCATCACATTGATAAATACAATAAGAAATGTCTTTTAGTCTTAAAGTAATACTTTACATCTCTATATATTTCATACTTTCTCAAAACATAACAGTTTGTTGGGTTTGAGTTTTTTTTCAAAATTTCGGCTTTTTCTCATGCGATTTTCTCTTTAAGCTTACATATACTTATCATCTCATATCCAGCTTATTTTATAAGTTTTGTTTACATGGGCTAACTACCAAGGAAGAAGTAGGTGACAACATCTTTCTGCTCTTGGGAATGCTTAGTTGATACATCCTCTGCTTTACACAGTTATTTATTGTAGGTGTGTGCGCGTGCGAGTGTAATTTCGAACGAACCTCATTTTCGTCATCTACTAGGCTGGATCAATGGATATTTGAGTAAATTGATCGTAAATGATAGCATGAGTATTTGTCTATCTAGTCGAGAGTGTCCTGCTGGGTCCTGCGCCATAGCCTCTTGCCCTCATAGATTGGACGAGGTCAGCCAGCGACCCGCTCACTTATTACGTCACTAATTATGACTATATTTTTATCGTCATCATCATCTCTTCTATGCACTCCTGGGCCCTTTTAATATATCCAATCTCTTTTGCTTAGATGTTAGACCACGCATAATTGTTAATCTGCTTGTTATAGTGACGAGTGGTCTTAACAGCTCCGTATTATCTTATCTAGAATTGTGTTTGGATTTTAAAACTGTATTAGCAGAATTCCCTTAGGGAAATCAGCTATTAGGGGGGTCAGGTGCTCATGGCTCGATTTATGAAACATTTCCTGAAAGGTCCATTGATCCTACCTAGTAGATGACGAAAATGTGATTCTTGCAAAAGTGTATATATTTGTCTGTTAACGCTCTAACGATAGCAATTTTTGTTTAACCAAACTCGATATTCAAACGTTATATGAAAAAATAAAGGTGAAGTTCGTTAACGGCTTAAATCGGACGGGTGGGCGGTCGAGGAAGGGAATTTCAAATATTTAAAATATATCCTTTATTACGGTCGGATCAAAAAAGTGTATAGAACTAATCTTATTGCAGATGTAATGTTCTATAAATCTTGTTATGTGCGTATTTTCACTATCTTGATTATTAACCGAAATATATGCATTTTATAGTTTTTGGCCTTGAGTAAACCCGCCCCCTCCTACTCATGTCATATTAACAAAAGCTGTTATCTTATGAATCACATTATTTAAAGCATAAATACCACAAATATAGTTCTCATTGAACTTTTACTTTTTGAGATAACTGCAAATACGTGGTACACGTGGGAAGTCTGATGAGTTTGCCCAGCCCCTGCGTTGCGGACTTTTAGTATTTTTCTATTATTACATTTAAAGAATATTGGTTTAGGTATAATCTTCAGTAAGTTTCTTTCTCCTGATCTTGGAAATGTTCTGTCCTGTAAGTGATATACCTTCTTTCCTTCATTACCATTTAAATATCCAAAGTTATCAAGAGTCATATTTTTTTCCTTAATTAATTAATGCATTTCAATATAATTTAAATCGAATGAAGGTTGCAGATTTTCTCCGATGGAAATCAGCTATTGAAGATGTATTCATAATACGAAATTTGAATAATTTTTCAAATGTTCATCTATCCAATCAAAGAGGGGACACAAATGTGGACAGTTTAAATTTGTTTACATACAGCTTATTAGATTGGCAAGGATAACTCTGTATTTAAGGTTTTGTAAGGTTAAAACCGGAGTTGGCATTCCTTATTACTTTGAATTACCATTAGCGTAAGTCATGGGGTCCCAGTAACTCCTGTGCTGTTTAACATCACTCTGGGCATTCCTTAAGATAAAGAAATACCCTGGCAAATATAATACTTTGACTTTGCGTACATTGTTGGCTGGACACTAGTTGCTATAGCATTGGGTGGTGCAGTAGAGTAGTTTGCTCGAGCGTCGGGCTGGACATAAATATAGTAAAGATTAAGTATATGAGAACCTTAAGACGGCTTAAGGAAGCTGGTCCTATGAAATTGGGAGAGTTCAAGTAGCGAGAAATATGATTACGAGCAATAAAGTCAAAGCATGTGTAAAAGCTAAATCCTGTAAAAGCTTTTCAAGAGAATGGATCACGACAAGCTGCTTGGTTCAGTCCGCATTTCCATAGGTCCTAGTGACTGTAGGCCGTGCCCAATGGGTTAAGATAGTAGAGTGCAGGTCCTAAGGGGACTGTAGCTTATTATAGTAAGGAGATCTATATATAACCAAAATAATATCCCTTATTCCTTTTGGGACGTTCTATTTTTAGGAATCATAACCTTAGTCCAAACAGGTAGCATTTTTGGTATTGCATAACACCTGACCAACCTTTTGTCAGCAGGCCAACCTCATCTGTGGTTATATTCGACATGGGAACAGAAGGGAACTCTCTAATACTATTAGATCTAGTTCACCTGAAGGACAAAGTGACCGCCTCAAATCATATTAATCCTTGAAGGTGACCAAACTAGAGGGAGATTTTGCAACTAACACTATTGACCGACGGGGATTTCAAAATAGTCAACAGAGTTTAACTTTTTAACACTCTTGGTTTCTTCTGAGCTTGTAAATATATTTAAGTATAACATTCAATATTCGTACTACGGATTCTAAAATCTTGTGTTTACTACAAAACGAACTCATTAATGGTGTAAATACGATGTTCAACTTAATTAATCGAGAAAAAAACAATACTTGATGATTTGATAATTAAATTTATTCATTCTAAATATCTTATATTAGTTTATTTATATCTCCAATGCTTTTAATACCTTAATTATTTTACTATACTATTAGTATTTATTAATGTCTGCTTTTTGCTACTTTTCTATGGGGTTTTCTGCAGGTTACCACCCTTTTCTAGCCAGGGTGGGATTATTTACTATCTTATCAAAGATTATTTTATTTTCTATATTTTTTTAAATATTTTTCCCCATTGCATTCTTTTAAATTTTGTTTACGATTATCTTAGCCTTATAACGTTTAAGTGGAATGAACTAAAAATGATTAAATTTGTGGTATTGAAACATCTTTGTCCCAAAAAAGAACTTGATTACTGAAGACAATTGTTGCCTTGGACTACTCATAGATAGCAAAATTTGGTTATTTCTACATCTAAAAATAGCGGTTCCGAAAGAAATATTGTTTTCTTACGTTATAGCATGGGATGCTCCTTGCAATTTTCAGCTTTCGACGTCTGTTGTCCTTCATAGAGGATCTTTGTCCAATTCTGCCATTTATTAACGGACATAAAATATTTTATAGGTTAGCGAAAATAGCTGACAGGCATTAAGAATAATTGAGAGGCTGCATTTGTTTCACAAAATTGTGAATTTGACAAAATTACTTCTATAAACTGTGTTTTATTCGTAAAAAATAAATCATTGGTAGAGCCGAGATACTAGATGAACTTCATGGTCCAAGCTTTCTAAGTAGGCCTTGGAGGACAGGACGTTGCCACCAAGGAGTTAGATACGGCTGAATGTTTTTGCGGCTCACTAGACCTTTCAATACTTACTACAGAATCGGTCATACCACTTCGATTTAAGTCGTCATCTTATAGAATGCGCAACATTAAGTTGCTGACTGTTCTACACGCTTTTAAAACTATACCTACAGCTCTGGAGTTCCCGTTCATGGGAATGTCAGCCTTGCAACATAAATAGAATATTACGGGAGGAACATTCTTTTCCCGTTAATGTAAGTTGCGTAGTTGAATACCATATCAGGTTGACCAGGAAGTTTATATGATGAAATATTTGCTAGTACAAATGAAATACTGCACCTCCTTTCAAGCAGGAATGTTTTATATAAATTGTTGACGATTTTGACGTTCTTTATGTATGTATCTAATGGATATGCCGTTGTTCCCGTGCACTGGGAAGCCCTTGCGTCACGGAACTCTTAACTGACAAAGGTTGCAAGTGCATCCAGTGGTTTTGCTCTCCTTTTCTAAGTGGTTAACCAGTAAATGGGACATCAGAATGCACTACTTTCTTCCAAGAGAAGATTCCTAAATAGTTAGAGAGCTGTATCTGAATCCATAGAGTGGCAGATGGTGGGTATTAAGGTGTATCATACGTATGCAACCTAGTTAATTAATTTGCTTCCGACTTACCTGAATGGCACATGATAAGAAAGGACATTGCGAAAAGAATTTTTTTTTTTTGGAATATATTTATGTTATTAAAACAAAGATAAGTACAACTTCCTTAGGATGATGTATGCTGTATAAAAAACTGAGTACAGCAGGTAAATCAAAATGAGAGTGTCTTTCTATTAATGAATTTGGATTGAGTCTCATTCCTGGAAGGAATTTGTTTTGTTCTCATTCAAAGCTGTGTTCCCTTACATGCACGAAATTTCGAAAATCTCCATTAACTTAATACATACTCGAATTACTCTGTATACTTGAGCATACTGGAATGATAATTACTTTTCACCTACTTATTTATTCATTGAAAATTCGTCTTTGTAGAATACCAGGAAGTTTTCCATTTTCATCATTGATTAGATCCTTCGGTTTCTTATTTGACGATTTTCGTGTTTTTGTACTTTAGTCGAAACATGATTTATATTCTGTTTTAATCTGGTTTCGTGGACTACCTCGCTGGGCTGAATAATTCTTCTCCACGCCGGTTATATGGTCTCTCTTGAAGTTGCAAATTTTCGGTAGCTCTTCGGCTACCTTTTTCAGGTTGCACAACGCCACTAATGTTATTCTCGTTGGGTCGCAGTCAGGAGACTAACTGATGGACGGACATTCCCAAACGAGAACAACAATGGTGGCGATGTGTTAACAATTTGCTCCTTTGAAGTATGACGAGGAGACCGCTGAAGCAGATAGCCGGTGTGGAAAAGAAGAACGTTCTGTTTGTCTTAATTTTATCTCATAGAAATAGGTATTAAATTATTATTGTGATTGTTGCAGGAGCTGGAGCTGGAGCAAAAGATCGAGGTGGAGATCAAAATGCGAGAAGGAACTACCAAACTCCTCGCAGCCTGTAAGCACCAGAGCCAAAGCCTTGAAGCTGCCAAGTCCCTGCTCACCTCCAATGAGCGGATGACTGCCTACCTTGCAGAACTCCAGAGGCGAAAACGGCATCAATCTGTCAAGTAAGTCTATCACATTAAATAATTCGTACTCGGGTATAGGATTATCTAAATAAAGATTGCAAATCTATGTTCCTTCTATTGTAACATTTGAGTTAATCGTTATTAGGACATACTCTGGGGATGACTTAGTGGCTTCTTTATCATGAGGGAAGTCTAATTCCTCTTCATTGTCTTTATTGTTCTCAGATAATTAGCGTTTTCATTACTTCATCCTCTCAATCCTATATTTGTAGTTAAGTAATGCCACCAACCTGAATGCATGCACTGTCCAGTTAAACCTTTTGAAGTAGTAGTAATAAAGACACTGTTGGACCATCTACAGTTTGTGGGGGGGGGGGCAAATAAAAAACCCCGAAATTCTTTAAGAAAGATAATTTCTGATAAATATATAAGTTTTTATGCATTGGATCAAACGTGCTGACCTACTTTTAAGGTTATTATGATGAATAAAAACAAACATATGCAAATTTCTGTATAATTTTCCCAAAATAGGGTCGGAGAAATAAGTAATCATGGATATCAGCCATTTCCTGAAATATTCCCTCTATTTATTCAGATGGTTATAAATTATCCCCAGAGGCCTGAAAGTTATTAAGGTAACTGAATAGAAAGCAAGAAATGTCTTTCTATTTCGGTAACAAATCATGACTAATAACACGTCAATGAAAACACTTCTTTCATGAAGCGAAGTTTTATCTCTCAGCATATTGCTGCAGAATAAAATGAACTTCTGTTCTTCGTTCGGCTATAGGAGTTTATCAATCATTTAGTATTAGTGGTTCTAATCATTGTTATTTATTTTAAGTTTTTAAGAAAATATAGGTGGTATGTTACACAATTTAAATTGATTGATTATTCAGCAAGACAAAATATTTCCAAAATCTAAAACAATCCGTCACGCAGGGGCTGCGTAAATTAAGCAGATTTCCCAGCATGAAGTTTTACAATAGAGAAATCTGGCTAATAATAACAGTAGTAGTAAGGAATCTCTAAACATATTCACGAAGGACGAACAGTTACGGAAACGGCCGTAATAGCTCTCGGCGGAAAGTCCCGAATATAGCCGACTCTGCAAATGCAAATATCTGGGTTAATATTCAAGATACAGAATAAATGTGTAGAACAATATTTATAGTAAATTTCATTTGCAATAAGATTGGTTCTATACAATTTTTCAATCCGACGTACAGTAACTGAGATATTTCGAATATACAAAAATCCCCTCCCTCTACCCCCCCCCCTCCCCCTGGTCCGACTTCATATATATATATATATATATATATATATAATTTTGAACGGACTTCATTTTCGTCATCTCCTGGGTAGGATCGATGGACATTTGAAGAAAATTTCGAAAATTGTGTCATGAGTACGACCTCAATAGCTGATTTTCCTTAAGAGAAATCTGCTAATAAAAATCAGCCTTAACTTACCACCTTAGAATCATCTTATTTCATCCATTACATTTTTCCCTTAATACGTCGGATCGAAAAATTGTAGAGAAACAATCTTATTGAAAATTACATTTACTATACACATTGTTCTATTTATATTTTCCGTATAAGGAGTATTACGTGGATTTTATAGTTTTATGCTTTCAGTGCACTCCCACTCCAACTATTGTCATATTAATAATAAAATGTTATATCATGAACCACTTCATTACGAGATTAAACACCAAATATTGTTTGCAACAAAGCTTTATTTTACAAGATACAAACAAATACGTTCTGTTGACCCCCCCCCTTCTTTTGTTCTTGGATTACAACATTTTTAATGATTGAGATAAAAATCATTCTTATTCATTGTAAATTATAACTCTAGCTATAGTAAATAGTTTTCAATAAAATGAATATGTTATATTCTGATATAATTCCAAAATTGTTTTTTTTTTCCGGTGAGAGGTTAGCAGACCTGTTTAGCTTACATTTCAGACGCTTCCCGTTGGGAGGGGAAATATTTCTTATTACTCTTTGTATTTATTCGCGGTTTTGTTGTGTTACGAATATGTAGATTTATCTATTACTAAGCTTCACGAGTGAAATCAGCTTAGTTTACGCAGCCCCTGGGTGACGAACTTTTTAATTTAATTTTCATCTCGGAGGGTTTTATTTCTATCTTCTCCACAGTCGATTTGTAAATCTAAATACCGATTGTAAACACAGTCATGAGGAAATTTATAAGTATATAAATACCTTCTCCTATTGAATTCTACTCCCAGTAATTTATCTTCAAGAGATAAATTTGTCCTAAAGCTATCATACTACTTGACTTTTACGGAATCAATTGTTTTTCATTTCTAAATGAATCTGAAATATGCCTATGTTGTACTTGTGGATGAGCATTTAAAAGGGGGCCTGTAAAGGGGTAGTACTTTACAGGTATTAGACATACACCTCAAGATTCTGGAAAAGGACTCGGACCGTGTCAATAAGATTTTCACTTTCTAAAGAGTAGACCTCACAGGTAGCTCAATCGTGCCGCTAACTCAAAACATTTATTAGTGTACTGAATGTGACTGATTTATTAAAATTAGCCCTGACTTATTAATTGTAGAGTAGCATCTAGTTGTACCTAGTATTAGGTAAACACCTTCCAAAGATGGTTAGATTTACTAACATCCCAAGGTTTGGATAGAAAAAATCTTGGTTACTAATTTTTGAACAAATGTTTAGAACATAAAACACTCAGCTAACTACATATAAAACACTTTAAAACAACCTGTGGACAAATTGACATCCCACAGCAGAGAACATCTTTCAGACAATAATATATGATTTGATGATAGACTCAAATTTCTCAAAGCGATAAAATTAAGAAAAAAAGTTTTACATACTTCTACAATCCGAGTTCGATTCTCGCCTGAGCATTAGGAATTTATTTAATGACGAACTCATTAAATACAATTCTTAGCCACAACCTGGCTAGAAAAGAGTGTCAACATGTATATAGCCCGTCCCAATTAGCCGTTGTAGCTCAAAGTGGACGTAAATAATGTTTTTTGTCTACAATTCTAATAATGACTGTTTCTAGTAAATGTTTAGCTTACTATGAAGTAGTTAGCTATGCCGTCATTTCGTGTCCTTTTTACAATATATTTTCAATACCAAATTAAGTTTAAATGACATATTCACACCATCATTTCATGATTCATATTTCTGAATAATTGACCTGACATATGTGAGGTGTTAATTGAGTAATACCTCTATCGTCTATCCTGGATTTCCTCTTAGGGATGATTGTATCAATCTTATTAAAATAAATAAGATAATTCCTCATTCGATGATTATAGGGATAAGTGGAGCAGAATGAGAAGGTATCTCGGTTCTTGCTCCAATCTCCAAAGGAACCGGATGAATGTGGATCATCGGCCATTAAACTAGGGCGATTCTTTCTTACTCTGACAATGACTCATTTGCCAGACCTTAATCTTTGATTACTTTTTATTGAAAATTCAAACTTGTATCTTTGTATTTATATAAACTTTGTACAAATTTCGTATTGGATAATAATTTTATATGATTTGTTTATTTGGAGTATTTTGTGTATCAGCTCCTGACACTCATAATTAGCTGGCCAAAAATTTTCATTTTTATTTTGTGTTAATTCTGTTTTTTGACTTTAAAGGCTTGAAAAGCAACACAACCTCAACATTTTCTGCGAAGTAAAACCTGGTTAGCAGATTTCCCTTAAGGGATTTTCGAAACATTTCTTAAAATCGTCAATCGATCCTACCCAGTAGATAACGAAAATAAGGTCCGTTCAAAATTTTCTCTCTCTCTCTCTCTCTCTCTCTCTCTCTCTCTCTATATATATATATATATATATATATATATATATAGACATTTATGTGTCTATTAACACTCTAGCGGCCGCAATTTTTGTTTGATCGTTACCAAACTTTTAAATAAAAAGAAAGATCAAGTTCGTTAATGACGGAAATCGGGCCAGTCGGAGGGGGATTTTGAAAATTCGAAATATCTTCTTTGCTATATGTCGGATTGAAAACTTCTATAGAACCAATCTTACTGCAAATTAAATTTACTCTAAACATTGTTATGTACATTTATTCTCTATCTTGAATATTAACCGAGATATTTGCATTTTTATTGTGTGTGCGGATACGGATGAGATGGGATCAGCTGATGTCAGTTCTATTCGTGACTCCGCCGATAGCTAGTTCGGCTGTTTCCGTAACTGTTCGGCTCTCCTGAAATTGATTTAGAGACTCCTTGCTACTACTGTTACTAGTATGCAGATTTCTCTATTGTAAAACTTCGCGTGGGAAATATGCTTAGTTTACGCAGCCCCTGCGTGACGAAATTTTTTAATTGCCTACTACTTTTCCATTTATATATTGGGTTATTTTTTTTTTTTAAATGGGTGCTTAATTTTACCAATTATAGATTTATATCGGATTCTCCTATTTGCTATTGACGTTATACTCATGACGAAACGTTTGACAAATTTCTTCTACTGAACATATCTGGTACTTAACGTAGGTCCTTTCAAATTTATTATGTTCAATCGTCTTTGTTGTTGTTATTTATGTGTGATTCTTACTTTCCTCCATAATTTTAAATAAAACTAAAGATGAATTCATTAATAGCTAAAATCGGGCCACTAGGAATATGAGTTTAGAGATAGTATATAACGTGCATCTCAAATATCACCGTTTTATTTGTCGGATCAAAAACTGATAAATAACCAATGTTGACAGTGCAATCTTCTACAATTTTTGGTTGCATTGATATAAGCTTTTTAAATTCGCTTAACAATCTGGCGGAAGGTCAACCGTAAAGAAAATCCTCAAATGGTTTTTAAATCCATTCTTATTTCTCTACTAGTATCTCGTCCACATGACGCCCCATCAGGAGAAAATATAATATTACGAGGTAACTACAACTATGGCTACACCGTTTTATAGGATCTTGCACTAGCTGTGCTAGTCAGAGAATGGCTTAAAAAAGTATGGCGGGTCACGTCAGCTGATTTAGTTCGATACGTCACGAAATAAAAATATCGATTATCCTTTATGAAGTGTATTCTAAATAGTAAAGGAGAAACAGTTTGCAATTTACTTGACAGCTTTTGATAAATTAAATAAATATAAAGATCACATGTTTAATCTCTGTTGTCTTATTGGTAACCTGTTTTTATATTATGCATATAAGGGACTCAGGTTAGCCATCTGAGTTAAAGCGTTGGCCTTAATCTCACATGGTAAACCTAGTAGAGTGGCGAGTTCGATTCTCGCCTGGGCAAGAGAAATTATTTAGTGACGGAATTCATTAAATAACATCCTATATCCTATCCTGGCTAGAAAAGGGTGGTAACCTGTATATAGCCCGTCCCAAATTATCCTTAGTTGCAAAACGTGGACGTCAATAAATAAATAATAATAATAATATGCATCTTTTATTTTATTTTCCTCTTTCTTATATTTCTTTCTTTAAGAATGAAAGGATATTCAAGCAAGAGGAAAATAACGCTCAATTCCAGGTTCAATTTGGTTGAACTCCTCGACGCTGTATATGCTACGCTATTGTTTTAAACGGATGGTAGGTAACCTGTAGATAACCCGTCCCGATTAGCCTTAGTTGCAAAAAGTGGACGTTAATAAATAATTTAATAGTGTTAGCTATTAAAAACTAAACTTTTTGACTCAACTGACAATGTACTTCATGGGTGGAGTATCCATGTTTACTTTGAAGACATATTGTTACTCATTCAGAAATCCCTTCCGTGTTTGTATATTATTTAATATTCACTGAAGTAGCTCTTAGCAGATTTCCCCTAAGGGAAAAGACCAAGTTCGTTAACGGCTAAAATACGACCAGGGGAGGGGGACAGTTATTAAAAATTCTTAATATCTTCGTTAATTTGCATCTGATCGAAAAATTGTATAGAACCAATATTGTTGCAAATGTAATGTTCTGTAAATGTTGTTATGCACTATTTTTCAATATCTTGATTATTAACCGAGATATTTGCATTTCTTTAGTTGTCGGCCTTCAGTAAACCCCCACTCCTACTCATGTCATAAACAAAAAACATGTTATAAAATGGATGACTTTATTTGAAGCCTACATACCAAATATATTTCTCATCAATGTTTACGTTTTGAGATTAATGCAAATACGTGATGCACGTGGGAAATCTGCTTAGTTAACGCGCAGCCCTTGCTTGACGAATTTATAATTGCTGATAGATCAATTGAGTTGAACACAACTTTGTGTTTATTTTAAATCAGTTGGCGTTGTTTAATTTTATCGTTACAAACTACGATCGAAGAGCAGTACCAAAATAAACATGGCCCAAGTTCGGCAATGCCATTGTTCCTTTTGGCATACTTCCCTTTCCGACTTGACTCGCCTTCATTACTTTCCTTCATTGGCCAAAAAGATTGGCCGCAAATCTCTTCGGCAAGAGCCTTCCATGTTTATCTGAACGACAATAGGAGTGAATACAATAAGATCCTATTACACCTCCATCTCACGGATGACACGGTGTTCTTTGTCTCCTTTTGACACCATGTCCGTTCTCTATAGCGGTCTGCCCTCTCGACTATCCTGTGTCCTTTATTCTCCCTAGGGATACCATTCTCTCAAGAGCTCACGACATAAACTAGTTCACTGGCTTTCGCACCTTGAGAATTTAGAGGAATCCGAAGTATTTTTGGTGTGGTTTGGTAGGATTGAAAAGGCCTAAAGATCTGTCATTCAGTGGCTCAATAAATAAATGGTTTTCCTGAAGAGGCTCTAAATCCAGTAAATACTCCACAATTAAAAAAAAAAAGCAGGAGCTGCGTACACTAAGCAGATTTCCCACGTACTAGTAAAACACTCTGGTGATCTCATCCCAATTCCAATTATGATTAAATACTTGAGTTACCAAGAATGTTTCTATAACATTTCACGAAGCGACTTATTATAACGGAGATATTTTGCATTCCCCCTCCCCTCTAAACCTGGTCCGATCTCAGCCAACAACAAATATGATATTTAGTGTCGTCTTCTTAATGATAAAATAAACATTTACGAGAACGTAACGACTTAAACGATGGCGTCATCACACAGCGTATTTGCATGCAAACAATATGTAAGTGTAAGTTCAATGAAAACAATATTTAGTATTTAAAATTAGTGTAATATGTTTCACGATATAACAGCTTGTTGTTAATATGACATAAGTAGGAGTGGGGGTTTACAGAAGGCCGAAAAATAAATAATGCAAATATCTGGGTTAATATTCATGATAGGGAAAATACAAGTTTAAAAACATTTATAGTGCATAAAATTTGTGATAAGATTCATTCTATAAAATTTTTCGACCCGACCTATAATAACGAAGATATTTCGAAATTTCTCCTCCCTAAACCCCTACCCTCAGTCCGATTTCAGCAGCTAACGAACTTGATCTTTAGTTTTACATAAAACTATTAAATTTCGAGTTTGGTAACGATTAACAAAAAATTGCGACCGCTAGAGCGGTAACAGACAAATGTTTGTGTGTGCGTGTGTGTGTGTGTGTGTATATATAATATTTTGAACGGACCTCAATTTTCGTCATCTCCTGGGCTGGATCAATGGATATTTGAAATTTTTTTTCGAAAATCGCGTCATGAGTACGACCTCAATAGCTGATTTCTCGTAAGGGAAATCTGCTAAAAAAGCATTGAAAATACATGCATGCATACATACATATAGATATATATATATATATATATATATATATATATATATATATATATATATATATACTTCGCTCGGGAATTCATTTGAGGCTGAATGTTGATCGTATTTTTTTTGACAAGGCTTTACTTTGCACAATATTTTGACATTTACCCGTCCCAGTGTTTAGGGTTAATACCCGTCGTTTCTGTGGATTTGTTAATAATAAAATTAATTTTTTATGTAAGACTTCACTGCCCTCCATATTGTCATATTTCCCGTCTCCTGTGCATTATGCATAGATTTGAATTATTAAGGACTAAATATTAACATACATTTGAATTAATTTTTCCAGGTGAGGTACCTGGTAGTTCATATTGAAAAGAATTCTTGAGCAAATTTCTCTAAATAACAAAATAAACAACTTTTGTTATGTGCATATTTGCCGAAACTACAATAGGAAACGAAATATCAATATTTTTAATTTCAGGTCTCCCTTATAACCCCCACTCCTGCCTGTCCCTAGAAATAGTATGGCTTTTTATAAGGAAGGCGTTAGTGCTAATACACATACTGAGTGTTTTATTTAGTTCGGTTGAGTCTTTTGTGCCAAATAAAATTTTTTACTTCCGCTATAATTTTTAGCGTATATCTCGTTTATAATTCGGTATACGAAAAAAGTGTATATAACAAAAGTTACTCTAAATAGCAAAATAAACAACTTTTGTTATGTTCATATTTTCCGATAAACCAATAGGAAACGAAATATCGCTATTTTTAATTTCTGGCTTCCCTTAAAACCCCCACTCCTGCCCATCCCTAGAAATGTTGGTATGGCTTGTTATAATGAAAACGTTAATGCTAATACACATACCGAGTTTTATTTATATCGGTTGGGTCTTTTGTCCCAAATTATATTGTTGACTCCCGCTATAGTCATAAGCGTATAACTCATTTAAACTTCGGAATACGATGAAAGTGTTTATGACAAAAGTTACTCTAAATAACAAAACAAACAACTTTTGTCATGTGCATATTTGCGAAAAAACCAATAGAAAACGAATTATCGCGACTTTTAATTTCAGGACTCCCTTATAACCCCCACTCCTGTTCGTCTCAGAGAAAATTAATATAGCCTATCTCTCAAGTTGGACCGACTGCTCACGGTGTGCCAATTTAATTTAAAATCGGTTAAGTAGTTTAGGAGTCCATCGCGGACAAACATCGTGACAGGAGATTTATATATATTAAGATATATATATATATATATATATATATATATATATATATATATATATATATATATATATATATATATATATATATATATATATATCTAATATTATTATTAGATTGCCCCTCAAGTTAAAAAATTGAAAAGTGTAGCCAATGAGGTCAAATGAAAAGACATTCGGTTTCATTAACTTGTTCTATTTGATTAATATAGTACATTCATGTATGGTTTTCAACCTCTTCAGCTCCTTTTCTTTGGTTAAAACATGCGTTAAAATCCTTGTTCAAAAATCAAATACACAGTCAATTTTTGTTTTAAATCAGGCTCTTGTTATAATTAACAGAACATTATATATAAAAAATTTCCATCTAAGTGAAATTTGGTAAAATTTGTATTTAATGGTGCTTATGAACCAGCTATGAATTAAAATTAATATTACTTGAGTTGGTATCGGTAGCTCTTGTGCCCTTCTAGGATTGTTCCTTACAATTATGTTCCTTAACTAAGAGCATAAAATATTCTTTTATTATGATTTTTTTTTTTTTTTTTTAAAGCCATTTTATTTATTTTACTGATGCCATAATTTTGTGATGAGTGCCCTGTATTCATAAAATTTGGCTTATATTTATACATTGTTAAGCGTTCGTCATTCATGGTGTCTCCAAAATTTTCTTTATATAGGCGTTCCTAAGAAATCTGAAAAACAACAGTTTACTCTGTAGACGACCGTTGTTGGGTGCCATTTTAGCAGATTTCCCTTGAGGGAAATCAGCTATTGAGGTCGTGGTTTTTGAAAAATTTCCTCAAATGTCCATCGTTCCTATCCAGGAGATGACAAAAATGAGGTCCGTTCAAAACTGTGTGTGATATATATATATATATATATATATATATATATATATGGCGGCTCAGGTTGCAGGTTGGCCGTTTGAGTTAAGGCATTGGTCTTAATCTCGCGTGGTAGACTTAGAGTGTCAGGTTTGATTCCTGCCCTGAGCAGTAGAAATTTATTTAGTGACGGACTCATTAAATAATCTCCTTGGGCCCACCCAGCTAGAAAAGGGTAGTATCCTGTAGATAACCCGTCCCAATTAGCCATAGTAAAATTTTCTTCAAATGTCCATACATCCTACCCAGATGACTAAAATAAGGTCCGTTCAAAATTATTATATATATATAAAGATGGATAGATAGATATATTTGTCTGTTAACGCTCTAGTGGTCGCAATTTTTACTTGATCGTTACCAAACTCCATATTTAAACATTTTATGTAAAAATAAAGATCAAGTTCTTTAACGGCTGAAATCGGACCAGCGGGAGGGAGGGGGTTAGAGGAGAGGATTTTCGAAATATCTCCGTAACTGTATGTCGGATCGTAAATTTGTATAGATCCAATCTTATTGCAAATTTAAAGATCTATAAATGTTGTTATGTACACGTTTTCAATATCTTTAATGTTATCTGAAATATTAACGCTTTTTTTAGTTTTCGACCTTCAGTAATCCCCCACTCCTACTCATTTCATATCAACAATAAGCTGTTATATTATGAATCACTTTATTTGAAGCCTAAATAACAAATATTGTTCTCATTGAACTTTTATGTCATGAGATAAATGCAAATACAGGAAAGTGGGAAATCTGCTTAGTTAACGCAGCCCCTGCGTGACGGACTTTTTTTAGTTGTTTAGCTATTTGTGATGACACTCACTTTATATCTTCGGAGAATCTCTCCAATAGACTAGAATATATGAAATCAGTAGTTTTTAATAGTTGAAAACATGTTGTTACAGGAGCCAAGGATGCTTAGGACGTGTCTGCCTTTCGGATCTTAGGATGCCGCTCATCTGGAGGGACACTGACCATTTCAAGAACAAGGGCGATTACCGGAGGTTTGCTGTCTTCTGCCTCGCCAGGATAGGAACTGAGATGTATGATTCTTCTCTCCTCTGCCCTGTTGACAGATCTCTCACAGACCTTACTTTCCCAGACATACTAGTCTTGTAAGTTCATTACACATTATATTATATAAAGTAAATTTAATTTATGTGATAATCAAGGCTCAAAAATGTATGAACAAAGTTGTATTATTTATTTTAATATAATTATTCAGAAGCAAATTAACTAAATGACTAATAATTGAAATTAAACCTTTTTTATTTTGGGACTACCATTAATTTGAAAAACAGAGAAAGAATAGCTAAACAGCTTAAACTTAAAGCCTAGACTGGTTACAGGCTCTGGGGTGCATCACCCCTTCAGTTCTCTCCACACAGTCATGAGACAGAGGATGGCACACCCAACTCAGGTGGGATCTACTTGGGCAAGGCACTTGCATTATACCCAGACCAGATCCCCAGGATTCTTTTATAGTGATATGCCCCTGGTGAGTTAACATACCATAATCTAATGGTATAACTGCCACCCCTTGTAATCAAACCCCTGGAGAGGAGCCCTCAAGATAGTACAGAATCAAATAGCACCTATATTTTATCGTATTTAAGAATTGATAAAGTTATCAAAAGATATTTTGTGGTTGCAAGTTTGTAACCAGCCAATATTTGGTCCATTAAACTATGGTCACTGATTCAATTCTGAATGATAAAAGTTTAAAGTCTATAGAAATAAACCTGCATGCCACTGGTTTATTCATATACATTCTGTTCAGGTGGATAATTTTTTATTAAAATAAAAGATAGCACATACAAGCTGATAAATCAGATCAGGAGTTGGTCTGCATGAATTATCTCTTATATCCTCACATCAATTCTAAAATCTGTTAACTATTGAATCTTTTTTTTTCCCCCTAGCAATCAGACAAGCAGTGATTTCACTTTGACTCTAGAGGTGTATAGCCATATGCTACGGGATGATATGTCAATGGCAAGCACTCGGAAGAAGATAAAGAACACTATCCACAACTCCATCAGCAGGACTGTCGGGAAGAAGTTGGCAGCCTCTCTCAGGGACGAACTCAACTCTGGCAAGATGTATGAATTAATTCCTGCCTATTTTCTCTCATTCATTTTCTGGATACTTTGTATTGACTGGGACCAATGAATCTCGTATTGTACTCTGTAAAAGACTTAAAAATTTCTGTCTTTGAATACAGTTTAGTTTTGCTATTGCTAAAGAAAAATATTAGTTTGATCTTAATAAGACGGAGATTTCCCTAAAAGAAAATCAGGTATTGGGGTTGCACTCATGATGCGATTTTTAAAAAAAATTCTTAAATGTCCATTCATCACAAAAATGAGATCTTTTCAAAATTTTATATATATTTCTCTGTTAACATTCTAGCAATTGAAATTTTTGTTTGATCGTTACTAACCTCAATATTTAAATGTTTTATGTAAAACTAAAGATCAAGTATGTTAACAGCTAAAATCAGACCAGGCTGAGGAGGGCGGGGGTTCGAAAATTAGAAATATCTCTGTTATTATGAGTTGGGTTAAAAAATTGTATCGAACCAGTCTTATTGTAAATTTAATTCCCTATAAATGTTATGTTACATTTTTTGGCTATCCTGAATATTAACCGTGATATGTGCATTTTTAAAAGATTTCCCGTAAGGTAAATCAGGTATTGAAGTTGCACTCATAATGCAATTTTTGAAAAATTTCCTTAAATGTCTATCAATCCTGCCTAAGAGATGACAAAAATGAGGTCCGTTCATAATTATATTATACACACTATATATTATACACATATATATATATATATATATATATATATATATATATATATACATATATACATACATACATATTCGTCTGTTGCCGCTCTAGCATTTGCAATTGGCTCCAGCCAATGGTGAGATATTTCAGCCAGTAATCAGGACATCGCCTGCTGTGAAAGCATGTATATATATGATACCACATGGGTTCATTCCTTATTTTTGAAATACTTACCTCAAGGTAAGGTTACACTGTGACAATGGGTCTCATTGTCTGAAGCTATATTTCCTTAAAATCCTCATAGGAGCCAACTCTGGTTTTAACCATTTCTAGTAGAGTAGTGACCTTCAAGCACATTTATACACGAGTCCTGGATTAGCTCCCTCCTTAAATATCTACTCCATGTTAATAGTAAATATTTCTCTTGGTGGAAAGTTTCAAAGCAAATAGCACGGGAAAGAATTTAATTTCATGATAAATGTTGATTTATAGCATTATTCAAAATATAAAAAAATAAAACAACTATAATCAGTCCAGTAAGACCTTTGTTAATTCAATACAGAGAATTGAACTGAAGCTGGGATTAAAATGATAACAATTGCCATGTATTGGATAAGAATATAGGCTGAAATTGCCAGTTAGTTTGTAAAACTAGCTGTCTTAAAAAACGATCGAAAGAGGGAGGGGGGGGGTCAACAGAACTTATTTGTTGTATCCCGTATAATAAGTTTGTTGAAAACAATATTTGGTATTTAACCTTGTAATGAAGTGGTTCATGATATAACAGTTATTATTAATATGACACTAGTAGGAGTGAGGATTTACTAAAAGCGGAAACAATAAAATCCAAATATCTCGGTTAATACTCATTATACGGAAAATATGTATAGAACAGTATTTATGGGAAATCAAATTTGCAATAAGATTGTTTCTGTACAATTTTTCGATCAAATTCCTCATTAAGGGAAATCTGCTAAAAACATTATTTAGATTGAAAGCATTTAGGTGATAAAGTCTTTTAAACTTGCAATATGTGATATATGGTACAGACAATTTTCTATAAGATGGATTGTATATTTAAATTTGACAACCAATTTATTGAATTATAGCTTGGATGTTCCATAGTTATATAGAACAACAATAATAATTTATCATATTATTTTTCTTCTTTAGTGGACCAAGCTTTGAGCTGATGGGTTCTGCAAGGTTAACACTTGATGATGTCAGTGATGGAATTCGGACACATGACCTCAAGCTGGAAGTCTCAGGTAATGGAAATTAATAAATATAACAAATTTAAAATGCCCTTTATGGCATAAATTATATTAGAATTATATTTGTAGAATAGCTTAACTGTAAATTATGGCTTCAAGTTAGCTATTTTAAGTAAATGATATAAGTATATTCATATGACCCCACTCAAATAACAACTCTTAATTATTTCATAATAAAAATAGAAAAATTGAAAAAGAAAAAAAACTTTGTCACCAAGCTGTTGTTGAATTCCTGCATCCAAATTAGATGGCCCAAGTGACATTAATTTATACCCAACATTTTCTTTGGCACTTCTTGATCTGTATTAACCACTTTTATATAGTTTAGTTTGCAGTGCAGATCTAAGTGCTTCAGAACTATTCGTTAAATCATGTTTAGTTCCTAAAGATGGCAGATATAGAGACCGAGTAGTAATTTAATAAATCAATTTACCGAATACATAATTGTCATTTATTGGCCTTCTGTATGTATTTCCAATTTACTATGATTAGTGTTAAGGGTTCTTCTTCAAAAGATATCAAATTTCATTTGTATAAATATTTTTACAAAATTCATTGTTTTATTGTTACTAAATTAGAAATCGTTATATATATATATATATATATATATATATATATATATATATATATATATGTATATATATAATTCTACTGTACGTGTGTATGTCACTGAATTCCTCCTAAACGGCTGGACCGATTTGAATGAGTTTTTTTGTCTGCGTTTGGGTGACACCCTGGATGGTTTTAATTCACAAATCAGCCCGATAGATTGAGTAGGAGTAGGGGTTGTAAGGGAGGCCTAAAATTAAAAATGGCGATATTTCGTTTCTATTGGTTTTTTGGCAAATATGCACAGTATAAAATATGTTTATTTTGTTATTTAGAGCAACTTTTGTTATATTCACTTATGTCATATAACAAATTTTAAACAAGATATACACTAAAAAATAAAAGTGGTAGCCAACAATTTTGTTGGGCACTAACGATTGAACCAAAATAATAAAACTTTATATGTAAATAAGCATTAATTCTTCCATGATTATAAGCTATATTAAATTTTTTAGGTTGAACGGGAGTGGGGGTTAAAGGGCCTGAATAAACAATTCTTGATATTTCATTTTCTATTTGTTTTTAGGCAAACATGCACATAACAAAAGTTGTTTTTTGTGTTATTAAAAGTAGCTTTTGTTTTAAACATAATATTATTAAATTTAATATCCTAATCGCTTGAAATATCATGCAGGACGTCTGTTGGGTCCACTAGTATATTATATGATGAGAGGTATATGAATATTTTTATTGAATTTATGTATTCTTGTCAAGAATTTCCAAATTGTTACTCCTGCCATCTACACCACCGGTGTTAGAATTTTGTGAAATTTTCTGAGTCCTTGCAGGCCCCTCCATCTGTGTTCTTAATTATTAGAAATTTTAGGCTAGATGATCCTAACCAATATACCCATCTGATGAGTTTTATATTACAGAAAATATGAAATTGAGGAAGACGCTTAAATTAATAATGCAGGAAAGATCTGCTAGGGCATGTAACACGTCTTGATTAGTTGAAATAAAAAAAGATAGTGAAGATTTCCGAGCATGAATTGCAACATTTACCTGTCAATAATAGTGACTTTACATTTGAGCAATAAACCTCTAAAAATCTGTAACTTTGACAAAAATATTCTTAACAATTCACTCAACACTGTATTATTTAAGCATATTTGAACATTTTTACATTTAATTTAACCCTTTCCTTATGCAAAGCCACTATAGTGGCTTTGCGCAAGGAAAGGGTTAAAAATATAGTTTGTTTTAAGCTTATGGAACAACGATATTTTTAAATAAAGAAATTATACTCTATATTTTTGTTTCTTATGGATTTTTTTTTCTTAGATACTGCAAGGAGAAGTGGAGATGGCCTCCCATTGTTTGGTCACTTTTGCTGCCGCCTTGCAGCCCAACCAGAAGCATTTACCAAAGAGAGCTTATCATCAGTAACAGAAGGGGGAGGTTATGCCAGCCTCCAAGGCTTTGCTGTCAGCATTTGGCCAACCCAGCAGTCCTATTTACAGGGCAGTCCTCCCGATGAGGTCGCATCAGTTGATAGGGTCAGTCTCTCTTTTAATAGTTATACAAACTTATATTGTCTCTTATAAACTCAAACTACTTCAAGGTTTTAGAATTTATGTAATAGGCCCTAACATATTCATGCTTCTTTAAATATACAGGGACATTCATGAAGAATGAACTGATTTCAAAGCTTTATGGTGCTTTATACCATATTATACATAATCCATTATGTGTTGCGATGCTGGAAATGGAACATGATGATGATCATGACACCATAAAACTTCAACACCGGTTAAATACATGTATTTAAGACACATGTGTCTTTATTGCAATCTTGTATTACTGTCTGTTAATAAGATATAGCATAATGAAATCGGTTCATTCTTTTTGAAAGACCCTGTATACACTCATACAATTTTACTTATGGTATTAGAGAAATTTCTCATCCAATCTTAAGCATAATTAATAAATCCTTAGGATGCATAGTAGTCGGGCGGTGCAGGATAGACTAACCTCGGTTGAGCCCCGTGTGCTAAATAATTTTTAAATTCTATAGCTGATTGTATTATTCTTATTCCAGTTGTTTTAATTATGTTCCAGAAACTAGCTTCAGGCATTTTTACAATATACAGGTACATTTCAGTATCTACAGTCAAGATCCTCATTGTAATCTGAATAGAATAGCAGTCACCTTCACTTTCACTAACACCGCAAAAAGTTCTACCAAAACTTCTTTATCTGAGAAACTATTTTTCCGATCGTTTTGAAGCATTCCCTTGAAAAGCAGAAAATATACTGACTAAACATATATGGGCAAGTTGCAGGGAATGAGTAGCGGTACTTGAGATTGAAAAAGTGATGGAGTAGGTATTCATGTAATCCTAGTATAGGAAAGCTAACAATGAGAAAAGTGAATCCCTGTGCCATTTATCAGCTTTAAAGGACACTGCAGCTTCTATAAAAATTGAACAGATGGCAACAGAGGAAGAACTAACAGTAGAAATCCAATGCTAAATACGTGGGACAATTATATCAGCGCTAGGGTTAAAGTCTCAGTGAGAACTTGCCTTATCATCAGATCTTGTTATGTTAGTTTTCAGTTCTAAGACTGACACAGGACGATGATTCCTTTATGAATCATCAACTAATTTTAAATTATATATATATATATTATGACATTTTATTAAGCAGCTAATGGGGGAGGGCTCACAGTATTTTGAGGATTTCTTGATTAAAATGTTTGTTTTCTAAATTGAGGGTTCTTCAAGAATCAGGCAGCCAACTTACTGACCTCTAGCCATTACGCTTGCATTATTTTCAAAAATTATGAATTTTTGGTCAAATTATTATTATTTTTTTTGTTGTGATTCTTAGTTTAGACATTTGTCATGGATATTTAAGGAATTAATTAATGTCTATGATAAACAAATCTAGTATTGGTTTGGTTATTTAGGAAACTGTGATAAAGTGTACAAAGTCAGGCTGTGAAGTGCTCGTAGTGAACGAGAGAGAGGGCAAGGAAGAAACTACTGTGCTTCGGCTCCGAAACCTTGATGAGAGAGAATTGTGGATCAGGCACCTCACAGAACAAATTCGTGATCATGAAAGGTAAAAGTTCTTCCTTATTTAAATATTTTTAATGAGTTTAATTATTGATAATATTCTAATATATTGAAATCCGAAGGTTTAGTATTTAGAAAACCAGTGTTTTTTATGTTATTATTATTATTATTTATTAACGTCCACTTTTTGCAACTAAGGCTAATTGGGACGGGTTATCTACAGGTTAGCACCCTTTTCTAGCCAGGGTGGGACTTAGGATGTTATTTAATGAATTCCGTCACTAAATAATGTCCTTTGCTCAGGCGAGAATCGAACTCACCACTTTAAATTTACCATGTGAGATTATGTTCAAAGCTTTAATTCGCATGGCTAATCTGAGCCCCTGTTTTTTATGTGGTTTCCTTTAAAATAATTTAATGATTTTACGTAAACTTTTAATTTGAATAATCAATTTGTTTCTCAGTACACAACTAGTAATAGTATCCAGTGGATGTGTGCATGATACTTTCACTATAACTATGAAAATAAATCAGAAATTTCTAAAACGATATCCCATTGTGCGGAATATTGCATTAATCGTATTTCTTAAAGCTTGACATAGTAGATCTCATTCAATGTCCTATGATTTAGATTCATGTAACAGGGTAATTTAACTTGTAAATATGCTATTCTAATAAATGTATGTCATAAGTGGCCAATCATAATATTGCTGTTCCACAAGGACATAACTCAATTTTGTGACTAATTGACTTTTAGTGATTAATGATACCACAATGCCTTATATCTTAAGGTGGAAGAATGACGTGATCGTATTTCATATTTAAATGACAAGAAATAAAATGTTCAGAGTTGAAAAATAAGGTTAAAAGTTAATAATGATTTATTCCAAATATGTTAATATAAAAGTAAAGAATATGTGCTATATATACACACCTTTGTCATTATTTTCATTCACTTAATTAATCTATACTGTTAGATTTCAACAATTTTTTTCTCCCAAAATATATATATATATATATATATATATATATATATATATATATATAATGTTTTTTTTCTGCAACTTCGGTATATTCAATTAATGCTAATCGAGCTGGGCTATTTCATTGTGTATTTCTCATTCAACAAAAATGGGTTTGTAATTTAATTCGTTATATATTTTAATAGCTTAAAAATTATGATTTAAAGGTCTTATTTTGAAGTAAAATATACTGGAATTGATTATGATTTTCCTGGAGATTGGATTTAATTATGTATAAAGGAATCTTCTGGACTCAAAATTTCCCTGAGTTGGTTATTTTTTTCAAAACTATCTATATATTATACAGAATAATTACAATCACAGTTACAATTACAATGTTCAGGAAAGGCTGCAAACTTATATCAAAAATACATAATAGTCCAGTTCTTCCAATGTTCTTAGTTTTCAACTATTATAGTTTTTAAGCATTTCTGAAATGCTGTTTTAACATACAAAAAGATTGCCATGCACAAACTAAGCAAGTTTTCTTCCTGCTGAAATGTCATGCTGATGATGTCATCTTAAATCCTATCCTATTTCTTGCTTTAAATAAATAATTTGTAAAATACCAAATTGCAGCATATTATTTTGTCAATAGCTGGGTTACATAATACTTTTTCTTGTGGATATTAACAGGAACTTTAGGAAGTGTTTTATTCCTCTAGACTTCCCTCTCCTCCTTGGGCTAGTCATATTTCAGCCATTGATGAACTTGATTTTTTAGATTTACCTGGAATAGTAAAATATCGAGCTTGTTAGCAATCAAACAAAAATTATGGTCGCTAAAGTGATAACAGACAAATATTTATATATTTTATCAAAGGAAATCTGCTAAAATTTCGGAAGCATTATTTACATAGAATTACCTATTCCTCATCTACATATATGAAAATTTAAAATGCTTTTCTTTAGGTGGAAATCAGCAGCAGAAGTAAACATGGAAATCTACACACCTGGTTCTGGAAAACAGAATTTCAACAGGTCGTATCGACAAGGTTCTCTCTACGATGAAACTCCTATCATTGGTAAGAAAAATTAATCTACATTATTATTTATGAAGTGATATTACAAGATAGCTCTTAAGGTCATTAAAAAAAAGATGTCTTCCTCTACATAATTTATTTCCGCTACCAGTTTTGCGATGCTTCAATCATCTCCACCATCTTCAGGCTCTATTGAAAGTAAAAAATTGGTATAATACTTGTATGGTATACTTCCACGTTATACATAAAACCATTTATTTTTCTGTAATCGTTGAATAATGGTAAAATTACTAAACTGAAATGAGTGAAGAAAGTGAATTGCCTTTTTAATTAGTAATAAGTATAAATTAAAAAATAATTTGAAGTTGGAAATTAAATGCTTTTAAATGTTTCTTAACATTGTAAGAATTTACTTTAACAAAATAAATTGAAATGTGAATGAATTATTGATGGAAATAATCAAAATATTTTAAAATTTAAATATAATAATAATTACCTTCCTTGTTTATAACCTACACTTGTTTATAACTGCACTACTTCACAATCATCACTAGTTGTTTTATAACTATGCTTATAACCTTTCATAACCATGCTTATAACCTACCAACAACATACCATAATCTTTACAACATCCTAATTTTGTTCATATTCTGGTTAGATCTGATCATGTATTACACGATTACAGAAAAAATTTAATATTACACTCGTGATGAAAGTAGAATTTACAACTCTCGTTAAATTACCACACTCGCTTCGCTCGTGTGGGTAAACGTTTTACTCGAGTTGTAAAATGATCTACTCACTTGTATAATAAATAACTACTCTCTCCTTTTTGAAAACTCCTTTACTCATATGGAGACAAAGGCTCGCTTGCTAAAGGCATATGTGGTTTTGCATCCTACAACTAACAAGGCAGGGCTACCCAGACAGGATATACACTTTTTCAAATGGATTACACATTACTACTAGGAAATAACCAATTAAATATGAAATTTAATAACAGATTAAACTAAAGTATATTATTTGTACTTTCAGAGCCATTGGGGAAAATAACATAATACTAGAAGTGGTGATTTAGGAATGTAAAAGACATGTATTGAATTGAATAATTGGTAGCTACAATACAGAAGTTAGCTGCAATATAGAAGTGACTAAAAAGATGTTGAAATTATTCTAGAGAACATTTAAAAAATAAATAAATGGAAATGTAGTAAGAAATAGAGGAAATAAAAATGAACTGAAAATATGTGCTTGTAGTTGAGAAAATCAGCTTTTGAGGTTGTACTCATGACGCGATTTTAGAAAAATTTCCTCAAATGTTCATTGATCCTACATAGAAGATGACGAAAATAAGGACCGTTCAAAATTATTATATATATATATATATATATATATATATATATATATATATATATATATATATATAAAATATAAAAATGTCAATTAACTTTAATAATAATTCTTATAATGTTGAAGAACATTGGTAATCCTGAGAATTGTCTCCATTATTGCCGATGTGATTGTGGCAAACAATGAGTGATCTGCAAATATTTTGGAAATCATGATAATCAAACATTTTTTCATGAGACCTTCATTATGCGAGATACATGGAATTCATTATGCGAAGATACTGCCAATTAAGGTTTTACGTTCTTGTCTCGAAAGTGTTCATTTTGATCTATAAAAGTCAGGTCGACAAAGTTTATAGAACCAATCTTGTTAACATGTTGATGCTCTACATTTGTTTATCTATGGATTTTTTCTGTTACTCAAATATTATGTGAGTAATATGTACTTTCAGGTTTTCAGTCTGAATATGTAGTGAGATTAGATCATTGGTGTGATAGTTTACAGTCCCTGCATCACGGTTTTTTTTTATCAATTGTTGTGTTTCACAGTTTTGTCTAAATTTGTATTTTTAATTTGGGCTGTGTGAGTCAAGCCATTGGGTTTTAATAGACTTAGTAAAGCTAGAGTTGTGGGTTTGATTCCCATGAAGACAATTGGAATTTATTTAGTTACACCTCATAAATAAAAGCCTTAGACCTATCCTAGGCTAGAGTGGGTGGTTACCTGGATTTATCTTACAACCTGATAAGCTCTAATAACCTCAAGTGGATATTAATATGTAACATTGTGTTCTATTTTTAATTCCCAACTTTTCTTTTCTTTATTTTTTGCTATCGTTTCAGAGAACAAAAAAGGAGATTACCACCGAGTTAGGGTAGATGAAATATTTGGAATGACGCCGTCAACGAGCCTCAGTTCGTGCTCTTCAACATCATCGCCGAACCTGCGAGAGCGCTCCCTCTCTCTCAGCAGCAAGCCAACCAAGCACACCTCCCGCTGGCCGTTCTCCAAAGCAGTCGTTGACTAGCCGATTCTATCTACCTCATCTATACATACAAACACTTTGTACTTTAAGCACTTTAGTTATATTTATTACCATTGTTTCAAAATCACACAAACTTAAACCTATGTATTTATTGTACATTATATAAATATGATCTGTACTCATCTTAAAATAAAGACTAAATTATCTCTGTGAAGTCATCACTTAGAATCTGTATTAGTTTTGAAAAGTATAATACATTCATGCATTCTGTTTAAAATACAGCCTGAATATTGTATCGATTGAGAAGGTAATGACTTTTTTTTTTGTTTTGCATTAAACAGTATATCGTCTATTAAGTTTGTGTTTGTCATTTAATTAGTTAAGAATTTGTGAATTTTAGTTCAAATGTGAATATGTTGATTGCTATAAGGCTACTCTATTGTTTTCTGTGTTTTCAATTTTTGAAAAACACATTTCCTTGAATATGTAATTGAATCTTTAATTTCAAAAAGTTGTATCTTAGTGCAGTTTACATTTCAGAACATGGCTATGTTTGAAGTATTTCAATGTTACAAAAATATTTGCATTTGCGATTTAATGTTTTAATACGAGCTTTGAATGTTTCTTTAATTTAATGTTGAAAACTCTATTCTTTGTTAGAAAGCACAAAAAAATATGCACCTTAAATTTTGATAATACTTTAGTTAATTTAAAACTCCTTGGCTTTCAAAATAATTGAACGCTAATAATAATATAAAAAGTAAAATAACCGAAATAGAAAATATTAAAGAAACACATGAAGTGGTTTAATAACCATTGGCAATCCATTTAATAGCCCAGTGAAACCTGTTAGTTTATTTAAATTGAAAGTGCATCTTTCTTTGTGTTTATGGTTAAGCTTATAGATAGCTAGAAAAAATTCATAACCTCTTTTTTATTTTTTATTAAACCGGTTTATCAAATAGTTATCACTTTTTTTTTTATATAAACCCATAAGTATTCCTTAATTAATGTTACTTTTACAACTTTTTGAAATTGACTATACAATTAATTCAAAGCCTAATGAAAAATATTGTACAAATTGAATTTGTACATTGTGTTTATTATTTCCTGCAAATAGTTTTGTATAATTTCTTCAAAATGAAGTTAAATCATTATTGATAGTTTTAAACTTTCAAGTACGATAGTACTGTGATTATTATTTTGTATATAGTGAAGTGTATAGAAATATCGGCAGCCTGTATTTTCATAAACAGATATCTATAGGTATCATAAAATATTTTAACCAGTATTTAATTATTAATCTACGTCTCAGTATATTTTCTAGAGAATTATTTGTTACATTCAAAATGAAATGTCTTTTTATGTAAACTTTTATACTGTGTTTAAACAGCTTCAATTTGTTTGGTTTAGCAAAAATAAAGCTTTGTCTTTTTGTTTTTATACTCATAATATCCTTGTATTGTTATATATTGAACCCCTTAGATACTTATACTTTGCATGTATTTTTCTTTCAGCCTTAAAGTACATGCTCCCACTCATTTTCATCTCACATTAGCACTAAGCCAATGGAAACTTAACTATGTGAGATACATGAATAAATTTGTGATGTGGCATCTCTTTATGCTGAAGTGGCCTCGATTATTATTAACACCATACTCTATATTTAACCATGTTGTGTAAAACCAAAGGTTAGTGCATTAATTGCCAAAATTAGTCTAGGAGTGTGGGTTTAGAGAATGACTATATACAAAATCTAGTCTGTCTCCTTTATTATTCATCAAATCAAAAAACATTATATTGTTACGCTTTATTACAAAGTCAGTAATAAGCGTTGATTATAATAGTTTTTTTGGATTGCAAATTTAAACACACACAAGCTTCAGAGATTTTATCACTGCACAATTTATTTAACAATGCACAATACACTTGGTTAATTATTCTTAATCATTACTCACAGTATGCATTGATAGTGTCACTGTTCTTCAGATTACACAGTCCAATAATTCACTCACGGTCACTGAAGTTCACAAAAAAGAAGGCACTGCACTGTCCTTTACAGAGTCACGGCAAAACACTGTTCTTCACATAAAAACACTTTACCGCACTGCAACTTAGTCGCACTGATGATCACTTGAAGACAGATGAGAACAAACTAACTCGGGTCGGCCAGGGTCCTTATATAGATAGATTGCCGAGAACATCTGTCGGTACCTTTGATCTACTTCAGGCTCCGTGACTATCTCTGTTTAATTTTTCATGTATTTAATTTTTGCAACAATATTATTAAAATTATTAATCGTAAATAAAATAATTAATTATTTTTTCTTTCTAGCCTTAATACCGCTCTTACTCATTTAACTTTCACTTAAAGAGACTATATCTGTAAACATATCATGTTCAGCTCAAATTTCATGTCCTGTTTGCATAGGCTCCATATTATAGCAAAAAAAATAAAGTAGAATGTGAAATAATAGCAGTGATTCAATTTCAAACTCATCTGACAGGTATTGTAGAAGTTGGCTATTATTCTGCTTTCTTTGACGTTGTAATAACTGTTGATTGAAAAGCAAGTGACAACATAAAAATAGATTAAAATTTTAAGTGAAAGAATTAATTAATATTTAAATTTATAAGGTAAACCTGAATTATGGGTTGCATGTGACATCCAATAACTCGGCATTTATAATACAGCATGAAGAAACATAATGTCTTATCAGAAATCACAGAGAAATTTAGTATGACAGTAGAAGTTCAAAGAAAAATTTTAAAACTGAACTGGATACTCAATTCTGGGCTCAGACATCAATCACTTTTGCTGTTATTTCTACCTGAGTTCGACAAATCGTCAACAGACACTTTGTGCTATGCAAGTGAGTCTGTTTTATAAAGAACTGCCAGGAATTACTCTCGTCCTGATTGCCACTTCCAGGGTGAGATTTTAAACAGTATAGTTGTTAACAGATAGACTTTTCTTAAGCCAGCCATAACCTCAAACCCATCAGACGGCAAATTTTTGGCCTTCCAAAAATTCCCTTCAAGCCCACATTCATGTCAATCTGATTTGTCCCTACTAATGTGCTAGAATTCTTGCATTTTTATGTTCTCATAGGAACAATATCCGCTTCCCCTGTGAATGATGAAGGTTGTGTTTCTGATTTACGATTATTTCTAAATTGAATAATTTAGAACCATTATTCCTATCTCATCATTCAGTCATGTATCATTACCTTTTAACACATTTAAGTAGATAATTTAATTTTTAATAATAAACTAACCTAGAGTATCGAGTTTGATTCCTGCCTGGGCAAATAGGAATTTATTTAGTGACAAACTCTCTATATAATATAATTGGCCCCAACCTGGCTAGAAAAGGGCGGTAACTTGTAGAAAACCCGTCCTAATTAGCCATAGTAGGAGATGTTAATAAATAATAATAATAAGCAAAAGTTTATAAAAAATAAATTAATGATCTACTTAATTAAATCTATATAAATAATACTCTTAGGTTTGCCTGTTTTCTATTTTAATTCGGCAGGGATAAATTGTTTACGTTTCAGAACACTCTATGAACTAAGGCATAAAAATTGAAAACCTTGTCTGTCCGTCCATTCGTTTGTTACTCAATTACTCAAAAACGGCTGAGGATTTTTATAAAATTTTATATTTGTTAGTCCATTACCCCAAGGTACAGTATAGACTATATGAGAATTTGAATTGTAACTAGGAGGGGGGTTTACTTAAACGTGAAAATACATATTTATCAATACGGTTTTATTGAAAAAATGTAAAGAACAAATTGTGTTTAGAATAACATTTTGGCCCTAAATCATTATTTATGAATTTTGACTTTCGCCTTCCGGGCGATATTCATGCTTCATGAAAATGACTAAATAGAAATGGGAAATTGTTTGAATATGTATTAAAGGAATGGGTATTGTTAATATGAACGATTTGATAAATATCTCCTCATACTTTGATACTTTATACCTCATACATTCTTCTATCACATTACAACAGAATGCCTGAAGAAAATTGTATCATATGTTTTCTCCAGATGCTGTGGTAATATAAATGTTTTATGTTGACAGGAAACTAGAGCGAATACAAAATTTGTCAATATTCATTCATTGGGCAGTTTAGGCTTCATGTCCTAAAACTATAAATATGACTAATTAGAAGGCAATAAATGGGTTATTCAGTTATATAATATTTATATTTCAAACATTATTATATCAATTAGTTTCCAGATAACAGCAGTTCTAATCATAAATTTGTATAACTGCATCACTAAGCATCTTATATCCAGCTTAAATTTCAAGTCGTGTTGCATAGAGAAAGAGAGGCAGAATTTAAGATAAGATGATCAGTATGCCATTCTGACCTCAGAGAAATCCAGTAAATTTCAGTTAGCAACCCGTGCATTACAGACTTTTTAAATTTAAATACACATTTATTTGATTGGACAATGGCTCATTGGAGAAGGTTATCACCCTTTTCTAACCAATGTGGCTCTAGAGGCTGTTTAGAGAGTAGAACTACAATCCAATTTACAAGTATGTGTGATTTCTTTACCCACGAAAGAAATAGCAGTACTAAAAACTGACAATGGTTTTCCTCTACTAATCAGAATCAAGAAGGAATATCTGATTCTGATAAAGATCACAGTGAATCAAGACACTTAATACAAACAATCAAGAGCAAATTCTAACTCCTTTCAATTGTGACAATAGACAGTGAAAAATATTTTAGTTTTAATACCCAAGAGGAATGTTATTTGAGAAGCATTTTTTAAAAGACTGGTTTAGTAAACTGATAGTAATTACATGAACCTCAAGACGAACAAAATCATTGGTGAAAATAATCCAAAACTCTGATCCAATGCCATTAGATAGATAAACTCCAATAAACCAATTGAAAAGGATACTTCACTATTGTCATTGGGAACTCTGTAATAATATTCAGTGGTTCTACCTCAAATGGAACTTCATGACGAATTAGTGAAGCAATGAGACGACATACAACTGCTGCTACTAAACTTTTGCCAGTTTTAAAATCTTATTTTTAATAAGATTGTTTTACTTATATTAAAAAACTAATAATGATAATATATAATATAACCACACTGGGAATATATTTAAACAGTAACATTAATAATATCATGGAACCAACTATCATTATCTACAAGAACAATAATGCTCATGAGTTTGATCGTCAATGCATACTAAATTGGGCAATACAGAAATATATGGTATATATCCTCTGGCACATCCTTATAGAAAGAGTGCATTTTAGTTTTGGGTTTATGGGATAGACAATGTTATTTACTGTTAATTTGATATGGTAATTACTAGGAGATCTAATTTGTGCTATCAATTTATGTAGTGCTTAAGGGAGGTTTAAATGAAAATAATTTTGAGAAGTTCCTGGGGAGAATACTATAACCCGATTTGTCTTTGTTTTCTAAATCTCGAGACAATAGCTGATTTCTTAGAGTAAGAAATATTCCCCTTAAGTTCCTCTTTAGTAGTTGGGGATCCTATTCCAACATCAAAATCAAAATTTAAAGAGATAAATAAGTGCTTTATTTGAGTTACCCAGTTTAATTTAACATTTTTAGATTGCAATTACTCAAGAATGACAGAGTCGGATATAACATTGTCAGGGAATCTATTACTATACATGGACAGAATTTCGCAAAACCAAAGCTTTGTTAAATTGTACAATTTGAACTCAAAATTTCAATGAAGCCACTTTAAATTTCTTTAATACTGTTTTGTTTAACTAAATTAAGTTCTTACTGGCTGTTTTAAATTATCTTAACCTTAGAACTCTTAAGATAGCACATGTTCGATCAGAAAAATTGAAGACAAATGTTTAACTTACATTAAAATTTTACTTTTGATTTCATACAGAGTTCCTAACGAGATTGTTCCCTTGATTTGCTCTTGCATAATTAGGACAAGAGTAATTTTTATGAATATTTATGTGTGTTTAATTTATCTTTCTGTGGTTTATCAGGACAGGTTATCATTCTTTTCTACTCAGAGTGCGAATCTGAAGAGAGCAATTGATATTTCAAATGTTGACAACCTGGGAATTTTCTAGTCTTGACTAAATTTACATAATCATATGGGTTAGTACAGTGCAAAGAAATATAGTATTTCTCTTAAACTATCTACTTTTCAGATTCCATCAAAATCATTATTATTATTTATAAACACTCACTTTTTTTTTCTACCAAGGATTTTATTTAATGAGTTTTCCAATAAATAATCCATCAAAATCAAGATGTTGGCATAAAATAGGTATGTTTGTTTGTTGAGGATGGAATCGCCCAACTTTATAATTAACTATGGACTAAAGTTTGAGCTTGGCAGACTGTCAAACTTGAAACCAGTTATCTTCTAGCCAGACAAATTCTGGATTCTATTGTAATGTATTGGCAGAAACATTTATCATCTAAAATAGAGACTTTGTAAAAGGCAACTTAGGAGTTATAAATAATACTATATACCCATTTTTGAAACATATTACTATAAGTTTGATTGGAAAAGACCAAAAACAGTAGTTCAAAACATATAACTTTATTGGCATATGAATCAATAACAAAACAAAAACAATTAAATCACAGAGAAATAATCAAATTGCCAGATTAGGTTTTAGGGTCTGAATCTCCAGATACACAGTCCTTATCAGTAAATGTCACTTTATCAATATCCAAATGTCCAGTCACAATGCCTTTTTTCACTTTTTCTCCCTTTTCAGCAAGAATTTCCTCAATATTTCTTTTGCCATTGAGATCAGAAAACCATCCTAAATTGTCAGCTATCAAATGGTTGTTTTTACAACCCTCGCACTCCACAATCACTACACCTTTAGAGTAGGCTATTTTAGAAATAGTTTTGGAATTCCGGGTATTGCATTTTTTACAGGTGAACTCAAGGAGATACCTTGATTCAATTTTATTAAGAGCCTGGCCAAACAGTGGTGGATTGGTCTTGAAAGTTCTTTTAGGTGAAAACCATTGGTAGAGAGTTGACACTGCTCTCAACTGTGGAATCCTTTCTCCATTAGCAATCCAAACCCTTAGAGGCAGAGAACTGGCTACTCTTCTCAACATTATATTAACTTAAGTATAGATAAACGCAACTAACAGTGTTCAAAAAGAGTAATTTATAAGTACCAAATAGAATCTACACTCAAAAATCACTATTCAAATAATCACACTTAATCCATGCTGAATAATGTAGACCAACCAACTTCAAATGTCAAAACTACTAACTCAATGTAAAAAAATCCCCCTTCGCCAAAGAGGCATAAAACTATGAGCAAAGAGGAACATCATCCAATAACTAAAACAAGGGATGCACTTAAGTGTTCATAAATAATTCAGGGATACTACTTTTTTTTTTTTTTTTTTTTTTAACGTAAACTTTATGTTACCACAGATATTCGGGAATGATTACCCATTACTAACCAAGATCGAGGGTCTCATGGACAGAAAGGCTTATGAGACAATATGGGAATTTTACACGACAACAAACTAACAATTTGATCAGTTTAACATTATAAATAGATTTAAAAAATAATGAGACACTTGTTTCTCAAACTGAAAAGTACAATGTAGGAGCCAGTACTTGCAAAGGAACAGCTTCGCGGAGATTCTAAATAGGGCTACAGATGAATACGCTTACAGCTCTAAATTTTAATTTTCTAATTATTATATTATTGTACGAATAATAGACGAAAAAAGGCTAGTAATAATACATCTATGTACTTGTCATTATTCTTAGTAGCGCTACTTCCTTGAAACTGTAATCTCTGCTCAATAGCTCCAGTATTTCATTGCGTCGATATTGACGATTCGCAAATAAATGTCGAAAATATATTTTATTTTAAGGTTTTATTGTAAACTAGCTTCGCTGTCCGCGGTTATTAGTTAACGTATAATGTTTTCTCGTGGGAATATAAAATTGGATTATGTATACACACAATAACCCAGTCGAACACAAATGTCCAGTATGTAATATGTTTAATAAGCGTGCAATCGGTTCGGGTGTAATGACCCTGATTTAAAAATGTCAGTTACATGTATTCATGTTTGGACTAGCTGATTCCGTAAATGGATAGAAATAACAACGTTTTACCGTCGAAATATGTAGTAATATATTTGGCTACTGGTGAAGTTAGGTGAGAAGGAGTGAGGATTTAATTGAGCTTGAAAAATAAAATATAAATAGCTCGTTTATAACTAACATTAAAATCACAGAACATATGAACATAAAATTGTTAAAGACATTTTTCCGATGGATCGCGTACGCAGAGATATTTACTTTTTTAGAATTGTACAACATTCTATTGGGTTTCTTACCATTTTAATGGTCCTACTTTTGCCATTATAATAAGGAACTTCATTTTACTTCTACATGAAACGTGAAAGATCAAGTTGAGAAACGATAAAAAGGAGGATGTGCGGCCGCTGGAAAGTTGACCCACAAACACCCAATTTTTAAGGGACTTCAAATTCGTCATTCATTAGTTTGGATCTACCGACAATTTAAGAAATTATTGAAATATATGCACTACACGAGTACTATCTGGAATGCGAACCAATACAACCAAACAATTTATTTTTTTCTTTCTTTGGTGAGATAAATTATATAAAAATTAAAATAATAAATTTTTATTATATAGTCATTCATATTCGTGTTATCTTTTACTATAAATTAAAAAATATCATTAGCTGTAAGCATCAAAATAAATATCAAGTAGGCCGGTGTAAAGGTTACTCTTTCTTTACGTATAGCGAAACATTTCTAGAGGCCGACATGGTTGCTGTGAGTATCCTTTTTCATCACTTAAATTACTAATATTTCGTTAATATTAAACTTAGCAATAGAGAGCTTTTTTGTATATTTAGTTAATATTAGAGGATTGTTTTCATTTTTGGATTATTTCATGTTATTTGTCTATTATAACCTGCTCAGCCATGCAGGATTATTCTTTCAATAGTTATAAGAAATCTTAAACTTATAAAAGAAACACTCGTTTTGATTTATTAATAACTAATTAATTAACATGTTAATTTTTTAGCAAGGAGATAAGAAGAAGAAGGCAGCTCCCCCTGTTCCTGCTAGTGGTGGGGCTGGTGGCAAGAAGAAAGCTGTAAAGAAGGAACCTAAGGATAAATCTAAGAATGTTATGAAAGAAGTTAGAATTAGGAACCTCTGCCTTAACATCTGTGTGGGCGAATCTGGTGACAGGCTGACTAGAGCAGCTAAGGTATTTTTTGTTTTTCTATAAGTTTTAAAATTTACCAAGTAGTTAGTATTAAATCATAAAAATAAACAGGCCAATGCATTAGTTTGTTTTTTCAATGACAAGAGATCAATTAAAAGAATTCATGTAATCCGCAAAATTTAATGATTTTCACCATTCTTAAGCTGTGAGTTTTTGTTCGTCCACTATTGTTTTAGTTTAGACATTTTATTTTAAATGCGAGCTTTGTTAAGAATATATAAGTTTAATCTTAGAACTCATTTTTACTAATTACTGGCAGTGTTTACTGAGTTTCTTGATGTTTTGTTTCATCCTGTTTGTTCAAGCAATGTAAAAACAGGTTGTTGCTTTATGAAACTTTTTAAAATTAAATAGTTGTAAGAAACTGTTAATTTAAAAAAAAAAAAAAAACAACTAAAAATGTAAATTTCAGTTCTCTCTTTTTTGCTTGATGCTAAAGCTATGTTAGGCTACTATTCTTTCTAATTATCACTAACGATTTTATCCAAATAATACAGCACCAAATTTATTTCCAAGCTCAAATTCATGAATTACACCTGCCAACCAAGAGCCTTAAAAACTATGGATTCTAAAGATTGATGCTTCTTTATTGAATTGTATTTATTTCTTAGTAAAACAAATTTGAGTTGGAGCTTTGTTACACTAGTATATTTAAAACAATTATTAATATTTTTAAATTGAATGTTTTCAAATTTTGCAATTTCATAGAAATTGGTTATTGATAAATGATATACATTAACCTCTTCTAACCTGGTTGAAGCCAATGGTTTTTTTTTTTTTTTTTTTTTTTTTTATTTATTTATTTAGATACACCTTTGAAATAAATTATGTGTACCCACTTGAGTATTAATCTCCATCAGTTTGAAGTTTACTAAGAGTGGCAACAATACTTTAACTTGTTGTAGAGGCACTGTAAATCTGTCAGCAATAATTTCAGGGTTTTGTGTAGTGGAAATAATTGTTTTGAATCATTCCTGAAATATATGTACCTCTGCTACTATACTAATATCTTCTCACCTTTGCTATTTCATGGATATATTGCTAACTGATACTCTTATTGTAGCTCAGAAATATAATTTGTTGGTACTTTCCATTGGATGCTGATTCAGAAATTTCTGAACTGTATTTTGTATAGTTAATGGTAGACTTAAATATATAACATTATTCTATATTGAGTTTGTTTTTTTATTGCCTTCAGGTACTGGAACAGTTAACTGGCCAGCAGCCAGTGTTCTCCAAAGCTAGGTACACTGTGCGATCATTCGGTATCAGGAGGAATGAAAAAATTGCTGTCCACTGTACAGTACGAGGGGCTAAAGCTGAGGAGATCCTTGAACGAGGTCTTAAGGTAAATTTTTATTTACTTTTGGTCAAACATAAATTATCATTGCTTTTTATTCATATAGTATTGTAGATAGTTTGTTTTTTAAAAGAGTTCCAAATGCAGTAACTAGTTATACAACGTGTTTCTTGTAGTTTTTCCTAGTTATAGAGCTATTCCTTATTTTAGCTAATTTAATAAATCATTCTTTGAAGTAGGGGATAGGTGCTAGTCTAGTGGACAAAATGACTATAACGAGCTACTAGAGGTAAAGGTGCTAGTTCCCCGTGAAACCCACTAACCATTGTGGGACAACTAAGTAACTACTAAAATAAATAATTAGACATTTCTTGGTGTGTAAACCCTCTTCAATATCATGAATATTGTTTCAAGTTGACCACTTGACCTCACACCAAGGCTGTTAGTCCTTCATGGACTCTTTAAAGCCAAAGGTTTTTCTATAAATGTCCCAAATTAAATGATAAAAATTAAATTATTTATTAACGTCCATTTTTTGCAACTAACGCTAACTGGGATGAATTATATACAGGTTACCACCCTTTTCTACCCAGAGTAGCACTCAGGATTTTTTTAATGAATCCCGTCACTAAATAAATTGTTTTGTCCAGGTGGGAATCGTACTCGCCACTCTAGGTTTACCATGTGATAAAATTTAAATGATAGTAATATTTCATTTTGTTTCATTTAAGTGATATTTTGAATGCTAGTACATAGCATATATGTGTGTTATTATTTATTAACGTCCATTTTTTGCAACTAACGCTAACTGGGATGAATTATATACAGGTTACCACCCTTTTCTACCCAGAGTAGCACTCAGGATTTTTTTAATGAATCCCGTCACTAAATAAATTGGTCCAGGTGGGAATCGTACTCGCCACTCTAGGTTTACCATGTGATAAAATTTAAATGATAGTAATATTTCATTTCGTTTCATTTAAGTGATATTTTGAATGCTAGTACATAGCATATATGTATGTAGCTAGCACCAGGAAATTTAACTATTATTGTCATTGTCATAAAGAAAAAAGTTATCCATAAAATAAAATAGATAATGGTCTTTAAATCCTTAAAATAGTAACGAAACAAAATTTGTAAATAAATAAATATGTTTATATAGTTCAATAAAGTTAAAAATGGCAAAATAAAATACCCATCATTTCTAACAGTAACATTCCACTTGGTTTTCGCTTTTCTTAATTACATGAAGATAAATTACCCTTGAGACCAATAGTTCAGGCTATACTGGTCCTATACATTTTTTAATTTTAAGGCTTGTAAAAATTTTAGAAAGTGAACTTTAACCTTTTGTACTTGGCAAACCACTTGGCATTTATAATAGAGTAGGACTGATAAATGTTTTTGAGAATATCACATTTCTAAGGAATTCTTATTCAAATCTTTTTAGAAGTGCTGAAGAATTATATATGACTAATTCTGTATTTTTATAGGTACGAGAATATGAATTGAGGAGAGACAACTTTTCTGACACGGGTAACTTTGGTTTTGGTATCCAGGAACATATAGATCTTGGAATCAAGTATGACCCCAGCATAGGAATCTATGGTTTAGACTTCTATGTTGTCCTTGGCAGGCCAGGTATATTTATGTTCATGTTTATTAAACTAAATGTTGATTAATTTTGATTTTGGTATGCTCTTGAGCCTTATATAAGAAATAGTATGTTGTAACTATTATGCTAAGTTTAAAGGAACTTGTTGGTTAGGATTCAGTGTTGCCAAACGGAGAAGGAAGACTGGTGTAGTTGGATTCCAGCACCGACTTACAAAGGAAGATGCTATGAAGTGGTTCCAACAGAAGGTAATCTACTTCTTTATTCTCCCTCATTTATTTCTTAATCTATTGAATATTTTTTATAACAGGTATTTTTTTTTGTCTTTTCAGTATGATGGAATCATTTTACCTGGCAAGAAGTAATTTTTATCTTCTTTTACTAATAAAAGTTTTTATTTAAACCTTGGTTTTATTTCTTATTACTACCTTGTACTTAGTGGAAGGTGTTTGGGTGTGATTTTAATTGTTCCTGTTATTATTCTCAATATTTCGTTCTCTTAATGTTCCAAAATATAAAATTGGATTTTTTGAAAATAATTCTTTTACTAAGTGTAATGATAAAGTAAAATTATGATTATCCATGTTCAGAATTTTTAAAAAGATAATTTTTTCCAAAGGGGATTTTAATCCTAAATATAGACATTCCACAACTAAAATGCTTAGGCATTGGTTTTTATGAGCTCAGTACTGCCATACTGCTCAGTTTGATTCAGTCTTTGTTATACACACAGTCATTCTGAACTGTCAACAATGAGTCAACATTTTTATTGCAAAAAAGTGATGAATATAAATATTGAGGTGCAGATAGGTTTTGAGGGATTTGTAAAAGCTTGCACAACTAGCATTAAATCGAATCAGAATTGGGTTCATGCTTGAATCACCTCAAAAAACAAGAACTTTTTTCAATACAGAATCTGTATGCTTCCAGAAAGGTGGGGAAAAGTTATAGCTAATAATACTTAGACAATACTTAAAATAAAATAAATTTTATCTATTTCAGGCAATTAAGCTTGAACGTTATAAAAATAACCTCCAATAGTATTGAAGTTTGGTTTGCATGGACACTATGCATAACTTGAATGAAATCAAAGAAGTTTTCAAAATCATATCACATGGTGAATCCACTTTGGTGAGAAAAAGTCACCATCATCTGACATCAAATCTCCTCGTGATGAGCAGTTTCACCCTTTTCATTCACTATAGTGGCTTTGCGCAATAAAAGAGTTAAAAAAGGAATTCTATTTCTAGACCAATTGTTTGAAAAAAACAAAATGAAAAAAATCAGGTGAAAATTTGATGCTTTACAAAACCCTATCACTTCAGACTGTTTCAAACACTATTTACATCACATTACCTAACATTCATTATGCAACACAAAACAGCACTCTGGCTAATACATTTATCAAAAACTAACTTCGCTCTTAAAAAATTGAAAAAATCAAATCCACCCACTCTCTTCCTTACACTAAAAACACGAGTACCAGAACATAATTACAGAAAACAGGACAGAACTTATATATTATATACAGATAGCTCGAAATATGCATTAAAATGTGACTCAACAGCCATCGTGGGGAACAAATTACTAACGTGTAGACTAACCGGACTTATCAAATAACGTAACTGCTGAACTACAAGGCTTCTTGTAGTTGCAACACCTTACTGACGTACAACAAGACAAAAGTCCTGTTTTTACTGACTCCTCAGTTTTATACAGTCAATACTTGATCTTTACTCAGCTCACTCACTCACGAGACGACTTTAGGAACTACTAACTAACTTAGAGACGCAGATGGATAAAGTGATAACTATTCATTGGATACGAGGGCATTCAGACATCATGGAAAATATTTTACATGCAAAATTAGAACTCAACACACTACAGATTGATCACATTGCAGCACACGATGCCTTTAAGCTTATTAAAAAAGAGGTTAGCTTAAAATGGGAAGTGGAATGGCGTCAGACACACACACAAAACTATGAGAAATAAATGACACTTTTCGTGAATGGCTGTCAAGTAATCGGGACATTAGAACAGAAGTAGTTCTTGCTCGTTTCAGACATGGCCAAACACTTACAGACTGCAGACTAATAACCACAAGAGCTTACCCACCAACCTATCAGAACTACTACACGACAACAGCCCATACATTATACAATCATGAAACACCTCAAATAAACACATAGATTTAACATGAAATAATTAAACATTAGACTTAATTAATTAGATTTTTGCTCATAATATCCACTGGAGAAAAAAAATAACCATGCTTTTATCTGATACATGACTGTAGATTTTTTAGCCTTTTTTTTTTGGATTTTATAAGGTGGCTTTACCAAAACTATTTTAGTTCTATAATAAGAAAATGTATGAATCGCTTAAATTGTGACACACCTAAATAATACAGTTCTGGTTATTTAGGACACAATATAAGACTACTTCTTGCTTAATGAGGAACTCAGCTCATTGATTTCAATTTGTCTCCAGTGAACAACTTAGGCTTTCACTATTGATCCTGCCTCCTGGCCATGTGGACAGCATAGCTTTTTAATATTGAACATGCGTTCTGGCCATTGAACCTGTCTTCTCACGTGAACAAAAGATGAGTTGTCTGCTAAGAATCCTATCTCCCAATATCACACCGTTAAACAGATCAAGGAAATTTGACTGGCCTTTATGTGTTCAAATGTGCCATTTCTCACAAAATCGAATCAGGGATTGGGGAAGCTAAGAAACCCATACTTTTTGAAGGAATTGAGATGGTTTCTATTTGGCTATCTGACCGTCCAAAATATGGATGAACTAGGGCTTCCCTCCCCCTGATTTTGTACCACCTACAAAATAGCTTCAGGATGAGAAATAGATACTTAAAATGGCATTCTTCTGTTTCATAACACCCGTCAGAACGTATTCTGAAAAGTAAAGATCAATTTTTTGTCTACATCCTAAATTTATGAATCAAGTGGTTTCCAATTTGAAATAGTTATAAAAGATTTTGTCTGTATAGTATCAAGTGAACAAAATTAATAGGCTAGGGGAGAATGCAAAGGAATTTTGTCCAATTTCATATTATAGGAGTGTTAGGAAAAGCAGCAATACATGTCATTACTCTATTTCAACTTAAGCAGAGGTTTTTATGCTTTTTAATTTATCCATTCAAATCTACCCTGGAAGGCCAAACAATAGGAGACAAAGCTTATTTAAATCAGCCAATGCAACCTATTTGGTTATTAGTTTGTGGAATATTTGTTTTCCTTTTAATTGTTGGCTAACAAAAAAAAAACTATTAATCCTTTATGTCATTGTTAGGTTCATTTTGTTCTCTCCTTTCAACATTGAGTATCTCCATAAGAATGTTGTATTGGGAATAAATATGGCATTAGGCATTGAAGAGTTTATTTATTTATTTATTAACGTCCACTTTTTGCAACTTAGGCTAATCGGGTTGAAGAGTTTATTATGAAATATGTTTAAGGAAATTTTTAGTTTGTTGAGAAATTTTTGAATGTGTAATTTCAGCATCTCCCAGAAAGAATTTACTTTTTGTAAACATTAGTGACATATTTGCAGAACTCCCATTAGGCTTTGTATGCTTTACCTACTTAGAGAAAACAAATATATGATATATTACATGTTACTGATTGTTGTTGAGATCTTTCCCCCTAACTATTAGGGATTCAATTTTTCAATTGGTGAGATTCACTGGCATGTAAGTAATTGGAAGATAGGAATTTGATAGCTTTATGTAAAACAGATGTAACTATAAAAAATGACAATTTTGTTTTTATGGAACTGTGTGTTCTACTTTTTGAGAAACCTATGTCACATCCTGTAACAGTTTTTATTTATAAATGTGTTGAAGATATTGTGAGAAAGATACTGTCTTTATGACTCCCTGTTGCTGCTGAATATTGTAATGTTAAACTACCTCATTTACTCATATTAAACTATAATAATAATAATTTTATTAAATTCTGTGTTTGTAAGATTGCTATTTCTGTATTCTTCTTTGTTTTGTTTCTTTCTTCCATCAGTAAATTTGATCTTTTCATCTTCCGCGAAACAACAGACAGCTGTATGATAGAAAAAAGTTTCAAAGATGTTCTGGCAGGAAACTGCCTCTCAATTGAAATGTAAGGTATTGTCCACAGACATCAGAATTGGAGAAGTATTCTTTTAACAAAATGCACCAAGGCTAATTTTTAGATTTTATAAGAATCCAGTTTTAATCAACAAAGAAAATTTAACAGTGATGAAACTTGAGGAAAATAATGTTTCTGATAGAAGTTTTAATATTTTGATGTGCCTAGGAAGCAATGGAAATTATACTAGACACAGTATTGCAACAGACCTCGTCACATAACTATCATCACTTATATACATCAAACGATATGCCTGTATCTATGTAGAATATGTTCAGTGTGATAATGAGATGTGAAACTTGAAAAAAAAAAAAATGTATTAACAAGATTGCTATTTGTACATTTCCTGTGGTGCCTAATACCTATAATTTGTTAACAGCTTTTTATGGTCTACTCAATTACTAAAATCATGGAAAGATATTGAAGTGTGTTGAGTTCTATTTTCATGTATATTTTGTAAACTCGAGGGAATTGAATTTTTTATCCAGCTTCATAATATAAGAGGTTTAATGTCCTTATTCTAACTTTCATGATAATTTTAGATCTTGTGGTTATATTAATTTCACATTAAGTGATTGAATTAAACTTCAGTTAAAGTGACCCGAAGCTATGACAAAAAATTGTTCCCGCCAAATTTAAATAGAAAATCTGACAAAGATTTGTACTTCTGTATGCTATTAAGAGATTAAGTAATATTTGAAAGGAGTTTAAAACAATACTTTGACATTAGAAAGTTTAAAATTTTCAACCAAATAAGTTATATCTGAGTGGAATTGTAACTCACCTAATCTAGGAAGATGTTAGCATCAAAAGGCATTATTAAGGTAGTGAAAGAATTTTGAAAAAAAAGATAAATTATCACAGACATTTTATTACATAAAAATAACATTAAATAACAAAAATATACATTTTAACAACTTCTTAAAATAAAATAAAAAAACAAAGACAATATATCTGAACAGGATATGGTCCTTGTATAGTCCACAATAGTTGAGGGAATAGATTTCTTAAAATACAGAATTTCCTTTTTTGCAGAAACTAACTTTAGTGGGACAACTTTCCATATCACCTTGTAACCTAAGATTTTTTAATTTCTTTTTGACCAGAGTAACACCTTCTAATTGTCATATCTTTATGATAAATCACTTATTAAGGCCCTAGTGATAATATTTTTATTCAGGGATTATACCAAAAATTATGAATTTTTCAAGTTTGTAATCTTATTTCATTAAAAATGGATGAATGTCCATCCCTTCAATAATACAATTTCTGAAAACACTGCCTAATCTTTTAACTAATATGGTCAGAAATACTGTAAGTGAAATAAGACCCATAATTTTTGGTAGAACCGTGTCAACAACAATGAATCCTACATGCAGGTAAACAGGGCTTTTACATTGCATTGCTAATGCTGTCGAGATATGAGCCTTTCAGTGCCATTTCTGGGCTGAAGGCCCTATGGAAATCTGATTAGAATACTTACAAACCATGTATTGAGTTACATAGGCATTATTTAATTACAGGAGGGTGTTTTATAATATTACCTATCTTTTTAAATTATATTCAACAGTGTTTAAATAAAACTATTTCTTCATTTACAAAAGTAAAACCGAAAAATTAGAGAATATAAAAAACAAAAATTCTATAATGGCACGACAAAGATGAAAAGTATCCAGCAATGGTAGGTAGTCCCATAAAGCATGTAAGGAGAGTTTACTTGATTCAGTATACCTGCAAATCTTGTATATAAAAATATATTGTCATCATATGGACAAAGGTCACGTCTCTTTTACAGTGAAAAGGCTAATCATGCTTGCTAGCTCCAATACACATGTGTGACAATGGAGGACTTCAAAAGTCAAAAAAGGAAATCTCCATGGCAGTCAATTTATCATCTGGCAACTGGAATCTCATTTTATAAAAGGTTGAAGAGATTTAGCTCAACACTTTAGTCCACTAAACACCAATTATAGGGTTCTTGGGGATGGTATATTCTTCATGGTAGGGCTAACAGCGCTCACTGTCCTCGCCACTTCATCTCTGAAGTAATTTATTGTTCTCATCAAACCTTCTTCTAAAGGAACCTGTGAATCAGGTTAAATGAATAGTCATTTAAATCATATGAAGTCTATTTTTTTTTATTTTGTCATAATTAATATTTAAACAATGTATTGTAAATCAATATCTCAAGTATATTAGCAGAATCTTCCCAATGTCTATTGATCTTACCTAGGAGATGACGAAAATGAGGCCATTTTAAAATTTACATATATAATATTTGTCTTATCATTAGGAAATTCAATACTAAACATTTTATGTAAAACTAAAGAACAAGTTTGTTAAAAGCTGAAATCAGACTGGAGGAGTGGTTCTAAAAAAATGCAGAGAACAGCAATTTTCGAACTTTAATAGTTTAACAAGATTGATTCTATAACATTTTATGATCTGACAAATAATAAGGAAGATATTTTGAATTTGCTAATTACCCCCACTATTCCTGGCCCGACTTTTGCAAATCACAGATATGATCTTAAGTGTTGAATAAAACGGTTTAATATCGGGTATGATATAGATCAAATGGACACTTTCGAAACCAGAACGCAAAACATTAATTGATGAAATCTGCTAAAATGGTTGTTTGCTTATACAAGAAATAATTAAATTATTAGTTCTAAGAAGGTGTGGAACCATCCAGTTATACGGCCACACAAAATTAGATTTTTATGTCTAGTTCAAAATCCTTGGACTAGCAAATTTTCTGTCAAAATGATTCTTTACAAATAAATCCAGGCTATTAAACAACATATATCAGGAGTCATAAGAAGCAATCCTTAGCCTACTTCTCTACAACATACAATATTATTAACTGGCACTATTCTGATGTCTTAGCAGCACAACCTAATGGTAGCATTTGAACTGTACAAAGGAACAAGCACCTTAACCCTTTTAGGGCATATTTTGATGACTAGTAAAACAATTATATTTGTCTAAAAAAAGTGTTAGGCAGTCTATAAATGAATGTTAATAAAATAAAAAAATCGAGAATAAGTGACTGGAGAAGCCGCAATTGTGGGCTTACCCATAAAGCAGGTCGGCCTGCCCGGGGATTACCAGTTGCGGAAAAGCCAAAATTCTACCCCCCCCCTTTGCCCAGCCAGGAAAGGGTTCGGCTCATTACCTGTTCCTATCCCCTTGTGTCTCCAGTTGAAGCTCTCCAACTGAGTAGTTTCAACAAATACATTATATTGTTACCTCCTGACATCTTCTCAGTCTTGAGTTTTAATGAGTATGGGAGGAGTTCTAGCTAACAGGTGTTACCCTATAAAGGGTTAATGCATGTTATTGCAGCAAGGCGAAGGATAAGATTTTGTTCTTTGTTGCTGATGGTGGCACTCCCATGACTAACATTATGTAACCCAAAATTTCTTGAAAATGAAAATATAAAACAATAACTAGAGGGAATAATACTAGGAGTTTAATGTGGATGTCTGAAGGTTCATACACGGTTTTTTCTACTTTATCTATCATTAAACAAACAAACCCTAATTGGTGGCGATATTGACACCAATACGAATGTATATTAAGGAAATTTTCAAGTTATAAAATATTTAATTACCTTGGGTTGCCAGTTTAAATATTTTCTGGCAACAGAGATGTCAGGCTTCCTCCGTTGGGGATCATCTTCTACTGCTTCAGTACTTCCGATTGGGTTATTACCTCCAACAAGCTTCTTTATATAAATAGCAAACTCTGAAAAAACAAATTTATATCATAGCATGTTAGTTATCTTCCAACAAAGTATTAAGCCCTTAAGTTTCTTTTAGACATATATAACCTTGAATTGTTAGGATGTGCAGTGTGATTGTCAAGAAAGTATATTTAGCACAAAATTTCCTAAGTTCTGCTTGAAAATAAGGGGTTAAAAATACAAATTGAGGTGTTTCGTCTTTTTCTTCTATCGTGAAAATTGTTTCAAAGCCCCAGGCAAATTTTGTAAGTTATTATGGAGAATTCATGAAAATTAAAAACATTGGATCATAAGGAAATCTACATGAGTTTTTACTGTTTTTATTTATGGTATGAGTCGACTGCTTTCGCCCAGTATATGCACTTAATTATATCATAAGGTTAAGGTACCCGGCGATGCCCAGGGAATAATTTTTGACTAAAAGTTTCCTAAATAACACTTTACAACAATCATATTGAGTTTAAATGCATATTGTCTTTTGTCATAATGACATTTACCAAGTAAAGTTTATTAAGTATAGGAAGTACATAGTTATTTCAATAATGTAAACATATTGGAGGAAATAAGATAATACCTAGTCCTGCCATAAATACTGTTACAAAAGTTGGATTTTGTTTAATCCTTGGGTATTGTTTATATAATCTCCACCTCTTATCACATGTTTATTTGACACATAAGAATAATAATCCCAATCAGTTAGTATTTTTCTTTCACTCGGTTAACATGGAGTGGGGTGATAAAGAAAACCGGATCGCTGTGCTCGCCTTACACAAAGTTGGAAAATGCAGATCAGAGATTTTCAACACCCTGAAACCACTTGGATCAGCCGTATGTTCGTGTACCAAACTATAAACAGGTACAATGAGACCTCATCTGTAAGTGACAGACCTCGACCAGGTCGTCCCCGCACTGTGAGAACAGTTAATGCAGTGAGAGCAGTGGCTGCTCGAATCAGAAGAAATCCCATCCGAAAACAAAAAATTTTGTCCCGGGAAATGGGAATCTCTGGCAGATCAATGTCTCGCATAGTAAAAAGGGACCTTAGGATGGGTGCATTCCGAAGAATGACCGGACAAAGGCTTACCATTTCTCTGAAACAAATTAGGGTGGATAGATCAAAAGTGCTTCTTCGCCGTTATGCCGATGGACTTCATCGAAAAATTTTGTTTACCGATGGGAAAATTTTCACGATAGAGGGAAAATTTAATCGCCAAAATGATCGTGTTTACGCGCACAGCTCTAAAGAGGCCCAGGAAGTCATTGGAAGAGTGGAAAGAGGTCACCACCCTTCTTCAGTGATGGTGTGGTGGGGAGTTTGTTATGATGGCACCACAATGCTTCACTTTTGTGAAAATGGTGTTAAAACATCAGCTAAAAACTATCAGGATGATATTTTGGAGCCAGTTGTCAAGCCTCTGAATGAAACTCTGTTTGCTGGAAGTCACTGGGTTTTCCAGCCACAGTGCACACCCTAATTTGGAAAGCCTCAAACAATCACTGGTCTGAGCTGTTCAGCGTTTTCCTCAAGAAGTGCTGCGTGCTGCAATTGATAACTGCCCAAGAAGATTAAAAGCTTGTGTGAAGGCAAAAGGGGAACATTTTGAGTAATTGTATTTTTATGTTACTCTCTGTATATACAAAATTTATTTTACAATAAAGGTTTTTGAAGAATTGATTGTTCTTTTGATTTCTGTGTATATTTCCTTGTAACAATATTTATGCCAGGACTAGGTATATACCACAAATAAAGAGTTTGATTCCCCACAACTTCCTCTGTCATATGTTATGCAAATTCAGCACGACTTTGTTTAAATTATTCATCACAAAAATTATGTAATTGAAATACTCTTATAGTTTACATTTCTATTGGAAATAAATAAGAAAGTGATTTTCTAGTGAAAATAAATCACAAAGTTATTTTGCAGTGAAAATAAATAACAAATGCGGTGGGGAGGGGAGGGGGGGGATTATAGGGAGATTTATAACCTCATTCATCCAAATCATACTTAGAACTATCATATTAGTCTAAAAACATTACATCATTTGTCATAATATGCCTAAATCTAAAATCAACTTTAATAAAATTCTCCTTTATTATAATAAATTTAATACTAATAAAATTGGTTTCCTGTAATAATATTTAGTGTATATCATGTTTATACTGTGTTATATGACAAAAAGGTCACCTAGGTATCAATAGTTACTTTAGGAAAAAAACAAGCATGGAACAAATTATGGCGATTTTTTATTTCATGCCTTAGAACCCTACTACCCTAGAAAGGTACACCTGCTCACCCTAGAAAGGTTGCTCATTTTCATAGAGGAGCTGATGCTAATTCACATACAGAGTTATTTTTAGTTTGTGTGTGCCCAATAAAATTGTTGACTCCCGCTCTAGTTTTTAGCATATATCTCGTTTATACTTTGTTATACGATGAAAATGTATATGATAAAAGTCAATCTTATTAACAAAATAAACAACTTACATTATGTGCATGTTGGCCAAAAAACCAATTGGAAACAAAATATTTTTTTATGTTTTATTAGGAAACAAAATTACTTAGTCAACAAAAAGAAATGCTTGAGTAATTGACATACCTGTAATAGAGTATTCTACTGGGTTTCCAAGGTTCACAGGTTGTGTATAGTTAGAGTTCATAAGCAAAATAAGGCCATCTATGAGATCAGAAACATACTGGAAGGATCGAGTTTGATTACCATGACCATAAACCTATAACAAAGAACGGTTATATAAATGATGAAAAAAACACCTAGTAGTAAAAGCTCAAAATAATATCTCATATTTTTAAAAAAATAATTTTTTTTAGCCAAATTCCCCTAAGGGAAATCAACTTTTGAGGTTGTATTCTTGATTTGATTTTCAAAAAATGTCTTGAAATGTCATCGATACTACCTAGATGACATACTGAGGTCTGGTCAAATTGATATATACAGGGTGATTAGACTATATATATGTTCATCCCCCTAGACTATAATTTTTGGAATATCGATATGATTTTTCATGGATCACAATAGAGCCAAGTTCTATATCTTTTGAGAATATGTCAAATTTCCCAGCCTTCTCTAGTAAACCTAAATCTGGACTTTCCAATGGAACAAGTTACTTTTTTTTTTTTGATGAATTTTTGTCAAAAAGAAAATTTTAAAACAATTTTTTCAGGGAAATTTTTGGTCTGATGTGTAATTTTGACCCAGGGAGAGTCAAAAATGATAATTAAGTTGAAATTAGAAAACCAAAAATGTTTGCAATTACAATACTCTCTTTAGTCATACTAGGAACTAAAAATATTGGATAATCTTACCTAGAGATTTGCTTTAGTTCTAATAGGTTACTGTGGGGTAGCTCACCACTAAGTGCTTCATTTGACTATATTGGTAGGCCTACATTTTACCTGCCCCTGTGTCAATAGGGCAAGCGCCTTTAACAAGAAAAAGTCCGTCACGCAGGGGCTGTCTAAACTAAGCAGATTTCTCACGTGAAGTTATACAATAGAGAAATCTCCATACGAGCCGAACAGTTACGGAAACGGCCGAACTAGCTTTTGGCAGGAATCTCACTCATCCGTTATCTGCCCACATTTAATAAAAATGCAAATATCTCGGTTAATATTCAAGATAGAGAATAAATCTATAGAACAATATTTATAGTAAATTTAATTTGCAATACGATTGGTTCTATACAATTTTTTGATCCGACTATGGTAACGGAGATATTTCGAATTTTCGAAAATCCCCCCCTAAACCCCCCTCCCACTGGTCCGATTTCAGCCATTAACGAACTTGATCTGTCTTTTTGCATAAAACGTTTAAATATCGAGTTTGGTAACGATCAAACAAAAATTGTGACCGCTAGACCGTTAACAGATATATATATATATATATATATATATATATATATATATATATATATTATTTTGAACGGACCTCATTTTCGCCTTCTCCTGGGTAGGATCGATGGACATTTGAAGAAATTTTTCGAAAATCGCGTCATGAGTATGACCTCAATAGCTGATTTCCCTTAAGGAAAATCTGCTGAAAAACAAGAAAAAATTATAGAACTTCATCACAATTCATGACCCAAATATACATGCCCCCAGGCTAATTAGACTCAACATTATTTCTCAAGTAAATTCAAAACACTCTTAGTAGTATTTATAAATACTAAAGTTTACAATACTTACAGTAATCGTTTTATTTCTGAGGGCTTGAAGGATGAAGTTGGAGACGACTCTGCCATCATCCATGTGCATCCTTGGTCCATACGTATTGAATATACGAGCAATCCGAACAGCAACGTGATAGTGCCTTGCATATGCAAATGCTAGAGACTCAGATACTCTTTTTCCTTCATCATAACAAGAACGGGGACCTAAAAGAAAAAGCAACCTATGAGATTTGAAAAGACTGAAATCTGCAATCAAGTTAAAACTGGTTTAGTTAGTTCCATCTTTAGACAAACTTCATATTTTTTTTTTGTTAAATCCACCCAATTAATAAAATATTTGAACAATGGAAAGGATGAGATACAAGAACAGTAAACATTTCCTTGAAAAATGTGTGAACAGAATTATTAGGTTTTCAGTTTTCAAGTAATAACACTAGATATTTTAATAGCATCTTCCATTAATTTCTTAATCAATAGAAATACCCAATCACTTGTATTTCATACCACTGATTCATGCTGTCATGATTGACGTCATCATTTGTCAGTTTTTCTTCAGTAATAATGGTTTATTCTACGATTGGGCAGACTAAGTATGATGGAGGGTAAGTGTTTAGTGACTGGAGGAAATTTATGTGTTTATAAAAGAATAATATTACATTATCTTTATCATCATTGTTATAATAAGAGGCACCACTGCTCTAGAAGGAAAAGAATTTTTCATTAATGCTATCATGGGCAGATAATATTTGTGGTGCAATCTTTTGCTGACCTATCCTCCTACTACCTTTGCTCCCCATTAACAGCTACAAATGTAATTTTTTTATAGATATCTTTGTAGTTTCTGTTTTTATACATAATTTTTCTCTATCTTGAATACTAACCAAGATATTTGCATTTTTTAGTTTTCAACCTTCACTAAATCCCCACTCCTACTCATATCATATTAATAATAAGCAGTTACACCATGAACCACTATAATGGAATCAATATCAAATATTATTTTCATTCAACTTTTACTGTACGAGATAGGTGCAAATATTTTCGATGTGATGTCATCATTTAAGATTATATGTTCTAACCCACATGTTTTTTTTATTAGATCAACACCACGCTTAACATTTAACCGTCTAATGGAAAACTAAAGATTATATTAGGCAATAGCCGAAATCAGCCTTGGAGAGAATAGGTTAGAGGTGTGGATAATTTAAAATTCGAAATATCTCAGTTACTAGATTAGATTAGATTGAACAATTTTTAAAACCAATGTTTTTGGAATTTTAATTTTGTACAACTATTGTTTTATATGTTTTCTCTGACTCAAATATTAACAGACCTATTTATATTTTTGGAGGGTTTCAGTCTTTTGTAAACTCTCAGTTATACTCATGCGATTTTCACTTTATATACCTCATTCACTAAACATCTAAAGTCCTGACTAGCATTTTAATTATTATTTCCAAAGGCTTCTTACTGCAGGAGAAATAGAGAGGAGATGAGATCATCAGCATATCGTATTTCAATGCATAGGAAATTTGCTTAGTATATGCAGCACATGCGTGAAGGACTTTTTTTTTTTTTGAATTCCCAAGTGATTGTGTCATTACCACTAGAGTGTTAGTTACACTGAGAGGCCAAGAGCTTTAAAAAAATAACTCATTGGAAAGACTTTTATTCAATGTCAACCCAAGCCCATCACAAATAAAATTACATTGCAGAATTCATACCTATTGGGTTAACATGGCCCCAGTAAGTTTCAGGCTGGGGATGAACCTCTGGATCGCCGTATACTTCAGAAGTGCTTGCTATGAGAATCTTTGCTCCAACTCTTTTGGCAAGAGCTGAAATAACAAAAAATATAAATGAATCTTGGAACTTTGGTATAATTACTAACAAAGTGCAATAAGATACTATCTTACCAAGCATGTTAATGGTACCAATGGTGTTTGTCTTAATAGTTTTAACTGGATTGTACATATAGTGTGGAGGTGACGCTGGGGAAGCAAGATGGTAGATTTCATCTACTTCAATGTACAGTGGATTTACAATATCTTGGTGAATAAGTTCAAAGTTCTCATGGCCAATCCAATGGTCGACATTACGCTTACTCCCAGTGAAGAAGTTATCAGCAACAATAACCTCATGTCCTTGTGTCATCAACCTATCAACAAGATGTGAACCGACAAATCCAGCGCCTCCTGTAACCTATAATAGAATTCAATATATAAAAAACCTCTCAAAAAACAAATGCTCCCAAATTTTGGTTCATTCAACAATACCTATGAAAATTGAAGTTTAGTTTAATATATATGTAAAGTCAATATGGGCTATTAAACTAAATTACAGGGTCTTTCAAAAAGAACGAACCGATTTCATTAAGCTATATCTTATTAACAGACAGTAATACAAGAATGCAATAAAGACACATGTATTTAACCGGTGTTGAAGTTTTATAGTGTCTTCATCATCATCACGTTCCATTTCCAGCATCGCATCACATGTTCTGCTGCGATGCTGGTGTAAAGCACCATAAAGCGTTGAAATCAGTTCATTCTTTTTGAATGACCCTGTATACTGTGGGAGGACATTACTCCTTTGATGCATTTTTATTATATAATTACAACTTTTTACTTTAAACATTAAAAAAGTCTAAAGTAAACATAACATTATACACATTTCATTATAGAGACACTATAGTAATATTTATTGTATTGAAGACTTACTAAAATTCTTTTCTTAGCTCGATAACTGAGAAAATTAACGTTAGGATACGGTTTTGGTAATCTTGCTTCAAGATTTTTCAGTTTCTGTTCCAGAAAATATATCCTTCTTTTTGCATCAATAAGTTCCTTCTTATCGACCCTCCACCTCAGGAAACTTGCTTTATACATTTCATCAATCTTCAATGAGGGATTGTTCGGCGTTACTACTTCCACACTATTATAATCATTGACCTCTTCAGTCTTTTTATTACTTCCAATTTCAGCATTAACGAAAAGAAAAACAACTGGAAAAGAAAGGAACGTAGAAGATAAAAAGAAAAAAAAGCTGAATGAAAGCTATAAGGTAGTTCAATAAGTAAAATCGCTTTATCTTAAAACATTTTCTACACACATTTTATGTAGTAATATAATAGCCCTTGTACCCCGATCAAACATAGTGAATACCACATAGACCTCAAGAGGGAAAAAAAACAAATAGCTAAGTATTTGGGACTGTCTAAAGGCAGTATCTATTATAAATAAACCCGCCTTTTCAGGGTAACTTGTAAAAGGAAAACTGGAAAACAAAAATATTTTAAATGCTCACTTACCAGGTAAGTTATATAAAAGCAAAGGATTTTAGGAGCCCCTATGGGGGAGAACAGAATGATAAAAAGTCCGTCACGCAGGGGCAGCGTAAACTAAGCAGATTTCCCTCATGAAGTTTAGTAATAGATAAATCTACATACTTGTAACACAACACCACTGTGAATATTAAGTGAATAAATACAAACGGAAATATTTCAGTCAATTTCAATAACCTGCCGACGGGAAGTGTCTGAAATGTAAACAAACAAGTCAGCCAGACACACAACGGAAAGAAAAACAATTACTGAAATATATCAGAATATAACAAATTAATTTTATTAAGAACTATTTACTAGGTCTAGTACTGTAATTAATAATGAGTCAGAATAATTGTTATCTCAATTAATCAAATTTTAGTAATCCAAGACTTTAAGGTGGGGGGGGGGCACCAGGGCATATTGGCATGTATCTAGTATAATAAAGGTCTCTTAAATACAATATTTGGTATTTAAGCTTTGAATAATGTGACTTATTATATAATAGAGTATTGTTTATGTAACATGAGTAGAAGTAGGGGTTTGCTGAGGGCTGGAAACTGAAAAATGCAAATATCTCGGTTAATATTCAAGATCGAGAAAACATGTATATAAGAATAATTATAGTACATTTAATTTGCAATTATATTGGTTCGATCTGACTTATAGTAACAGAGATATTTAGAATTTTTAAAAATCCTCCCCTCTAAACCCTCCGTCCGATTTCAGCCGTTAACAAACTTGATCTTTCTTTTTACATAAAACCACTAAATATCGAGTTTAGTAACGATTAAACAATAATTGCAACCGCTAGAGCGGTAACAGACAAATATATATATATATATATATATATATATATATATATATATATATATATATATATATATACCACAAGATAGCAGTTCCTCCATAATCTATTGCTAAATCTATATAGGGTGAGGATGAATTCCTCTATTCCTTAATAAGGAAGATGAAAATATACCAGAGTTTTTGTAGAAAACTAGACAGAAAAGAAGTGTTTTTTTTTTAGTACATACTTAGTATGTTCACAATTGTGTACATTGTTAAGTGGCAAATGTTCTACAGTAAAATGAGGGCTAAAATATAATGTAAGTGTATTTATAGATTATAAATTGGTAATTTAAGCACATGAAAAGGAGTTTCATGTCAAAATAGTGGCATGAAACACTAGTGGAAAATTCTAACTCATTTATTTGACTTCTTGCCAAGAACTGCATCTTATAAAAAGAATTGAGTGATTATCACTACAATGTTTATCAGGGTGGTACATCTGCAACAGCTGGATTGATAATGATCAATTCGAAATTTTCATTCCAGAAAAAAAAATCTGTCTACCCTTCAATAAGTAGTCATAATAACAAGAAAAAATATTAATTTTAAGGAGGAAAATTAAATCAATCAAAAGCTAATAATTTTAGCCTATACATTTTCAAACACTGGCATTAATCCATTTTATTAACTATTCATTTTTAGTTGTCCCGAATATAATTTTGCCCTACTGCAGTTCATTTGATTTAGTCATCTATCACATTTCCACAACATCCACTCACCGCTTCAAAAAGCTCTCACTTAATAGAATTGCGCTCTCTTATTTAAAAATGTACATGTTTAAAAAGAACCAGGCAATCATCAAGACTGCATAACATGACACTGCATTACACCCGATATATGACATGACATAAGGAAAGAATAATGTAGTCCTTTAAATATAACATTACTTATTGAACCACCTATTAATTAAGAATATGTGAATGTTTCATACCAAGAGAAATAAAAGACAGACATAAAACTTGCATTATCCTCCTTCTGAATGTTACTATCATACTTGAAATAGTCCTAAAACAGGTGAAGTAGCATCTGACTAGAACACATAGTATAAAATAAGTACACTGACTGTAAAATTCCTCAATCACCTTCATGCCATAAACTAGTTCCTTTTAACACTCTCCATCTTTTCACTTAATGATAAGTAAGCATATTGTGCTGATGGGGAGCTAAATCCATACTGTAGGCAGAACCTTTCTATTATATTGCTATCATGAAATAGAGGTGTGCAAGTATTCACCATCTCTGAAAATTCTTTGTGAATAAACAAACAAACTGAATGTTGACAATTCAGTCATGACTTAAAAGACAAGAGGAGAAAGGTGTTTCTGGTTTTAACCTACCAACGATATACAACAATCCAGATTCCATTAAGGAGTACTTCTTTGGAACCGGTCTAGTTTAAACTGGATGTAATTTTGATAAATAATTGAACTAAATTCTTTCCTAAGGTCTTCCCCTTTATTATTTATCGTTCAAATACGACAATTCATTGGGCTAGATCAGTTTCGCCCGATTTGTAAAGCTGAATAAATAAATTGGCATTTGATATTACTCCAGGCTAAAAGTCGAAGGAACAACAAATAAGATGAGTACTAAAATAAAGATAATCATAAATAGAAAACACTCTTGTTTAGGCTAATTAACTCGTTTCTAAGTCCTGCCATAAAACATCGTATTTTACAGAATTACATATCCCATTTACGTGGGTACTACTTGTTTATGTAATTGTATAAACCTCTGGGGAAACGGCTTGTCTCTGCAGGCGAGAAGCCAGATATGAAGTCCCAAACTTTAAGCCATAACAATTAATTATCAATATGTTTTGTATTCGATTAACCCATCAGTATGATTTACATAAGTATTCAAATTTTTCACTACAATTCTATACACTTTACACGTACTACACACTAAATTGTCATGGACAGGCCAAACATTAATGGGAGAAATGTTGTAGATGGGACAAGAGAATTAGAGACTGCATCAGATCCTGAGGTCGAAATGGCAGAAGGACGCGTACTAGAAGAGCAACCGACCACTGCCGAAACTACAGATTTCAGTCAAAGTAACGTCACCGAATCATTGACCAATTTTGTTCCTAGCGAAGAGCCGGATCAAACCTTCGAAGTTACTGCGAGTGACCAAGGAAGGGTAGGTTCTATTTCTGAAGGAGTAGTACTCGATCCTAGCTTCAACATTCTTGGGAGGATCGTTCTTGACGAAGCAGAAGATGAAGAATTATATGAAGAGATGGAGTTGGAAGAGGAGATATCTGAGCCAACAGTCCTAACCATGGATTGCATAGACGAGTTGAATAGAGTTGAGATAATTGAAGAAGGATTTCGGAAGCATGGGACAGTTGTGGTTCACGGTGATTTTGATCGTGGGACCATTGATTACAAACTCCGTGGGCAAACTGCAATTGAGCCAAATCCTTATGGCACGAGTCGGAATGAGGAGAAATGCACAGAGAGGAAAAGTCCATTTTTCCGCGAAGAAGAAAATCAACCGTTTATTCAATGGGAGCCTACACTGGATAGTGCCACTCCCAAAATAGCGGCTTTCGACCCTCCTGTGGTAAGTTTTACTCAGATTAATAAATCACAAGAGGATGCATAGGTGAAAGTGTATTTTAGTCCCCCCCCCCTTGGTGGCGCACGATGACGACGGCGGCCATTTTGTTTTTCTAACTTTATCTTTTTAACACTTTAAAATTTCCAAAATACGCCATCGGTGGTTTAAACTGAGAGTGGAGGTTTTGTTGCTCTAACTTTATATTTTTTTACACTTTAAAATTTCCAAAATACGTCATCGGTGGTTTCAAGCGAGGGCGGGGATTATATCGAAACAAGATGGCGGCGTAGGGGGGACTAAACTGCACTTTAGCCGGATGCATACTTTCCACAAATTCTTTTTAAAAAACAGAAGGCATTTTCGAGAGTTACACATCATCGGTAGATAGTCTAAAGCCACATAATAACACGACCTTACAAAATAATGACTTCTTAAAGCTTCTATAAATAATTATTATTATTCATTAGCGTCAACTTTTTGCTACTAAGGTTAATTGGGACGGGATAGCTACAGGTTTCCACCCTTTTCTTCCCGGGGTGGGACTAAGGATTTTATTTAATGAGTTCGTAACTAAATGAATTTCCATGCCCAGGCGGGAATCGAACACTCTAGGTTTACCATATGAGAATAAGGCCAACACGTTTACTCGTATGGAACCTAGCTATAAAAGGATGGTAAACTGTGATAACCCGCCTCAATTAGCTGAGTAGCATAAAGTGGACGTTAATAAATAATATGTAACTTGTATGGCTAACCTGAACCAACCCATCTATAAATAATTTAATATTAAAGAATTTAGACAAATGAAAATTACGAACTACGAAATATATTGTTACGTTTATTACAAAATCAGTAATTAACGTTGTTTATTAGAGTTCCTTTGGATTGCAAAATTAAACATACACAAGCTTCAGAGTTTTTATCACATCACAATTTAATTAACAATGCACTAGAGACTTAGTTAATTCTTCACTTAGTTAGTTCTTAACTACTACTCACAGTATGCACTGATAGCTTCACTGTTCTTGTTATTACACAGTCCAATAACTCACTCACGATCACTGAAGTTCACGAAAGAAATATGGCACTGCACTGATCTTCATGTAAAACACTTTACCTCACTGCAACTAAGTCGCACTGTTGCACTGAACGCACTGATGATCACTTGAAGACAGCTGAGAACAAACTAAACTAACTAGCGGTGGCGTCCCTTTTTATGGCTTGTCGTGGACAAAGCGGAATTGTCTGGTCTCATGTAGATCTGGTTTGATAGTGTTGCGAAAATTAAATGCATGAATAATCCTTCAGAGAAAGAGTCACGTATTTGGGAAGTGCAAGATAGATCAAAGAAGCCGACAGAGGGTCGAGCCCCTACTGGACTCGTCCAGCTCAGCGTCGAATGAACCAGACAATTTCCCTTTGATGTATGCCGACAACCTATATAAAGAACGGGCCAGCCGCGAGCGAGTCAGTTTTATTCTCACCTGTCTTGATGTTCACATCAGTGCTACAATGCGACTTAGTGCAGTGCGGTAAAGTGTTTTTATAAGAAGAACAGTGTTGTGCCGTGACTGTAAGTACCAGTTTAGTGCCGTGTTTAAGACAGTGCAGTGCCGCGAAGTAAAGGACAGTGCAGTGCCGTCTTGTGAATTTCAGTGACCGTGAGTGAATTATTGGACTGTGTAATCTGAAGAACAGTGACGCTATCAGTGTATACTGTGAGTAGTAATTAAGAATAATTAGCAATGTGTATTGTGCATTGTGAAATAAATTGTGCAGTGATAAAAACTGTGAAACTTGCGAGCATTTAATTTTGCAATCCAAAAGAACTCTTATTAAAATCGTTTATTACTGTGTTTGGTAATAAAACGTAACAATATTGCCGAGTACGGACTGGACCATATGGCGGCACCCTTTGATCTCCTCGGTACTCCCCAAATACGTGACTATCTCTGTTTAATTTTTCGTGTATTTAATTTTCGCAACAATATTATTAGAACACAATGTATTCTGAAATAATAAAACAACCATCACATCACGGTTTCAGATAGTACTAAAACTCAAGACAGACTCTTCAAAGTGAGCAGGGGACTTGATTATTGAATTTATCGTTTTCCTTAAATTTAAGGATTGCAAAATATTATTAAATAGAGCGTTGAAAAATTCGAGCTTTGCCCTTAATCGAGCATTTTTTACAATGAGGAACTAAACCTAACACCTCTAAAAATGACATAAGTTGTTTTCTATTTAGAGGGTACAGTAAAAACGTCTGATAGTATTTATTCGAATCTAATAGATTCATCTTTTCTTTTATAAAATAAGTACTGATTTTATTTGAAGTAAATCTTACAGCCTGATTTATTTAGATATACTTGGTGAATGAATGAAGATAGCTTTTATTATGCGAAACAAGTTTTAATACAATGTTAAGTACACACAAGTAGTAGTAATTGGATGCTAAATGGTTGAACATGGTTCTTGCCTAGTTAATTAAAAGAAAGAAATAAAGTTGGTGTTTTACTGCTAATAATTCACCTAACACAATTCTAAGCTAAGGCGAGACTAGGACTGGTTTCGGTCTCTGCTACATTGGGATCTCCTCGTCAACTTATGGTATTGTAGTATTTACAAGCTACACATGGTAATTGATCCCGTGAACAGGGAAACCCTTTGAAGAAAATAAATGGGCCCAAGTATGCAGTGGTTTCCCGTTCTCTTCTACAACAGACCATACTGTAATAATGAGGAAAATTCTATTCAACTTATAAAGGTGGAGACAATTCCAGTATCAAAGAAGTATCCAGACTAAAACTTTAATCTATCCTTCAGTTTTGCTCCACTAACAAGGTAGACAAGAAGGGCGATCTTCCTCGCCAATAACAGCGCTAATTTTCAACTCTTCGCCTTCCATCTTCAGGCTGCTCATCGCAGCATTGGTTCACATTTCAGGAACTAAAACACTTGAGCAAATAGCTGGAGTAGATAAGGAGAACGGCGTTTGAACAGTATTCACGTTAATCCAAAAATCTTAATTTTTCTCCTTAAATTTTGTAAGTTAGATGAACTCCAGAACAACAATATTTTTCAGGATGAATTGGCTCGTAGTTTAAAGTCTTCAAAAACTTATATACTGAAGAGTAGATTCGATTCTAGCGTTATTCCAGGAGTAGGGGAAACGGTGGTGGAGAGATACACATTGTGCAACGACAGGATCGAAGTGGATGTGATAAACCTTGGTGCAAGAGTCACAGCTGTAAGAATATTTGACGAGGGCAAGTGGGTGGACGTTGCTCTCGGCCTAGACAATGCTGCAGGTAAGACTATCAACTAGAGAGAGGAGCAAGGAGATTTTGGAGTTAGTTATTGAAATATATAAACATAGTTTCATCTAAAAAATAAAGTTTGTATATTCACTCAAATTATACAGGATTGAAAATAATTGTTTAAGGTTTTTTTTTCTTTTTTTTTTCATACACATCAAATATTAACATAAGCAGAGATATAGCATTTTATTATTCTTACGTAATTATTAAATTATTCTATTATGAAATATTACAATTACTTCCACTTCTTATTAAACGGGTCTCCCCAATATTTTGGAAGGTAAAAATAAACTGGGTTTCACGGAAAATTATAAAGTTTGGTTTAACGTTAACAATAAGTAATTTGCTAAGTACTTTTCTATTGTATTTTTTTTTAGAAGATTTCTTTAAGGGGAAATCAGCTATTGAGGTTGTACTCATGGCGCGATTTTCGAAAAAATTCTTCAAATGTCCATCGATCCTTACCCAGAATATTAAAAAAAAAGTCAGTCGCTCAGGGGCTGCGTAAACTAAGCAGATTTCACACGTGCTGGTTTGACACACTATTGATCTCTGCACATTTATTTTTTTATATCAAAGTGAAAATTCGATGAGTACAATTGGGGGTTTACTGGCAACTGAAAACAATTAAGAACGAATAACTCACTAAATATTAAAGCTACAAATGTCCGTCACGCAGGGGCTGCGTAAACTAAGCAGATTTCCCACTTGAAGTTTTACAATAGAGAAATCTGCATACTGATAACAGTTAACACCACTGTGAGTAAATACAAACGGTAATGAGAAATCTTCTAGTTAATTTTAACAAGCTCCCAAAGGAAACGGGTTCTGAATTGTAAACAAATAGGCCTGCCCACCACTCAGAGCTGAAGAGATAGATAGACATATACTTCCCCGGAAAGAAAAACAATTACTGATATATATTTGAATATAACATATTAACTTTATTACAATCTATTTACTATATCTAGTACTACAAATAGACTAATACAATTCAACTCATTTTTGTTGATTACTAACTTATTAAGTATCCAATGTGCTTAGGTTATTTGAGCTCTAAGAGTGACTACATGGGCGCAACTATTGGCAGAGTGGCTGACAGGATATGTAATGGTAAATTCAAATGTCCTTGCTCGAAAGAGTATTTCCTCTCCAAGAACGACGGTGATGACCATTACAACGGTGGATTCCGAGGGCTACACAAGGTACAGATTTAAAATTTTGTAAAGCGAAGAGATTTTGAATACATATTGTTAGGTTTATTACCAAAACCAGTAATAAACGTTGTTTATTAGAGTTCTTTTGGATTGCAAAATTAAACACTAAAAGCTTCAGAGTTTTTATCACTGCAAAATTTATTTAACAATACACTACACACTTTGTTAATTATTCTTAATTACTACTCACAGTATGCACTGATAGCTTCACTGTTCTTCAGATTACACGGTCCAATAATTAACTCACGATCACTGAAGTTCACAAAAACATGGCACTACACTGTCCTTCACTTCGCGAAGTTAACGGCACTGCACTGTCTTAAACACGACACTATACTGTTCTTCACAGTCACGGCACAAAACTATTCTTCACATAAAACACTTTACTGATCACTTGAAGACAGCTGAGAACTAACTAAACTGTCTGGCGAGTTGTACACGCTTATATAGAGGAGCGGTAACATCAAAGGAATCTGTCTCGAAGGTACTGGAGTTCTAGTCTGGAACAATCCCGGCTCCACTAGATACTTCGGGCGCCAATAGTCCTTCCTCGGTCGGCTCCTTCATCTCCTTCGTACTTCCCAAAATACGTGACTATCTCAGTTTTATTTTTCATGTATTTAATTTTCGCAACTATATTTACCCCCGGAAAAGTCCCAAATCACATGTTTATTCGAGTGGTAAAATTTAGTTAAGACTCCGAAATTTATGTCGGATATTTTTGGAAACCACACTCTCTTTTTTTTTTAAAAAAAAAGTTAAAATTATTTAATTTTTGTAAAATACTTGAAGACCGTGAGTGAAGGTAAAATAATGATTGTATTGTTGTATTATTCAAGCCGTGTATAACAAATAATTATTTTACTTTTCTTTTAGTGGAACTATGTATGGTGTTAATAGTTTTCGCGCATAATAAAGATGCCTATTTTTTATGGTTAATCGTTTAATCCCTAAATTCTAAAAACCTAACTGGGACTAACTTTTATATTGAACTGTATAAATCTGAAAATGAGATGATTTATTGATAATTGTTAGAAGTTAGAAACAAGATACATAATAAATAAATGCAGAAAACAGGATTAGTGTTTAGAAGGAGATATTTAAAGGAGACTTTCGAATTATAAGCTACGAAGTACTCGGATCTGAGAGGCTTCGCACTTGTTGATTTCTTCGAATCACAAAGATGAACGATACAGGAAATCATCTTCTAAAGCCCGGATGTGTCTTAACCCTAGAACGACACACTGGGGTGTCACATACCCCAGCACTTTTTAAATATTGATTAATTCCTACATGTGTAGGACTTTCGCCAAATCCCGCCATGTAAATAACATTTATTCATAACAAAATCGATTCAAATTATCAGCTGCTACATGTCAGTCTTGATTTGCTATTTTTAGTAATCTGAACTAGTCTTGGGGTATCTCACACCCCAGAGTGTCGTTAGTGTAAGTGTTCAGGGTATCTCACACCCCAGAGTGTCGTCCATTTAGAATTTATCTCTCTTCAAAACCGGATAAGTACGGGATTAAAATTGTCTTGTTGAACGATTCCCGACCTTTTTAAGTGGTGAAGGGGCCATATACCATATGTTGGGACTGTTGAATGCCCAAAAGGAAGTTCAATCCCTTCATTTTATACAGAGGAGCTAACCAGAAGTATTCATGGAACCTATAGGAATGTGACAGTTGACCAGTGGTTCTCCTCAGTGTCATTATTTGGCAAAATGTTGTCAAAGCATAAGCTAACAATGGTAGGCACAAGATACTTTTGACCAAATGTCAAAGGGATACTCGACGGCCAGATAAACAAGGAGGTGGCTTCTCCAGTTTGTTTTTGGAATGTTGGATCATGCCGGGGTGAACAGTATGATATTCTTTACTCTGGTAAAGTGGGACAATAAAATGAAACGCAAAGACTTCCTTTTTGGTCTGGGATATTCACTTTTGGAAGCCTGCCTAAAGAGGAGGCTACAGGCAGAGACGGCCACTGCGCCAAGGTATTGAAGACATTTTAGGAATAGAGGCGCAAACAAGTAAACATACGCTTTTGGAGAAACAAGTAAGGTGTTCGTTTTGTGAAAGCAGAAAAGGCAGGAAGATGAAATTGACATGTCTCCAATGTAAGAGAGCTATTTTCAATGAAAATAGGGTAGCAATATGTCTGCAGTGCAGTGAGTGACAGAGGTGTCTTGAGGGCCACCACTATGTATTTTATTAATGTTTAATACAAAAAATGACTTTTCCACCACGTTTTATGATTATTTTACTTCATATTTTTCTGTGTTTAAGAGCCATACAATGTATATCTTTATTTAGGAACAACATTGAATTTTGCTTTATTCTTGAGCTAGTTGGCTCGGTTTATTTCACTATATCTGGAATTTTGAAAATACATATGAACATAATCCATTTTGAAATTATTTCTTTTTGTTTCCTAGACCACATAGATATTTTCAAATGCATTATGAGCATCGTAGATTATATCACTTATACTTTACACCAATTTATAAGTTGGGGTGTACCACACCCCAGAGTGTCAGATTAAGTTGACTTATAGAAGTGTGTCATTCTAGGGTTAAATCATTTAAGTTAAATGGCCATGACAAAAGCTATTTTTTTAAATAGTATTTGGGGGTCAGGTTAGCCATGTGAGTTAAGGCGTTGGTCTTAATCTCATATGATAAGCTTAGAGTGACGAGTGGGATTCCCCACTGAGCAATAGGAATTTATTTAGTGGCGAACTCATTAAATAATATCCTTAGTCCCGCTCTGGCTAGAAAAGCCCGTCACGCAGGGGCTGCGTGAGCTAAACAGATTTCCCACGCGAAGTTATACAATAGAGAAATCTCCATACGAGAGCCTAACAGTTACGGCAAAGGGCCGAACTAGCTTTTGGAGGGAAACTCAGTCGTCCGTTACGGCTCAAATTTAATAAAAATGCAAATATCTCGGTTAATATTCAAGAGAGAGAAGAAATGTATAGAACAATATTTATAGTAAATTTAATTTACAATAAGATTGGTTCTATACAATTTTTTGATCCGACGTATGGTAACGGAGATATTTCGAATTTTCGAAAACCCCCCTCCCACTTGTCCGATTTCAGCCATTAACGAACTTGATCTGTCTTTTTGCATAACACGTTTAAATATCGAGTTTGGTAACGATCAAACAAAAACTGCGACCGCTAGAGCGTTAACGGACAAATATATATATAATTTTGAACGGACCTCATTTTCGTCATCTCCTGGGTAGGATCGATGGACATTTGAAGAAAATTTTCGAAAATCGCGTCATGAGTACGACCTCAATAGCTGATTTCCCTTAAGAGAAATCTGCTTAAAGGGTGATAGCCTGTGGGTAACCCGCCCCAATTAGTCATAGTAGCATACAGTGGACGTAATTAATAACACAATAAAAAAAGAAATTAAAATAAATAATAGAGAAAAGTAATATGATTTCACCATTAATCCAACACCCTTTAGCCAATCAGAGAAGTATGCACTTTAAGAATAGGTACTTTATGAGAGTTAAACGTGAATATTTATCTCAATAAAACATTTTATGGCATACATACCCCAAAATGTTATATTTTAATTGTTTTGTATTTGGAAGGAAAATGTTTTAGTCCAGCCTCACTGAAAAGATAAAATATCCTACACAAGGATTATACTTAAGGAGTGTATGTGACATTCCTTCTGTTACAAATTATTATAAGTAATTAATATGAATGATTCTACAAATAAATAAATTTCTATTGTCATATAAATTGAGTTAAATGAATGGTAGCTAACTCCTGCCTTCTTACTAAATAAGAGTAATATTGGCTTTGAATGTTGATATTGATTTTCTCAATGTAATTTACTTCAACTGAGGAATTTATTCTAGAGAATGTGGGAGGCGAAACGCTGGGGAGACGATTTAGTAATGGCCACCAAGTGCTATGAAAACGAGGAAGGATATCCGGGAAACCTAACAGTTTGGACTACCTTCAGCCTCTCTGGGGACATGGGGTTCAACGTTGAGTATTATGCCAAGGCAGACACCGTCACGCCGGTTAACATCACTAACGCAATCTACTTCAATCTCGCCGGTCATGTGAGTAGCTTCCTCATCTATATAGATATAAAGTCCGTCACGCAGGGCCTGCGTAAACTAAGCAGATTTCCCATGTGAAGTTATACAATAGAGAAATCTGCATACTGGTAACACAATAGCATCGTCAACATCAAGTGAATAAATACAAACGATAATAAGGAACCTCCAGACGGGAAGCGCCAGAAACGTAACCAAACAGATGTGCCAATTTCTCAATGGAAAGAAAGGACTACTGAAATATATTAGTATATAACACATTAATTTTATTGAAAACTATTTACTATAACTAAAGCTGTAATTTATAATGGATCAGAATAATTTTTATCTCAATCAATCCAATTTTAGAAGTCCAAGAACTTATGAAGGGGGGGTCATCGTAACATATTTGCATTTATCTGGTATAATAAAGGTCTCTTGAATACAATTTATTTAGCTTCGACTAATGTGGTTTATTACATAACAGAGAATTGTTCATGTAACATGAGTAGAAGTGGGGGTTTGCTGAAGGCTGAAAAATGCAAATATCTCGGTTAATATTCAAGATAGAGAATAAATGTATATAAGAATATTTATAGTACATTTAATTTGCAATAAGATTGGTTCTATACAATTTTTCGATCCAACGTATAGTAACGGGGATATTTCGGATTTTCAAAAATCCACCTCTAAACCCCCCTCCCACTTTTCCGATTTCAGCCATTAACGAACTTGATTTGTCTTTTAACATAAAACGTTTCAATATCGAGTTTGGTAACGATCAAACAAAAATTGCGACCGCTAGAACGTTAACAGACAAATATATCATTTTCGTCATCGAATCGATATATCATTATCGGGGTAGGATCTCTGAACACAAGAAATGTTCTATAACATTTTTTTGATACCGCTCATAATAACGGAGATATTAAGAATTATTGAATGCCTCCCCAAACCTCCCCCCCCCCACCTATTCCTGCAGTTTCAGCCACTAACTAATATAATCTTTGGTGTTCGTTAGAACAGTTAAATATCTAGTATGGTTTCGATCAAATGAGCATTTTTGAGTTAATTAGCAGATTTCCCTTAAGGGGTCGTACTCATGACGCGAGTTTCGAAAAATTTCTTCAAATGTCTATCGATCCTACCCAGGAGAAGACGAAAATGAGGTCCGTTCAAAATTATATATATATATATATATATATATATATATATATATATATATATATATATATATATATAGATATATATATTTGTTTGTTAACGCTCTAGCGGTCGCAATTCTCGTTTGATCGTTACCAAACTCGATATTTAAGCGTTTTATGCAAAAATAAAGATCAAGTTCGTTAATGGGTGAAATCGGACGTGTGGGAGGGGGGGTTTAGAGGGGAGGATTTTCGAAAATTCGAAATATCTCCGTTACTATAAGTCGGATCGAAACATTATGTAGGAGCAATCTTATTGTAAATTAAATTTACTATAAATAATGTTATATACATTTATTCTTTATCTTGAATATTAACCGAGATATTTGCATTTTTCTGTTTTCAGCTTCTGAGATGAGTTCGGCTAACTTCGGGTCTAGTCGTGAGTTTCCGTCAAGAGCTAGTTCGGGCCCTTCCCGTAACTGTTTGACTCTCTATTCTGAAATTTCTCTATTATAAAAATTCACGTGGGAAATCTGCTTAGTTTACGCAGCCCCTGCGTGACGGACTTTCTTAAGTGAAAACGTCATCACTGTACATATTTGCTATTTAAATTACGAAGAAATGGTTAGAACAACAATTGTAATAGTTTAACATTGGTTCTATACAATTTTTTGATGCAACTTATCGAATTTTCGAAATTCCCCCTCCACCCAGTCCGATTTCAGCCATTAACGAACTTGTACTTCAGTTTTATATGAAACGCTTATATATTGAGTTCGCTAGCGATAAATCGATATATATAAAGTTGTACGGGCCTCATTTTGGACATCTCTTAGAACGTTTGAGGAAATTTTTTCGAAAATCACGTCATTAGTACAATCTCAAGAGTTGATAAACTAATAATATTTTGCTCAATATGCAAAGAGTAAATTTATCCTATGCTAATTCTAGGGATAAAGTCGATTATCTAGGAGCATCATTGTTTATATTTATTCATAAGATGACAAGTTGTAGTTATTGTACCATATTGTTTAATCTAGGATGCTGGGCCCAAAAGTGTGTACGATCATTCTGTATTTGTGAACGCAGAAGCTTATTGTGACTCCACCAACGTCTCTGAAGGTATGAATTTAAGGTTAGGTATTTTCCCTTAAAAGAGAATTTATTAATTATCCTTTCATTATTTATTAAATTGAAATATTTTTAAGTTATGTGGGTCCTTACCAGAGAAATTACTAACCATATTCATTCTTCTGAATTAACTGTTGTGAGTACAGGATGGATTAACGATGAGTCCCAGATCTCATACTTTTTGGGGAATACCCTTGAATATCACAGATAGTTTAACAACATATCAAACATTAACTACTAAGGAACAGTTTAAAAACAAAATCGATTGTTCAATAACGATACAAATTTTCCAGTAGTAGAATTCCAGGTTTATTAAAATATTGTTTTTCCTGTTGTCTTATATGATTGAATATTTCGTTCTTCAAGGTCATTGGCGTGTTGATCCGTTTTGAAAAAAGTTTAAAATAGAAGCAATTTCAGAAAGACATTTCGAAAATCAAGGGAGGTTAATTATTAAAATCTCATTGTAGGTACTTCAAAACAAGGAATTTTATTTATTTTGGTTATCCTATTTAGAGAAGAATGAAGCCCACTCAGAATTATGAGTTGAGGACTTTCAGGCTGCTCTCTTGAGTCGAAATGAAATTTCATCTGGTGAATTGGTAAGGAACGGGAATTTCCTGTGGAGTGGCGTGCTCAAAGAAGTACCACCATGTTATAACAGGATGGTCGCCTGTAAATAACTCGTCTGCATTAGCTTTAGTAACATAAAGTGGACGTTAAAAAATAACACTTAAAAAAAACTGAACTTATATTCCATAAGGGATTCGGGAGTCTAGTGAAAGACTAGAATTACGTACTGGTAGGGTTCCTCGACAAAATCTTGTATTTGAATGATGCTTCATTTAGGTTTTGTTTTTGATCATACAAATGTGGAACACACTTTCCGCAACGCAATATCCAAATGTAATGAAAGCAATTGACACGAAAAGTATGCTAAATAAATATCTTGTTTTAGCATAATGCTATTTCCGTGAAGTGTTGATTACATGACTTTGGGATTTTATCCTTTTGTCAAACAACCTTTCACCTCAACTTTTGTACTAGACTAGCACCTGGTGGGAAAGCAAGAGATCCGGTACAAAAGTTGTATGACAAAATGATAAAATCCAAACTACAACAGCCAAAACCACGTGTGAACAAACGGCGAGTAACCAACATGACGGAAATAGCAGTTTTCCTAAAAGAAGCTGTTAGCGTAATATAAAAGCCCGTCACGCAGGGGCTGCGTAAACTAAGCAGATTTCCCACGTGAAGTTGAGTAATAGATAAATATACATACTGGTAAAACAACACCACCATGAATAAATACAAACGGAAATAAGAAATGTTTCATCCAATTTCTATAATCAGGAAGCGTTGTGTTAGAAATGTAAACAAAAGGGGTCTGCCCGCCTCACACCGGAAAGAAAAACAATTACTGAAATATATCAGAATATAACATGAGAACAATATTGGTATTTAAGCTTCAAATAAAGTGCTTCATAACATAATAGAACATTGTTAATATGAGATGAGTAGAAGTGGCGGTTTGCTGGTGGCTGAAAACTAAAAAATGCAAATATCTCGGTTAATACTCAAGATATTGAATAAATGTATATAACAATATTTATAGTAAATTTAATTTGCAATAAGATTGATTCTATACAAATTTTCGATCCGACCAATGGTAATGGAGATTTTTCGAAAATCCTCCCCTCTAAACCCCCCTCCCCCTTGCCCGATTTCAGCCGTTAACGAACTTGATCTTTCTTTTTACATAAAACGACTAAATATTGAGTTTGGTAACGATTAAACAATAATTGCGACCGCTAGAGCGGTAACAGACAAATATATATATATACAAGGTGGGGCAGTCAAACGGCACTATTTTAGGTATTAAAATAACTTACACAGAAAATATTTTTAAGTAATATATTTCAACAAATAGTAAGAACACGATGGAAATTTTTGTTATAAACAGAAAAATTGTTACTTTTTGAATATTACTCCAGTAAGGTGGCGACCATCATTTTGCACACATTGTCTAAGTCTTGAACTGAAATTCTCACTAACACGTCGTAGCACCTCTGGTGTTATTGCACGAATTTCTTGTGTAATCCGCATTTTTAAGTCCTGTATTGTTGCTGGACGAGTCTCAAAAACCTTTGACTTGAGGTATCCCCATAAAAAGAAATCACACGAGCTTAGATCGGGTGATCGAGGAGGCCACTGAATATCCCCATTCCTACTGATCAAGCGGTTCGGAAAAAGATTTCTCATAAGATCCATTGATACTCTTGCCGTATGGCTAGTTGCTCCATCTTGTTGAAAATAAGTGTCCTCATTCACATGAAATCGTCGAAGTTCAGGAATGAGGAAGTTGTTCAGCATTTGAATATAAGCGAGCTGATGTTACTGTAACGGCGTGGCCGTTGTCATCCTCAAAAAAATATGGGCCAATTATTCCATTCGTAGACATCGCACACCAAACAGTCACTTTGGGCGAATGGAGTGGCCTTTCATGAAGCTCTTGAGGATTAAGAACAGCCCAATACCGAAAATTTTGTTTGTTTACGTTTCCACTTAGATGGAAATGAGCCTCATCGCTCATCCATAAGTTATGGACGAGCAGTGGGTTGTCTTCAAATAACTGTAACATGTGCTCACAAAAAGCCAACACGAATAGGATAGTCTGTAGGATTCAAAGCATGCACAATTTGAATTTTATACGGATGTAAATGTAAGTCATCATGTAAAATTCGTCTTACGGTGCGAGTTGAAAGTCCAAGAGCAATGCTATGGCGCCTGGCAGATCTTCGTGGACTTCTTGTAAACGATTCACGTACAGCTTCCACATTCTCGGGCGTTCTAACAGTTCTTACACTACCACCCCTTGTTACTGTTGTTTTACCCGCTGTTTTTTAAATTGTTAGTCCAAACAGAAATGGCTTTCCTGCTTGGAACAGGCGCACGAGGCGCAAGATGAAAATGTAGGCGGAACTCGCGTTGTGCACGAATGAAACTTCGGCCATTTTCTAAATATGCTGTAACAATGAAGCCGCGCTGTTCACCGGTCCACTTCTCCATGGTTACTAACTTCCAAACGTCTAGAACATTCCGGTCACTGCTACTTCCCCCACCATACACCTCCTCTACTACACTGGCTTTGTTAAATCGTTGCGGTTTGACTGCCCCACCCTGTATATATATATATATATATATATATATATATATATATATTATATATATATATATATACAGTTTTGAACGGACCTCATTTTCGTCATCTCCTGGGTAGGATCGATGGAGATTTGAAGAAAAATTCCGAAAATCGCGTCGTGAGTACAACCTCAATAGCTGATTTCCCTTAAGGGAAATCTGCTAAAACCCATTGCACCAAGGCTTCTTGCGTTGCTGATGAACCACCAAAGTCTGAGTGGACTTCATTATTCTCTAAGTGGGAAACCAAAATAAATAAAATTCCGTGTATTCAAGTGCCTACAATGAGATTTCTATAATTTAGCTTCCCTTGATTTTCGAAATGTCTTTCTGAAAATGCTCCAGTTTTACATTTTTAAACTTATTCAAAACGGATCAAAACGTTAATGACCATCAAAAAGAAAATATTCAATCTTATAAGAAAACAGTAAAAACAATATTTTAATAAACCTGGAATTCTACTCGAGTATGGTTACAACCAAAGTCCCTTACCACTAAAACATATTAAAAGTCAATCACGCAGGGGCTGCGTAAACTAAGCAGATTTCCCACGTGATGTTTTACAATAGAGAAATTTCACGAGAGCCGAGGAGTTAAGGAAACGGCCGAACTAGCTTTTTCCGGGAAAGTAACTCGTCCGTTAGTCGTCCCGATTTAATAAGAATTCAAATAAGTCGGTTAATATTCAAGATGGAGAATAAATGTAAATAACAATATTTATAGTAAATTTAATTTACAATAAGATTGATTCTGTACAATGTTTCGATCAGACGTATAGTAACGGAGATATTTCGAATTTTCAAAAATCCACCCCTCTAAACCCCCATCCCAGTGGTCCGATTTTAGCCGTTAACGAACTTGATCTTTCTTTTTACATAAAACGACTAAATATCGCGTTTGGTAACGATCAAACAAAAATTGCGACCGCTAGAGCGTTATCAGACAAATATATATATATATATATATATATATAGATATATATTATATATATACAGTTTTGAACGGACCTCATTTTCGTCATCTCCTAGGTAGGATCGATGGACATTTGAAGAAAAATTTCGAAAATTCCGTCATGAGTACAACCTCAATAGCTGATTTCCCTTAAGGGAAATCTGCTAAAAGTTACAGCCATTTATGACTGTTAAGAAGTTTTTTTCTCGTCATTTTGATTGTACATATTTATGTATTGTGTGTTAGTGAAGGCATCCATATAATGGAAAGTATTGTAATCTTGCCATATTAACCCTAGTATTACCGACCTCTCCCAGGTCGCATGGATTACCAAGGAGGGGGGGGGGCTCCTCGAGCCCACAACCTTAAAAACCTTATATTTTGGTTCTATAAATTTTTTATTTCTATTGGATTATGTTTAATGAACGTTTCTTATGACACCTGTGAAAAAAAAAATTCAAAAAAAAAAATTAAATACAAAAATAAAAATAAATTCAAAAAAAAAGTTCGGATGGGGAAAAAAGGATGACTTTAAATTAAATGTAATTTTATTCTACTGGAGGAACATATCTAAACATTGTTAGAATGAAAAGTTATCTATATCTAAGTTATTATAACATTATAATAGAATAATAATTTAAGAAAATATAATTATCAGATTCGTAATGCAATTATCGGTGCTTTTGCACAATAATTTTTTTTTCCGAGTGTTTATCCAGGATGCAGCATGGACTAACTGTTCCCCTAGTTGGGAACAACCTAGAAAATTTTCTCTTTTCTAAAAAAGTACCTATCAGGAGCAATAATTATAACCATCTCAGTAATATATTTTTATATGAAAAAAAATTATATGGGGAGAATATATATATTTTTTTTTGAGAAAAAAAAAACTTGAGAAGGTTTGTGTGATAAAATTATATCAAAGTAATTATTATTTGAGCAATATAATTAATAACACTTGAATTACTAGTTAAAAGTAGTATTAAATATCAGTGGGCTCGAGGAGCCCCCCCCCTTGGTACTTAAGTGTATAACTCCTTGCATTACCAAGGGGGGGGGGCTCCTCGAGCCCATACGTCAAAAAAAAAAATTTTTCTCAACATAGAAATTTTTTTTATTTAATTTTATTGTTATGCCCTCACTCTAGGATGTTTTTCTGAGGAATACATAAAATACCAAAAATATCCCATTAAAATTGGGTGATAGGGAACAAAAACAAAAAGTTGTGGGCTCGAGGAGCCCCCCCCCTTGGTAGTTCTAGGGTTAATTGAGGCTAACTTCATCTTGAAAACAGTCATTGGTTGAAGGTCAAATGCAAGTGATTGACACTATGAATAATTGGTGTTATGTTCCCAGGAACACTTGGTCTAGTCTACAAGAGCCCTCTCAACTTTACTGACTTGAGGCATCTTGGCTGTGTTATGAGGAAAGAAGGAGGTGAAGGCCTGGATATACCATATGTGATTTACAGACAGACAGCTAAGCAGGTCAGAATAACAGATCCTATACCGAGGCCACCTATGAAGATTGCAGCAATGTGAGTTCGACTCGGCTCCTAGTAACTTTGAAAGAAAAGTAAACCACTTGAAGTAGCAAATATAGTTGGCATTATTTATCGTTGCTGTTTATCAATAATACCAACTAGGTGGAACAGTTGCTGGTATATGGCCTGAGGAAGTACCTGTACCTAGACCTACTGGCAGCTCAGAATGGCCTAAGAGTGTAATACAGACCCAAGTATTAATAATGCTAGGACAGTATTTAGTTGTCATTATTTATAAGGTTCAAAACTTCCCAGCCCAATCAATTGTCAATCAGACGAAAATTTTGAAGTGATTTTGCTTAAATTAGAGTGAACATTGAAACTCTTTTCTGAACTACTCTTTGTGGTACCTCTTCTCAAGTTATTTAATCAATGAAATTGTTGTGGCTGTCACTAACGGGTGCAGATAGGATCTAATGGCTAGTGGAATGACTAAGTATCTAACTTTATATAATTTCCACTTATTCTCATTATAATTAAAATCCGTCATGCAAGGACTACGTACACTAAGCAGAGCGTTGGCCTACAGCTCTGTGGGCCCTCTGCAAAATTAGCCGTGCCCTACTTAACGGAATGTTTGATTCCAAATATAATACAAACAATTTTTTATTTAATAATATATATATATATATATATATATATACTAGCACGGAAATATTTTGAATTTTGGCACAATAACAGCCATGTTTCACTGGAATTCTCCTCCAAGAAACTGCGATAAAAATTAAATATATAAGTCTATATCCCAAACATATTATTTTATAGTGCACACCATGAAGAAACAGGGCGTACACTAGTGGTATCTACTAACCAATGGGGCTTAAGACTATACACCTGTAACAAGCTCCAAAATGTGAAAGGAAAAGGGAGTATTTCATACCAGAGACACTGCGGCTTCTGCTTTCAGACAGGAAACCTACCTAATTCTGTTAACATTGTAAGTATTTATTTATTTATTAAAATAACTACTGTACAATTCATATATATTTTTATAACAGGAATAATTCTATGTCCGAGATGTTGGAACAACCCACTGGTTATCTCATCTGACAAATATGATCTCTATAATAATCTCTATGGTTAGAAATGGGGGTATACAGACTACTGAAAACCAGAAAATATGGCTATTTTGTTTAATATTAGATTAAAAAAAAAGTTAGAACAACATTTATAGAAAATTAAATTATCAAGATTGGTTTTTAGCAGATTTTCCTTAAGGGAAATCAGCTATTGAGGTTGTACTCATGACGGAATTTTCGATTTTTTCTTCAAATGTCCATCGATCCTACCTAGGGGATGACGAAAATGAGGTCCGTTCGAAACTGTATATATATATATATATATATATATATATATATATATATATATATATATATATATATATATATATATATATTTGTCTGATAACGTTCTAGCGGTCGCAATTTTTGTTTGATCGTTACCAAACGCGATATTTAGTCGTTTTATGTAAAAAGAAAGATCAAGTTCGTTAACGGCTAAAATCGGACCACTGGGAGGGGGGGTTTAAAAGGGAGGATTTTCGAAAAATCGAAATATCTCCGTTACTGTACGTCAGATCGAAAAATTGTACAGAATCAATCTTATTGTAAATTAAATTTACTATAAATATTGTTGTAAATATTGTACATTTATTCTCTATCTTGAATATTAACTGAGAAATTTGCATTTTTATTAAATCTGGGTGGCTAACGGACGTGAGTGACTTTCCCGCCAAAAACTAGTTCGGCCGATTCCTTGATTGCTCGGCTCTCGTGAAATTTCTCTATTCTCTAAAACTTCACGTGGGAAATCTGCTTAGTTTACGCAGCCCCTGCGTGACAGACTTTAAAAGATTTGTTTACCTGACTCATAATAACAGGGATATTCCGAATCCCCCCTCTTGATCTAAACTTGATCTTTAATTTTGCATAAAACGTTAAAATATTGAGATTGGTAATGATCAATCAAGAATTATGACTGCTAGAGCATTACCAGACATTTATATATATATACATGCTCTCTCACACACACACACACATAGCTTTCAACAGACCTCATTTAGGAGATTTCCCCTATGGGAAATCAGCTATTATGAATTCTCGAAAATGTTTCCTCAAATGTCCATCAATACTACATAGGAGATTTCGAAAATATGGCCTGTTCAAAACAAGAAATGTGGTAATAAGCATTTTTTTTTTCTCTATATTGAATATTAACTGAGATATTTGTATTTTTGTTTTTAGCCTTTAGTAAACCCCAACCCACTCATACCATAAAAAAGCTGTTTATATGAACCACTTTATTTACCAAATATTATTTTTGTTGGCCATTACTGTGTGAGATATATACAAATACGTCATCAATTAAGATTTTATATTCTTATATGAAAAATGTTTATTCGATCTATACAATACTTGATATTTGTTTCAGTCAACACTACATTTAAGCCATTAATGGCTGATCGGACAAGAAATGGGGGGAGGGGTTAGTAGGGAGAATTATAAAACTCAAAATAACTCCGTTATAATGAATCACGTTGAAAAATGTTATAGAACCAATCTTGTTAAACTATTGATACTCTAGTAATGCTGACCTATATATTTTTTCTTAGCTCAAATATTGAGTTATTAATTATTGGTTTCTTCAGTCTCCAGTAAACCTGTATTCCTACTCATGGAATTTTTACTTAGATTTAAAAAATATATGGAGAGAAGCAATCAGTAGTGTGTCATAACAGGATGTGTCAAATTGCTTAGTTTATGGTGCCCCTGCATGACGACTTTTTCGTCACCTCTTGAATAGGATCGATGGATCTTTGGTGAATTTTTTTGTAAATCCCGTTGTGAGAACAACTTCAATAGGTGATTTCCCTTCCTGATATTGGCATCCTCATCCCCCCCCCTGTCATCATCTTCTTTGAAAAGGAAAAGGCATAGATAAGTATAGTACATGATGAACAAATCATGCATATTTCCATAATGTTGCCAAAAATGGAGAATCATGCCCATATTGGACTTGCGTGATGAAATTAAAAGCCTATTTAATTTTCTTGAAGGGACCTAAAAACCCAGCTGTCATCTAACAGTGAGTACAAATCTCTTCAATGGTCGTGGCAGTGGTCTCCCCTGCTAGTGGTGAACTCATCCCATCATTGAGTGAGATCTGAAAAGCTGTCTTTTTATATAAACATATTAAAGATTGAGAGATATATTAAGAAATAAGTAGCATTTGACACTTTTTTATGTCTTTTTAAAAGGGTAGATTTTGATTTATGAAATTTGATGTAACTGAGGGCAATATTGTCCTCATTGTGTTATCGGCATCCATAGTTACAATACTTTTAGAAATACTGCCATTTTCTCTATTTGGGGCTTGAATTTAGGTCTTTTTCACGATAGGTCATATCAGGAAACGTCAAATGGAATGATGTTTTGAACTCTAATTTCATTTCTTTCAAAACGGTAACGAGGCTACTCAACAAATGGGTGGACCGTGGAATATGTAAAATGGTCATTGGAAAATGCTGTATACTCAACATAGGAATTTAAGAAATTTTGTATGAAAAGCATTTAATTACATATAAAGTTGAGTAAAACTCTTTTGTAGAATATTCAAAATCGAACAACGCATCAATTTCACTAATCTGGCACATGCCCTCCTTGGAGCTGAATAAAAATAAACTCGTTTATTTGTGTATTGTTTATTACTTTGCCTTCTAAAATGCAATCGTTCTTTATGCAAGTATTGAGTTCATCCCTCACTACTTGAGTAGGGTCAGGAGAATAGACTTAAGTTCAACTTTGAAGACTGATGTTAGATCATAAGGCTAAAATTTCGAGTTTGAACTTGATTTCCCTAACTATAAGTTCACCAGGCAACCTATTGGTTGGCTATTCTTGAACCACCAATGGGAAGATGAGATGAGTAATTGCTCTTTAATTTGTGCAAAACAAATATTTGAAGGGAAGGATCAAAGTATAAAGAAACATTATTATAAAGTAAGATTAAATGAATATATGTTGACTAATAAATGACAGGAATGAAATAGAATATTATACAATACAGAATAGAGAGTTAATTGAATATAGTACATATATAACTTGATTTGACAGTGGAATACTGTTGAATTGCAGAGAGATTGGCAGACATCTCCATTGTGAATTGTTAAGGTGTATAAATGATCTGTGTAGGTCACAAAATGGCTTACTTGATGAAGAAATCACCCAGGTACAGGAGAGTTAGATGTTGTAGAGCATTGTTGGTAACATGCAAGTTTGCGACAAACACTCCCTTGGGCAGTTCCATAGTAGAGCCCTCCCTGCCGTTCTTGGTGTAGTAAGTTACACACAATTTAACTAGACTAGACTGCCAAGATCCCACAGATTGAATAATTTGACTGACCCATAAGGGATGCCCAGTTTATTGAGACCAGTTGTTATTTCAAGATATTTTGATACCTGAAGTGCCAATTATGATGGTACAGAAAATTATCCCCTTCATTTCAGTTAATAAAATTGAATCTATTGATCTCATTTGCTTAACTTAATATATCTGACTGACTATTGAACAATAAGTTATGATAGAGGTAATGCCAAGGAGTACCTAATCTATTCTTTCTGTGTTAACATGTATTAAGAAGATTTTTTATTTACAGGAAGACTTTCCTGAAGTATTCATATCACCACAGGAGTCTTACAAGCATACCATACGGTACACCTTTACTATAGACAGAGGTGACAATAAAAAATGTAAATTGTTTTTGGATAGAACTCCATGGATCCAAGAGGACCTCTTCCTGAAGTGTGACATTTGCCCAAGAGAAGAGAGCACTAACAGAGAACCCGAACAAGAACCACCATTCAAGAAAACATTTGCTACTCTTGAAATGTTGGCTTCAAGAACATGCAAGTTAGAAGTCGAAGATGATGATGATAGTCTTTCAATACATTCGTCTTTCACGTCATTTGGATCTGATGACCATGTACTTCCTATGGATGGGGATACTGAAGTAGAAGAAATTATGGAATCTATAGGACCAACTACAGCAGACCAGTCAGAGTGTACTCCCAAAGTATATGTAATGGAACCATCACCACTCCCGCCATATTTGACTGGGAAGTGGCCAAGAAATCCGAATGAACCTCAAGTGCCTAAAGAAAGTCCAGAAAGGCGGATATGTTCTAAAGAAGAAAGTGTCCACCTTAAGCCAGCTAAAACATTGGCTCAAAAACAAGTTCTGCCCACAAAAAAACTTCAGTTACCACAGGAAAAAAAGAGGGAAAAGGTTAAAGAAATAAAAGTTAAAACATACACACCAATTAAAATAGGTGTCATGGATAAAATTGACGAAGAAAAATTAAAAACTAGAATGGACCCTGGAATTAATATTTCTGATGCAGTAGCTAATCTTGATGAGAGTGTCTCATCATTTGAATCAAACATGAGTGCCAAAAACCCTGTTTTAGGTCGTTCTGGAAACTGGAACACTCTCTGGATGGAGACTGTGGAGAAGCTTCCATGGTACTCTCGGAAATTACATAAGTCCTGTAAGCCCTCGTGTGTAAAGTCTATGGGCCTCTTGTTCCAACTTATAAACTTTCCTCAACAATTTTATAATTTCAATCAAACTCATGATGAGATCGTTGAGATGATTAATTTACAAAACCAATTCATGAAGTCCGTTGCCAATTCTATTGAATATACCCCTGGAGAATTAACCTTAAACTAGAGTTAGATCTATGGGGCTCATAAGGAATGTATGATTAGTTTCATGAATAAAACATTTTTTTAAAAGGTAACAATTAATATACAAATTTCTTATTTGCCTATTTGGCACATTAATTTTATTAGTAAATTAGTTTTACAAATAAAATTAGTTGGCACATTAATTTTAGCAGTAAATTAGTTTTAAAAATAAAATGAAAGATCTGAAAATATAAGAGATTAGTTAGAAAATGAAATTTCAATGTGGAAAAGAGCTGTGACTTTATTAACAGTTTTGTTGCACATAAAATTTACTAATTATAAATAAAAATATTAAGAAGGATGAAATATCAAGGTCTGAAAATACAAGTAATTATTATTTAATTATGTTATTTCATCGCATACAAAAGTTAATTATGACTACCACAACAAGCGACAAAACAATTTGAAAAATATGAAGGTATACTCTGTAATTAGTAAACCCTGAAAACTTCACAATTATTATGTTCTAAGTAGGACTATTTTCTCTATTTGCCTATGATGATGTGATTTCGTAGAGACCAGAATTATAAAAACACTGCTTTCAGTGTTACAGTGGACAGCACACTCCCAGAAATCTAGACAAAAATAAGCATAAATGGAAATAAGTACCATATATTGTATTAAGGTTATTTAATAACTATGAAAATACAGAGGACCCTTGCTATACTCTGAATCGAGGAGGGATTAAATCATCCTTGTTAGACGGATGCCCCACACAATTGACGAGCCATAAACCATTTGAAGAACTTTTAATTTGGATTGAATTACTTGGATTTTTACAACATAATTGACAATGTCATTGATTCCTTCAATATTTTATTCCTTTAGGATTCCTAAAGTCAAAAAAAATAACAACAGTATGCTATCTTACTTTAAAATTAAATAGAGATTGGGACTATGGCAAGACCTACATTTTATCTGACTCTGTACTATAAAAACTGCATAATAACAAGGGCCAACTGTTTATGAAAAAATAATATATATCATTCTTACTTGTCTTCAATGTGGCACTGGAATGGAATAAACTTGGAAATGTCATCTGCGAATTCTGCCAGTGTGCAGTAAATAAAATGCCTGCAGTCATTTCCATTAGGACATTTTGCATTTGTATTATTAGCCTTAAACATTCAAAAGAAATAATAATATAGAATTAATTATATTTATTTATCATTACACATAAATTACTTCTTAGGTGTTGAATATTAAAAGAAATTTACAACAATTGTGTTTTTTTTTAAATAAATTAAACTTGAGGAGGAAAAAATCGTACTTATGGAGTCAGAATAGTGAGGCCACAAGTGTAGATTACATACATTTATCCACTATAAAGTTGGGAGAGGAAATTGCAAGTTGATCTATTAAATGCAATACAAGAAGCCGTTTATGTTTGAAGGCAGGGCAAAGATCCAGAGGTCGAGCAGATTAGTTTCCCATGAACTACATAAAATACGTGAAAAATTGAGGGGAAAAAAACACTTTCCAAATCCTCATTACCAGATTCAACAAATCATTCCTCCATGGAATTGTGGATTGGTGATGAAAAGTGTATTCATTTTGTGAAGCTTAAGCATAAAAGATCATGGATAATGCCAGGCAAATAATCATCTATTGCAATGACAACAAATGATCCATTTGATCAAGCTTTGTATGAAAAGTGACTTGAATATTAGAAAAGACAACCCAAAGACAACTCTTTAAAATCTACAAAATAATTGATTTACAAAAGGGGAATTCTCCTGAGCACTTCTACAGGCCTGAAATCTCAGAATATATAACCAATAAACAACTGACGAGTGCAAAATCATTAAATATGACGGTAGCCCTCCTAAACCAAAAAAAGTCTGTCTTTTAACAGACTCCTGCAAGAGAAATCACCTATTGAAGTTGGACTCACAACGTGATTTTCAAAAAATATTAAATGTTCATCAATCCTATCCAGGAGATGACAAAAAATTCCAATACACAGGGGCTAAACTAAGCAGATTTCCCATGTAATGGTATGACACACTAATGATCGTATCTCACTACATTTTCTCTATTTCTAAGATAAAACCGATGAGTAGAAAAGGGGGTTTAATGAAGACAGAAAACAGGAAAGTACCAATAACTCTCTTACTATTTAAGTTATTAACAAATGTATTCAACAAGAATTGTAGAGCATCAATAGTTTAATATGATTGGTTCTATACAATTTTTTGATCCGACTTATAATAAAGATTTTGAATTTTCGAAATTCCCTCTCTATGCCCCCCACCCTAATCCAGATCAGATTTTAGTCAATAAGAAATACAAACTTTAGTGTTGACTGAAATTGTTAAATATTAAGTATAGTGTACATCAAATAAACAATTTCAAGATAAGAACATGAAAACGTAATTGATGATGCCATCACAACAAATTTTCATATTGTATCTCACATATTAAAGTTTTCTTTAAAGCAATATTTGGTAATTAAGCTTAAAACAATGTCCACCTCTAAACGCCCCTCCCCCTGATCTGATTTCAGCTGTTAACCAACTTGATCTATGGTTTTACATAAAATAAATACAGTATGGACCCGATTAACCGAGGTTCGATTAACCGAGGTCCCGATTAACCGAGGTGCCAAACATTTAAAAAAAAAAAAAGTAGGTGCGGTAACCTTTGGAAGTGATTATGAACCTTTTTAAAACCCTCAAAACCCTAGGCCGGATGCAGGTGTTCAGCAAGCGGTTTATTGAAAAGGAAGCTCTAAGACAGTCGTTAATTGCCTTCTGAGAAATGCATCTCTTGCACCCCGTCCAACCCTCCTTCCCCTGTTCCGGGAATATTGTATTTACATCTCTACTTGTCACAACCATCCTAGCTCATTCATTCTCAGTTTATGTCCGGTCACACCATGGATCACATCGCGCAGACACGGAATCTGCGACCAGATTTATTATTAATAGTTTTTCTTTATTAGTAAAGTCCCATAGTCTATGCGCGGACCAAATTTACAATGCTGATGAGACCGGTTTGTGGTATAAAGTGTTGCCCCAAAAAACTCTAGCGACGAATATGGAAAAATCTGTTAGTGGTTTCAAGGGTGTTAAAGATAGGGTCACTGTTTTGGTTTGCGCGAATGCAATTGGAGAGGATAAACTAAAGTTAGTTTTAATCGGAAAATCAGCCAAACCTAGAGCCCTCAAACACGTCAATTTTAAACTTATAGGTACTAGTTTTTATTCTAAAAACCTTACATTTTCAGCTGGTATTAGTAGGTTCCGATTAACCGAGAATTTTGATTAACCGAGGTAACAGCGGTCCCGATCGACTCGGTTAATCGGGTCCCTACTGTATTGAGTTTGGTAACAATAAAAAAAAAAAATAATTTTTACCGCTAGATATATGTAATTTTGGACTGACTTCATTTTATCAACACATCGACAGAAGGACTTATATGGAAATTTCTCGAAAAGTGTGACATGAGTACTACCTCTAAAGCTGATTTTCCTTAATTGAAATCATCTGGTAATAAGATCATCCCTACACCATCAAGAAACTCAGTGCCTTTGCATACATTTGCATACATCAAACAATGGGACAGAAATTATTAATGATCCATAAAATTACCTTAGCAACTTACGGACATTATTACTATTATTATTAGCCTCTACCTAGAATTAACAATCCGAGGAATAAAAACTAATTCTGATGGTGTAGTGTAACATTCTAAGTGATGGAGTGTAACATTTAACAGGCATGTAAATGATGCCCGCTCATTGGCAGTACTAGCCAGCTACTGACCAATTAACCAGTAAAAATCATCTCTAATGACAGATTTTGACAATACTGTTAGATATTCTGGTGGAAATAACACATTGTTTGGAATATCAAATTATATAATGAATTTTAATACATTTATTACCTTGTTTAAAGCAATTACATCACTGGTTTGAAGAGAACTTGGAGGTGTTAGAAAACCCTCTGCAGACGCAGTTAAGTTAAGCCAAGTAATATTCTGGTAAGGAATTAGCGTATGACCTGCTGAAGGGGCATTTGTTGTTGACACATACAAATCTGTTGTTGGCCCATACAAATCTGCTGTTGTATCTAAAACTAAATATTAAATAAATGAACTATTATAGTCCCCAAGGTTGTTTATACAAATAAAAGATGAATTAAAAGTTCTAAAGAGGGGGTTTGGGGGAGGAGGGGGCGAGAGTAGGTATATCACAAACCTTGTTTAAAGAGACTAAGAAAAGGTGTATGTTGAAGAAAAAATGATATAAAATGTAAAAAATTATTTAATAGTTAAATAAATATTAAAAATGAGAGGGGGCAGGGAGAAGGAGGAGGGGGGGGGGGAGAGAGAGAGAGAGAGAGAGAGAGAGAGAGAGAGATTACTTACTAGGTGGACTGGGCACAGAAAACATGTAGTCTACCATACCTTTAAAACATTGTGTTATATAATATATAAAATAAATAACATATATAAAATAAATATGTATTAGACATTTAAATCAATATCATATATTTAATTTTTTAGTCAATATATAATTTTTTATTTTTAAGAGAGGGAGGGGGGGAGAGAGGGAGGGGGGAGAAAGAGAGAGAGAGAGAGAGAGAGAGAGAGAGAGAGAGAGAGAGAGAGAGAGAGAGAGAGAGAGAGAGAGAGAGAGAGAGAGAGAGAGAGAGAGAGAGAGGGAGAGAGAGAGAGAGAGAGAGAGAGAGAGAGAGAGAGAGAATTACTTACTAAGTGGACGTTGATAAGAAACCATGTAGCTTGGCATGCTGCTGATGACAACCTTGTCTGTTTAAAACATTGTGTTATATAATATATAAAATAAATATATAAATTAAAAATGTATAATATAATGAGAGAGAGAGAGAGGGAGGGAGGGAGGGGGAGAGAGAGAGGAGGGAGGAGGGAGGGGAGGGAGAGAGGAAGGGAGAGGGGGGAGAGAGAGAGGGGGGAGAGAGGAGGGGGGGGGAGAGAGAGGGGGGGAGAGAGAGAGGGGGGGGAGAGAGAGGGGGAGAGAGTGCGGGAGGGGGGAGAGAGAGAGGGAGGGGGGGGGAGAGGGAGAGAGGGAGGAGAGAGAGGGGAGAGAGAGAGAGAGAGGGGGGCGAGAGAGAGAGAGAGAGAGAGAGAGGGGAGAGAGAGAGAGAGAGAGAGAGAGAGAGAGAGAGAGAGAGAGAGAGAGAGAGAGAGAGGGAGAATTAGTAATGATATTACATGTTTCTTTCACAGTTATTTATTATATGGGACAGTGCGGTTTAAATTCATACACTCCACATATATCAGCAACAACTGTTTTGGACAAGACAGACTACATGCCAATGACAGCTTTTGAAAAGATAAGATTTAAAATATAAGAAAAAGAATTATCTTCCTGCAGTGTATCCTATAGAGCACTATAGGAATTAATTTCCCATGGTCCATTAGTAATGATGTTACATGTTTCTTTCACAGTTATTTATTATATGGGACAGTGCGGTTTAAATTCATACACTCCACATATATCAGCAACAACTGTTTTGGACAAGACAGACTACATGCCAATGACAGCTTTTAAAAAGGTAAGATTTAAAATATAAGAAAAAGAATTATCTTCTTGCAGTGTATCCTATAGAGCACTATAGGAATTAATTTCCCATGCTCCATCATTAATTTGATTAAATGTTTCTTTCACAGTTATTTATTCTATGGGACAGTGCGCTTTAAATTCATACACTCCAAATATATCAGCAGCAACAGTTTTGGACAAGCGGACTACATGCCAATGACAGCTTTTAAAAAGGTGAGATTTAAAATGTAAGGAAAGAAATAATTTCTTGTAGTTCTTTCCTATAGAGAACTATTGGAGTTATTTCCCATGGTCCATTAGTAATGTTATTACATGTTTCTTTCACAGTTATTTATTCTGTGGGATTTTAATGCATAGGCTCCAACATCAGTGCCATTCTCTTCACAAGGATTTAACTGGAACCGAGGCATCCCTGCGACTCGAAATATATGCATCTTTTTAGGACAAGAAGGATTACATGCCAATGATATACTTTAAAAATCTTGTACCTGAATGGACTAGTTGATGTTTAAAATAATTTACTAACATATTCTAGTAACTGGTATCTTAGTTTATTGCTTGGTTTGTTCAATGTCATTGACTTTAATTTCTTTGTATAATATTAGGCATAACTGTTTTCATGTTATTATTTATCTTATTATAGCAAAATTTTTCTTTGTATTGTGTTGATTATGTAGAAAAATTACGATTTTAAATATATCTCAATTTTAAGGAACTATTGTGTATTTATTTTTAATGAAATCTAATTTGTACATGGTTTATTTAAAGTAAAATATATTCAGCTAAAGTAATTTGTACCATTTATTGACCTATACCATTTTATAAATTTTGTATTCACCAAATTAATCAGAAAACAGCGTATATCGATCGTTTTTAAGCTGGTTGGGGGCGTGGCTAGGAATCGAGTGACGTAGCAGGCTTGCTGCATTTTGATTGGCTATTCGTCAAATGGCACTACCTTATCTTATACGTACCTTGGGGAGGGGGAGAGAGAGAGGGAGGGGAGAGAGAGGGAGGGAGGGGGGAGAGAGAGAGAGAGAGGGAGAGGGGGGGGGCGAGAGAGAGAGAGAGAGAGAGAGAGAGAGAGAGAGAGAGAGAGAGAGGAGGGAGAGAGAGAGAGAGAGAGAGAGAGAGAGAGAGAGAGAGAGAGAGAGAGAGAGAGAGAGAGAGAGGGTGTGATGAGAGAGAGAGAGAGGAGAGAGAGGAGAGAGGAGAGAGAGAGAGAGAGAGAGAGAGAGAGAGAGAGAGAGAGAGAGAGAGAGAGAGAGAAATACTTACTGGGTGGATGGTTCAGGTTCAGAGATAACATGTAGTTTGGCATGCTGCTCATGAAAACCCTGTCTGTTTAAAACATTGTGTTATATAATATATAAAATAAAAATGTATTAGACATTTAAATCTATCAAGCCCCCTGGTCTGACCCTTACCGAAAAACAATGCGCCCAGTTGGGAAGTGTAGTTGTAAACATTGAAACCTTGCCCAAAAAAAATACCATCATCATTCAGCCTCGAATTATTTCCCAAACGAAGCCGGGTACCTTAGTTAGTAATATATATGTGTGTGTGTGTGTATACATATCCTGCACAATGGTCTTTTTTTTTGTTTCATTGCTGCACCAGTTTTGGAGGCTCTCAATGTAACACAGCATTATGGGTTTATCTATCAACATCTCCTTTACCAAGGGAAGGCTTTTTGGATCAAGGACGGCCTATTTGCAGAAGAAACGTGGGAGATATATTAAAACAAACTTGTCACACAAGTGGTGCCGACACTAAGCAGATTTCTTATTATTAATGTAGTTTCTTTATCACCATTCAAATATGAAAAAATCAGCGGAAGGTAACTTTCCATCTCCATTTCAAAGGTCTCCTGACTTAAGATAACTAATGATATACAATATATTCCTTATAGTACAGCAATATGTGGGATGTATGATTTTTGTATAAAGTTATATATAGGTTTACCTGCATGAACTGGAGCTGGAGCAGCTAATGAAGACCTTGCTCCTCCCCAACTCTTAACTGTAAATTACATAAAAATGTTATGTTGTGAAAATATGAACTACTTAAATTTACTTAACTAGTCATGGCGGAAGGTCAAAAAAAAATTAAAACTTCAAATGATTATTCAATCATTATTTTTATTAGTCGACTAGTTTCGTGTCCATATGATGCCTTATCAGAAGAAGTTATACTACCCAACGCAACTAAACTAATGGCTACATCTTGCTCTATGACCCTCCACTTGCTGTACAAGTCGGAGAATGGCTAACAAATTATGGTGGGTTGTCAGCTGATTTATATCGATATGTCATGAAATAACTATATATAGATTATCCCTAATGAAGTGTAGTCTAAAGAGTAAATGAGAAATTTATAATTGATTAACTATCACTTTAAAGTTTCTAATAAATTAAAATATAGATAATTCACATGTTTTATTTCTGTTTTCTTATTGATCACCTTTTGTCTATTTCTTATAATGTGCATATTCTCTTTTATCATCCTCTTGCTTACATTTTTTTTTACTATACTTACATTTTCAAAATAAAATTTATGGCTGTATTTAATTGCATGGTCGGCTAGGGTCGTTTTATTGCCCTTATGAACAATGTTTATCATGTTTTGTCTGATTCTTCTTTTGAGTAATTGGGATGATTCCTCTATATGACTTTTATTGCAATCCATTGTTTATTTTGTATGCATTATATTTGGTATGTGTTGATGTTAATTTAACTGTAATATGGTTAAAGCTATTTTTTACTCAGTTTGGTTATTGGAGAGAGAGAGAGAGATTACTTACTAAGTGGACGTTGCATAGAAAACATGTAGCTTGGCAAGCTGCTGATGACAACCTTGTCTGTTTAAAACATTGTGTTATATAATATATAAAATAAATCACTTATAGAAATTAAAAATGTATAATATAATGAGAGAGAGAGAGAGAGAGAGAGAGAGAGAGAGAGAGAGAGAGAGAGAGAGAGAGAAAGAGAGAGAGAGAGAGAGGGAGGGAGGGGGAGAGAGAGAGGGAGGGGGAGGGAAATGTCATAGACACCACAACTGCATTTTGTTTCTTTGGTGTCTGTTTGGTTGTATATATATATATATATATATATTATATATATTACTACTAACACAACGTAGGCTTTAGGCTATACGAATATTCTCTGAGACGAACAGGAGAGGAGGTTAGTTATAAGGGAGGGCTGAAATTAAAAGCCGCAATATTTCGTTTTGAATTTTTTTTTCGGCAAATATGCACATAACCAAAGTTGTTTATTTTGTTACTTAGGGTAACTTTTGTTATATACACATTTGTGGTATACCGAAGTATAAATGAGTTATATGCTAAAAACTATAGATTGAGTCAACAATTTTATTTGGCACAAAAAAACTTAACCGAACTAAACATAACTCAATATGTGAATTAGCATTAACTCCTCCATGTTAATAAGCTGTACCAACATTACTAGGGACAAGCAGGAGTGGGGGTTGTAAGGAAGCCATGAGATTAAAAATAGTGATATTTTTTTTCCTATTGGTTTTTCGGCAAATGTGCACATGAAAAAAGTTATGTATCTTATTAACTATTGAGTAACTATTGTTATATTCACTTTTGTCATATAACAAATTATAAACGAGATATACACTAAAAACTAAAGCGGGAGTCAACAATTTTATTGGGTACTAATGATTAGACCGAACTTAACAAATCTTGGTAGGCGAATTAGCATTAATTCTTCCATGATTATAAGCTATATTAAAATTTTTAGGTTCGAACGGGAGTAGGGGTTATAAGGGAGGCATGAAATAAAAATTCGAGATATTTCATTTCGTATTGGTTTTTTTGGTAAACATGCAAATAACAGGTGTTTATTTTGTTATTTAGAGTAACGTTTGTCGTATAATATATATAACAAACTATAAGCAAATTATATAATAAAAACTATAACGGGAGTCAACAGTTTTATTAGTACTCATTGAAGTGTTTTAATAAAGCCATATAATGACAAATAATGTTAGGTTCTTAGACTTATAAAAATCGAAAATATAAAAGCATTTGGATTATTTAATTTGTATAATGTATTATTTTAACAAAGTCTAGCTGAATTTGCACAACTTGTGATAGCGGAAGTTGTGCAGAATCAAACTCTTGAATTGTGGTATATATTATCCCTTTCCTCCGATATGTTGACAATACTGAAATGACTATGTTCTATCTATAACAATTGAAAATTATATGGTATTTTCTTTATAACAAAATACAATATGCGTTTAAACTCAATATGATTTGAGGTTGCGAGGGGGGGGGGTGCTACAATCTCTTTCCCTCCCCTCACTTTTACAATATAAATTAAAATTATTTTTAGGGTACCACTGTTATTTATTTACACCGGCTATATAAATTACTAGAAAATTCGAACTTTTTAATGTTTTGAATAAATAAATAAAGTAAAACAATGCTCATAAGCTCAAGAGGTAAAGGAAGTTGTTGAGTGGTTAACACAGTCAATTGTGTTAACTTATTTCCTGTGTGCGTTAAACTTAATATGATTTGAGGTTGCTGCAATCTATTTCCCTCACCTTGCTTTTACAATATAAATTAAATTATTTTTAGGGTACTACTGTTATTTATTTACCCCAGTGTATGATCTATATATAAATTACTATATAGGAATATAAATTACTAGAAAATTTGAAATTTTTTATTGTTTTGAAAAAGTAATTTTATTAAAGCAATGCTGATAATACTTAATCAGGAGAGGAAGTTGTCGGGAGGCTACCAAAGTTTATCGTGTTAATTTACTTCTCTTGAAATTTTGTTTTCTACTCACATTTACTATTATGTATATAAGTAAGCTTAGATTGGTTTTTGTCAAGAAATATGTAAATAGATGCTATTTAATTATAATAAATACTATCCATGATTATGATTTAAATTATTCAAGGTGTATCAAAAAGTGGAGAGGGACTTATTTTCATTGATTCTTCAAAAGTAACATTTCTCATCTATAAGCCCCCTGCCTGACCCTTACCGAAAAACAATGCGCTCAGTTGGGAAGTGTAGTTATAATCATTGAAACCTTGCCCAAAAAAAATACTATCATCATTCAGCCTCAAATGATTTCCCAAGTGAAGCAGATTTCTTATTATTAATGTTGTTTCTCTATCTCATTCAAATATGAATAAATCAGCAGAAGGTAATTTTCCATCTCCATTTCAAAGGTCTCCTGACTTAAGAGCACTAATGATATATACAATATATTCCTTATAGTACAGCAATTTGTGGGATGCATGATTTTTGCATGAAGTTATATATAGGTTTACCTGCATGAGCTAGAGCTGGAGCAGATGACCCTCCTGCTCCTCCTCCTCCCCTACTCCTAGCTGTAAAATACATAAAAATGTTTTGTTGTGAAAATATGAACTATTTAACTTTACTTAACTAGTCATGGCGGAAGGTAGTAAAAAAAAGTAAAGTAAAAAAAAAAATTCGAATGATTATTCAATCACTATTTTTATTTCTCAACTAGTTTCGTGTCCATATGATGCCTTATCAGAAGAAGTTATACTACCCAACGCAACTAAACTAATGGCTACATCTTACTCTATGACCCTCCACTTGCTGTACCAGTCGGAGAATGGCTAACAAATTATGGTTGGTTGTCAGCTGATTTATATCGATACGTCATGAAATAACTATATATAGATTATCCCTAATGAAGTGTAGTCTAAAGAGTAAATGAGAAATTTATAATTGATTAACTATCACTTTAAAGTTTCTAATAAATTAAAATATAGATAATTCACATGTTTTATTTCTGTTTTCTTATTGATCACCTTTTGTCTATTTCTTATAATGTGCATATTCTCTTTTATCTTCCTCTTGCTTACATTTTTTTTTACTATACTTACATTTTCAAAATAAAATTTATGGCTGTATTTAATTGCATGGTCGGCTAGGGTCGTTTTATTGCCCTTATGAACAATGTTTATCATGTTTTGTCTGATTCTTCTTTTGAGTAATTGGGATGATTCCTCTATATGACTTTTATTGCAATCCATTGTTTATTTTGTATGCATTATATTTGGTATGTGTTGATGTTAATTTATCTGTAATATGGTTAAAGCTATTTTTTACTCAGTTTGGTTATTTCCAAGTGATTTGTCCAGTATCTTTACATATTGATGTAATCTTCCAGGCTACTGTGGGGTAGTAATAGTAATTCAATGGACAAACATTTTTCTTTCACTATATTTTTTATCTGTAAAATCAGTATCCTTTTGGTTATCTATATTTATATTTTCTTTGGCCGCTATTTCATTTTCAGTTTTATATTTATACAAATGATTATTTTTCTTAACTAATTTAATTTTCTTGAGATTAAATCAAATAAAGGGTTAGAACCAACAGTATAAATGATGAACCATTCTTGAGATTGGTAATAATGCCATTGTCAGTGTACCATCGTCAATATGTTTTCTTTTTTTATTAAAATTATGTTCTCTTATTTTAGCATTGTTTTGCATTTTCTGAGATTTAATGTTATCGTTATTTGAAACCTAGTCATCTCTTTTTCTCTTCCATTGGTTGTGAAAATTATCGTCAAAAAATTTGTCTACAAATTTAAAAACAGTTGGATCGAAGGAATAATTTTCATCTTTTATTTATCTTGATTTGTCCAGATATATGGAGTAGGATATTGCCTCTAAACTCCAGTCATACAAATTTTTTTAAGATTTTTTTTTAAAAACCCATTATTTATATACTAGCTAAGGTACCCGGCTTCGCTCAGGAAATCATTTGAGGCTGAATGATGATAGTATTTTTTTTGAGCAAGGCTTCAATGTTTACAACTACACTTGTACACTTGAACTCCGTCTGGGCGCATTGTTTTCCCATGAGGGTCAGGCAGGCGACTTATAAATGAGAAATTTAACTTTTGAAGAATAAATAAAAATGTGTTCCTAATATATCCTTTTCCACCTTTTAACTCGCCTATTTGAATACTTCAAACCATAATTATGGATAGCATTTATTACAATTAAATATATAATGGAACTTATTTCCTGTCAAAAACCAAACCGAGCACATATAGTTTTGTACATTTCTTGTAGTTTACATTTGTATTGGAAATAAATAACAATTTTATTTTCTAGGAACAATAAATAAATAAATGAGAAGGAGGCGACGGAGATATATAACCTCACTAATCCGAATCATATTTAGAGTTATCATATGTGACTAAAACATAAAATCATTTTTCATAATATGCATTCATTAAAAACGCTTAAATAAGCACTAATAAAATTAATGACTCCCGCTATAGTTTTAGCGTATATCCCGTGTTTACTTCATTTTACAAAAAAAGTGAATGCAACAAATGTTACTCTAAATAACAAAATAAACAACTTCTATTATGTGCACGAGAGTCTAATAAGGAACGAAATATCACAATTTTTCATTTCAGTTCTTCCTCATAACCCCCACTCCCGTTTGGACCTAAAAATTTTAACATAGCTTATCATCGAAGAATTAATGCTAATTCACATACCAAGTTTTGTTAAGTTCAGTCCAATTGTTAGTGCATAATAAAATTGTTGGCTCCCACTTTAATTTTTTAGTGTATATCTCGTTTATAATTTGTTATATTACAAAAGTGAATATAACAAAAGTTACTCTATATAACAAAATAAACAACTTTTATCCTGTGCATATTTGCCAAAAAACCAATAGGAAACGAAATATTTTTAATTTTAGGCCTCCCTTCGACCCCCACTCCTGCTCCATCTGCTGGGCTGATTTGTGATGCTAAACTATCCAGGGTGTCACTCAAATGCATAGAAAAAAATTCATTCAAATTGGCCCAGCCGTTTAGGAGGAGTTCTATAATTTGTTATATTACAAAAGTGAATATAACAAAAGTTACTCTATATAACAAAATAAACAACTTTTATCCTGTGCATATTTGCCGAAAAACCAACAGTAAACGAAATATTTTTAATTTTAGGCCTCCCTTACGACCCCCCACTCCTGCTCCATCTGCTGGGCTGATTTGTTATGCTAAACCATCCAGGGTGACACCCAAACGCATAGAAAAAAATTCATTCAAATTGGCCCAGCTGTTTAGGAGTTCAGTGACATATACACATACAGGAGAATTAAATATATATAGAGAGAGTTCAATTCACTCCCTAGTATCTCTATTTCAAAGGTCTCTTGAGTATAGATAACCAATGATTTACAATATATTCTGTGAAATAGTACAGCAAATTGTGAGCATGTATGATTTTTGTATAAAGTTATATAAGAATTTACCTGCAAAAGATACAGAATGAAGAGCAAAACCAGGACTTCCTGACCTATCCACAGCTGTAAATTACATAAATATGTTTGAATTTATAATTAGTATATAGATAGGTTTGAAGAAATAATTAAAAAATAAGAGATTTTTTATTTATAAATGAAGGACTCAGCAATAATTTATATAGCTATTCATATTTTTCTTTACTAATTTACAATGTTCCCAAAAGATTGCTAATTTCAATAAATCTTTTTTGGATGATTCAGGTTAGAAAATATTAAACAAGAATCCAAGGGTTCTCAACCGTAGGTTCTTTGGTTCTAAGAATTTTATCATATTATTGTTTGATTTATTAACTTATTAATAAAGATAATCAACATTTTACTTAAGAAGGTAATAAGAAGGAAAACTTGTAAAAACCACAACAATTATATTTGATGGTTGATAAACTTATTTTTACCTTTACAATAACTAAACAACCAATCAAAATTGATTTACATATCCTGATAACTGCAATGACAGAGAAAGTTCTCCAGTATCCTTACATTCATTTACTACACCAATTTTCTAATTGTTTTTATATTAATTTCATTAAAATTAATACTCCTAGAAAACTAATTTAAATGATATATTTACCTGAGTGACCTGGAAAAAAAATGAACTAAATGAATAATTATTATATATCCATACTTGCATTTGAAATGCATTTCTTCCATTTTTAACCTCAAAAACATACTATTGTATTACCTCGTTTTGATTCTTCATCATTAACTACAGCAGAGTTATTGGGCTTCACAACAACAAGGGAAGTCAGAGGTGTCACAAAAGAGTACTGGAACAAAAAACTAATTAATAGACAATATATTTTTAGTAAAGTCCCAGCCACAAGAAAATTAGCATCCTATAAAATTAGATAAGTAGAATGAGGTAGCTTACTATTTCTTTTCACAAATATAATTATATCTCTGGAATATGCTGGATGGTAGAGGAACCAATTGATAAGGATCAATAAGAAGGCCAAGTCCTCTACTGTTTTTTAATATTATGCAGAGTGCACTTTCGGAGTCAACGCTCCATCCTCAGTGCGACATCGCCCGGCGGTCGTGGTCCAGGCAACGCAGCTTTAATCAGCAGGCACTGATGATGGAGCGGTGACTCCACTCTGCATATTATTAAAAAACAGAAGAGGACTTGGCCTTCTTATTGATCCTTATAAATATAATTATATTTTGGGCCCCAAATTTATGGATCAAATAAGTGGTAGGAATTTCTTGGAATCTCATTGGAGCAAATGCTTGGGATCTCATCCTTATTTGCATTCTTTACCCTCTGAGTCTTTACCCCATCCTCTCTGGTAAAAGATAAATTTATGAAATCTTTAGTATTATGTAAAGAGAAATTAAGTCATCTATCAGGGACAGCCAGCGTAGAGGTCCCAGAACCGTTCCCTGTGGACTGCCCTTCGTAATATTTACTCCGGTGCCCGGTCCATTTCTGTCTCGGGTATAGGCTTTCCCGCCTTCGAGGAAGCTGCTGATTAAGGCATGAGGGTTACTTGACAACTCCATCTCTTGAAGGGACGATAAAACCCGTGGGCATCACTCATTATCATACGCTCCTGCAATGCCTAGAAAGATGACTATGGCCTATTTAGGGTTTCCTTCATCGCAGTCTTCTTTCAGGCTCCATATTGGTGCTCAGCTTTCTGATGAAAAGAGGGAAAACTGTGTTTTTAATAGGTGTTTCCAGACCTTTTCTCAGGACAGGGAGTAGGCCTATTAGCCTGTAGCTTTTTGCGGAACCTGGGCCCTTTTTTCTTAAACAACACCACGGTGGCTATTTTCCATATTTTCGGAATGGAAAATAGCAGCTACTTGTATGCTGAGTCAGTGCTTGTCGGGTACTGCTCTTTACATGCTCTCCCTCCAGGATTATTAGTGCAGGATCCTCCATTTGCCAGTCCAATTTTAATTCTGGAGGACGGACTTGGTTGGGAATGTGTTTCTTTGTCTCCTGTCTGTGTACTATGTTGAAGTAACTCTGTCTCTTCTTTCTCTTCTTAGAGGACTGGCTAACAACGTCTGTCCACTTTTACTGGGATTCTCGGGGTGGATCCTCTGTTCATCCTGGGTGACGCTTGTGTCTGACAGACAGTCCCTCAGCAAGTTTTGGTAACGTTTCTTCGTGCCTGGAGCATTCCCTCTCCCTCTCTCTCCCTCCCTCCCCTAGTTGAAATTAAATTGATAAGTTTTAATGTAAAATATTAACTCATTAATACTTACCTTCAAAGCTAGTTCCTTGGCTCTATTTTCAGTGGCATTTTCTTTGGATACAGTATTTTTGTCCAATAAAGTCTTGATGGTCTTGTATGCCCACATTTTTTCTAAATGACCTAAAACAATAAAATTTTAAATATGTTTACAATATAGAGATTTGGGATTTATGCTTATTGATATTATCTGGAGGGCATTTTATTTAATTAAAAATAGAAATAAAATTTATTTTCTGTACATATACAAATGATGGAATATAGAAAATCGGCCCACCCCAAAAACCTTAAAAACAATGTCATCCTTACTACAATATGTACACTATTCCAGAAGTCATTCTAAGAACATTAAATAGACCATTTTCTGTTTTCTTTTCACCTGAGTCTAATAAAATAACAATAAAACCCTAAAAACTGGTACCCAATGATAAATAAAAATGCAATTACACTTAGCATCTTGCATTAGGAATTAAAGAAACTTCAGAACTTGAGAAAAAAACAATCATTGCTAATCTTTAAAATTCTAATAAAAAAAATCGTTACCAATCTACCAAATTATAAAAATTCTAGAAGACATACTTCCTTTAAAGAGAGTTTCAAAATACAAAATACTTCCTTCTAGCAGAACCATCATTAAAATAGAACTACAAATGTCAATTATGTTATAAATGATAAAGGCATAATACTTGCTAGTTGTTAAAGACAATATATTTAGGCATGTTCTAAATATAAATGATATTTATTTAAACAATAATTAACAGTAGCATTAAACCTTTCCTTGCGCAAAGCCTCTATAGTGGCTTGAATCAAGCCACTATAGTAGCTTTGCGCAAGGAAAGGGTTAAATAAATATGTGCTGAAATGTGAGGATATAACAGTTAAAAATACTGTCACAAGTTAGTATTGTCACATTCTTATACCTACAATTACATTTTTAATGAAATAATTGCACCTTAGGATTTCAAAATAGGTTTAGTGATAAGTTTAATCTTCCTTTACTCTAACTCATTCTAACTTCCATCTAACTCATTTTGAATTACCTCCTTTGATTTCTTCTCAGTCCATCTGGTTCTCTAGATTCTTTCCCACTTTCACATTTCCAATAGATTATAGTCTAATTCAGAAATTCACCCCAAACAAATATTGAATTATATTCATTGATATCCTATCCATTATTCATGTGAGCATTTGAGTTTGGGAAACTTCTAATATTATGTCTAATATTATATTATTGACAAGCAGTCGAAGTGTCAGCTTCCTAGCTCTTTCAATTTTTTTAATATATAACTGGTGGTTGTAAAAATAGTTAAGATTAGTTCACTTCTGCAACACTGTAATTATTTTTCTATATTATGATGGTTGTAAAGTCTTACCGAATGTTTTATTGGGAGTGTCTTTGCAACATGGAGGTAAAACAATTATCTGATCAGAAGGTATCTCATACTTTTGTGTTCCATTCCAAGTATTGGCCTCCAAACTACTAGATAATGTTCCATTAGGTTTCATTTTCCCTAAAACTAATAATTCTGAGCCAGAAAAGAGATTCTTAAACTCTTTGGATGTGACATCTTCAACCTAAAAGAAAATGTTAGATAATAAAACTATTAAATAAGTGTCAGGCCATTATCACTTAATATGAGTATCAGAATGCGTACTATTAAGGATTGGCCAACTAAAATATGTGATGCTTATTCAATGCACATAAAGAATTCAATGTGACATTTCATATTGTGTGAATTCCAATATTAAGGTGTGCCATTACGACATTAAAAGTGCAGAAAGAGAGGCAATAGAATAAAAAATCCCGTCACGTAGGGGCTGCGTAAACTAAGAAGATTTCTCATTTGCTGGCAAAACACGCTTATGATCTCATCAGACCACATATTTTCTATTTATATGTAAAGTAGAAAAAATTGAAGAACTTCAATAGTTTAACAAGATTAGTTTTATAACACTATCCAATACAACTCATAATACAGGAGACATTTTGAATTTTCAAATCCCCCCCTCTAAACCCCCACCCCCACTATTCTAGATCCAAAATCAGACAATAACAAATGTGATCATTAATGCTGAATGAAATGGTTAAGTACAAGTATGGTATAAATCAAATAAACATTTTCAAAGTAAAGAATGCAAGAACTTAATTAATGGTGTCATAACATGATGTATTTGCATGTGTCTCACAAGGTAATAGTTTAATGAAAACCATATTTGGTTTTTATCCTTGGAATAAAGTGGATCATGGTATAACAGCATATTGTTAATATGATGTTTACGGATGGCTGAAAACTAAAATATGAAAATATCTTGGTTAACATTCAATATACAGAAAACATGTGCATAACTACATTTATAGAACATTACATTTGCAATAAGATTGATTCTTTATCATTTTTTGATCTTTCATACAATAACGGAGATATTTAGAATTTTCAAAATTCCCCCCTCTAAACACCCCTCTCACTGATCGGGTTTCAGCCATTAACAAACATAATCTTCCTTTTTACATAAAAAGATTAAATATCGAATTTGGTAATGATCAAACAAAAACGACAGCAGAGCATTAACAGACAAATATATATATATATATATATATATATATATATATATATATATATATATATATATATACTAGCTAAAGCACTCATTGCTGCTTGGAAAATCATTGTTGACCGAATATTGTGGTATTATTCTTGTTAAAAATTTAATGTTCTACAATTTGTTCCTTAAATTTATGAATTTTTTACTTTCGGTCATCAACTAATATATGATATCCAAACATTTATTCAGATGACAGGATTTAAAGGTTTTATCCCTTCCCTAAAACTCCAATCTTGCTGATCCACTTTCATCCATCAACTGCTGAGATCTAAGTTTTATATGAAACAGTAAAATATTTAGCATGGTGTAGATCGAATAAAAAGTGTTCATTACACAGGCACTTCATACAAAGCAGATTTCATAATTCGTATGTTGCTGGATGTGGGAGTGCAGATCTGGGAAAAAGATCTCAATAACACGAAGTCTTCCCACCAATTTATTTATTCACGCACAAGGCCTTTCAGCACTAACGTGCCATCATCAGGTACTAACAAACAAACAACAAAGAAACAAGCTTAGGCCAAGTTATCCATCCAACAATTACATTTTGAAATATTTAATACTTAAATTATTTAATATAAATACTCTAAACATTAACAACACATCTATACCCTATGTAAAAATTACTATAAATTAACAATTATCGCCACGGCTTTGGGGCCACTACTGGCGACTAGCAGAGATGGAGGAGGCCTACTCAACAGGATAGAACTTGGCATTTCCAATTGCACATATAGGCAGACACCCCTCCGTCTCTCCAGCTCAATGTAGAGGGGTTCCAATTTCTGAATTAGTTTGTGGTTATATTTCCTCGCCAATAAAGCTACCTCATGTGGGGCATTTTCGTGCTTTTCTTTCCTCAAATGCTGGAGGAACGTTGAGTCCATTCTCGACAGATGCTCCTGGCAACTTTTTTCTTTAATTTCCTTGAAGTCATTCCCACATAATATGCACAACATTCTCCACAGATGATTTTATATATTCCCGGCTGGTCCAACAGCTTTATTGGGTCTTATAGTTTATATAAAACGGATTTTAAATTATTTGGATTTGCAAAATCCACCCCGATTTTCTTACGTTTAAAGATTCGTTGGATTTTTTCCGACACGAATCCCAGATAGGGCAAAGAGCACCACCTTTCCACCTCTGAGGTAACTTCTGGAATCCCCAAACTCTTCCTAAATCTCGTTACCTGCACTCCCACTTCCAGCAACATACGAATTATGAAATCTGCTTTGTTTATGAAGTGCCTGTGTAATGAACGCTTTTTATTCGATCTACACCATGCTAAATATTTTACTGTTTCATATAAAACTTAGATCTCAGCAGTTGATGGTTGAAAGTGGATCAGCAAGATTGGAGTTTTAGGGAAGGGGTAAAACCTTTTACTCCTGTCATCTGAATAAGTGTTTGGATATCATATATTAGTTGATGACCGAAAGTACAAAATTCATAAATTTAAGGAAAATATTAGGAATGAAAATACATTTTAAACAAAATTAGTTCTTCAAATGTTTTAGATAAAACTAATATTAAGAAACATAAGTTTTTATGCCTCATTAAACCTCTCACCTCTGTTGTTTCTACTAAAGTACAAACTAGTCCATGTTGACAAGTTACCTATTATTGACAGGTAAAAAAATATGGTTTCATGTCGAAATACAAACTTAGCTGTACAGCTAAATAATAAGGTTCATGATGCTCGGTCGTTCTCTTGTAATGCCAGAGAAATATGCGGCAGTACTTAAAACACAAGCAAGAAGTACAAATTTTTTATAGTATTGTATACTAAATTTTATTTTATTGTAAACATATATCAGTTGCTTTTATTTACTTATTTATTAAATAAAATTATGGTTTTATATTTTAAAACCAATAGTAACAAAGATTTTGACGATTATATTTTTTTGTCTTTGAAGTAAGCCCCTATTCCTTGTTGGGAAATGGGATTATCATATAACTTGTTTTCTCTTTAGAATAATTCATTTAGAAATATAAAATTTTATAGGAATCTTTTAAGCTATTTAAAAAAAAAAAAAGAAGTTATTTATTTTAGTCCACTTTGTGCTTCTAAGGCTAATTGGTTTGGGTTATCTGTAGGTTGCTACCCTTTTCTAGCTAGGGTGGGACTAAGGATTACATTTAATGAGTTTGTCACTAAAATAATTCCTATTGCCATAACAGATGGTAGGACTAATGGCAATTCAAATTTGAATGCAGTTAGTGAATTGAAACGCAGAAAAAAGTTTATGACCTCCAAATTTAAATAGGAGACAAGCTTGTCAGTTTTATTTACATTAAATAAAAGTGAAGAAAGTATGTATAAGTGTTACCTGATCTTGTATATATTTAAATTTGATATCGGCTAGGACTGGTGATGCAATCTCTTTATAAAAGTTCTGTAATTGTAAAGGTGCGTCAGAATCTTCATAGATTCTTCTTGCTATTCCGTGATTCACAAGAGAAAGCTTTTTAAGGAAATCCATTTCAGCATCAAAACCAAATCCGAGAGAAAATATTGTAACTCTGAAATTAAATCACGAAGGTTAATTATTTTTGTTAAAAAAACTTGCAAGTATCACCAAAACTTTATGTTAAGTATTTAATGTCTAAGAAATTGATACCCTAACCAGAATAGTAACTATGTAAAGAGCTCATTGCACATCTGCAACTACATTCTGGCAGAAGGAACGATGTTTCAAAAGACCATCTATTAAGCATTGCATGAGAGCAGATCCCTGTCCTGTCACACATGCACATTAGTGGACTAGCATTATTTTTGTTACTTATCATCATACCAATCCTGCTTAAAATCTGCTTGCAACAACTTTATTCAGTGTAAGTTTATTGGCTACTTCTATCTCCTATATCAGTCATCCCATCCTTAAACTTTTAATTAAATAGCATTTCAACTCCAAGCAACTCTGAATATACTAGTCGTAAGATTTCTCTTATAAGCCTACATAAACCTACTTGTTTCATTTGAATTCACAGTACTCCCTTATTTACTTTATTGTTTTTCATACTTAACTCCCCTCACACATAACTAAATAACTTTAGACTACTTACCCATTATTTAAACTTCCTGCATTATCTATGATTTTGTCTGGGTTAGATTCTTCAGTATTTGGTTGTCCATCAGTTAAAAATATAATCATAGATTCTACGGGGTGAGCTGAGTTTTTGTTTATTTTCTGTCCTAATTTAGCAAGTTTGAGACCATTTCTCAAACCTCCCATAATATTTGTACCTGAAAAATGAAATATTAGTAATTCAGTACATAGTCTTCTATGAAACACCATATAGTTTTTTTTTTTTTTAATATTTTAATTAGAAGCAAATACTTCACACCTTTTGAATAATATTGAGTAAGGGGAGGGGAGGGGGTTTAGAGAAGGCCAAAATAAAAAATAAAATCCATAAATTCCTCTGTATATATTAAACACAGAAAATTTATATAGAACCTTTTTTATTTACCATTAAAATATCTATAAATTATGCTATCTGCCATTTTTAATCTAATGAGTTGGAATGGAGTTGCCACGTTTCATTTTCAAATATATTTTTAAATGAATTGCAACCAAACATTTTGTTTGTTTAATTTAATTGGAGTACAAGGAATTCTTTTAGCAGATTTCCCTTAAGGGAAATCAGCTATTGAGGTTGTACTCATGATGGAATTTTTAAAATTTTTCTTCAAATGTCCATCGATCCTGCCTAGTAGATGACGAAAATGAGGTCCGTTCAAAACTGTATATATATATATATATATATTGTCTGTTACCACTCTAGCGGTCGCAATTTTTGTTTGATCGTTACCAAACTCGATATTTAATCGTTTTATGTAAAAAGAAAGATCAAGGTTGTTAACGGCTGAAATTAGAACAGTGGGAGGGGGTTTAGAGAAGAGGATTTTCGAAAATTCGAAGTATCTCTGTTACTATACGTCATCGAAAAATTGTACAGAATCAATCTTATTGCAAATTAAATTTACTATAAATATTGTTATATACATTTATTCTCTATCTTGGATATTAACCGAGATATTTCCATTTTTATTAAATCTGGGCGGCTAACAGACGAGAGTGACTTTTCCTTGACTGCTCGGCTCTCGTGAAATTTCTCTATTGTAAAATTTCACGTTGGGAATCTGCTTAGTTAACGCAGCCCCTGGGTGATGGACTTTATTTTTCACTGTCACAGTCCTCCCAGACTTTTAGCAGAGGATCCTTAAAGGTTGTACTCAAGAAGGTTGTATTATAAAAATATGTCATCAAATCTCCACCAATAATGTATCATGAGATAAAGTATAATATAGCTCATGTATAAACAAGGTAAAGGGTGAGTGAAACTCAACATAATGCAAAATACAGGTATTCGATTAGCAATAGGCACCTTCAGGTCCAGCTCTATTGAAAGCATTCTTGTTGAAACCGGGAACCAGCATTACAAAGCAGAAGACTGCTATTAATGGCGAAGTTCTATAACAGAACCCAAGCATTTCCTGAGGGATTTTGCAAGGATGAAATTTTGCAAAACTCATTCATTGCACTATACAAAAACAAACCCTCATATACCCGTCCTTTTGCAATCAGACATAATGAAAGTGAAGGTTTATCTGGTATCCAAAATGAGAATATATTCCCTTTAAGGTTACCTAAAACACCTTGGCTTATTAAGTACGTTGTAAACCTATTTTTAACCAAGTTAAAAAAATCAGACATATCATCTACACTATTTTTCAAAAATTACTTCAAATCATTTTTAGCAAGGAAAAACTTCAATTTTGTTTGGAATACTGACAGATCGAAAACCAATGACAAAGTCGGATCTGCAGCAATCACAGAAAGAGAAGTTTTTTTCAGAAAACTTGCCATTCCACTGCAGAGTACTTTGAGGTGAACTCCATGCAATTTTGCTGGCACTTAAAAACATGACACCTACATCATCACAACCCAAACACACACTAATTACTTCCGGTCACTAAGTTCACTATTAACTCTCCGAGACATTTACACCCCTTACCCAATAGCATTAAACATATCAGAAGAAATTTATAAACAACAAACATACCAAAATGCAATTACTCTATATTGGTTCCAGGACACGAGGAACTTGGGCTTAGTACGACAGAAGACCACCAGGCTAATTACTCAACAAACTCAATAATCACAAACAAACTTACTATACGAAGACATAGTGAGACATATACCACCAAATCCTAAACAAATGGCAATCAGAATGGATGGAAGTACACAACCACCTCCGCAGTATCAAAAGTACAATAAGGAGTGGCCATCGAGCTATAGGAGTACTAGAGGGGAGGGAGTTGTTCTTGCCAGACTCAGGATCGGTCACACATACCTGGCACATAAACACTTAATGACGAGGATCCACGACCCTATATGAAAATACTACAACAAGCACCTAACGTTAAACACTCAACCTGGTTTATAATAGAGATCTGATGTAACATAGATAGAAATTGGACGTTACTTTCCTGTCAGCACCACATTTAGTATTACTTAGGATTCTCAAAAAGTGTAAGGATTTTCTACATTTATAGACAAAGTCTTTCAAATAGTGTACCCATGTTAGGTGTTTGTCGAAGGTCATACCTAAGAATTTCATTGTATGTAATTCTGTTATGGGTTCATTGTAAATGAAACTTTTTGTTTCCGTGTAAATAGTGTGGTTTGAGTTTTTGCTGATGAGAAAGTCAAGCCAACTTTGTCACTCCATTTTCAAGGACATTAAATGTCTCTTGAATATTTTCTTGGCCAGACATTGTAGAGGTTGTGGTGTAATATATTAGTAGATCGTCAACAAATGAACAGAACTGGATATATGGTGGAATGTATTCCATGATATGTCCAACGCAGGAATAAATATCATATCATAAGAAAACAATGACTTCATTACAAATATATTTGAAGGTAAGGTTCTTGGGCATAGGGGAAGAGGGTGGCCTAGAAAATCCTATTTTGAAGACATCAAACATGTTATGGATTTCAGTGAGTAAAGTAATATGAAAAGAGCAGCTTCCGAAAGAACACAATTGTTGCAACTACAAGGTGTAGCATTTGGATCATGATGATGATATATGTATATACTGAGATGAGAGAGGGAGAAGGAGAGGAGAATATTTGAGAAAGTGAAAGTTATTGATTTGATATCAACAATTTTCATATTGTTTTCAATATTTCAAAATTTGGCTTGGAATGCGACATTAATTCATAATTTATAAAATTCGAATTTTATATCTTGGTCAGTTTGCAGTATGCTGAAGAAACATTATTAAAGGATGTTAATGACTATTGTAAGACATTTTATAACCTAAAGAAATAAAGTATTTAAATTATGACAGTTAATAATTTAGTAGCAGTTATACTTATTTAGATACTATTTTAATACTGCTAGTTGTTGGGTAGCCATTGGTTATGGAATGATGGTAAAGATTGGTTGGGTATCGGCTATAAAAGTTCCCAATCCTTCAGAAAGATGAATTTATTTTTCTGTGTTTATCCGATACCCAACCATCCTTACCATCATATTATTTCACATATTAAAAATTCTATTATTATGTTTTTATTTTTATAACAGTAAAATTATAATTTCCAGCTTGAAATAGGAGGCTTGAAGAAAGTATTTGTAACATTGAATGATTACTTCCAGACTCTTCATCCTTTCTTGTTTTGAATAAAAAAAGAATAAAACTCAACATTGCTCGGTTTTACGCTTTATAGAAATAACATACTACTTGTTAAATAACAAAATATTAATCTAGATTAGGTTGTGGTGATATGAAGAAGTCAATATAAAGTACTTACCTCCATATGTAGAAAGAGACTCAGTAAAATTTAATGCAGATTTAACATTTTGCTCATTTGCAAGAACTATGAGGCCCTCGTTTTCAGTTATATCAAACTGTTTATTTGATCTCCACAGATTGTGAAAGTCTACTTGGTAATCTGGGCCCCATGCCTAAATGCAACAATGAAAAACATTAAAGAACTAATGAATATTTATGTATGCATGTTGTTTCGACATTTTATTGCCATGTATTGCATTGTAAAACGTAGGGCCTGGACCAAGGTCATTTTTCTTTTTGATGGCTTTTGATGAGAAAACACCATTTCTTCAAATGATATCTCTCCCTAGTTTAAAGGAAGATCCGAGTACCACATTGATAAATTTGATGTAAAGTAGAATATCAAATACTTAAACTCAAAATCAAAATATAAAGATGAATATATCCACCAATAGATGTTCCACCTCCTGTGTAGAGAGTTGCTTTTAAAAGAAAAAGAGGTGTCTCAGTTAATTTATGTTATAATAAAAGTTATTGGATATTTTCTGTCTCTCGGGATTACATTGTATTTTATTAAAAATACATAAAATTTAGAATAATTTTATTGGTTTCCCACCCAAAAATATTTTGAGGGACCCATTAACTATTTATGTCTGTTTGATTATTTCCATGTGGGTATATATATGAGTGTGTGTTTGATCATGACTTTGATGGTGAAGTTGGCATGTCACTTCATAAAGTAAGAAGTAACCAAAGGGAATGATATATATATAGATAAGGGCTTATCCATTGTGGGCTTTGAGTGTGAAGTTGCCTTCTAAACAAACTCAGGACTGGATGATTGAAATATCTATTATTATTATCAATAATTAGCTTATGCCATATCAAAACGAAGAGCCACTAGATTTGACTAAGCAATCATAAAAATATAATTTTCCTTATCATTTTACATTTTCATCTGAATAATAGCACCAACAAAAATGAGTTTTAAAATTCAACAAAAAATGTTATAAATTGAGTAGGATATGTTTAAACTCAGTAAATAAACAAAATAATAAAAAAGTAACAAGATTGCATTGAAACTTACAACAATTCCATCAGAGAAAAGAACTATGCTGAAATAGTCTGATTGAGACAAATCCAATAATATTTTCCTCAATGCTTCTTTGAGTTGGCTTATTTTCTTACCTGACATTGAACCACTAACATCTAGCACAAAAACAACATGCTTGTTGAGAGTGGGTAGGTTGTCATTTCTAAGAATATGCAAAAAGTAGCCATCACTGTCAACCTAATAATAAGAAGTAAAATTTCAAATGAGATCTCAATAAGTTAGTAATACATTGGTTTAAGTGACAAAATAAGTAATGGATTAAGAGAATCATGGTTTTAGAAAATTTTCCTTAAGGGAAATCAGCTATTGAGGTCTTACTCATTACATGTTTTTTGAAACATTTCCTCAAATGTTCATCGATCCTATCTATGAGAAGATGAAAATGAGGTCCTTTCAAAATTTTATATATATATATATATATATATATATATATATATATATATATAAAATTGTAACCTCTGTCTGTACATTGATTTTTTTCGCGAAATTTCACGATAACTTTTCGTTTCACATGTCATAGACACCATAACTGCATTTTGTTTCTTTGGTGTCAGTTTGTTTGTTTGTTACCTTTTCACGCATAAACGGCTGAACCGAATTTTATGAAACTTGGTATGTATATTACTACTAGCCCAACTTAGACTTTAGGCTATATTAATATTCTCTAAGACGAACAGAAGTGGGGGTTATAAGGGAGGCATGAAATTAAAAATAGCGATATTTCGTTTCCTATTGCTTTTTCAGCAAATATGCCTGTAACAAAAGTTGTTTATTTTGTAATTTAGAGTAACTTTTGTTATATGTACTTTTGCCGTATACGAAAGCATAAATGAGTTATACGCTATAAACTAAAGCGGGAGCCACAATTTTATTTGGCACAAAAGACTCAACCGAACTAAGCCAAACTAGGTATGTGAATTAGTACTAATGCCTTCCTTATAATAATCCATACTAACATTTCTAGGGACGGGCAGGAGTGGGGGTTATATGGAAGGCCTGAAATTAAAAATAGCAATATTTCGTTTCCTATTGCTTTTTCAGCAAATATGCACATAACAAAAGTTGTTTATTTTGTTATTTAGAGTAACTTTTGTTATATGCACTTTTGCCGTATACGAAAGCATAAATGAGTTATACGCTATAAACTAAAGCGGGAGCCACAATTTTATTTGGCTTTAAAGACTCAACCGAATTAAACCAAACTCGGTATGTGAATTAGTACTAACGCCTTCCTTATAATAAGCCATACAAACATTTCTAGGGACGGGCGGGAGTGGGGGTTATAAGGGAGGCCTGAAATTACAAATAGTGATATTTCGTTTCCTATTGGAGTTTCGGCAAATATGCACATAAGAAAAGTTGTTTATTTTGTTATTTAGAGAAACTTTTGTTATATACACTATCGTCGAATACCGAATTATAAAGGCGTTATACGCTAAAAATTATAGCGGGAGTCAACAATATTATTTGGCACAAAAGACTCCACCGAACTAAATAAAACTCGGTATGTGTATTATCTCTGACGCCTTAATTCTCAAAAGCCATACCAATATTTCTAGGGACGGGCAGAAGTGGGGGTTATAAGGGAGGCCTGAAATTAAAAATAGCGATATTTCTTTTACTACTGGTTTTTATGCAAATATGCATATGACAAAAGTTGTTTATTTTGTTATTTAAAGTAACTTTGGTTATATTCACTTTTGCTGTATAACAAAGTATAAACGAGATATAAGTTAAAAACTAAAGCTGAAGCCAACAATTTTGTTGAGCTCAAACGATTGAACCGAATTTAACGAAACTTGGTATGCGAATTAGCATTAATTCTTCCATGATTATAAGCTATATTAAAATGTTTAGGTTCAAACGGGAGTGGGGGTTATAAGACAGGCCTGAGGTAAAAATTCAAGTTGTTTACTTTTGTTATTTAAAGTAACTTTTGTTGTATTCACTTTTGCCGTAAATGAAGTTAACACGGCATATACGCTAAAACCATTGCGGAAGTCATTAATTTTATTAGTGCTTATAAGTGTTTTTAATAAATGCATATTATGACAAAAGATGTTATGTTTTAGTCTTATATGATAGTTGTAAGTATGATTCGGATTAGTGAGCTTATAAATCTCCGTCGCCTCCTCATTTATTTATTTATTCTCCCAATAACTTTGTTATTTATTTCTAATAGAAATATATACTATAAGAGCATTTCTGGTATTTAATATATGCTCGATGTGAATGTTTAAAGTATTACTAGGTTGCAGGGGGGCTCTCTTCCCCCATCTAGATTTTTGACATAAATGAAATTATGTGTTAGGGATCTATTATTTAGTTCCATCAGGTAGATAAATTATTAAAATAATATTCTGAAGCAATATTCTAAGGAAAACAATGATGATAACGCTCCTGCGAGAGCGGAAATTGACGGGAGTTAATTGAGTTTACTTATTTCCTGTGGAATGCTGGCATGACAGGAAGTGATTTCCACTGAGGCTTACTAATACGAGTATAATCTTATGTATAAAACTATGCTAAAACTATATGTGCTTTCATTGATTTTCGGCAGGAAATATGTTCATTATAGATGATATTTAATTGTAATAAATGCTACCCATGATTATGGTTTGGATTATTCAAAAACCGAGAGTAAAAAGTCGTGAGGGATAGATTAGGAACCCATTTTCATATATTCTTCAAAACTGAAATTTCTATTCTATTAACCCTGAAAGTTACACTTTAGGATTGGCTGTTTTGAAAAAACAATACATCGTGGAGGGAAGTGCAATTGTACACATTGAAGTCTTGCTATAAAAATACCATCATTAGTCAGTCAGCAATGATTTCCCGGGCATCGCCGGGTACCTTAGCTAGTATATATATATATATATATATATATATATATATATATAATATATATATATATATATATATATATAATATATATAGATTTATGTATTTGTATGGATAGCAGTCGTAACTCTTGTTTGAATGCAAGAATAAAGATCAAATTCATTAACATCTGAAACCATACATGAGGGGGGGGGTTTAGAGGGGGATTTCAAAATATCTCCTTTATACATCGGATCGAAAAAGTGTATAGAATAAATCTTATTGCAAAAACATTTTTCTACAAATGTTTCTTGTAAGATGTTTACTTTATCTATCCTATACTCGATATTTAACTGTTTCGGTCAACACTAAAGATCATATTTATTATTGGCTGAAGTCCCTCAATAGCTGATTTCCCTTGAGGGAAATTTGCAAATAATACTATTTCTAAACATATAATACGTGTGGGTATGTAAAACTATATAAGTACCAAATGAGTTTATGGTGAAAATTATTAAATGTTCATAACAAAAATTATACAATAAGAACTAAATGATGATGAGATAAGAAAAAATATAAATGAATAAATAATTTTACCAAAATTTGATGAGGGTTTTTAGAAGAATCAACATCATATTTAACAATCATTTTACCGTTAAGACCTTCTTTACTCAGTTGCTTTTGTTCATCAACAGTTGGTTTCCATTCAACTTTAACTTTATGAGGAGCAGAAGTTATTTTTACTGCAGAATTCTCTAAACAAAAATAAAATTATTTTATCTCTATTAATAATATTCAATTATTATTATTATTTGATTTAATATTGTGATCACAGTTATTTAGATATTTGAAGTCCAAACCAAATAAATATACTAAATTCTGATAGGTGTTTATTATATGACATGGGTTTCTATAATTAATTCATTTTATCCTCTTTTCTTTTTCTTCCTTTTAAACGAGATAAGTAAAGAATATAAAAATAAAAGCACAGGGTAAAATCTAAAATAATGGATGAGAATAAATAAATATATAAAATGAATAAATTGATGAACAAATAAAGAATGGGAATAACTTAATTTGTTGTTTGACCTAAAAATATGAGATTAATAAGTTTCATAATAATTCATTGAAAATGAAGGAGACTGGTAGAATAACGATTTCAATTTTTCCTCTTCTTGTTCCTTCTTGGAATAGTTGCTAAAACGGTAGCATTCCGAATAAAAATAGTGTTGCTTTAGTTATCTATTTATTAGGAAAACTATTTGTTTGTTGTTTTATGTTTTAATAGAAGATAACTATTTTAAGGCGTAATAATGAGATATTATTAATCACCCAAATAAAAAATTGATGTGATAAACTAGTTGCTAATAATGGTTTGTCATTTCTTAAAAAATCAATTCAAACTAAGTAACGTCATATACTCTTCCCATTGAAGTGTAGGTACTGGAACATACAGTAAGAGCTTAATAAAACATGTTTAGCACAAGTAACAAAATTAAGGAAAACAATAACGTACCAGCCTCGCTAGCGCTTAGATCATTGTTCATAGTGAACTGTGGAACATGTACATTAATTATTTCAAGGAGGTCTTCTATATTGACAACAACAGATAGGTCGTCAACAATCTGAAACAATGTAAATAGTATAAATACACTTAGCGCGGCAAACATTTGCCTTATATGCTTGCCTCCATATAAAATTTTGCGTGGCACAAGCTGTGCATATATAAATCCTCCATACACCACGCGCACGCCCAAGCATACCATCCTAATTCTTCCTACAGCTATTTAGAGACATTACATAAGAAGTATGCGTATTTGGTTAATTTTTCCCTTTAGGAATCAACTGATTATTACTATTATTATTATTATTTATTAATGTCCACTTTTTACAACTCAGGCTAATCGGGACGGGTATCTACAGGTTAACACCCTTTTCTAGCCCGGGTGGGACTTAGCGATGTTATTTAATGAATTCCGTCACTAAATAATTTCCTTTGCCTAGACAAGAATTATTACTATTAAGTCACATTTTTATTAAATTAAATCAGCTGTTTTTATATGTATTTTTTCAAACGTTTCAAATAAAAGAACAATAAAACCGTTGGAGTAACAGCAGCCAGCCAAGCAACATCTCAGTTATTCCCAGTTTAATTAATCATAGTCCCACCCCCTGGCATGTGGGCCCACCCTTGGCCACTATACATCCCTGAACAATGTAATTAACCTAATTTCAATAAAGTTCACAATAATCCAAACATTAATATTCAATATAAAAGGCAAAAATCGTAATAATCAGCCTAAGCTAAATATGACAATTATTCAACATTAACCTGGATAATAACCGTTTTTACCTAATCATTCCGAAATTTTCTTTTTCTTTTGAACGCAAATCTTGCAATTCAAAACTAAGTTAATAACAATAGAACCATTTTTTTTACCTGATTTGGATTTACGTGGATTTCATTTTTGTAAGTTTTATTTCTTCGTGATAACAGCTCTTCATAAGTTAAATTGAAATTCACTTTTTCTTCAGGTTCCACGTTAAGTGACACAGTAAAGTCTTTGGAGAAACGAGAACTAAAACATACAATTTTTTTTTTTTTAATATAGGATAAAATACAATAACACAGGCCAATAAAGAAAAAACTTTTTCACTGAAAATTCTTATATTTTTTAGAGTGCTGAATCGAAATATGATACTTAAAAAGCTGTATCACCCAACATTTTATAAATAAACTTATTAAATTAAACAATTTTTGCAGAATTTAACAGCTTTTAGATAGTTTAAATAAGTTGGAAAAGTAGGTATAATGCATGTAGCACTGTTGATTCTACTTGGTCGAATTGGTCTGCGAGAGAGTCTTTAAAACCTGGGGAGAATAACATTCTGACCAAAAACCTTGTAGATCCAATAAACATGCTCCTACCACCTCTACATACAAAGTTAAACCTAATGAAACAGATTGTAAAGGCATGTTTAAGTATCTCTGCCAACAGTTTCCTCACCTTTCAGAAGCAAAACTAAAAGAAGGTGTCTTTGTTGTGTTTGACTTTAACTTTGAATCCTCAATGACCTTAAATGAGGAAGAATCATGGATATCGTTCAAATAAGTCGTTAAAGAGTTCTGGAGAAATGAAAAGCACCCAGAATATGTTTCTATTGTAGCGAATATGCTAAACAAGTTTAAAAATTTAGGTTGTTTGATGAGCCTGAAAATTCCCTTTTTAAACAGTCCCCTAGATTACTCCCTGGAGAATTTGAGAGATGTTAGTGAAGAGCAAGGTGAGTGTTTTCATCAGGACATTAAAGTAATGGAAAAACGCTACCAGGGCCACTGGAACATGAACATGATGGATAATTTCACGTTGTTTTATGAGTGAACAATATGAAACAGAATGTGAGATGGCCACAGCGCAAGTATGCTATTAACAACTCAACGAGCCTTACCTTAATCTTAAGTTTACCTTAATCTTACATGGTAAACCTAGAGTGGCGGGTACTATTCTCACCTGGGCAAAGGAAATTACTTAGTGACGGAATTCATTAAATAACATCTAAAGTCCCACCCTGCGTAGAAAAGGGTGTTAACCTGTAGATAAACCATCCCAATTAGCCTAAGTTGCAAAAAGTGGACGTTAATAAATAATAATAATAATAAATATATATATATATATATATATATATATATATAGAGAGAGAGAGAGAGAGAGAGAGAGAGAGAGATATTATGCTTTAGCTTGTTGAGTTGTTAATAGCGCACTATATATATATATTAGCTAAGTTACTCGGCTTCGTCTGGGAACTCATTTGAGGCAAGAATGATGGTATTTTTTTGGCAAGCTTTTACTTTGCACAATATTTTGGCATTTGCCCGTCTCAATGTTTAGGGTTTATACTTGTCGTTGCTGTGGATTTGTTAATAATAAAAATAATTTGTTATGTAAGGCTTCACTGTCTTCAATAATTTTATATTTCCCGTCTCCTGTGTATGTAGTTTTTTTTATAACATAATGGACCATATAATTCAAAATCATAGAAACTGTTCTCCCTCCCAAACAATGTATGAATAAACTTCCCTATACACTTTAATCTGCAAATTAGTGTTTCTCTTGAATATATGTTTGGGAGAACAAAAGGGGGGGGTGCAGTATACTTTACTTGGCACAATCTGTTACTACCATTAAAAAAAACAATTAAGGATAAAATATTGACATTGATTTGAATTAATTTATCCAGGTGAGGTACCTGGTAGTTCAATATTGGAATGAATTGTTGAGCATATCAATATTTCAACACAAATTACTTGCTTGCTACATTGTTTTATGATAGTATGTACAAAACGAAAGTTACTGTAAATAACAAAGTAAACTTTTGTGCACGTATACCTTAAAACAAATAGGAAATGAAATATCACGAATTTTTATTTCAGGCTTCCCTTATAACCCCCATTCCCCTTATATTATATTATTATAGCTTATAATCATGGAAGAATTAATGCTAATTCACATACCAAGTTTTATTAAGTTCGCATCAATTGTTGGTGCCTAATAAAATTGTTGGCTTCCGCTTTAGTTTTTAGCGTATAACTTATATACACTGTAATATGTAAGTGTATATCTTGTATAGTGAATATAACAAAAGTTAATCTAAATAACAAAGTAAACCACTGTGTCTAGGGAGGTGTGGGGATACTTCCTTTGTCCTATCAGTTCTGCTGCTTCCCTGGTATCATCATATTGATCTATGTTTACATGTTACTTGATGCTTATACTTTTAGCAATGTAGAGTTAGTTATTCTCAGGAATGTGAATTTGTTTAATTATCATAAATAAATAATTTAAAAGGATAAACACTGGGGAAGTGCACCCAGTTATTTTTGGTGTTTATTAACTCTGCTCCGTTAATATATGATGTACTTTACAGAACACACAATGTACCAATATGAATATACAGTTTACAATCGAGACGTACAAAAGAATATTTTTAATAGCGGTTATGACATACCTAAAACAGCTGTCACAGTTGGGCTTTGTACCGCATCAAGGGAAATCAAGTTTTATTCATACATGGTATGGAAACAGAATACTTTCTATGATTATGAATTATATGGTCCATTACATTATAAAAAAAAATATATATATACATGAACAGGAGATGGGAAATATAAAAATATTGAGGACAGTGAAGCCTTACATAAAAAATTATTTTTATTATTAACAAATCCACAGCAACGAAGGGTATAAACCCTAAACACTGAGACAGGAAAATTTCAAAATATTGTGCAAAGTAAAGGCTTGCCAAAAAAATACCATCATCATTCAGCCTCAAATGAATTCCTGGGCGAAGCCAGATAACTTAGATAGTACATATATAAAATTGTAACCTCTGTCTGTGCATTGATTTTTTTTTTTTTTTTTTTCGAAATTTCACAATAGTTTTTTGTTTCACATGCCATAGACACGATATCTGCAATTTGTAACTTTGGTGTCTGTTTGTTTGTTTGTTACCTTTTCACGCATAAATGGCTTAACCGAATTTTATGAAACTTGGTATCTTTATTACCACTAACCCAACTTAGGCTTTAGGCTATATTAATACTCTCTGAGACGAACAGGAGTGGGGGTTGTAGTGGAGGCCTGAAATTAAAAATGGTGATATTTTGTTTTGTATTGCTTTTGCGGCAAACATGCACATAACAAAAGTTGTTTATTTTGAGTAACTTTTATCATATACACTTTTCTCATATACGGAAGTATAAATGAGTTATATGATAGAACTATAGCATGAGTCAACAATTTTATTCGCTACAAAAGACAAAACCAAACTAAACAAAACTCGGCATGTGAATTAGAATAAACTCTTGTCCATGATATTTTGAACAGTGCAGACAGATTAATTGAGAAATCCTTTTTTTATTTTTATTATTCTTCAAGATATTCAGGTATAAACACTGAGACCGGGAAATGTAAAAATATCGTGTATAGTAAAGCCATGCCAAAAAAAAAATACCATCATCATTCAGCTTCTATCGATTTCCCGAGCGAAGCCTGGAACAAAGCCTTTATTCTACTTGATAGGTTTAGTAACACGTATTAATAATATATTGTATCCTTACTCTTGTGAAACATGTGCAGCACTTCTTCCAGCACTAACAGCAGCATCATATTCTTTTTTTGCATCCTCCTTTCCCTTAACGTAAGCCTCATATGATTTATTTTTTATTGTCCTGAAAAATGAAAGCTATAAACTTTAAAAGTTTCATAACTATATGTTATTAATACAAAACGAAATTGAAAATGAATAAGAAATTATTTTGCGTTAGAAAAAAAATAAAGATAAAAAACTATGGCTACAATTGTAAAATAAAGATACTAACATTATAAGACCAGTTATGAAAGCCTCCTCTGGAAGTACAACACTAAAATGAACTTCCTGAGCCACATCAGCAGGGTTCAGAATTCTACTGCTGACTAAAGTTTTAGCATATGTGAATTTAATATCTGAATTGATATGGAGCGAGTTAATTATAGGTTTAGGTATATTCTTTTTGTCTCCATTGGCCTGAAAGGAAAATGTTTACAAAGGTTAGTGTATGTTATTTCAATGGAGTTAAGAAGATAATTTACATTCACCTAAGAGCTCAACAGTAAAATTTTACTTAGTAGTTCCTGTTAAAATTTGAAATATCAAAACCAAATTCGGAAATTATTAATAAAGTTATAATAATCATAATCGGAAGTCTGCAAAACAAAGTCCAAAATATATTGTAGTTGAAAGTGAAATATCCTAGTATTCCTATGCCACTGGGTGTTTTAAATGGACCTGAATAACTGAACAAGGTTATGTTTAACAGTGATGAATGAAATACTAAGAAAGAAGGTTCATTATCAGTGGCTTAAAAATGTAGGTTTCTGTAAATTAAAATATCCTTATAAAACACAAATTAATACTCACTTCTTGGACTAAAACATCTGCCAGAAAAACTATGCATGTCAATAGATATGTTCTCATTCCCATCTGAAAATGATTATTTTTTTAATTAAAAAAAAAACTAATAAACTAATGTTTAAATCTTATTAATTACTATGTTCCAGTGTAAAACATAGGAGCATTAGTATACAGCATTCATGGCAAATAAAGTAGATAATTATGTCAAATCCGCTTTCTTTCGGCAATTAAATAAGTAAGTATAATAAAACTTTAAGTACAACTCCTTTACCTTTACCAATGAAGGTGCAGATCCACCTGAAAATCTTTAAAGATAGTAGAAGAAGTTATACAGTTATAATATGCTAATCCACAATTAGCATGGTAGAAGAAGTTATATAGTTATAACATGCTAATGCACAATTAGCATAGTAGAAGAAGTTATTTATAGCATGTATACTGGAAGTTCCCAGTGCTGTGATTCACAACCTGTAAATAGCAGCAAACACATACTCAAGACAAGAGATTAAGTCATTAATCTTAATTAATACTACTTAAAGATAAGAGATTAAGTCATTAATCAACTTTCCCAGAAACAGTCATACTTCATATACTATCAATCCAAAAGTGGCTAACACAGAAATTTGAAAATTTCACTTTTTTTTTAAAAGAAGCTTTTTTTCTTAGTAGCATATTTTATGTAAAATGACAGATCAAGTTCGTTAATGGCTGAAATCGGTCTAGAGGGAGGGGGGGGGGTTAGAAGGGAGATTTTCGAAAATTCAATTTATCTCCGTTAGTATGCATCCGATCGAAAGACTGTATAGAACGAATCTTATTCCAAATTAAATTTACCATAAATATTGTTATATACATTTATTCTCTATCTTGAATATTAACCGAGATATTTGCATGTTTATGAAGTCTGTGGTCGGTTATAGTTTGGATTAGGTCGGCCGTTTCCGTAACTCCTAGGCTCAGGTGGAAGCTTCTTCTAACCTTACCTGTCGTTTCTAACCTTACCTTACCTTCGTTACTTTGTGAGATTTATGCAAATACGTTCTGTTCATCTGCCCCCCCCCCTTCTTTAGTTCTTGGACTACTAAAATTTTAATTATTAAAATATAAATTATTCTTACAATTCAGAAGCCGTTTCAATTGGGAATTTATTTTAATTAACTGAAAGATTTCTCATTACCGTTTGTATTCAATCACGGTGGTGTTCTGTTACCAGTATGCAGATTTCTCTATTGTAAAATTTCACATGGGAAATCTGCTTAGTTTACGCAGCATCTGCGTGACGGACTTTTTATTTATTTTATGTGCAACAATGTGGTTACTTATTTTGAGGTGAGAAATCGTCTAGTGGCTATACCCACAATAGCATGAAATTAGTTTTTAGCAAATTTCCCTCAAGGGAAATTAGCTATTGACGTTGTACTCATGACACGATTTTCGAAAAAAAATTCAAATATCCATCATCCTACCTAGTAGATGACGTAATGACTTCCGTTCAAAATTGTATATATATCCCCTCCGCAATTATTGTTTAATCGTTACCAAACTCGATATTTAGTCGTTTCATGTAAAAAGAAAGATCAAGTTTGTTAACGGCTGAAATCGGACCAGGTGGAAGGGGGTTTACAGGAATTTCGAAAAATCTCTGTTAATATACGTTGGATCGAACGGTTATGTAGAAAGTATCTTATTGCAAATTAAATTTAACTATAAATATTATTCTATATGTATTTTCCGTATAATGAGTATTAACTGAGATATTTGGATTTTTTTAAGTTTACGCTTTTAGTAAACCACCACTCATACAAGTGTCATACTAATAATAAGGTGTTATATCATGAAGCACTTCATTATAAGGCTAAATACCAAACATTGTTTTCATTGAACTTTTATTTTTTGTGATATGTGTAGATACGTTCTGTTGACCACCCCCCCCCCTTTTTTTGTCCTTGGATTACTAAAATTTAAGTGATTGAGATAAAACTGATTCTAATTCATTACAAATTACAGCACTAGCATTAGTAAATTGTTTTCAATAAAAGTAATATGTTATATTCTGATGTATTTCGTTAATTGTTTGTCTTTCCGGTCTATCTATTCAGCGCTACTAGGTTGGCTGTCCTGTTTGTCTACAAGTCAACCTCTTTCCGTTTTAGAGATTATTAACTTGTATTGCAAATTGACTGAAAGATTTGCCATTACCGTTTGTATTTATTCACCTAACATTCAATGTAGTGTTAACCTGTATGTATATTTATCTATTGTAAACCTTCACGTGGAAATTCTGCTTAGTTTACGCAGCCACTGCGTGACTTTTTATTTAATTCCAGTAAGCTATGAAGCGAAATAATGTGAGTGTCATGGTCGATGAAATCTACATATTTTAAAGTATAAGGTTTGTCTGGTTTTCTAAGAACAATGACCTTATCGCACTGGGTGTTGATATGGTTCGTGCAGGTTAGTCCACTAGGACTCCAGGGTACTTCACATTCTTTGATCTCCAAATCAGGAAGCCTAGATTTCAGAATTACCTAATATCTTGACTTCGGGCCACCATGGATGACATTGAAGCTAAAAGGTTGTCACTGTTCCATTTTAAACATCTATTTCTGTTAGAATGGAATCAAAGGTTAATGTCTGATAAAGATTACGTTCTGGCCTCAGATAAGTTATACGTTCAGATAACTAACTCTTTATATATGCTGCTGTATATTTTCAGAATTTAATTTACGTTCACATTACAAACTAATTAGAGAGCGGAAAAATATTAATCAGGGCAGAATGTTAGATTAAAAAAGTCCGTCACGCAAAGGCTACGTTAACAAAACAGATTTCCCACGTGCGTCACGTATTTGGATTTATTTCAAAACTTAAAATTCAATGAGAACAATATTTGGTATTTAAGCTTTAAATAAAGTGCTTTATAACATAATAGAATATTGTTCATATGAGATAAGTAGGAGTAGGGGTTTACTGAAAACAGGAAACTAAAAAATGCAAATATCTCTGTTAATAATCAACATAGTGAAAAAATGTACATAAAAAGATTTATAGAACATTACATTTGCAATAAGAATGGTTCTATTCCATTTTTCGATCCGTCGCATAATAACGGAGATATTAAGAATTTTCGAATTTCTCCCCTTCTAAACCCCCCCCCTTCCCCGGGTCCGATTTTAGCCATTAACGAACTTGATCTTTCTTTTTGAATAAAACGATTATATATCAAGTTTGGTAACGATAAGAAAAAAATTGCGACCGCTAGAGCGGTACAATATATATATATATATATATATATATATATATATATATATATATATATATAGATATATATATATAGTTTTGAACAGACCTCATTTTCTTCATCTCCTGGGAAGGATCGATGGACATTTGAAGAAAAATTTCGAAAATCGTGTCATGAGTACGACCTCAATAGCTGATTTCCCTTAAGTCCGCCACGCAGGGGCTGCGTAAACTAAGCAGATTTTCCACGTGCGTCACGTATTTGCCTTTGTCTCAATGCGTAAAATTCAATGAGAGGAATATTTGGAATTAAGGCTCCAAGTAAAGTGCTTCATAATATAACAACTTATTGTAAATATGACATGAGTAGAACAACCTCTGTCGGATCCGGTAGTATATATATATATATATATATAAATATATATTATTTTTTTTATTTGTTTCCTTCCTATAGTAACCCTATAAGAAGGCCGTTTATTTGTTTCTGCATGTCCCATACAAGTTAGCATATCACATGCATTTGTAGTGGGTTACAATTAATTTATACATAGATTATTTCAGAAGCATTATATATATATATATAAAGAATTAACAATAACAACGTTAAATTAAAGTAAAAACATATAAAGAGAAAAGAAATAATGAATATCCATAAATATTTTAAGTATTGTAGTTATATCAGCTATAATAAGTATTCAACCGATAAATTGAATTAAAAGCATGTTCTGCGAATATTTTAAAAGCATTATTATATTTTAAAGATAACTTGTCTTCTTCTATTGGAAATTTGCCTTTTTTTGTTCTATGTTTTTTTTTAGTTTTGTCGTTCGTTAATCAGTAGTCTGCAATCGTATATTAAGTGTTGACTTGTTTGTGGAGTTGAGTAATCACAGGGGTAAGTATTGTTGTCTTTTATGTTAAATGGTTGGTAGTAAGAATTTAATGTACCATGTCCTGTTACTAATTGTGTAATGTAAAAGTCTGTCTGAATGTATTTGCTGTTGAAATATGTGTTAATGTTTGGAATGAAAAGTTTTAAATGCTATCCTTTATTAGTTACAGTCCACTTTTCAGTTAGATGAGCTTTGGAGATTTTATTGTAACATTCTGGTAATTGTGAATCTTTTGAAACAGACTTAGCAGCTCTATCGGCCAATTCATTTCCAAAATTATCAGAATGTGCTTTAACGCATGAAAAGTATATGTTAATATGATTTAATTATGCTATAAGTTCTCTGATTTGTGTTGTTAACGCGTCATAGGTTGTACGGTTCTGTAGTTTTTGAATCGTTACTTTACTGTCCGTGTATATACAAAGTGTATTATGTTGTGTATGTTCAGTTTGTATTTTTTGTAAGGTTTTCAGTATAGCGTATTGTTCTGCTTGAATGTTTGTGCAGTTGTGTCCCAGTCTAAATTTATGTATCTCTGTCAATTCCTGATCAATGAATACTACATATGCGCAGCCTACATTTTTCCCATCTTTACTCCCATCTGTATATATTTCCGTTTTAAAGGGTTTATTTCCTTGATATATTAATATATTTGGAAATTTACCGGGGTGACACCATCTTTTGTATTCCAATTCTGATTCAACAAATTCAGCTAGAATATCGTTTGAATTAATAGACTTTTTAAGAAGGTTATATTGATGAACAAATGTATGTGCTAATAAATCGATGGGGACTATTTTAGCTAGAACGCAGGCTGCATCATACGAAACTGTTTTAAAGCCCTTTATAATTTAGATTACCATCACTCTTTGTACTCATGAGGGGATTTTCGAAATTTTATTTCAAATGTCCAACGATCCTACCTAAGAGATGACGAAAATGAGGTCCGTTCAAAAAAGTCCGTCACGCAGGGGCTGAGTAAACTAAGCAGATTTCCCACGAGAAGTTTTACAATAGAGAAATCTGCCTAATAACAACTGTAGTAGTAAGAAACCTCTAAACCTAAAACATTATTTAGGACGTAATAACCCAGTAGTTTCTAGCCCCAAAAACAGTTAACCTAACCTCAAAACCTATTCACGAGGGACGAATAGTTATGGAAACGGCCACCAGAGCTCTCGGCGGAAAGTCGGAACAGTCTATTGGTGACCACACGCAGAATACAAATGCAAATATCTCGGTTAATATTCAAGATAGAGAATAAATGTAAATAACAATATTTATAGTAAATTTAATTTGCAATAAGATTGATTCTGTACAATTTTTCGGTCCGACGTATAGTAACGGAGATATTTCGAATTTTCGAAAATCCTCCCCTCTAAACCCCTCCTCCCACTGGTCCGATTTCAGCCGTTAACGAACTTGATCTTTCTTTTTACATAAAGCGACTAAATTCCGAGTTTGGTAAAGATCAAACAAAAATTGCGACCTATACATACAATTTTGAACGAACCTCATTTTCGTCATCTCCTGGGTAGGATCGATGAACATTTGAAGAAATTTTTCGAAACTCGCATCATGAGTACGACCTCAATAGCTGATTTCCCTTAAGGGAAATCTGCTAACAGTATATACATATATATATATATATATATCCCTCCACTTTAGAGGTTGCAATTGTTGTTTAATCGTTACCAAACTCGATATTTAGTCGTTTTATGTAAAAAGAAAGATCAAGATCGTTAACGGCTGAAATCGGACCAGGGGGAAGGGGGTTTAGAGGGGAAGAATTTCGAAATATCTCTGTTACTATTCGTTTGATCGAAAAAATGTATAGAAGCAATATTATAGTAAATTAAAGTTACTATAAATATTGTTATATACATTTATTCACTATCTTGAATATTAACCGGGATGTTGAATTTTTCAGTTTTTAGCCTTCAGTAAACCCCCACTTCTACTAGTATTAAATAAACAATGCTCTGTTATATAATAAAAAATATTAATTGAAGCCTAAATGCCAAATATTGTTTTCATTGAACTTTTACTTTGTGAGATATATGGAAATACGTTCTGTTGACCCCCCCTCCCCCTTCTTTTATTTTTGGATTACTAAAATTTGAGAGATTGAGATAAAACTGATTCGGATTCATTATAAATTACAGTACTAGTTATAGTAAATAGTTTCCAATCAAATTAATACGTTATATTCAGGTATATTACAGTAATTGTTTTTCTTTCCGATAAGAGGTTGGCAGAACTGTTTGTTTACTATTCAGATGCTTTCCGTCAGGAGGTTACTTATTATCGTTTGTATTCACTTAATATTAACGGTGGTGTTGTGTTACCAGTATGTAGATTTATCTATTGTTAAACTTCACGCGGGAAATCTGCTTAGTTTACGCAGCCCCTGCCTGACGGACTTTTTAAATGTTTAACATAGACTTGCTCGTCGGCAAAGGACGATCATTGATATCTTTAAAATTTTATTATTTTATTCGTGGATATTCATTGTTAAAAATGTACTACTATCGTATTGAACATTTATTTTTTTTTAAAAGTTTTTACAATGGTTAAGTAGGTTTTTTCAACAGTACTGTACAATGAGCGTGATGTATGGATGTTCTATAGTTATTTGCGTTTAGAGAAACTAGAAGTTATTTACTTCGTTCACTTTTGTCATTAAAACTTTTAATTAAATGTTGTAACCTATCCTCTAATGATTAATGCATGTGTTAAAAAAAAATCTATTCCAGACTGGGGGAAAACAGTACATTTTAATTAGGTAGTCAATGTTCAGCACGATCAAAAGAGAGAAGAGGAAGATCATATTTCAAATTAGCAATTCACTTTATTACCGTCACTATGGCAATGAATAGTGCAAATGAATAGATTGGCTACTTGGAAATAAGACTCACTTGGATATTTCTGTTCTATAATACTCTTGCACGAAACAGAGATACTAATCCAAAGGTTGACAAAAAAAAAAATCCGTCACGTAGGGTCTGCGTAAACTAAGCAGATTTCCCACGTGAAATTTGCAATAAAGAAATCTGCAAACTGGTAACACAACACCACCATGAGTAAATACAAACGGTAACGAGAAATCTTGCAGTTAATATTAATAAATTCCCAACTGAAACGGCTTCTGAATTGTAAGAATAATTTATATTTTAATAACTCAAATTTTAGTAGTCCAAGATCTAAAGTAGGTGGGGGGGGGCGGATGAACAGAACTTATTTGGATAAATCCCACAAAGTAACGAAGGTAAGGTAAGGTTAGAAGAAGCTTCCACCTGAGCCGATCAGTTACGGAAATGGCCGACCTAATCCGAACTATACCCGACCACGTGTCCCACAGACTTCATAAAAATGCAAATATCTCGGTTAATATTCAAGATAGAGAATAAATGTATATAACAATATTTATAGTAAATCTAATTTGCAATATTATTGGTTCTATACAATTTTTCGATCCGACGTATAATACCGGAGATATTTCGAAATCCCCCCCCCTCTTTACCCTCCATCTCACTGGTCCGATTTCAGCCGGTAACGAACTTGATCTTCTTTTTTACATAAAAAGATTAAATACCGAGTTTGGTGGTAAAAGTCAAAATCTTTGGAAATGTGCTCATTTGCAAATTTTAGTCGGTCTGTTTGATTTTGTTTACTAATGAACGGCTTTTTCCTAGCAACTCTACCATGAAAATTGTGTTTCCTTAGGACGCGAAGCACAGTTTCCGCACTAACAATCTTCTTTAAATAATTTTCCACTTCACTTGCAATTTTTGGTGCACTCATTCTTGGTTTTTTTTTAATTTTTTTATTTTATTTTTTTATTTTTTTCGTACCTCAGAATCTACCTTTCATCAGCATCGGAAAGTATCTTTTTGGGGCTTTTCCTCTTCTTATTAATAAGCCTATTTTCCCTTTTATATCTTTCTACAATGTGTTGTACTGTTGCATGACTTTTCTGAAAAAGTTCGCCAATTTCTCGATACGATTTTCCTCTGTTGAACTGTTGTATAATTAGTTCTCTTTCTCTTACCGTTGTGTGCCGACCCATTATAATAAAACAAAAACAATCTCGAAATAATATAATAGAATTGTCTTAGAGACTGATAGGACTGAAGACACTGAAAGCCTGGATAGAACTAAAACGGATTAAAGGCAACATGAGTGGTGTATCATTTTCACTGTGAGATAGGTCAAAGGTTTGTAATCCTCTTATGTAGCTTATTTAATCCTTGCTAATGTTAGAGAGCTAGGCAAGTTAATCTGTAATCAAGAATGTATTCTCATTCCATATACACTTATACGTTATATAAAAATAAGTGCAATAAGTTATTTTTGACATATTTATAGAAATATAGTAGGTGTATCCTTTTCACTGTGAGCTACTGTATTCTGTGCACCGATTAAACATGGCACGTTTCAGATGATCCATTCATTGCCACCACGAATATAAATATTTATATAGAGGCGATCAAAATATATTCGCTCTTTGGAATGTAAAAAACAGCTGATCTATGTGTAGTTGTAGTTATTACTCAATAACTACAGTTACAATTACAACTACTAATTGTAATTATTTTTATAACTACTTTTTATCTCAATTAGTAGTTGGATTAATGAATACCAACTACAATTACTGTAATTGCGAAACCAAGAAAATGCAACTACAGTTACCAACTACATTTTTGTAACTGTAGTTGCAATTACACAACTAGTGTTTGTTAGTAGAAAAAGTATTTAATTACCGCCCAACTCTGAGAAAAACACTCACACTTAGTTTACTCCGGCTGATTAACCTTGACCTGTCCACAGTCAGTTAATACTCATGAATGGGAACCAACGAGGGTGTTAAGAGAAGGCTACAAGGTTGCTAAAGAGAGGAACACTATCACCAAAGACGTATAATAATAGACATAACTTTTTTCTTCGGGGTGTGAGTATTATGCTCACGGCGCGAGTTCTGGAGGGGTAATTTAAACAATGATCATTAAATCATAATAAAAAGAAAACCACTTTATTATTTAGAATAACACTTCTAGAATTTATAATTAAAAGCAATTTATACTGATACTTAACCACACCAGGAGAAACCAGATTGGAAAATCTGTATCCAAGACCTCATACTCTTTATATTTCTCATAAATGTATTATCCTATATAGGACAAATTTTGGCTTTTAATTTGATAACTATAACGATTTGATAACGTCAGTAATCTATGAAACACTAATTGAACAGATTGCTAAATTCGTTGAGCCTGGTTCTACTACAATGTGATATTTCTGGAAAGGTTACAAGACTGAACAACTGGATAAAGCCGAATCCTCACATCTACGAGTAAATCATAAATATAAATTCTTTGATCCTGAAACCTAGGAAACAAAATGTAGAAGCGACGTTGGGTTGATCTAAATGGCGCAACAAATGGCAAAGGGGGTTATCAGACTACCACTTGGCAGCTGCTTTGCAGTTCATGTGGTGGACGGCCGGGGAAAACCGCTTTATACGGATACTCCACAACATCTTCCAGTTCTGAAGTTATATGTTTTTAAAATTTTATTTGGTTTGTGCCCCACATCGATGATGATTGGCAAGATCTCTAACTGTTAAGGGATAGTTAGAATAACATATTTCTTTCTTCATGTACACCTTGGTTGTACTTTATTTTAATATAATGGAAAATATTCCTTAAATATCTGTTTTTCATATCCGTACTTTGTCTAAATGAATATAACAAGCGTAGGGGCTGCGTAAACTAAGCAGATTTCCCACGTAAAGTTATACAATAGAGAAATCTCCATAAGAGTGCCGAACAGTTACGGAAACGGCCGAACTAGCTTTCGGCGGAAACAAATAGAAGCGACCATAGCTCGTCCGTTACACTTAATAAAAAGTCCGTCACGCAGGGGCTGTGTAAACTAAGCAGATTTCCCACGTGAAGTTTTACAATAGAGAAATCCATCTAATAACAACAGTAGTAGTCTCTAAACCTATTCACGATGGGCGAATAGCTTTTTGTTGATTTTTGTTTGATCGTTACGAAACTCGATATTTAACCGTTTTATGTAAAAAGACAGATCAAGTTCGTTAATGGCTGAAATCGGACCAGAGGGAGGGGAGGTTTAGAGGGGGGATTTTCGAAAATTCAAAATATCTCCGTTATTATGCATCGGATCAAAAATTCGTATAGAACCAATCTTATTGCAAATTAACTTTACCATAAATATTGTTATATACATTTATTCTCTATCTTGAATATTAACCGAGATATTGGCATTTTTATGAAGTCTATGGTCGGGTATAGTTCGGCCATTTTCGTAACTTCTCGGCTCAGGTGGAAGCTTCTTCTAACCTTACCTGTCGTTCCTAACCTTACCTTACCTTCGTTACTTTGTGAGATTTATGCAAATACGTCCTGTTCATCCCCCCCCCCTTCTTTAGTTCTTGGACTACTAAAATTTGAGATATTAAAATATAAATTATTCTTACAATTCAGAAGACGTTTCAGTTGGGAATTTATTTTAATTACCTGAAAGATTTCTCATTACTGTTTGTATTTAATAACCGTGGTGTTGTGTTACCAGTATGGAGAATTCTCTATTGTAAAACTTCACATGGGAAATCTGCTTAGTTTACGCAGCTCCTGCGTGACGGACTTTTTATCGTTAGGTGTTTGTTGCAGTATTTGCATATAGGGCTATCAGTCCTTGTCATTAAGTGTCTATGTGTCAGATATGTATGACCGATCCTGAGTCTGGCAAGAACTACTTCCTCCGCTCTAGTACTCCTATGGCTCCATGGCCACTCCTTAATTGTACTACTGCAGTTATACATTTTCTCTATTATTTTAAATAATAAATTGATTCTCTTTTTATTATTATTTAATAATCGTCATTAGTAATTATAAATTCTAGAAGAGTTAATGATAAAGTGGCCTCCCGTTAAGCGATAAGCACCCGATACCCAATGATCTCACCTCACAATATATTCTCCATATCTAGATAAAACTAAAATCATTAGTCCTACCCTGTCTAGAAAAGTCCGTCATGCATGGACGGCGTAAACTAAGCAGATTTCCGTCGTGAGGTTTAACAATAGATGAATCTACATATTGTGTATCACAACACAACCATGAATATTAAATAAATAAATACAAGTGGAAATAAGAAATATTTTCCCTCCCAACGGGATGCGTCTAAAATGTAAACTAACAGGTCTGCTACCCTCTCCCCGGAAAGAAAGGTCAGTCAAGCAGGGGCTGCGTAATCTAAGCAGATTTCCTTCGTGAAGCTTAACAAAAGATAAATCTACATACTAGGAAAATAACAGCACCCTCAATATTAAGTGAATAAATACAAACGATAATAAGAAACCTCCCGACGACAAGCGTCCGGAAAGTAAAGAAACAGGTCTGCCAACCTTTTACTGAAATATATGAGAATATAACATATTAATTTTATTGAAAACTACTTACTATATTTAGTACTGAAATTTATAATGAATCAGAATAATTTTTCTGTCAATCATTCAAATGTTAGTAGTCGAAAAACTTGACTGGGGTATTATCAGAACATATTTGCATGTATCACGTATAATAAAGGTTTCTTGAAAATCATATCTAGTATTTAAGCTTCGAATAATGTGTTTTTTACATAACAGAGTATTGTTTATTTAACATGAGTAGAAGTGGGGGTTTGCTGAAGACAGAAAACTGAAAAATGCAAATATCTCGATTAATATTCAAGATATAGAATAAATGTATATAACAATATTTATAGTAAACTAGATAACCCGGCAAACGTTGTTTTGCCTTATAAATTATTTCTATTTTCTAGATAAATTCTAGTGTAGACAAAAAGTAACTTACTTATTATAAGTGTGTAAGTATGTGGTATATGCGTGAAATAGGCATGGAGTGCTATGAACGATAAGGGAATATAAAAATAACAAACGCCAAACAATATTATTTTTAAGTTATTATAGTTTATTTCTTAAAATTACATATCACATATTAATTACGACAGTAACACTAACAAACAACATCAATCTTTTAATGCTATGGCGTGAACAATATTTTTTGTTAGCCCATCTTTAGCGAGCACAAACAAACTGGATGGTTTACCCACTCGAGACCATGCTACGTACAATAGCCCGTGTGAAAAACATGGTCTACTCAAATCTAAGCCACAAATAGACATCGTTTGGCCTTGGGATTTGTCGATTGCCATTGCAAATGCAAATCTAATCGGAAACTGAATTCGTAAAGTAAAGGCACGGCAAATTTTAAGAATCTAAGATTGGTAACACTAAGCGTTTATCAGGATTAAACTTTAATAATAAAAATAAATGTTTATTTTCATAAAAGAAATTTTAGATTTGCCATAAGCTAAGGGAAATTTTAATCGAAGTACAGTTAAAAACACTATAATTGATCAGCTATCGAGCGGGATGATAATGATAAAATTACTAAAATGGCTATAAAAAAATAGGGGTTGGTGATAAAAAAGTAAAAATTTAGGGTTGTATGTATTTTTTAATGTGACATTATAAAAAAATAAAAACAAAAACTTTCGTCCAAAAATTAAAAAAATAAAATGTTAAGGGTTAACAACCCTTATCAATTAGGGGTATGAAAAATAGATAGTAGCCGATTCTCAGACCTACTGAATACGCATATAAAATTTGGTAAAAATCGGTAAAGCCGTTTCGGAGGAGTACGTTAACTAACATTGTGACATGGAAATTTTATATATTAGATTTAATTTGCAATAAGATTGGTTCTATAGAATTATTCGATCCGACTTATAATAACACAGATATTTCGAATTTTCGAAAATCCTACCGTTTAACCCCCCCCCCCCCCGCACAATGTCTGATTTCAGCCATTAATGAAATTGAGCTCAAACAAAAAATTGCGATTGCTACAGCGTTAACAGACATTTTATATATACGGACCTATCTTCGTCATCTTCTAGGTAGGATCAATGTACATTTGAAGAAATGTTTCGAAAATCGCGTCATTCATAGGACCTCAATATCTTCCCATAAGGGAAATCTGCTAAAAGAAATACCAATAATGTTAATATTCTAGTTGGAACTATATAGAACAACAATTATAAAATATTACATATCCAACAAGATTGATTATAGAACATTTTAGAACCTAGTCATAATATTTATTTATTTGGTGAGCTCCGCAACTAGGGGATGTTGCTCAGTATAATTTTTTTTCCATTTCCTTAAGTTAAAATGTTAAAATAAAGGAATAAAGAAAAATGTTTACAAAATTATTAAGACAATATAAAGTATAGCTATATATAAAAATAAAGGAATAAAATAAAGCTAAGGAACTGTTAAAATAAAACTAAGGAATAAAATAAAGCTAAAGAACCGTTAAAATAAAACTATGCAAAACTATAATTTTTGTGACAAATCCTGGCTTGCGGATGATGAAAGTCTAAGGCACAAGTTTAAAAAAGTATTATACAGCCTTGTTCACAAAAAAAAACATAAATACAAATTAGTGGCATAATTTAAAATAAAAACGTACAGTGATGAGTGGAGTTGGTCGGTCTTTTCGGTTTATGAGGTATGAATGTGTAAGTAGTGAATGCCCATCATAATAACAAAGGTATATTGATTTCTATTTTTATTTTAGCCCTGCTCTAAACCGACACTTCTTTGTGCTCGATGACAACACTCCTTAATTCTTTGTAGTATTTTAAGACATTTGAAGAAAATTCCCGAAAAGCGAAAAGGGGAGTATATTGGGATTCCTCATCGCCGATTCCGGTGCTGTAATATTTAATAGAAAACATTGGGACAAATATTGAGGAAGTAGATTTGACCTATACTAATTTATCACCACATGGTGTAAGTGGATTAGGCTACAAACCTCAAATGAAGTGATGACTCAATATGGTTGCCTCCCACTTGAACGACGCCACCTATCTAAGGTCATGGAGTCCCGAAGAAAGGCAAGATATATAGACCCCCACTCTTGCGCATAATTGGAAATCCCCGCTCTTAACACCAAGAAGCTATTTACTATCTGAGATTTATTTTTCTTTAGAATCTCTCTTCACCTCGCCACCTTGATCTTTGATTAAAATACATATTACATTTGTTGATATACATATATTAATTAAGAAGGATGTTAACACGATTAACAGTACTTGGTTTTATTAAATACGTGTCGTAGGGGATGCGTAAGCTAAACAGATTTCTCACTTGCTGGCATGACACACCACTGATCTCATTTTACTATATATTAGCATATTTCCTTTAAGAGAAATCAGCTATTGAGGCCGTACTCATGACGCGATATTCCAAATTTTTCTTCTAATGTCCATCGATCGTACCCAGGAGATGACGAAAATGAGGTCCGTTCAAAACTATATATATACTAGCTCAGATACCCAGATTCGCCCGGGAATCCATTTGAGGCAGAATGGTGATGGTATTTTTTTGGCAAGGCTTTACTTTCCACAATATTTTGGCATTTACCCGTCCCAGCGTTTAGGTCTACCCGTCGTTGCTTTGGATTTGTTAATAATAAAATTAATTTTTTATGAAAGACTTCACTGCCCTCCATATTGTCATATTTCCCGTCTCCTGTGCATTATGCATAGATCTCAGTTATTAAGCACAAAATATTGTGGTGAAACGAAATATCACCATTATTAATTTCAGGCCTCCCTTATAACCCCCACTCCTGCCCGTCCCTAGAAATGTTAGTATGGCTTATTATAAGGAAAGAGTTAGTGCTAATACACATACCGAGTTTTATTTATTTCGGCTAGGTCTTTTGTCCCAAATAAAATTGTTCACTTCCGCTATAGGTTTTAGCGTATATCTCGTTTATAATTCGGTATACGAAAAAAGTGTGTAAAACCACTGAGGAAAGAAAGAAGGAGTGAGAAAGGTTCTAGATTACAGGAAGGTCTCCCCACCCGTCCCTGACGCTCCAGGTTAACCAACAGAACATGACTAACGGCTAACTCTCAATTCCGCTAACATTACCTTATATTCAGATTCTATTTTCAATTTTTATTATGTATGTTTAAATACTTTCGTTTTTTGTGAATTAATTGATGTTTTAAACACATTAAAGGATGAAATTACTTACTTCCGATTAATTAATGCTCCAGTGAAAGACAGAGGAAGGGGGGGTGGAGTAATATACTTTGCTCCTCATGAAACAGCTACTTGTTTTTAAAATGCTTCATACAATTGAAATGTTCTTGTTTATCGTCATGTTCATAATTGCCGAAAAACCAATAGGAAACGAAATACCGCTATTATTAATTTCAGGCATTCATTATAACCCCCACTCCTGCCCGTGCCTAGAAATGTTGATATGGTTTGTTATAATGAAAGCGTTAGTGCTAATACACATACCGAGTTTTATTTAGTTCGGTTGGGTCTATTGTCCCAAATAATATTGTTCACTTCCGCTATAGATTTTAGCGTATATCTCGCTTTAATCCGGTATACAAAAAAAAGGTATATAACAAAAGTTACTCTAAATGACAAAATAAACAACTTTTGTTATGTGCATAATTGCCGAAAAACCAATAGGAAATGAAATATCGCTATTTTTAATTTCAGGCCTCCCTTATAACCCCCACTCCTGTTTGTCTTAGAGAATAATAATATAGCCTAAAGTCTAAGTTGGGCTAGTAGTAATATACATACCAAGTTTCATAAAATTCGGTTCAGCCGTTTATGCGTGAAAAGGTAACAAAAAAACAAACATACACGAAAGAAACAAAATGCAGTTTTGGTGTCTATGACATGTGAAACGAAAAGTTATCGTGAAATTTCGCGAAAAAAATCAATGTACAGACAGAGGTTACAATTTTATATATATATCTATCTATATATCTCTCTATATATATAAAATTGTAACCTCTGTCTGTACATTGATTTTTTTCTCGAAATTTCACGATAACTTTTCGTTTCACATGTCATAGACACCATAACTGCATTTTGTTTCTTTGGTGTCTGTTTGTTTGTTTGTTTGTTTGTTTATTTTTTTGTTTGTTTGTTACCTTTTCACGCATAAACGGCTAAACCGAATATTATGAAACTTGGTATGTATATTACTACTAACCCAACTTAGACTTTAGGCTATATTAATATCCTCTGAGACGAACAGGAGTGGGGGTTATAAGGGAAGCCTGAAATTAAAAATAGCGATATTTCGTTTCCTATTGGTTTTTCGGCAATTATGCACGTAACAAAAGTTGTTTATTTTGTCATTTAAAGTAACTTTTGTTATATACCTTTTTTTTGTATACCGGATTATAAGCAAGATATACGCTAAAACCTATAGCGGAAGTGAACAATTTTATTTGGGACAAACGGCCCAACCGAATTAAATAAAACTCGGTATATGTATTAGCACTACCGCTTTCATTATAACAAGCCATACTAACATTTCTAGGGACGGGCAGGAGTGGGGGTTATAAGGGAAGCCAGAAATTAAAAATAGCTATATTTCGTTTCCTATTGGTTTTTCGGCAAATATGAACATAACAAAAGTTGTTTATTTTGTTATTTAGAGTAAATTTTGTGATATTCATTTTTGTCTTTTAACAATGTATAAACGAGATATACACTATAAACTAAAGCGGAAGTCAACTATTTTATTGGGCGCTAACGATTGAACCGAACTTAACAAAACTCGGTATGTCAATTAGCATTAATTCTTCCATGATTATAAGCTATATTAAAATGTTTAGGTTAGAACGGGAGTGGGGGTTATAAGGGAGGCCTGAAATAAAAATTCGCGAAATTTCATTGTCTATTTGTTTTTCGACAAACATGCACATAATAAAAGTTGTTTACTTTGTTAATTAGATTAATTTTTTTTTTTTTTATACATTTCACCAGGAACAATGTGTGGAGCAAGTAATTTGCGAAGAAATATTGATATGCTCAACAATTCATTCCTATTTGAACTATCAGGTACCTCAGCTGGAAAAATTGATTCAAATCAATGTTAATATTTTGTCCTTAATAGCTGAAATCTATGCATAATGCACAGGAGACGGGAAATGTTACAATTTGGAGGACCGTGAAGACTTACATAAAAAATTAAATTTATTATTAACAAATGCCAACAACGGGTATTAACCCTAAACACTGGGACGGGTAAATGTCAAAATATTGTGAAAATTAAAGCCTTGCCAAAAAAATACCATCACCATTCAGCCTCAAATCAATTCCCGGGCGAAGCCGGGTATCTGAGCTAGTATATATATATATATATATATATATATATATATATATATATATATATATATATATATATATAAAATTGTAACCTCTGTCTGTACATTGATTTTTTTCGCGAAATTTCACGATAACTTTTCGTTTCACATGTCATAGACACCATATCTGCATTTTGTTTCTTTCGTGTATGTTTGTTTGTTTGTTACCTTTTCACGCATAAACGGCTGAACCGAATTTTATGAAACTTGGTATGTATATTACTACTAACCCAACTTAGACTTTAGGCTATATTAATTTTCTCTGAGGCGAACAGGAGTGGGGGTTATAAGGGAAGCCTGAAATTAAAAATAGCGATATTTCGTTTTCTATTGGTTTTTCAGCAAATATGCACATAACAAAAGTTGTTTATTTTGTTATTTAGAGTAACTTTTGTTATATACACTTTTGTCGTATACCGAAGTTTAAATGCGTTATACGCTAAAAAATATAGCGGGAGTCAACAATATTATTTGCCAAAAAAGACTCCACCGAACTAAATAAAACTCGGTATGTGTATTAGCAGTGAGGCCTTCATTATAATAAGCCGTACCAACATTTCTATGGACGGGCAGGAGTGGGGGTTATAAGGGAAGCCTGAAATTAAAAATAGCGATATTTCGTTTCCTATTGGTTTTTCAGCAAATATAAACATAACAAAAGTTGTTTATTTTGTTATTTGGAGTAACTTTTGTTAAATACACTTTTGTCGTATACCTAAGTATAAATGAGTTATACGTTAAAACTTTAGCGGGAGCCAACAATGTTATTGGGCACTAACGGCTGAACCGAACATAACAAAGCTCGGTATGTCAATTAGCATTAATTCTTCCATAATTATAAGTTATATTAAAATTTTTAGGTTCGAACGGGAGGGGGGTTATAAGGGAGGCCTGAAATAAAAATTCACCATATTTACATGTATAAGAGACGGGAAATATAAAAATATCGAAGACAGTGAAGCCTTATCGAACAAATATTCTATTATTAGCAAATCCACGGCAACGACGGGTATCAATCCTAAACACTGGGACGGGTAAATGTCAAAGTATTGTGCAATGTAAAGCCTGCTAATAAATACTATCACCATTCAGCCTCAAATGAATTCCCGGGCGAAGCCGGGTATCTGAGCTAGTATATATATAAAATTGTAACCTCTGTCTGTACATTGATTTTGTTCGCGAAATTTCACGATAACTTTTCGTTTCACATGTCATAGACACCATAACTGCATTTTGTTTCTTTGGTGTCTGTTTGTTTATTTGTTTGTTACCTTTTCACGCATAAACGGCTGAACCGAATTTTATGAAACTTGGTATGTGTATTACTACTAACCCAACATAGACTTTAGGCTATATTCATATTCTCTGAGACGAACAGGAGTGGGGGTTATAAGGGAGGCCTGAAATTAAAAATAGCGATATTTCGTTTCCTATTGGTTTTTTGGCAAATATGCATATAACAAAAGTTGTTTATTTTGTTATTTAGAATAACTTTTGTTATATACACTTTTTTCGTATACCGAACTATAAAGGCGTTATACGCTAAAAATTATAGCGGGAGTCAACAATTTTATTTGGCACACAGACTCAACCGAACTAAATAAAACTCGGTATGTGTATTAGCACTAACGCCTTCCTTATAATAAGCCATACAAACATTTCTAGGGACGGGCAGGAGTGGGGGTTATAAGGGACGCCTGAAATTAAAAATAGTGATATTCCGTTTCCTATTGGTGTTTCGGCAAATATGCACATAAGAAAAGTTGTTTATTTTGTTATTTAGAGAAACTTTTGTTATATACACTATCGTCGAATACCGAATTATAAGGGCGTTATATGCTAAAAATTATAGCGGGTGTCAAGAATATTATTTGGCACAAAAGAGTCCACCGAACTAAATAAAACTCGGTATGTGTATTATTTCTGACGCCTTAATTATCATAAGCCTTACCAATATTTCTAGGGACGGGCAGGAGTGGGGGCTATAAGGGAAGCCTGAAATTAAAAATAGCAATATTTCTTTTTCTACTGGTTTTTCTGCAAATATGCAATTGACAAAAGTTGTTTATTTTGTTATTTAAAGTAACTTTGGTTATGTTCACTTTTGCTGTATAACATAAACGAGATACGCGTTAAAATCTAAAGCGGGAGCCAACAATTTTGTTGAGCTCAAACGATTGAACCGAATTTAACAAAACTTGGTATGCGAATTAGCATTAATTCTTCCATGATTATAAGCTATATTAAAATGTTTAGGTTCAAACGGGAGTGGGGGTTATAAGACAGGCCTGAGATAAAAATTCGCAATTTTCATTTTCTATTTTTTTTTGGCTAACGTGCACATAGCAAAAGTTGTTTACTTTTGTTATTTAAAGTATCTTTTGTTGTATTCACTTTTGCCGTAAATGAAGTTAACACGGCATATACGCTAAATCCATTGCGGGAGTCATTAATTTTATTAGTGCTTATTTAAGTGTTTTTAATAAATGGATATTATGACAAAAGATGTTATGTTTTAGTCTTATATGATAGTTGCAAGTATGATTCGGATTAGTGAGCTTATAAATCTCCGTCGCCTCCTCATTTATTTATTTATTTTCCCTATTACTTTTTTATTTATTTCTAATAGAATATAAACTATAAGAGCATTTCTGGTATTTAATATATACTCGATATGAATGTTTAAAGTTTTACTAGGTTGCAGGGGGGCTCTCTTCCCCTCATCTAGCTTTTTGAACATAAATGAAATTATGTTTAGGGATCTATTATTTAGTTCCATCAGGGAGATAAATTATTAAAATAATATTCTGAATCAATATTCTAAGGAAAACAACGATGATAACGCTCCTGCGAGAGCGGAAATGGACGGGAGGTAATTGAGTTTAGTTATTTCCTGTGGAATGCTGCCACGACGGGAAGTGATTTCCACTGAGGCTTACTAATAAGAATATAATCTTATGTATAAAACTATGCTAAAACTATATGTGCTTGGTTTGATTTTTGGCAGGAAATATGTTCATTATAGATGACATTTAATTGTGATAAATGCTACCCATGATTATGGTTTGAATTATTCAAAAACCGTGAGTCAAAAAGTCGTGATGGATACATTAGGAACCCATTTTCATATATTCTTCAAAACTAAAATTTCTATTCTATTAACCCTGAAAGTTACACTTTAGGATTGGCTGTTTTGAAAAAGCAATACATCGTGGAGGGAAGTGCAATTGTACACATTGAAGTCTTGCTATAAAAATACAATCATTAGTCAGTCAGCAATGATTCCCGGGCATCGCCGGGTACCTTAGCTAGTATATATATATATATATATATATATATATATATATATATATATATATATATATACTAGCTAAAGTACCCGGCTTCGCCCGGGAATTCATTTGAGCTTGAATGAAGATGGTATTTTTTTTTGGCAAGTCTTTACTTTCCACAACATTTTGACATTTCCCCGTCACAGTCTTTAGGGTTTATATCCGTCGTTGCTGTGGATTTGTTCATAATAAAATTATTTGTTATTTAAGACTTCCCTCTCCTCAATATTTTTTTATATTTCCCGTCTCCTGTGAATAAAGACAGGTGTTACAATTTTATATATATATATATATATATATATATATATATATATATATATATATATATATATATTCAGTTTTGAATGGAATTCATTTTCGTCATCTCCTAGGTAGGTTCGATGGATTTGAATGAAAATTTTGAAAATCGCGTCATGAGTACGACCTCAATAGCCTTAAGGGAAATCTGCTAAAACGGTTATTAAATCACAATAAAAAGTCCGTCAAGCAGGGGCTGCGTAAATTAAGCAGATTTCTCACATAAAGTTTTACAATAGAGAAATTTCTCGAGAGTCGAAAAGTTACGGAAACGGCCGAACTAGCTTTTCACGGAAACACGACTAGACCTTAAGGGAAATCTGCTAAAAAATTTATATAATAAAGTTCATTATTGGCTGATACGGACCCGGAGGAGGGGGGTACAGAGTTGCAAACAAAAGTTACAACCTCTCGTGCATTAATAGATTAATCTATCTATCTATCTATATATATATATATATATATATATATATATATATATATATATATATATATATATAAAATTGTAACCTCTGTCTGTACATTGATTTTTTTCGCGAAATGTCACGATAACTTTTCGTTTCACATGTCACAGACACCATAACTGCATTTTGTTTCTTTGGTGTCTGTTTGTTTGTTACCTTTTCACGCATAAACGACTGAACCAAATTTTATGAAACTTGGTATGTATGTTACTACTAACCCAACTTAGCATTTAGGCTATATTAAAATCCCCTGAGACGAACAGGAGTGGGGGTTATAAGAAAAGACAGAAATTAAAAATAGCGATATTTCGTTTCCTATTGGGTTTTCGGCAAATATGCACATAACAAAAGTTGTTTATTTTGTTATTTAAAGTAACTTTTGTTATATATAATTTTTTCTTATACCGAATTATAAACGAGATATACGCTAAAACCTATAGCGGAAGTGAACAATTTTATTTGGGACAAAAGACCCGACCAAAATAAATAAAACTCGGTATATGTATTAGCACTACCGCTTTCATTATAACAAGCCATACTAACATTTCTAGGGACGGGCAGGAGTGGGGGTTATAAGGGAAGCCAGAAATTAAAAATAGCTATATTTCGTTTCCTATTGGTTTTTCGGCAAATATGAACATAACAAAAGTTGTTTATTTTATTATTTAGAGTAACGTTTTTTTGCATACACTTTTTTCGTATACCAAATTATAAACGAGATATACGTTAAAATCTAGAGCGGAAGGTAACAGTTTATTTGCACAAGAGACTCAACCGAAATAAATAAAACTCGGTATGTGTATTAGCACTAACGCTTTCATTATAATAAGCCATACCAACATTTCTAGGGACGGGCAGGAGTGGGGGTTGTAAGGGAGGCCTGAATTTAAAATAGCGATATTTCGTTTTCTAATCGTTTTTCGGCAAATATGAAAATAACAAAAGTTGTTTATTTTGTTATTTAGAGTAACTTTTGTGATATTCATTTTTGTCTTTTAACAATGTATAAACGAGATATACACTATAAACTAAAGCGGGAGTCAACTATTTTATTGGGCGCTAACGATTGAACCGAACTTAACAAAACTCGGATTGTCAATTAGCATTTTCTTCCATGATTATAAGCTATATTAAAATTTTTAGGTTCGTACGGGAGTGGGAGTTTAATGGAGGCCTGAAATAAAAATTCAAGATATTTCATTGTCTATTTGTTTTTCGACAAACGTGCACATAACAAAAGTGGTTTACTTTGTTATTTAGAGTAACTTTTGTTTTATACATTTTTTGGGAACAATGTATGAAGCAAGTAATTAGTGTAGAAATATTGGTATACTCAACAATTCTTTCCAATATGAACTACCAGGTACCTCACCTGGAAAAATTAGTTCAAATCTATGTAAATATTTTGTCCTTAATAATTCATATCTATGCTTAATGCACAGGAGGCGGGAAATTTGACAATATGGCGGACAGTGAAGTCTTTTCCTTGAATTTTATTATTAACAAATCCACAGCAACGAGGGGTATAGACCCTAAACACTGGGGCAGATAAATGTCATAATGTTGTGCAAAGTAAAGCCTTGCTAAATAAAACACCATCACCATTCAGCCTCAAATGAATTCCCGGGCGAAGCCGGGTATCTGAGCTAGTATATATATATATATCTTCTAATAACGCATGAGTTCTACTCAAGTCGACGTTTGAGCCATTATCCTCATATCCGAGGTAGGATTCACATACATTTGAGGAAATTTGTCAAAATTCGCACCTTTAGTATTTAGCACAACCACAATTACACAAGAGAAATATGCTAAAAAGAGAGACATATAAACGAAGCCTTGGCATATGCATAAGTAGGGGTTTTCCTTATTCCAGCAACGTATTTAACAAAGCCAGATTCTTATATGGTATTTTTATTTGGATTGAACTCTGAAAAAGAGATGAGTCACATATGTATATATGAATGCAATTCTAGATAAAGAAGCTGAAACAATATTGCCTCTCCATATATTAACTGTTTTTTCAGCTGAGTTTGAATGAGTTATTTCCACGTATTGGTTCATATAGTCAGCATTAAAATAGATTAGGGAATGAGAAACAATTTATGTATTTTTTTTTATTTAAGCTATTAAATGCAATATTTTACGTCCTTCATATCTTCACTAATCAATTCATTATTTTTACTGCTTCATTAAGCAAATTTTCCTAAATCATTTTCACTCACCACAGAAATGGGAAGGTTATTTTGTACATGTACACCACTTATAAATGCTAACTTTAATTTTTATATGAATAAGTTATTTTCTCGAAAATGTTTATTTGTTCTATACCATACTCGATATTTAACTGTTTCATTCAACATAAATACAATATTACATAATGGCTGAAATCGGACACACAATAGGGGGGGATTTATAGAGGAGAATTTGAAAAATTCATAATATCTCTGCTACTGAGGTGGTTCGAAAAATGTTATAGGGCAAGTTTTGTTAAGCTATTGAAGTTCTACAATTTGCTGTTCCATACATTTTCTCTTAACTCAATTATTAAGCGAGTAATTGTACTTTTTTGTTCACTGGTTTGACACACCAGTGAAGAAAAAAGTACTATATGAATAGTAATGAGTAATTAGTGATATTTCTATATAGAAGGAGCCTCTAGAAACACCACTTATAAATGTTAACTTTAATTTTTATATGAATAAGTTATATTCTCGAAAATGTTTATTTGTTCTAAAAAAACGTTGCGCGCAGAACTCGCACTTTAAGAAAAAGTCCGTCACGCAGGGGCTGCGTAAACTAAGCAGATTTCCCACGTGAAGTTTTACAATAGAGAAATTTCACGAGAGCCGAGCCAGTCCAAGAAACGGCCGAACTAGCTTTTGGCGGGAAAGTAACTCTCGTCCGTTAGGCTCCGAGATTAAATTAAAAACAATTCAATCTCAAAAAACAACAAGATCACAAAAGATGGACTTACCGTTAATGATAGCAGCGCTCTGAACACTTATTATACCAACACTAAATAGTACCACAGAATATCCATTATTTGTAAGACTTAATACTGCTGTGAATATTAAGTAAACAAATAAAGGGCAAATCAAATGGTAAGAACTTTCCTGATAGCAAACAATCTGAGTTCTAAACAATCAGGTTAGCCAGCTTCTACCGGAAATAAAAGCAATTACGGAAATATATTAGAATATAAGTTATAAATTTTATTCATATAACTATTTACTATATCTAGTACTGTAATTAATAATAGATCAGAATAATTTTAATCACAACCATTCCAAATTTAGGAATCCGGGAAGAAAATAGAAAGGGGGGGGGCAAAATACGATTCAGACTGTTATGAGATTTTCACATGTTAAGGAACAAGCAGGTTAGCCAGCGAAGGTTTACAATAGATAAATATACATACAGGTAACACTTCCGTGAATATTAGTGAATAATTACAAACGGCAATGAGAAATCTTTCAGTGAATTTACAATATAAGTTAATAGTCACTACAACGTAATACGGCTGGATTGTAAACAAACAGGTTAGCCAACCTTGTAGCAAAGTATCGATAGATAGACCGGAAAAACTAACAATTAAAGAAATATATCTGAATATAAAATAATTATTTTATTGGAAACTATTTATTATAGTTATTGGAGTAATTTGAAATGAATCAAAATAATTTCTATCTCAATCACTCAGATATATGTAGTCCAAGAAAAAAAGGGGGGAGGGGGGGGGGTTAACAGAACGTATTTGTTTATACCTCGTAAAATAAAGCTTTGTTGAAAACAATATTTTGTATTTAAACAAATAATGAAGTGGTACATTAGATATCAGCTTATTATTAATATGTCCCTAGTAGGAGTAGGGGTTTACTGAAAGCGGAACTCATTACAAAAAATACAAATATCTCGGTTAATACTCATTATACGGAAAATATGTATAGAACAATATTTATAGTAAATGTAATTTGCAATAAGATTGATTCTATACAATTTTTCGATCCGACGTATAGTAACGGAGATATTTCGAAAATCCTCCCCTCTAAACCCCCCCTCCCACTGGTCCGATTTCAGCCGTTAACGAACTTGATCTGTCTTTTTACATAAAACGACTAAATTTCGAGTTTCGTAACGATCAAACAAAAATTGCGACCGCTAGAGCGGTAACAGACCTATATATATATATATATATATATATATATATATATATATATATATATACAGTTTTGAACGGACCTCATTTTCGTCATCTACTAAGTAGGATCGATGGACATTTGAAGAAAAATGTCGAAAATTCCGTCATGAGTACAACCTCAATAGCTGATTTCCCTGAAGGGATTCAAGTGATTATCAGTGCGACTTAGTGCAGTGCAGTAAAGTGTTTTATGTGAAGAACAGTGTTGTGCCGTGACTCTGTAAGGAACAGTATAGTTCCGTGTTTAAGACAGTGCAGTTTCGTTAACTTCGCAAAGTAAAGGACAGTACAGTGCCGTGTTTTCGTGAACTTCAATGATCGTAAGTGAATTTTTGGACGGTGTAATAACAAGAACAGTGAAGCTATCAGTGCATACTGTGAGTAGTAATTAAGAATAATTAACCAAATGTGTAAGTAGTGCATTGTTAAATAAATTGTGCAGAGATAAAAACTGTGGAGCTTGTGTGTGTTTAGTTTTGCAATCCAAAAGAACTCTAACCAACAACGTTTATTACTGATTTTAGCAGATTTCCCTTAAGGAACATCAGCTGTTGACGTAATCATGAGGCGATTTTCGAAATTTTTCTTCAAATGTCCATCGATCCTACCCAGGAGATGACGAAAAGTCCGTCACGCAGGGGCTGCGGTAAGTAAAACCTTAATAACGGGGGGGGGGGGGTCACCATGACATTTTTGCATGTATCTCGTATAATAAATGTCTCTTCAATACAATTTTTGGTATTTAAGCTTCGAATAATGTGATTTATTATATAACAGAGTATTGTTTACGTAACACAAGTAGAACTGGGGGTTTATGGAAGGCTGAAAACTGGTGAATGCAAATATCTCGGTTAATATTCAAGATAGGGAATAAATGTATAGGACAATATTTATAGTACATTTAATTTGCAATAAGATTGGTTCTATACAAATTTTCGATCCGACCTATGGTAACGGAGAAATTTCGAAAATCCTCCCCTCTAAACCCCCCCCCTCCCCTGGCCCGATTTCAGCCGTTAACGAACTTGATCTTTCTTTTTACATAAAACGACTAAATATCGAGTTTGGTAACGATTAAACAATAATTGCGACCGCTAGAGCGGTAACAGGCAAATATATATATATACAGTTTTGAACGGACCTCATTTTAGCAGATTTCCCTTGAGGGAAATCAGCTATTGAGGTTGTACTCATGACGGAATTTTCGAAATTTTTCTTCAAATGTCCATCGATCCTACCTAGTAGATGACGAAAATGAAGTCCGTTCAAAACTGTATATATATATATATATATATATATATATATATATATATATATATATATTATATATGTCTGTTAACGCTCTAGTGGTCGCAATTTTTGTTTAATCGTTACGAAACTCGATATTTAACCGTTTTATGTAAAAAGACAGATCAAGTTCGTTAATGGCTGAAATCGGACCAGAGGGAGGGGGGGTTTAGAGGGGGGATTTTCGAAAATTCCAAATATCTCCGTTATTATGCATCGGATCAAAAAATTGTATATAACAAATCTTACTGCAAATTAAATTTACTATAAATATTGTCATATACGTTTATTCTCTATCTTGAATATTAACCGAGATATTTGCATTTTTCAGTTTTTAGCAAACCTCCACTTCTACTCATGTTACGTAAACAATACTCTGCTACATAATAAATCACATTATTGGAAGTTTAAATACCAAAAATTGTATTCAAGAGACCTTTATTATACGAGATACATGCAAATATGCCCTGGTGACCCCCCCCCCCATCTTAAAGTTTTGGACTACTAAAATTTTATTGATTGAGATAACAATTATTCTGACTCATTATTAATTACAGTACTAGATATAGTAAATAGTTCTCAATAAAATAATGTGTTATATTCTGATATATTTCAGTAATTGTTTTTCTTTCCGTTGTGAGGCGGCCCGGCCCGTTTGTTTACATTTCTAACCTAACGCTTCCTGTCGGCAGGTTATTGAAATTGGATGAAACATTTATTTCCGTTTGTATTTATTCACGGTGTCATTGTGTTAGCAGTATGTATATTTATCTATTACTAAACTTCCCGAGGGAAATCTGCTTAGTTTACGCAGCCCCTGCGTGACGGACTTTTTTTCGTCATCTCCTGGGTAGGATCGATGGACATTTGAGGAAATTTTTCAAAACTCGCGTCATGAGTACGACCTCAATAGCTGATTTCCCTTAAGGGAATTCTGCTAAATTGGGACCCGTTCAAAACTGCATATATATATATATATATATATATATATATATATATAAACGACTATATATATATATATATATATATATATATATATATATATATATATATATATATATATATATATATATATACTAGCTCAGATACCCGGCTTCGCTCGGGAATTCATTTGAGGCTAAATGGTGATGGTATTTTTTTGGCAAGGCATTAATTTGCACAATATTTTGACATTTACCCGTCCCAGTGTTTAGGGTTAATTCCCGTTTTTGGCATTTGCTAATAATAAAATTAATTTTTTATTTAAGTCTTCACTGTCCTCCAAATTGTCATATTTCCCGTAGACAAATAGACAATGAAATATCGCGAATTTTTATTTCAGGCCTCCCTTATAACCCCCACTCCCGTTCAAACCTAAAAATTTTAATATAGCTTATAATCATGGAAGAATTAATGCTAATTGACATACCGAGTTTTTGAAAGTTTGGTTTACTCGTTAGCGCTCAATGAAATCGTTGACTCCCGCTTTAGTTTATAGTGTATATCTCGTTTATACTTTGTTGAAAGACAAAAATGAATATGACAAAAGTTACTCTAAATAACAAAATAAACAACTTTTGTTATGTTCATATTTGCCGAAAATGCAATAAGAAACGATATACCGCTATTTTTAATTCCAAGCCTCCCTTATAACCCCCACTCCTGCCCGACCCTAGAAATAGTATGGCTTATTATAAGGAAGGCGTTAGTGCAAATTCACATACCGAGTTTGGTTTAGTTCGGTTGAGTCTTTTGTGCCAAATAAAATTGTGGACTCCCGCTATAGTTTTTAGCGTATAACTCATTTATACTTCCGTATAAGGCAAAAATGAATATGACAAAAGTTACTCTAAATTACAAAATAAACAACTTTTGTTATGTTCATATTTGCCGAAAATGCAATAAGAAACGAAATACCGCTATTTTTAAATTCAGGCCTTCCTTATAACCCCCACTCCTGCCCGTCCCTAGAAATGATAGTATGGCTTATTATAAGGAAGGCGTTAGTACTAATTCACATACCGAGTTTGGTTTAGTTCGGTTTAGTCTTTTGTGCCTAATAAATTGTTGACTCCCGCTATAGTTGTTAGCGTATAACTCATTTATACTTCCGTATACGGCAAAAGTGCATATAATAAAAGTTACTCTAAATTACAAAATAAACAACTTTTGTTATGGGCATATTTGCTGAAAAAGCAATAGGAAACGAAATATCGCTATTTTTAATTTCAGGCCTCCCTTATAACCCCCACTCCTGTTTGTCTTAGAGAATATTAATATAGCCTAAAGTCTAAGTTGGGCTAGTAGTAATACACATACCAAGTTTCATAAAATTCGGTTCAGCCGTTTATGCGTGAAAAGGTAACAAACAAACAAACAAATAAACAAACAAACAAACAAACAAACAAACAAACAGACACCAAAGAAACAAAATGCAGTTATGGTGTCTATGACATGTGAAACGAAAAGTTATCGTGAAATTTCGCGAAAAAAATCAATGTACAGACAGAGGTTACAATTTTATATATATACTAGCTCAGATACCCGGCTTCGCCCGGGAATTCATTTGTGGCTGAATGGTGATGGTATTTTTAGCAGGCTTTACATTGCACAATATTTTGACATTTACCCGCCCCAGTGTTTAGGATTGATACCCGTCGTTGCCGGTGATTTGCTAATAATAGAATTATTTGTTCGATAATTCTTCACAGTCTTCGATATTTTTATATTTCCCGTTTCTTATACATGTAAATATGGTGAATTTTTATTTCAGCCCTCCCGTTCGAACCTAAAAATGTTAATATAACTTATAATCATGGAAGAATTAAAGCTAATTGACATACCGAGTTTTGTTAAGTTCGGTTCAGCCGTTAGAGCCCGCTAAAGTTTTAACGTATAACTCATTTATACTTAGGTATACGACAAAAGTGTATATAACAAAAGGTACTCCAAATAACAAAATAAACAACTTTTGTTATGTTTATATTTGCGGAAAAACCAATAGGAAACGAAATATCGCTATTTTTAATTTCAGGCTTCTCTTATAACCCCCACTCCTGCCCGTACATAGAAATGTTGGTATGGCTTATTATAATGAAGGCCTCATTGCTAATACAGATACCGAGTTATATTTAGTTCGGTTGAGTCTTTTTTGACAAATAATATTGTTGACTCCCACTATAATTTTTAGCGTATAACGCATTTAAACTTCGGTATACGACAAAAGTGTATATAACAAAAATTACTCTAAATAACAAAATAAACAACTTTTGTTATGTGCATATTTGCTGAAAAACCAATAGTAAACGAAATATCGCTATTTTTAATTTCAGGCTTCCCTTATAACCCCCACTCCTGTTCGTCTCAGAGAAAATTAATATAGCCTAAAGTCTAAGTTGGGTTAGTAGTAATATACATACCAAGTTTCATAAAATTCGGTTCAGCCGTTTATGCGTGAAAAGGTAACAAACAAACAAACAAACAAATAAACAAACAAACAAATAAACAAACAAACAAATAAACAAACAAACAAACAAACAGACACCAAAGAAACAAAATGCAGTTATGGTGTCTATGACATGTGAAACGAAAAGTTATCTTGAAATTTCGCGAAAAAAATCAATGTACAGACAGAGGTTACAATTTTATATATATATAGATAGACTAGCTCAGATACCCGGCTTCGCCCGGGAATTCATTTGAGGCGGAATGGTGATGGTATTTTTTTGGCAAGGCTTGACTTTGCACATATTTTGACATTTACCCGTCCCAGTGTTATACGGGTTAATACCCGTCGTTTCTGTGGATTTGTTAATAATAAAAATAATTTTTTATGTAAGACTTCACTGTCCTCCATATTGTCATATTTCCCGTGCATTGTGCATAGATTTGAATTATTAAGGACAAAATATTAACATACATTAAAATTAATTTTTCCAGGGGCTGTACCTGGGAGTTCATATTGAAAAGAATTGTTGAGCAAATTTCTCTAAATAACAAAATAAACAAATTTTGTTATGTGCATATTTGCCGAAACCCCAATAAGAAACGAAATATCATTATTATTAATTTCAGGCCTCCCTTACAACCCCCACTCCTGCCCGTCCCTAGAAATGTTAGTATGGCTTATTATAAGAAAGGCGTTAGTGCTAATTGACATACCGAGTTTGGTTTAGTTCGGTTGAGTTTTTGTGCCAAATAAAATTGTTGACTTCCGCAGTAGTTTTTAACGTATAACTCATTTATACTTAGGTATACGACAAAAGTGTATATAACAAAAGTTACTTCAAATAAAAAAATAAACAACTTTTGTTATGTGTATAATTGCTAAAAATGCAATAGGAAACGAAATACCGCTATTTTTAAATTCAGGCGTCCCTTATACCCCCCCCCCCCTCCTGCCCGTCGCTAGAAATGTTGGTATAGCTTATTATAATGAAAGCGTTAGTGCTAATGCTCATACCGAGTTTTATTTATTTCGGTTGGGTCTTTTGTCCCAAATAAAATTGTTTACTTCCGCTATAGGTTTTAGCGTATATCTCGTTTATAATTCGGTATAGGACAAAAGTGAATATGATAAAAGTTACTCCAAATAACAAAGTAAACAACTTTTGTTATGTGCATAATTGCCTAGAATTCTATAGGAAACTAAATATTGCTATTTTTAATTTCAGGCGTCCCCTACAACCCCCACTCCTGCTCGTCTCTAGAAATAATGGTACAGCTTATTATCATGGAGGAGTTAGTGTTAATTCACATAAGGAATTTTATTTAATTCGGTTGTGTCGTTTGTCCCAAATAAAATTGTTCACTTCCGCTATAGGTTTTAGCGTATATCTCGTTTATAATTCGTTATACGAAAAAAATATATATAACAAACGTTACTCTAAATAACAAAATAAACAACTTTTGTTATGTGCATATTTGCTGAAAAAGCAACAGGAAACGAAATATCGCTATTTTTAATTTCAGGCCTCCCTTATAACCCCCACTCCTGTTCGTCTTAGAGAATATTAATATAGCCTAAAGTCTAAGTTGGGCTAGTAGTAATATACATACCAAGTTTCATAAAATTCGGTTCAGCCGTTTATGCGTGAAAAGGTAACAAACAAACAAACAAACAAATAAACAAACAAACAAACAAACAGACACCAAAGAAACAAAATGCAGTTATGGTGTCTATGACATGTGAAACGAAAAGTTATCGTGAAATTTCGCAAAAAAAATCAATGTACAGACAGAAGTTACAATTTTATATATATATATAGATAAATCTGTTATCGCTCTAGCGGTCGCAATTATTGTTTAATCGTTACTAAACTCGATATTTAGTCGTTTTATGTAAAAAAAAAGATCAAGTTCGTTAACGGCTGAAATCGGACCAGGGGGACGGGGGGGGGGTTTAGACGGGTAGAAATTTGAAATATTTCCGTTACTATACGGCGATCGAAAGAATGTATAGAATTAATCTATATATATATAAAATTGTAACCTCTGTCTGTACATTGATTTTTTTCGCGAAATTTCACGATAACTTTTCGTTTCACATGTCATAGACACCATATCTGCATTTTGTTTCTTTCGTGTATGTTTGTTTGTTTGTTTGTTTGTTTGTTTGTTACCTTTTCACGCATAAACGGCTAAACCGAATTTTATGAAACTTGGTATGTATATTACTACTAACCCAACTTAGACTTTAGGCTATATTATTTTTCTCTGAGACGAACAGGAGTGGGGGTTATAAGGGAAGCATGAAATTAAAAATAGCGATATTTCGTTTTCTATTGGTTTTTCGGTACATATGCACATAACAAAAGTTGTTTATTTTGTTATTTAGAGTAACTTTTGTTATATACACTTTTGTCGTATACCGAAGTTTAAATGCGTTATACGCTAAAAATTATAGCGGGAGTCAACAATATTATTTGCCAAAAAAGACTCAACCGAACTAAATAAAACTCGGTATGTGTATTAGCAGTGCGGCCTTCATTATAATAAGCCATACCAACATTTCTATGGACGGGCAGGAGTGGGGGTTATAATGGAGGCCTGAAATTAAAAATAGCGATATTTCGGTTCCTATTGCTTTTTCAGCAAATATGCCTATTACAAAAGTTGTTTATTTTGTAATTTAGAGTAACTTTTGTTATATGCACTTTTGCCGTATATGGAAGTATAAATGAGTTATACGCTAAAAACTTTAGCGGGAGTCAACTATTTATTAGGCACAAAAGACTCAACCGAACTAAACCAAACTCGGTATGTGAATTAGTACTAACGCCTTCCTTATAATAAGCCATACTAACATTTCTAGAGACGGGCAGAAGTGGGGGTTATACGGGAGGCCTGAAATTAAAAATAGCGATATTTCGTTTCCTATTGCTTATTCAGCAAATATGCCTATAAAAAAAGTTGTTTATTTTGTTATTTACAGTAACTTTTGTTATATACACTTTTGCCGTATACGGAAGTATAAATGAGTTATACGCTAAAAACTATAGCGGGAGTCCACAATTTTATTTGGCACAAAAGACTCAACCGAACTAAACCAAACTCGGTATGTGAATTAGCATTAACGCCTTCCTTATAATAAGCTATACTAACATTTCTAGGGACGGTCAGGAGTGGGGGTTATAAGGAAGGCCTGAATTTAAAAAATAGCGATATTTCGTTTTCTATTGGTTTTTCGGTACATATGCACATAACAAAAGTTGTTTATTTTGCTATTTAGAGTAACTTTTGTCATATTCATTTTTTGTCTTTTAACAAAGTATAAACGAGATATACACTATAAACTAAAGCTGGTGTCAACGATTTCATTGAGCGCTAACGAGTAAACCGAACTTACAAAATCTCAGTATGTCAATTAGCATTAATTCTTCCATGATTATAAGCTATATTAACATTTTTAGGTTAGAACGGGAGTGGGGGTTATAAGGGAGCCCTGAAATAAAAATTCCCGATATTTCATTGTCTATTTGTCTACGGGAAATATGACAATTTGGAGGACAGTGAAGACTTACATAAAAAATTAATTTTATTATTAAAAAATGCCAACAACGGGAATTAACCCTAAACACTGGGACGGGTAAATGTCAAAATATTGTGCAAATTAAAGCCTTGCCAAAAAAATAACATCACCAATCAGCCTCAAATCAATTCCCGGGCGAAGCCGGGTATCTGAGCTAGTCTTATAGAAAATTAAACGTACTATAAATATTGTTATGTACATTTATTCCCTATCTTGAATATTAACCAAGATATTTGCATTTTTCCATTTTCAGCCTTCAGTAAACCTCCACTTCTACTAATGTTACATAAACAATACTCTGCTACATAATAAATCACATTATTTGAAGTTTAAATACCAAATAGTCAGATCGAAAAATGTTATAGAACTAATCTCATTGAAAATATAATTATCTATAACTGATATTTTATATATATATATATATATATATATATATATATATATATATATATATATATATATATATATATCTTGACTATCAATTGAGATATTTGCATTTTTTAGTTTTTAGCCTTTTGTAAACCACTCCTACTCGTCATAGTAACAATAGGCTCTGGTATGGCTAGCCACTTTATTCTAAGCTGAAATACAAAGCATTGTTTTCAAGCAACCTTTATTATATGAGATCCATGCAAATTCATTGTGTGATGATGTCGTAATTTAAAATCTTAAGTTATTTTCTCGAAAATGTTTATTTGTTCTATACCATACTCGATATATAACAGTTTCATTCAACATAAATACAATATTACATAATGGCTGAAATCGGACACACAATAGGAGGGGATTTATAGAGGGGAATTTGAAAAATTCAAAATATCTCTGATACTATGAGTTGGTTTGAAAAATGTTATAAGACAAGTTTTGTTAAGCTATTGATGTTCTACAATTTGCTGTTCCATACATTTTCTCTTAACTCAATTATTAAGCGAGTAATTGTACTTTTTTGTTCACTGGTGTGTCAAACCAGCATGTGGAAACCCTGACTCGTACTCTTCTTATATTAACAATAAGCTGATATAGCATGAAAAATCATATTCATAGCAGAAATATCTAATATGGTTTTCAGTAACATAATATTTACTTGATTTATGTTGTACTCAATATTTAAATGATTCATATAAATCTATATAAGAGATGTATTAAAAAAAATCAATGCACCTTCTCTATTTTGATATAGAGGTTTGAAGAAAATTCTTTTGAAATCAGATACAATCTCAATCCTTAAGAGAAATCAGCTAAAACAAGAAACATCCAATGTCATTTGTCTAAATGGGGCTCATTTACCAATAATTTGGTATGAGTAAATACATTCCTTTATGAGACAGGATAATGTATGATCACAATTCATGATTAATTTATTATAAAATACATAAAACATGTTTCAATAGAACACGGCATCAATATTAAATACAAACACAATGAATGTCAATTTGTCTTCCTTAATAGTTTTAGATTTCTGAAAGTATTGGTGACCAATGGGTGGTTTCATACTGATGAGAAGAATGTATTTCTACCAATGCTACAAAGGGCAGCAAACTCCAAGAAATCTACAACATAAATAATTGGCAGATATTAGAAGAAAATATATATAAACAACTGACATTGTTAAGAATATATTAAAGACAATTATTATTATGCTTACTTTGTTTCAATTTGACACTGAAATGGGATGAATTTAGAAATGTCATTAGCGAATTCCCTCAAAACACAGTAAACGAAGTGCCTGCAGACATTTCCATTAACACATGTTGTATTTGTTACATTAGCCTTGAAGAAAAAAAAAAGTTTAGAAGTCATAGAACACTTGAGAAAGAAGTTTTAAGCATGTGTGTTAACTTCATTTGATATGCAAATATTAATAAACTTAAATTGTAGTTTGGAGAATTAGAATATAGCAAAGCAGTATTTTATTTTAATACAGGGTACTTATAAATCCCTCGGCTAAGTAACCCAAGAAGTCCCTTTTTCCCCTAACTATTCACTACAAAATTCTCTTATTTTATCCCTCTTTATGAAGAAATGCTTCATATTTAATATGATCTTAAATTAAGTACGATTCCCGCCTGGGGTAATAGGAATTTATTTAGTGACAAACTCATTAAATAAAATCCTTAGCCCCAGCCTGGCTAGAAAGGGTAGTAACCTGTCCCAATAAGCCATAGCAGCAAAAAGTAAATGTTAATAAATAATAATAAATTAAGAAACATTTAGTTACACATATAATTAATAGCTACTTTGTTAAAAAATACTGTTGATATCCTATTAGAAAACACAATAGTACACTTGAATTTGAAAGCCATACAAAACTGCAACATTTTAAAAAAGAAATTAAGTAAAATAAATAAAATTATTAGTGATAGAAATTATACTTTAAATGCTTAGTTAAACACTATATTGAAATAAAGAACTCTCTTTTGATATAAGAAAAGCAAAATTGTATTTTTTTAGCAATATGAAAATGCAGTATTTTCATTTTATTTGGACAAGTAAGTTAAGGTGTTGGTCTTAAATTTCACTTGATATACTAGCTAAGATACCCGGTGATGCCCGGGAAATCATTGTTGACTGACTGTTTTATAACAAGACTTCAATGTGTAAAATTGCACTTCCCTCCACGACGTAATGTTTTTCGGAAATAGCCAATCCTAAAGTGTAACTTTTGGGGAATAATAGAATAAAAATTTTAGTTTTGAAGAATAAATGAAAATGTTTTCCTAATCTATCCCTCTCGACTTTTTGACTCACCGTTTTTGAATAATTCAAACCATAATCATGGATAGCATTTATTACAATTAAATACCATCTATAATGAACATATTTCCTGTCAAAAACCAATCCGAGCACATATAGTTTAAGCATAGTTTTATACATAAGATTATATTCGTAATAGTAAATCTCAGAGGAAATCACTTCCCGTAATGCCAACATTTCACAATAAATAAGTAAACTCAATTAACTGCTTTCCCTACCGTCAATTTCCGCACTCGCATGAGCATCATCATCCTTGTTTTCCTTAGATTATTGATTCAGAATATTATTTTAATAATTTATCTACCTGATGGAACTAAATAATAGTGGTACCCTAAAAATAATTTCATTTATATGCAAAAAGCTAGATGAGGGGAAGAGAGCCCTCCCTGCAACCTAAGTAATACTTTAAACATTCATATTGAATATATATTTAATACTAGAAATGCTCTTATAGTTTACATTTACTAGAAATAAATAACAATAAATACTAATAAAATTAATAACTCCTGCTATAGTTTTTGTGTATATCCCGTGTTTACTTCATTTTATGACAAAAGTGAAAGCAACAAAGGTTAGTCTAAATAAAAAAGTAAACAGCTTTTGTTATGTGCACGATTGCCGAAAAACAAATAGAAAATGTTTAGTTCAGGTCTCCCTTATAAATCCAACGCCCGTTTGAACCGAAAAATTGTAATACAGCTTATAATCTTGGAAGACATTACCTCTAATAAATTACCCATGTATGGTAAATAACAAAAATATTATGTATAGTTTTGAAATATACCTCATTTAATGCAATTATATCGCTTGTTTGAAGAGTACTAGGGGGAACAATATAACCCAGGGTAGAGTCAGTCAGGTCCAGCCAACTAACATTCTGGTAGGGAAGTAAAGTGTAACGTAGTGAACTGGCATCTGGCTTCAGTGGCACAAATGTAGAATTAGAATATTCACCTAAAATATAAATAATTATTATTTATTATTTATTTATTAATGTCCACTTTTTGCAACTTAGGCTAATCGGGACGGGCAAATATAAATAAAATATTAGTATGTTTCACTTATTCGAACATTTAAGCACTTAAAAATGAAAAACAAACAAAACAATAACAGGAGGTTTTGACAAGTAGTGAAAGTAATGAAAAGAATAAAACTTATATGATAATGAGCAAGATTTTGGTCAATTAGATTCCAATAAAGTACTCTGTTGAAAAGATATATTAATATTATCATAGTTAAAAGTAAAATATTAGTAGTTAGTAGAGCTAAATTTCTAAATACTTTTAGAACAGCGTGTTTTAGTTGCAGTGCGGTAAAGTGTTTTATGTGAAGAACAGTGTAGTGCCATGCTTAAGTAAAGGACAGTGGAGTGTCGTGTTCTTTGTGAAGATCAGTTCAGTGCAGTGTTTTTATGAACTTCAGTAATTGTAAGTTATTGGACTGTGCAATAAGAAGAACAGTGAATTTATAAGTGCATACTGTGAGTAGTAGTTAAGAATAATTAACCAAGTGTGTTTAATTTTGCAATCCAAAAGAACTCTAATAAATGTTTATTATTCTTGTAGTAAATGTAACAATATATTTTTGTGAAAAAAAAAAAAAAAATAGGGCCTAATATGTCATTCATGTTGAGTATACTATTGAGGTTGTACTCATGGCGCGAGTTTTGAAAAATTTCCTCAAATGTCCATTACTAATTCCAGCACTAGCTTTAGTAAATTGTTTTCAATAAAATTAATGTGTTATCTTCAGATATATTTCATTAATTGTTTTATTAAATGTGGGCGGTTAGCGGACGCAAGTGAGTTTCCCCGCCAAAAGCTAGTTCGGCCGTCTCTGTAACTCTTCGCCACACGTACGGAGATTTCTCTATTGAATAACTTTACGTGGGAAAATTTGTTTAGATTACGCAGCCCCTGCGTGATGGACTTTTTATCATTGAGTTTGTTGGCATATAAGCAATAATTTGTAAAGAACAAATGTTAGATAATGGTAACAAATAATATATGGAGTACTTATTACCTTGAAGTGAAGAACTTGGAATAAACTGAATAACCATGCCTGTAAATTATTTCAAATATGAATGAGTTATAGAATACCTCTATGTTCTTATCCTAATAAGTAATTTGGTTAAGCAGTAGAATAAACTTAACAGGAACTACTGTTTAGAACTAATAAATTTCTGTAACTAGGCATGCAATTTTAAATCTGAAAACTGCTTTGAATTCAGTGTGAAAAATGCAGCCTAAAAATTTGAATGGAAGTTGTAAGTCAAATATTAATTCCAGAAATAATTGTAACTTAAGTGAACTAAATTTAAATTTGAATCACTAAATTGGCTTGATGAACCTACTTCCCATTTTTGACCGATTACGTGGCTCATAGTAATTGGGAAAAATACTGATGCCCGTTTAAAATGATTTAATACTACAACTATTAAATTGAATCTTAATATTCCCTACCTATAAGAATGCATACACCATCTGAAATTACATCTGACAGTGATAGGATTATAAGAATTATGGCAAGAGGTTGCTATTTAACACTGTAACAGTAGGGTCACAATTCATATATAAGGTTGGTATCCGATCTGAAAATCTTAGTTTTATCACATACTGAAGAATTCTTTCATTATGTATAAATTATAAAATAAAATGTTAATGACAACTGAAGAGGAATGTTTTGTGCAAAATGTTGATAAACTATTGAATTAGTTTTAAAAATCTAAACCATTGACTTAAAAAAATTAAAATTCAATTTTCTATAACAAATTTAGCATTTTATCAGTCCCTTTCTATTTACAAAGTAGGCAGTAGAGAAACATGGACAGGCACAGTATTAACCACAAGATAGAAGCTACTTCATCTGGAGATTCGGGAAGAAATCTTATGAAGTCCATCAATTTGAAGCAGATTCTTCAAATACTTAGATAAGATACAAATGCAATTAATTTTTGAATTACTATATGTGTAGAATGAAGGTTCTGGTGAAGAGTTTAACAAGAAGAATAAAAATATTGTCCGAACAGTGATGATATTAGTGGAATGATAGTTTATATTTTGTTTATAACTTACAAAAATTTGTTTTAATGAATATAAGTTATATTTTTTTTTTAGTTTTTATTATGGTTCAAAATATTATCTCAAATAAAGAATACCTAAAATAATAATCCAAATTTACCTAAAGTAGAAGAATGGCCAGTCTCACTTGAAGAAACTGCAAAATAAAAAATGCAGTCAATTTCGAATTAGTAAATGTGTACAATTTAAACCAGGAGTATACAAATTTTCCTGATATTAATAATATTAATTGATAAATTTGTTAAGGCATTTAAACTTTGGAATTAATAAACGTATACACTTTATCCGGATAGATATGAATAAAGCTTTTTTTGTTTAATGATGAGCATTTTAAATAACTTCAGACAAATTTTTCAAGGGAGTAAAATTTAAATGGGGTCACTAAATACAATTTCAAAAAATGTAGAGGTAAAATGTGAAGTGAATGAACTTTCAGTAGTATTTGACAACAGTTTTTTAGATGACCAGTCAGGTCAATGTTGATTGTGATTTTAACTCTGAGTATGTAAGCACTGATTTTCCAAAGAATGTAGCAAACATTATCTGATCAACCCAAAAATAGAAGATATAAACAGTTTTATTGTTTAATTTTTCTTAGTTTTGAAATCACATCTTTTCCAGGAACTTAATCTAATTAATAATTATTCTATTACCTCTTTTTGACTTATTACTATTTAAACCAACGGAATTGGAGTTCAACACAATAAGAGAAGTAAGAGGCGTCACAAAAGAGTACTGAAACAAGAAATAAAAATATATATAAATATAATAAAAATAATGAAATAATATATTTTGCTATTATTTCAGTAAGAAAACTTTTAGTCTACGTGTAGCTTTGTAAAGATTGGTGTCCCTTAAATCTATTCTGTTGAAATATCAAAATATTTTTGAAATTAAACCATGAGAATGGGCAATTAAAGAGAACATAAAATAACATTCATTTTTTCCTCTAAATATTTCAAGTCCATTCTGCAATTCCAGTACTTACTCTCCCTGAAGTTATTCACTCACCTCTCCCTCATCAACCCACCTGATTTCATTTCTCCACTCTCTTGACATGTCTTCCAGCACAAACTTCCAGTCTTAATAGAAGAAATGATCAGGTTAACCAAGCAAGTCTATCAGTTAGGTGGTGCCTTTGAGTCATAATCCTTACTACTCTCTCACATATATATAAAGCTTGCAAACAGTCATTGGTGGTTATAGTTGATTATAAAAGGTTTCCCATGAAAGTATAAAGATTAGATTAACTAAAACACTAAATAACCTATAACTCCTCCATTTTCATCGCACACAAAACGACTTTATGTTCAGCCCTTCACTCATTGGTGTTATCCATAAAGATTGGGCTAACTTGACCAATAAATAATTCTTTCTTCATTCTGCACAATCATATCTCTTATTTTAAATATGAAGAAACCATGGAGAATATTGATGATTTATGCTTGTTCCTGAGTTCCAATAATTATCATTTTCTGTGAAAATATAATGATTGCATTATGTTAGCATTAATAGAAAAAATATTATTATTCAAAATTTATTTCAAGCATCCTGATGTAATACCAGAGAAGTAGAAGGTGGTCTTAAGAACCAAAACTATTGATGTAGCTGTATTGTATATGTTTTGATATAGAAGTAAAGTCCAATTCCTGTGAGCAAAAAGTAACAGCAAGTATAAATGTACACATTGACAATATTCATTCTCTTGATATTTATACAAAAATAATCCAGAATTCTATTGAGACATTCTCACAGGAAAGAAATAAGTTTTATTAATTTGAAAATATATTTGATTAGGATCTGAACCACTTTGGCTAGAAAAGGGTGGTAACCTGTAGATAACCCGCCCTAATGAGCTAAAGTACAATAATATAATATGGATGTTAAAGCAGTCTCTATTTGATGAATATTATTTATGCATATGTATAAACAGAAAAAAAGGTCTTGATCTTTCCTTATAATAATATTAAATACAGATAATCTATTAGGCAGAGATTATTACTTTAGCAATGATTTTAAAATTAACATTTGTAAATTATGTTTTCATCCTAATTATTTATTTGTTTAAATATTTGGCTAAATGGAAGATGTGCCTGGGTCACTTAGCTTTTGTGGGAGGTTAAGTGGTTAGTTTGACATATTCTTTCCTGTACTGTGATAACACTACAAGCCAAAGATTGATAATTCTTTATGTAAATAAAGAAGTGGCTCAATTTCAAGAAGATGGTGAGTAACCAGGGAAATGAGTAGAAATCCGACACCAAACATCAGTACCTATATAGCTACATGAACTTATATGGATTACCATCTAGTTCAAATCTGGCACTTCTACTGCAAAAGACTAAAGTGTTATCCACTAAACCTCATATTCATATGTTTAATAAATTCATACAATTAAACAATAGAAGTATTATATAGGTAAAAATAATAGCACTATTATGGTTCACCTTCACGGCTAGTTCTTTGGCTTTATTTTCAGTAGTATCATTTCTGGAAGCAGTATTCTCATGTAATAAAGATTTGATGGTCTTATATGCCCATATTTTCTGCAGGTGTCCTAAACCCAGAAAATTGTGAGTATAATGGATGAATTCTCTGTTATAAAAGAAAAGTAACAACACATTTTCATGATTTAAATATGACTAAAATAATATTTTACTCACTATCACCAAATGGTGAATTCAGATTCTAAACGATTTAATTAGCACCTTGAAGGATCTGGCATAATCCTTCGAACATCTGTGCCTTTATAACTACCATATTATGCCACTCCTCAACTAAGTATTTCTCATTGGGAGATCAAAAATTAAATATATCTATTATTATGTGTCAAATAAAAAAAATGTAAAAACAAACCATGCAACAAATTTAATTTTCAACAAATATTGTTCTATATATGTTTTAGTATTTTTTTTTTTTTTTTCAGCCTTCAATAAAACCTCACTTTTAGTCATCACAGTTATGAACGCACACCTTATTCCAAGCATAAATGCCAAATATTGTTTTTAACAGTGTTTTACCATATGAGACACATGTAAACACATTATGTGTGGTGAGGACGTCATCAATTAAGATCTCATGCCCTAGACTCAAAAATATTTATTTCGTATATACCATTTGACAATTAAAAATTTCAATCAACATTCAAAATCATATTCCTTAATGGCTGAAATCTCACTAGAAAGAGAGGGTTTAAAAGTGGGGGGAATTCAAAATATCTCAGTTATTATTAGACGGATCAACTCATGGTATATAACCAATCTATTTAATCATTTATTGTTCTAAAATTGTTGTCCTATCCATTTTTTCATTAACCTACATATTAAGAGAGTAATTCGTATTTTTTTTTCAGCACTTTTTTATGAGATTCCAGTTAGTAGATTATGGTAAATTCACTCAGTATCATTAAAACAAAATATTTATGCAGAATTCCGTTAGGGTATAGCTCATACCAAATTTTTCATTTGAACATGGAGACAACTTTTTCAACTGATCCGGAGTTATATCATGTTTTATTTCTCCTCTCCAAGTAATGGAAACTACATTTCCAGATATAGTTTTATTAGGTTTCACTTTGCCCAAAACTATAATTTCTGAGCCAGAAAAGAGGTGATTAAAGTGTACTGATGTAACTTCCTCAACCTAAAATGTAATGCCAGACATAAGTTCTAATACTAAGCTAATGTAATCATAATATTTTGACAAGAAACCATATATATTTCAACCTGTCAATGATGAGTAATGTGCCTATTGTTTAAATTATACATATCCTAAATCAGTAAAGTGGTACTCTTTGTTGATGTGATGAACAGTTTCTTATGCTGAGCTGGAGTAGCACATTGTCTTGGAGCGACTGGTCAATTGCATGCAACTCACAGTGAGTGTTTTCCACTAGTTTAGGAGTTATGTTGTCGATACGATGAATGAGTAGCATTACAGGATAAAAATCCTCTCCCCAACATGATGAAGGGTTAGCAGTAACTACCTCTATTCTATAGAAAATAAGTAGTACAAATGATACATATTTACCAAATTATGAGTCAGTTTTTGCAGTAATAATTATGCATAATAAAAATAAATAATTTTCTTTCCACAAAATGACTTCACGAACAAAGTATATAGAGAATGTAAAATAGACTAGTTTTGAAAAAAAGATTTGAACAATATTCATTCATGGCACCTGATGAAATATTTGTAATAATTTCAGATAGCACTTACTATGAGCATTTCTATAGTTCAAATTCGAACAGCAATGAAGCCGATCATGACCAATCAAAGACGTTGAACAGATAATTGTAAATTATCTCATTGAAAGGTCTCTGCAGGGATATATGGCCTAAACAGCACAGGACATTCATATATGAGAAGGAAAGAAGTGCCAATATCTACTAAGTATCAAGTATTTGATGCTGTCACTAAAACTGTTCTCTGTTACTGAGCTCAGGTGTGGGGAGGCAAGCAGCACGACAAGGTAGAACAGGTGCATTAAATGGTTTTTTTTTATCAAACAAATACCAAACCCAACTACGCACTCTTGTTGGAATCCGGAAGGATGCCACTATAAGTACACATCCTCAGGCTCCATCTTAACTATATTCTTGAAGTCCTCAACTCTTGAAAATACTATTGACCCAGAAAATTATCTCCCAGAGATTGGCCTGGTTCAGTGACATTGATGAAATCACAAGATAGAAATGAATATTCACAATTTCCTAAGCACACCGGGACCACGATGAAAGGATAATGTTGATAATTTAGTGTCAAAGTTAGAAGGAAAAATATTGCGTGTGACATTAGCAAAGGCAGTATTTCATTCTTTTTATAAAATATTAAAATTTGAATCAAAGCAACTAATTAATGATGATAATAGTATTCATATGATTAGTACAGTGATGAGGAGCAGGCCAGAAACACTGAATCTGAAACCTTGGAGCTTGGATGACCTTCTATTTGCTGGCTGAGCAACCTCGAGGAGCCAGAAGATGTTTTTCACTTCCTTGCAGTCTGCCCTATCCTCAGGGAATTCAGGAGAGATTCGTTTGGGAAGAACACACTCACCAAAAACCAAGTCAGAAAAATATTGAATGGAGAGAATTATTTATAACTTTACCATTATGTAAATCATGCATTAAAGTACAGATTTGATTTTTTTATAAAACTATATATTATTATATTTTGCCATTCTTTAAGCTTTTATTTCAATTTTTGGTTTGTTACCTTAAGTATTTACTATTTTATTTAATATTCAGTATAAATTTACATTTATTTCCAATGAAGAAAAACTGGTCACTCTAGCTGATGGGATAACCCAAGCTTCTGTAAATTTCTTAACATTGTAAGTATTGTTAAATATGGAAACAAAATAAAATTGACTTTATTCATTCATTCAAATTAGCTCACTCTAGCCTCAAACTCAATTTTAATCTCAAAATCATCCATGTAGACAAATAAATGAAGAGGACAACATAAAATATAGACAAGCAATTCAATTAGCACATACATACATACGACATCTCTTGTAGCACTTGACGAGTGAATTTTTGGTACCTGAAAAGGTAGCAACAATGCCTGGAAAAATAAGCAGGCATTTGATGAATTAGCTGAGGACGAAAACTTATTATGCCCCTGTTATACTTCAGTATAATGTGACATCCAGTATGCTGACATACATTATACAGCATAAGCCAGCTCATAGCCGGGTTTGAAGGTATGATTGGTTTAACTAGTCTGATTGTCATTCTTACATCAGAATTCATGTCATCAGCAACAGGCCAAGGGCTAATTTATACTTTTCAATAGGATTGATAAGTTTCAACCAAGTTCTCAATAATGAAAAGTCAAGGAAGGTAGTGATAGCACTTATTTATGGAGAACTATTCATTTTGTTCACTGTTAATAACTGCTATGCCTGTCGGGCCAAGGAGAATGATGAAACTAAACTTTGACACCAAGCTAGTGCTGGGTAATTTTAATCCTCAGATAAACAAAGAAGCGACATAGATTTACTGTCAGACATCTGAGCAAACATGAGTCTAGTAATGCCATCAAGTATCAAACTGTACAGTTTGAAATACGAGATAAATGTGTCGCATTTAGAACACATTCTATATTAATAGCCTACATAGTTCTGGATGAGATGACCCTGGAGGAAGGTGTCAGACATCGGCAAGATCATGCCTGTATCACCTATTGCCGAAATAGTAGAACCTCCCAATCAAGGAAATTATTTGAGGGTAAAATGCAATACCAGATGCAAGCTGAGCTCTGAATGCTAAGAACTTTCACTCTTATCTAATATCAGCAGTTCCAGCTCTCACGCATGAAGACAATCATAGCCTCACAATGATGGGCTAGAGAGTTTTTAAAGTGTGGGCCTGGGGTTCAAGGAGTGTATCACCAAAGACTGGGAGGAAAAGTTATAGCTGAAGGAAAGAGCAACTATCTTCAAAAAGCTGAAATGATCAGTCACCCTAGCTACCCCCACAAAGTAAGCCTTTGCCTTATTTCATCATTTTTTTTCTTCATCACCAGTAGGTCGAACTCCAGATGCCACATATAAAAAAATAATGTTCCTTCCACAAGAAGATTTATGAAGGAACATTGATTAACCTGGATAGACAAACTAGGAACCAAATAGACAACAACTTAATCAGCTCAAGATACTTCATTGAGTTCTTCATTATATAAATTCAAATTGCCCATGCTAGGTTTAACAAGTGCAATGAAACCAACACAAATGAATGAGTTAAGTTATTCAAGTTAAATACAAAAGTTACTAGCCACCTGGTAAGACCTCAAGAAATTTGGTAAAACAGAAAGTTCCAGGAAATAGCATTTATTTTAACTACTCATTTTGTAATATTCTGAAATAGGTTGAAGCTGATTTAACTGAAAACATCAATTTTAAACTCAATCGCTGAACAAAAATGTATTGCAATCCATTTTTACATAAAATGTTATGTTTTATATTAAATTTTATCATGGACAAAACAGGGCATGCAAACTTTTTCTAGGGCAAATGCCACATCTTCAGGCCATGACTGGTAGTTATTCCTGTGAACAGAATGTGTTTATTCTCATAGATTCAATGAAGAAAACAAAGAGGGTCACAAAAACATGAAGTTATTTCCTTTTACATTCTGCATGAATCTGCCCATCAAAGGTTTCAAGGTTTAAAGTGGAGTACTGAAAGTCAGAATTGTTAGAGAACCATCCCTTAATAGCTTCTAGTTTGCATATGCTGACAGTCTAAACTGGTGTATCTAGTAGTCTCATCATAAGATGTTAAAGACAATTTTGAGAAGGAGCAATCTGAAGGGAAGAAAGGATTGTAATAATAATTTAAAAAAAAAAAATTAATTTACCTGATCTGATTTATATTGAAACCTGATATTAGATAGGAGTGGTGATGCAATTTCTTTGTAAAACATGTGTAATTGTAAAGATACATCTGAATTTTCATCAATTTTCCTAGCAAATCCTTTATTTGTTAATGACAGTTTTTTCAGAAAATCCATTTCAGCACCAGGACCAATACCGAGTGAAAATATTGCAACTCTGAAATCCCAAAAAGGAATTATTTTTGCCAACCAACCAATTCTCAACTAAATCCTAAAATGCACTTACCTATTATTTAAACTTATTACTCTCCCAATAATAGATGTATAATTAGTCTCTTCAACATTAGGTGATCCATCAGTTATAAATATAATCATAGATTCTATAGGCTCAGCTGGGCGATTATATATAATCTGTCCAATTCCAGCCAGTTTGAGGCCATTTCTTAATCCAGCCATTATATTAGTTCCTGACAAATAAAAGAAGTTTTAAAAAGTATGTCACATGAGTGCCCTATAAGTTAAGCATTTCCCACGTGCTGGTATGACACATTAATGAACTCATCTCACCATGTATCCTCTATTTATAAGTAAAAGAAGGGGTTTACAAAAGGCTGAAACAAGAATGCACAAATATTAGAGTTACAAAAAAATGTATAGAGCAATAATTGTTGAGCATTAATAATTTACAAGATTGGCTCTATAACAATTTTCAATCCAAGCCAAGGCCATGTGTCAGTGTACACTGCAGTCCTTAGGTCAGGGATCTTGGTTTATAGGTGTGTTACACAACGGCTACATTTTGCAACACTGCTTTGACAGAGGGCAACAAGAAACCACTCTCCAAAATTTGTTTTCCTCTCTTTGCACCATGGGATTCAGATACTAAGGTCTGGTAGGAGGGGTGGCAAGGCTTCTCTGGTCACCATCACACAATAAGATGAACATTGGAACCGGGAGGATTCTGCAAGTTGTTAATTTAGAAGGAATGGTATAAACATTTTAGATTTATGTGAAGCTCGATATCATGGAAGAAGGAACTTTGTTTAGATGAGTTCAAAATGATCTACAGTGGAGATGAGGTAGGTATGAGAATAATAATGCTCTAATTTTAAATAAGAAAGTCTCAGGCAACTTTTAAATAAGAAATGTCTACCATGTAAAAAATTGGCTGCTGATGATTAAGGTAAGTTTTAAACCTGTAAAATGGTAGTCGCATTTATAGATTTAGAAAATCTTTTGTTACCACTAACTGGAAAGTGATGTTTAACTGTATGCATAAAATAGGAATAGATCGGAAAAACAGAAGGTTAATTTGGAATATTTACAAAAAACCAAAGTACACAAATCAGTATTAATGGTTATGAAAGGGAGCTAGATTTAAGAAAGGGGTAGGCAAGGATGCCCTCTGTCACTTTATCTCTTCAATACGTCCATTGAAGAGGCATTAATGAAAATGGAAGTAAAACTCAAAGGTATACACAGATTAATAGTAAATCTGTACATTACATCGGATTAGCAGATGGCATTACACTGGCTTCAAAGTCTGAAGTAGTTATTTAGTAATTTTACACCCATTCATTTTGTGCTTTCACATGAATATGTGAAATCCTGGTTGTGTTTACAGAAGTGCTTGCTTAACAATGCCACATAACTTTTCTTCTGCTAATTACAATCAAGGGAAAATTTAAATTTTTTAAAATATACAAGAATAAAAATCTTACCGCCATAAGTAGAAAGGGTACGAATAAATTTCAATGCGGCTTCTATATTTTTTTTATTAGCAGGAACTATGTGGTGCTTTAAAGTTGGCATGTCATTCAGATTATAATAAAAGTTTATATCACTAAATTCATCCCACACCTAAAATTTAAAATAATATTCAATTATTTTATATATACGCTAGCTAAGGTAATTCACATACCGAGTGTTGTTCGAGTCTTTTGTGCCAAAAGAAATTGCTGACACCCGCTATAGCTTTTAGCAAATAACTCATTTATACCTCAGTATACGACAAATGTGTGTATATAACAAAAGCCTCAACTCTAAATAACAAAATAAACAACTTTTGCTATGTGCATATTTGCCGAAAAAGCAATGCAAAAAGAAATATCACTATTTTTAATTTCAGGCCTACCTTATAACCCCCACTCCAGTTCATCTCAGAGAATATTAATATAGCCTAATGTCTAAATTGGGTTAGTAGTAATATACATACCAAGTTTCATAAAATTTGGTTCAGCCGTTTATGCGTGAAAAGGAAACAAACAAACAGTTACCAAAGAAACAAAATGCAGTTATGGCGTCTATGACATGTGAAACGAAAATCAATGTACAGATTTTACAATTTTATATATATATATATGTGTGTGTGTGTGTGTGAAAAAGAAACAAAAGAAAATTTGATTCACCTGAGCATTCATGAGAATGAGACCTGCAGTCACAGTGTTAATAAATACTTGGATTGATTTTGTTAAGACCTCAGACTCTTTTAATAAGATAAGAGGTAAAATTGTCTTTTAAAGAATCAAAATTTAGGTATAAATATCTATATTTGACAATTTATGTAAGAACAGTAAATCTAAACTTTCAGCACGATGAAGCCAATTTGTATAATATAATATAATAAGAGTTTTGTAGGAGTAGAAGTCCTTACAAACCAGATTTTTTTTATTGGATACTAGTCTGCTTTTTTAATATATCATTTTGAAATTAAAGAAATATTTATTGATATGGTTACAAATAAAATAATATAAATAGAAACTAAAATAGATTTTTACAGACCAAACAAATATTCTGGTAGTTTAAAACACTTATTTTTAAAATAATGTAGAATAAATTGTAAAAAGAAAACTGTAACTCACTGCAACTCCATCAGAGAAAAGAACTAAACTGAAGTAGTCAGAACTAGATAAATCTCCTAATATTTTACTCAAAGCATCCTTAAGTTGTTGCATTTTTGCGCCATGCATTGATCCACTGACGTCTAGCACAAATATCATATGCTTATTTAGAACCTGTAGCTGGTCATTTCTAAGGACATGAAGAAAGTAACCATCACAGTCAACCTGTTAATTGAATAATTAATAAGATTATTAAATTATAAAATGAGTTTTAAGATATACCTAATTTAGATATTAATAGAAGAAATAAACTATAATATTTCTTTTCCTATGTTCGATGCAAGTAGGTAGGAAAGATAGAATGGAAATATAACAACAAAGATAACAAACAATTAAGTAAAATTAAATACAAAATAAAATTTTTACAAAACTGATTATGGTGGAACATAAATAGGTGAATCAGGACAATTACTTAAATATAAAGTCTGCCTTGCAGTGACTGCATAAACTAAGCAGATTTCCCACATTCATTAGTGGGGAGTTTACTGAAGGCTGAAAACAAGAAAGTGCTAATATTTTATAATCATAATATTAATATTTGAGTTAACAGAAAATGTACATACAACATTTGAAGAGCATCAATAGTTTAACAAGATTGGTTCTATAACATTTTATGATCCCAGTTATAATAATGGAGATATTTTTAATTTTGGAATCCCCCTCTATTAAGGGTCCAATTTCAGCGTTTAACTAATATGATCTTTAGTGTTGAACGAAACAATTAAATATCAAATATGGTGTATAACAATTAAACATTTTCTAGTTAGAACATAAAATCTTAAATGGTGATGTCATCAACGTATTTGCATGTACCTCACACAGTAAAAAGTTAATGAAAACAATATTAGGTATTTAAGCTTTTGATACAGTGGTTCATGATATGACAGCTTATTGTTAAAATGAAATGAGTAGGAGTGGGGGTTTACTGAAGGCTGAAAACTATAATGTGAATATCTCGGTTAATATTCATGATAGAGATAATATGTATATAACAACATTGATGTGTCAGTATATAACTGTCATATAATGACAGAGATGTTTCAAATTTCCCCCTCTAACCCCCCCCTCCCCTGGCCCATTTCAGTCATTAAGAAACTTAATCTTTAGTTCTACTTAATACACATATATCAAGTTTGGTAATGTTAAGATGAAAATTTCAACCGCTAGAGGGGTAATAGACAAATAAATATATGTTTATATATATATAATTTTGAACAGACTTCATTTTCGTCATCTACTAGATAGGATTGATGGACATTTGAAGAAAATTTTCAAAAACCTGCTAAAAGAGAGTAATGAATTATGAAAAAAACATAGATGATCAAAGACTGTGTTGTCAGATTGTATGATGGAAAATAAACATGTTTTTAAATTCTCGAATATTCAAATCCTGGATTAAAAAAGGAATACATTCAAAAGAAAATGAAAGAAGGTCTATAAATCTTGCAATATAAAAATATTATAAATAAGAAGAAATGAATAATATTTGAACAATAGCCTTCACATTCACATTCAAAATAATATTAAAAATCCTCTAATGAATAACTCAATCAAAAAAGAAAAAATATATACATATTGTTGCGAAAATTAAATACACCAGAAAAGGAACGCGTGATTGGGGAGTGCGGAGGAGTTCAAAGAAGTGTCGCTAATTGGTAGAAGGCACTAGTCCCTTCCACCCCCTCTTGGAAGAGCCTCGGTCTCATCCTGCTTCTCTATTTAAGCCTGTAGAGCCCGACCTAGTGGAGCCGGCAGAATCTAATTAGGGCTGCCATGCCTATCTTCCTGGAACTTCTGGACCTTTCCTTGGCTAGCCCCTTCTACAGGCATTTATAAGAGACACTGCCAGTACCTCAGCTCAGTTTATGGTCAGATCAGTGCTCCAGTGCGACTTAGAGCAGTGCGGTAAAGTGTTTTTATAAGAAGACCAGTGTTGCGCCGTGACTGTAAGTAACAGTTTAATGCCATGTTTAAGACAGTGCAGTGCCGTGAAGTAAAGGACAGTGCTGTGCTGTCGTTTTATGTGAATTTCAGTGACTGTGAGTAAATTATTGGACTGTGTAAGCTGAAGAACAGTGACACTATCAGTGTAATACTGTGAGTAGTAATAATTAACCAAGAGTATTGTGCATTGTGAAATAAATCGTGCAGTGAAAAACTGTGAAACTTGTGTGTGTTTAATTTTGCAATCTAGAAGAACTCTTATTAACAACGTTTATTACTGGTTTTGTAATAAAACGCAACAATATATTTTATTATATGTTTACAATAGGTCTCAGATAAAAGTTTTATTTTTTATGCTCGTTTTGAGCTATAAATGTTTTGATAGCTACGAAACATGTTGAAGGGTGTTAATTTACATTTGATGAGGTCCTTAATTTACTGTTTGTGACGGATCTAATGGCACTAATTAGGCATAATATTATTTATAACCAATGAAGATTAACAGCAACCTGGCCTATAATAGTCATTCTCTTTCCTCAAGTTTTTCAAGTGCAGCAAACACTTTTCCTTATAAGTTGCCTATCAGGATTTGGGGTAAAAACAATATTTGTTTTATTTTTAAATTAGGTTTTCATAAATACACCAACAAATATTTTAAATCATTTTACCAAAATTTGATTAGAGTATTTTGAAGCATCAACATCATATTTAATTATCATCTTCCAATTAAGACTCTCCTCTCTCAGTTGTTTTTGTTCTTCCACTGTTGATTTCCATTCTACTTTTGTTTTATTATAGCCATCATTTATTTTCACTGAAGAACTCTCTACAAATTTACAAAAGGATATTTAATTAAAATGTGGCACAAACCAAGGGACAAAATCCAAAGGAATGACGTATCCTGAACATCGAATACGATAACTGATTTTCTTTCTCTACAGGTTACCACCCTTTTCTAATTAGGACAGTAATCAGGATTTTTTTGAGTGAGTTTGCCACAAAATAGTTTCAAATTGCCCACATGGGAATCAAACCCATGACTCTAGGTTTACTAAGTTTATTAAGACCAACTCCTTACTTATAATGCTAACCTGAGCTCCTACAATCAACTCAAACCTAATTTTATTGTATCTATACCATATGCACTTCTATTTAATTTCATTACTGTACTATATAAGGAATTAATAATTTAGGAAACCGTTGCTATGATTTCATGAATATTTTACTTTGATTCGAACTTTTTTATTTTATCTTTTGTTCCAATCAATATTGGAAAAGTCGTTCTCAATTAGTCTTATATTCATTGATATTTTTTGATGGGAGTGGACTATTGCAATTACATATCATCTTTTGTATGGTCATTAATATGTATTTTAGTGGGATTAAATTTGCTAAACTTTAATATTAAATAATCTCCAAGTGGATTTGGAAGCATTTTTTTTCTCCTATTTTTTGGAATATTTATATTATTCTTTTTTTTCTTTCTCACAGCATCCCTATTTTATTTATTTGAACACATTGCCAACATCTCCAGGGATAAGCAGGAGTGGGGGTTATAAGGGAAGCCTGAAATAAAATATCGCAGTATTTCGTTTCCTATTAGTTTTTCGGCAAACATGCACACAACAGAAGTTGTTTATTTTGTTATTAAGGGTAACTTTTGTTTTATACTTTTTGTCGAATAACCAAGTTTAAACGAGATATATGCTACAAACTATAGTGGGAGTCACCAATTTTATTGGGGACCAACAACTGAACCGAACTAAACAAAACTCGGTATGTGAATTAGCATCAACTCCTCCATGAAAATAAGCTATATTACCATTTCTAGGGGTGAGTTGGTGAAGGGCTAAGGCACGAAATGAAAAATCACCATAATTTGTTCCGTATTTGCTTTTCTTCAAAAGTACACATTATAAAAGTTGTTTATTTTGATATTTAAAGTAAATTTTGTTATATAACACAGTATAAACATTATATACACTAAATATTATTGCAGGAGACCAATTTTATTAGTACTAAAGTAAAGTAGAATTTTATTAGAATAAAGTTTATTAGATGTAGGCATATTATGACAAATGATGTTTCATTTTTAGACTTAGATGATAGTCTTAAGTATGAATTGGATTAGTGAGGTTATACATCCTGCTCCTCCCCCCCACCAATTATGTTATTAATTTTCACTAGAAAATAACTTTGATATTAATTTCCAATAGAAATGTAAACTATATGAGCATTTCAGTTATTTAATTTTTATAATTTATTATTTAAACCAAGTCCTGAATCTGCACAACGTTGTGGGGAATCAAATTCTTTAATTCTGGTATACATTATCTTATTTCCTCCAATAAGTTGATGTTATTGAAATAACTATGTACTATCTTTAAATATTAAATGTTACTTGGAAATGTCATTGTGACAAAAGACAATATGTGTTTACACTCAATATGATTGTTTAAAGTGTAATTCAGGAAACCTTGTTATAAAAATAACATCATTATTCAGTGAACAATGATTTGCCGGGCATCAGCCGGTACCTTAGCTAGTGAAAAATAAAAATCAAGTAAATTAAATTTAATTATTTATTTATGTCCATTTTTTAAAACTAAGGCTAATTGGGGTAATTAAGTAAATACAAATAAAATTAACGATAAAGATAAAAAATAAATTATAATAAACTCTACCGATGTTAGTTTCTCTTTTCCTTGTATTATTATTTTAAGGACAAATGTCTTAAAAAATTATTTGTGAAATGTTTAATGTGTTATCATGACCAACTTTTTCACACAGTTTTAGAAAAAGACTGTTTTCTTTGCACAAATCATAATGAAATATAATAATAAAAACTAATATTACATCTTACTTACCTAAGCATACCATTTTAAAGCATTTTGTGGTTATTAGTGCTAAATAAATTTGTTGTCTAATAATTAAAAAAATAAAGCATTGGTTTTCCCCCCCTAAAAAAATGTTTAAAACGTTGTATTTATTTATTTTGTTACTTCCTCAATCATGAATTATGATAACTATTATTACTGTTATTATTTATTAAATTCCATTTTTTGCTACTAAGGCTAATTGGGATAGGTTATCTACAGGTTACCAACCTTTTCTAGCCAGGTTAGGACTAAGGATTTTATTTAATGAATTCCGTCACTAAATAAATTCCTTCGCCCAGGGGGAATTGAACTTCCCACTCTAGGTGGCTATATGAGATGGCTAACCTGAGCCCTGTACCCATAATAATACTATTTTATTTTTAGTTCATATATATGTTATATGTTTAAAATATAATCCACTGACCTGACTTACTAGTATTATTTTCATTATTCATGCTGATCTGTGAAACACGAACATTGGTAATTCCAAAAAAGCCATCAATATTAACTACAACAGATAAATCGTCCACAACCTGTATTTAAGAAAGTGTATAAGTATAATACAATGATGATTTTTTAAATTATGAGATATCTAATACCTAACTGTTACAATTTGGTTCCCAGTGAATAATTTGTTTGCTGAGACAATAAAAGAATTATACAAGTCCAAACATTAAATGTTCCAGGATGATTAGTAGAACAGCCAGCCTTTGGACCACTGGATGCATATGACCAGTATCATAACAAATCTTTTGAGAGATTTACTGGATGGGAAACAAAAAAAATATTGTAACAAAGAAGTGTTACAATGAATATCAGACTGAGTTTTTAATTTTTTTTTTTTTAAGATTTCCTATGCAAAGATGAGTCCTCAGCTAATTTTTAGTAAGGAAGGATTTACATGAATTTTCATGTTTCTGTTTATTTTGTTAGTTAATGAAAAGATTTGTTAAAAACAATTGTAGTGAAACACCATTTTTTAAAAATTTCATTACATTTAGTTTTTATACATTTAATTAGCTTTCTACCTTAAATTTAAAAAAGCCTTTACAATAGAGAGAAACAAAATCTATATCATTAATTACATCATCTCGATATCATTAAGTAATATATATATATATATATATAGGGACAAGAAGGAGTGGGGGTTGTAAGAGAGGCCTGAAATTAGAAATAGCAATTTTCATTTCCTATTGGATTTTAGGCAAATATGCACATGACAAAAGTTGTTAATTTTGTTATTTAGAGTAACTTTTGTTATATTCACTTTTGTCGTATAACAAAGTATAAATGAGATATACACAAAAAATAAAGTGGGAACAAACAATTTTATTAGGCAATAATGATTGAACCGGACTTAAAAAAACTTGGTATGTGAATTAGCATTAATTCTTCCATGGTTATAAGCTATATTAAAATTTTTAGGAGTGGGACACGCACACTCACACACACTTCAAGAATAGCTTTATTAATGAATCAATTAGTACATTTTCTTACCTCATTTAAACACAAATTAATTTCATTTTTGTAAGTTTTGTTATTTCTAGGTAATAACTCTTCATAAGTCAAGTCAAAATTTACTTTTTCTTCAGGCTCAGCATTGACAGAAACAACAAAGTCTTTGGAGAAATGAAAACTAGGAAAACAAAATAAAAATTAAGTTAAATATTTAATTTCTAATTAAGCTACAAAGGTGTGTCACAATTTCCTATTGTGGGCTTAGGCTTGTGAGAAGTATGGCTACTATATTGCTTTTACTTGCCAAAGTTCTTGTATATATATATATATATATATATATATATATATATATATATATATATATATATATATATATATATATGATGTATACGTATATATATCTGTTACCGCTCTAGCAGTCACAATTAATGTATTATCCTTAAAAATCTACATACATAATAGTTTATGTAAAATGAAAGATAAAGTACATTAACGGCTTAAATAGAACCATGGGGAGATGGGGTTTAGAGGAGAATTTTTAAAATTTGAGATATCTATATTATTATAAGTCCTGTGTAGTTAATGGAGTCCCTGCATCATGAACATAAAAATTATTTGGTACCAATTCAATAATACACCTGAAGTCATTCATGATAACCACATTTATGTAATACCAATTAAGATCAATTGTTATTTTATAATTTTCAGCTTTTGAATACAATTTGAAACTAACCGAAAGCTGTACCTATAAGCAGAGCGACAGTTTTGCTTACACAATTTCAGTAGCCATGAAGCTACTCTGGTGCTATATATGCACATATTATACAATGTTTGGCTTCCAGTGTATCGGATTGAAAAATATAATAGAACATAATTTATAGATCTTTTTATGACAACCAAAAAAGGTTCTATAACAATTTATTGTATCTCTATAAGGTACGGAGAAATTTGAATTTTTTATTTGACCTACTCTAAACTTCTCCTCTTCTTACACTTAGATAATTTTGATCAAAGGGGTAGCTGTAAAAAGTCCGTCAGGCAGGGGCTGCGTAAACTAAGCAGATTTCCCTCGTGAAGTTAAGTCAAATATATATATATATATATATATATATATATATATATACACCTACATACTGATAACACAACACCACCGTGATTAAATACAAACGGAAATAAGAAATGTTTCGGCCAATTTCAATAACCTGCCTACAGGAAGTGTTAGGTTAGAAATGTAAACAAACAGGTCTGCCCGCCTCACACCGAAAAGAAAAAGTCCGTCACGCAGGGGCTGCGTAAACTAAGCAGATTTCCCACGTGAAGTTTCACAGTAGAGAAATCTGCCCAATAACAACTGTAGTAGGAAGGGATCTCTAAACCTATTCAAGAGGGAGGAATAGTTCCGGAAACGGCCACCAGAGCTCTCGGCGGAAAGTCCGGAACATGGAGTCCTGCCGATCACCCACACAATACAAATGAAAATATCTCGGTTAATATTCAAGATAGAGAATAAATGTATAGAACAATATTTATAGTAAATTTAATTTGCAATAAGATTGATTTTATACAATTTTTCGATCTGACGCATAATAACGGAAATATTTCGATTTTTCGAAAATCCTCCCCTCTAGGCCCCCCTCCCCCTGCTCCGATTTCAGCCGTTAACGAACTTGATCTTCCTTTTTACATAAAACGATTAAATTCCGAGTTTGGTAACGATCAAACAAAAATTACGACCGCTAGAGCGTTAACAGACAAATATATATATATATATATATATATATATATATATAATTTTGAACGGACCTCATTTTCGTCATCTCCTAGGTAGGAGCGATGGACATTTGAAGAAATTTTTCGAAACTCGCATCATGAGTGCGACCTCAATAGCTGATTTCCCTTAAGGTAAATCTGCTAAAATTGTATTGAAGAGACCTTTATTATACGAGATACATTCAAATATGTTCTCGTGATCCCCCCCCCCCCGCCTTAAGGTTTTGGACTACTAAAATTTGATTGATTGAGATAAGAGTTATTTTGACTCATTATTAAGGTCTCTAGTACAGTACTAGACATAGTAAATAGTTCTCAATAAAATTAATATGTTATATTCTGATATATTTCAGTAATTTGTCAGCCCCTGCGTGACGGACTTTTTCTTTTCGGTGTGAGGCGGGCAGACCCGTTTGTTTACATTTCTAACCTAACGCTCCCTGTCGGGAGTTTATTGAAATGGATGAAACATTTCTTATTTCTGTTTGTATTTATTCATGGTGGTGTTGTGTTAGCAGTATGTAGATTTATCTATTACTAAACTTCACGTGGGAAATCTGCTTAGTTTACGCAGCCCCTGCGTGACGGACTTTTTGTTTGTGAGATATGCACAAATGTCATGCTGAAAAAAGCCAAAATGGGTTTAGGAAGGGTAAAATTGGATAATTCCATTGAAATGTGAATACCACATCCATTCATAATTACAATACTTCTCTTACTGTGCCTAATAAACTCCCTTCCTATAGGGTTACTTCAAGAAGGAAATAAATAAATAAACATATAATAATTTGAATATATACAATTTGAATGAATCACATTGAAGGTAAGATCAATGGATATTTGACATCATCATCAAAAAGGCATGAGTACAACTTCTATAGCTGATTCCCCATAATCAATAACATTGGCGCTATACACTTTTTCGATGCGACGTATAATAACGAAGATATCTTGAATATTCGAAATTCCCCCCTCCCCAGTCCGATTTCAGCCGTTAACGAACTCGATCTTTCTTTTTACATAAAACGCTTATATATCGAATTTGGTATTGATTAAACAAACATTACGACCACTCGAGCGGTAACAGACAAATATATATATATATATATATATATATATATATATATATATATATATATATATATATATATATATACATACAATTTTGAACGAACACCATTTTCGTAATCTATTAGGTAGGATCGATGGACATTTGAAGAAAGTTTTCGAAAATCACGTCATGAGTTCATCCTCAATAGCTGATTTCCCTCAAGGATGATAACAAAAATCTTGGGGAGAGAAGTAAATAGTCAAAAGCTCACTGTGGTAGTGTCATTTGGTCATTCCCCATTTGATAATTTGGTTGAAAGCAGTAAAATTCAGAATATCTTTATTGAGATGCTTAATATCTACCATTATGGATCTTGGAACCTCATGCTGATTATATACATAGTATACAATGAGTAATTTTAAAACGATGATAAGGGATGAGGGCTATTGACTAAAAGATTTCAATCCACTAAACATATTTATTCGTGGTGAATGAGATAAAATGTAATAAATTATATAATTTATTTAAGTTGATTTTATCAACAGTTGTTTCTTAATAGGTCATAAAGAGTTGTTTCTTATTAGCTCATTACTGTCAATAATAGTGTCCTTACATGAGGATGTAAGGATACAGCCGAGTTTAAGAGAAGCCAAACAATCGTTATACTTAAAAAAGGGTAGCACAATGAACTGCAGTAATTACAGAACTATTTATCTTCTTTCTCATGCCTCTAAAATATTATAAAGCATAATTAAAAATAGGGTAAGGGATAAAATTGAAACAACATAAAATTGGATTCCGATCCGGAAGAGAAACAAGAGAAGCTATTCCAGTTCTAAGAATTATTCTGGAGAGAAGGAGACATGAATCGAAGATGGTGGTTGCATCTGTAGATCTAGAAAAAGCTTTTGAAACAGTTAACTGGAAACTGTTGATTGACTAAACAAACCTTTCAAAGCAAAAGGAACATTTTAACTAATAACCTTGGATACCATGAAATGTTTTCTAAGTCTTTTGTATGGAGACGTTCGTTTTTCTGGAGCATAAGTTGGACTCTCCAAAAAAGGGAATATAATAGGTTGGAAGCAATGGAAATGTGGATCAGGTTTAGAACCACTAGAGCAAGTTGGACTCAAAAAAAAATGCAACATGGAAGTTCTTAATGAGAAGTGAGAGCAAAAGTCTTGTAAAGGCCATGGAAAAAAGGAGAGTGACACTTCTTGGGCGTATTATAAGGACCTTGTGCACAGAGGAAGAGGAAAGCCTAGAAAATCCTATTTCTAGAGCATCAAGCATCTAATGGATGGAGTATAGTAATATAAAAAGAGCGGCATCTGATGGAACACAATGGTTGCAACTACAATGTGTAGCCTTTAGATGATGATGGCATGAGGATGCCAATGGCTGTACTCAGTAGAATGATTATGAGTGGACATTAATAAATAATAATAATAATATTATCAAGAGCCAGCTGCACATTGACCAGTAGTTCCAAGTATCAAAGTTGCTCTGTTTGCAATGATTCGTGTACCACTAAAAGGAAAATAAAACCTATCTGACGTTCACTGTGAAAGGTGTTTAAATTAGCTAACTAACCAAAGAGAAATAATTATTCACTCTTACTCTTGGAATACAGCACTTTGTCCAGCCTCAACAGTTGTATTATATTCTCGCTTAGCATCTTCATTTCCCTTTACAAATGCTTCATATGATTTACCTTTTCTTGTCCTACAGATTAAATGTCAAGGTAATTGCATGAAATGAAAGATAGTTACTATAATTAATAATTTTGAAACACAAAAAAATCAATTAATGTCCTAAGAACAATTATTGTATTACAAGAGCTAAGTATAACTAAAAATACTAACAGTTTAAGCCCCGTTATGAATGCGTCATCTGGAAGAATGGCTCTGAAACGAACTTCTTGTGGAACATCAGCAGGGTTCAATATTGTGCTGCTAACTACGGTTATAGCATAATTGTAATTAATATCTGAAGTGATCTGGAGTGATTTAACTACAGGCTTAGGTATTGGTCCTGCCTCTCTGATTGCCTTAAACAAAATATAATGCATGGGTCAATGTTATTTTTCTCTCTTTCATTTCAATGGAATAAGTAACTATAAATTACAGATATTGTTACTTTGCATGTATTTTCATCTGACAAGCTGACTGTAAGAATAAATCTAAACTAAGTGAAAGATTGAATTCCATTTTCAGAATCCAACAAATCACAATCAATTAATTTTCAGTATTTTATAGTAACTACTATTACTCATCGCAACTTTACAAATATCATCTTTCTGCCTTTTCAATAGGCAAACAATTGTTTGAGATTGCACTTAATTTTGAAATTTTCATTGACCTAATTGCTACCATTAACAAAATGTCAATGATTCTGTTGTCAAATCTGTCCTTGGAAGCCATCATTACTGGCTGATAGTCAAGTACTCTTGGCAAGAGCTTGCAATACAAAGGAACAATAATCAGCCCTGCCAAATATTGGACTGCATTCAATAGGCTTCAAGATTGTGCCTTACTTTGAAAGATCTTGGCAAGCATACTTAAAGATCAACTAGAAATTATGCCTTCACTGACAGATTTGATGACTATGTTATATATACTACCGTACCCACCCTTTATTTAACTCAGTAATTAATCAAAAATTGATTTGTTATAAAAATTGTGATTCCTGTAAGTCACAGAAAACAAACTGAGCAAAGAAGAAGAAGAAATTAAAAAAAAAAAAAAATTGTAGAAAAATTCCGGACTAGCTAACATTGGCTATATCTATATATATATAAAATTGTAACCTCTGTCTGTACATTGATTTTTTTCGCGAAATTTCACGATAACTTTTCGTTTCACATGTCATAGACACCAAAACTGCATTTTGTTTCTTTCGTGTATGTTTGTTTGTTTGTTACCTTTTCACGCATAAACGGCTGAACCGAATTTTACGAAACTTGGTATGTATATTACTACTAACCCAACTTAGACTTTAGGCTATATTAATTTTCTCTGAGACGAACAGGAGTGAGTGTTATAAGGGAAGCCTGAAATTAAAAATATCGATATTTCGTTTTCTATTGGTTTTTCGGCAAATATGCACATTACAAAAGTTGTTTATTTTGTTATTTAGAGTAACTTTTGTTATATACACTTTTGTCGTATACCGAAGTTTAAATGCGTTATTTGCTAAAAATTATAGCGGGAGTCAACAATATTATTTGCCAAAAAAGACTCAACCGAACTAAATAAAACTCGGTATGTGAATTAGCAGTGAGGCCTTCATTATAATAAGCCATACCAACATTTCTATGTACGGGCAGGAGTGGGGGTTATAAGGGAAGCCTGAAATTAAAAATAGCGATTTCGTTTCCTATTGGTTTTTCCGCAAATATAAACATAACAAAAGTTGTTTATTTTGTTATTTGGAGTAACTTTTGTTATATACACTTTTGTCGTATACCTAAGTATAAATGAGTTATACGTTAAAACTTTAGCGGGCACGGCTAACGGCTGAACCGAACTTAACAAAACTCGGTATGTCAATTAGCATTAATTCTTCCATGATTATAAGTTATATTAAAATTTTTAGGTTCGAACGGGAGGGGGGTTATAAGGGAGGCCTGAAATAAAAATTCACCATATTTACATGTATAAGAGACGGGAAATATAAAAATATCGAAGACTGTGAAGAATTATCGAACAAAGAATTCTATTATTAGCAAATCACCAGCAACGACGGGTATCAATCCTAAACACTGGGACGGGTAAATGTCAAAATATTGTGCAATGTAAAGCCTGCTAAAAAATACGATCACCATTCAGCCTCAAATGAATTCCCGGGCGAAGCCGGGTATCTGAGCTAGTCTATATATATATATATATATATAAAATTGTAACCTCTGTCTGTACATTGATTTTTTTCACGAAATTTCACGATAACTTTTCGTTTCACATGTCATAGACACCATAACTGCATTTTGTTTCTTTGGTGTCTGTTTGTTTGTTTATTTGTTTGTTTGTTACCTTTTCACGCATAAACGGCTGAACCGAATTTTATGAAACTTGGTACGTATATTACTACTAACCTGACTTAGACTTTAGGTTATATTAATATCCTCTGAGACGAACAGGAGTGGGGGTTATAAGGGAAGCCAGAAATTAAAAATAGCGATATTTCGATTCCTATTTGTTTTTCGGCAAATATGCACATAACAAAAGTTGTTTATTTTGTTATTTAGAGTAACTTTTGGTATATACACTTTCGTCGTATACCGAGTTATAAACGAGATATACGCTAAAACCTATAGGTGAAGTGAACTATTTTATATGGCACAAAAGAATCAACCAAACTAAATAAAACTCGGTATGTGTATTAGCACTAACGCTTTCATTATAACAAGCCATGCCAACATTTCTAGGGACGGGCAGGAGTGGGGGTTATAAGGGAAGCCAGAAATTAAAAATAGCGATATTTCGTTTCTTATTGGTTTTTCGGCATATATGAACATAACAAAAGTTGTTTATTGTGTAATTTAGAGTAACTTTTGTTATATTCTTTTTTGCCGTATACGGAAGTATAAATGAGTTATACTCTAAAAACTATAGAGGGAGTCCACAATTTTATTTGGCACAAAAGACCCAACCGAACTAAACCAAACTCGGTATTTGAATTAGTACTAACGCCTTCCTTATAATAAGCCATACTAACATTTCTAGGGACGGGCAGGAGTGGGGGTTATATGGAAGGCCTGAAATTAAAAATAGTGATATTTCGTTTCCTATTGCTTTTTCAACAAATATGCACATAACAAAAGTTATTTGTTTTGTTATTTAGAGTAACTTTTGTTACATGCACTTTTGCCGTATATGGAAGTATAAATGAGTTATACGCTAAAACCTATAGCGGGAGTCCACAATTTTATTTGGCACAAAAGACTCAACCGAACTAAACCAAACTCGGTATTTGAATTAGCACTAACGCCTTCCTTATAATAAGCCATACTATTTCTAGGGACGGGCAGGAGTGGGAGTTGTAAGGGAGGCCTGAAATTCAAATAGTGATTTCCTATTGGGGTTTCGGCAAATATGCAAATAACAAAAGTTGTTTAATTTGTTATTTAGAGAAATTTTCTCAACACTTCTTTTCAATATGAACTACCAGGTACCTCAAATGAAAAAAATTATTCAAATGTATGTCAATATTTTCTCATTAATAATTCAAATCTATGCATAATGCACAGGAAGCGGGAAATATGACAATATGCAGAACAGTGAAGTCTTGCATAAAAAAATAATTTTATTATTAACAAATCCACCGAAACGACGGGTGTTCACCCTAAACACTGGGACGGGTAAATGTCATAATATTGTGCAAAGTAAAGCCTTGCCAAAAATATACCACCAACATTCAGTCCCAAATGAATTCCCGAGCGAAGCCGGGTATCTCAGCTAGTATATATATAAAATTGTAACCTCTGTCTGTACATTGATTTTTTTTCGCGAAATTTCACGATAACTTTTCGTTTCACATGCCATAGACACCATAACTGCATTTTGTTTCTTTCGTGTCTGTTTGTTTGTTTGTTACCTTTTCACGCATAAACGGCTGAACCGAATTTTATGAAACTTGGTATGTATATTACTACTAACCCAACTTAGACTTTAGGCTATGTTAATATTCTCTGAGACGAACAGGAGTGGGGGTTATAAGGGAGGCCTGAAATTAAAAATAGCGATATTTCGTTTCCTATTGCTTTTTCAGCAAATATGCCCATAACAAAAGTTGTTTATTTTGTATTTTAAAGTAACTTTTGTTATATGCACTTTTGCCGTATACGGAAGTATAAATGAGTTATACGCTAAAAACTATAGAGGGAGTCCACAATTTTATTTGGCACAAAAGACTCAATCGAACTAAACCAAACTCGGTATGTGAATTAGTACTAACGCCTTCCTTATAATAAGCCATACTAACATTTCTAGGGACGGGCAGGAGTGGGGGTTATAAGGAAGGCCTGAAATTAATAATAGTGATATTTCGTTTCCTATTGCATTTTCGGCAAATATGCACATACCAAAAGTTGTTTATTTTGTTATTTAGAGAAACTTTTTTTATATACACTATCGTCGTATGCCGAAGTATAAAGGCGTTATACGCTAAAAATTATAGCGGGAGTCAACAATTTTATTTGGCACAAAAGACTCAACCGAACTAAATAAAACACTCAGTATGTGTATTAGCACTAAGCCTTCCTTATAATAAGCCATACTATTTCTAGGGACGGGCAGGAGTGGGGGTTATAAGGGAGGCTTGAAATTAAAAATAGTGATTTCCTATTGGGGTTTCGGCAAATATGTACTTAACAAAAGTGGTTTATTTTGTTATTTAGAGAAATTTGCTCAACACTTCTTTTCAATATGAACTACCAGGTACCTCAAATGAAAAAAATTGATTCAAATGTATGTCAATATTTTCTCATTAATAATTCAAATATATGCATAATGCACAGGAAACGGGAAATATGACAATATGCAGGACAGTGAAGTCTTACATAAAAAAATAATTTTATTATTAACAAATCCACAGAAACGACGGGTGTTAACCCTAAACACTGGGACGGGTAAATGTCAAATATTGTGCAAAGTAAGCCCTTGCACAAAAATATACCATCACCTTTCAGCCTCAAATGAATGCCCGAGCGAAGCCGGGTATCTGAGCTAGTCTTAATTAAAACAGTAATTAATGAGTTGTAAGTATTGATTAACACATAATGATGGTTAAGCACAGATGCTAGGGAGACCAATTTGATTTATTTCAAGTTCAGGTCTAGATGAATAGCAACCCAAAGGCTAAATCTGACCTATAAAACATAGGATTCATCATCAATTTCATATGTATAATATAGATATATTACAATTCGCTTTGTTTTAACTGCTAATACCAAAACTAGTGAATTATATAGTTTGCTAGGGTACAGGCCGCAGTCCACTGTCTGTTCTTTTCTTGAAGAAAGTCATGCTTCTGCATAAAAATATTATCCCTCTCAGAACATCGGTTACCATGTAGAAAGAGGTTCATGATATAAAAGTGTATTACTATTTTGGCATTAGTACGAGTGGGAGTTTACTGAAGGCAGAATACTAAAAAATGCAAATATCTTGGGTAATATTCATGATAGAGAAAACATGTCTATAACATTTATAAGTAATTTAATTTGTAATAAGATTGGTTCTATACATTTTTTTTTTCATCTCACTACAATAACAGATATTTCAAATTCCTCCCCTCTAACCCCCTCCCCCCTCTCCTACTGGGGTGGTTATTTTTTTTCCTTTTAATATAGCTGAGATGTAATTAATTTTAGCCCTCAAGCAAGTTAAGGATATTCCAGTGTTAAGATAGTTGTTAACTAAATGGCAAGTATCAACGAGGCAAATCTAGTGGAGTATCAAGCTGTAGTCTGTGTGATTCTCATACTATATGTTTATCATTAGTCAACTAATGATCCTTAAGGTTATATTGCTCTTTCACAATCCTGGCATCGAGTGAATTCTAAGCACTATCCGGATGCCATTAATGTTGAATGTCTCATGCAGAATACAATGAAAATGACTACATTTTCTTTTGACTCTTTTCCTTCCCTCGACGGGAGCTTATAAATAAGAAAACAACAAGAGACTCCAGACCTGTTTTACAAATACTTACACTTGGAGTAAGTTTTTGTAAATATAAGTAAAAAAAAAACTATTATTTGTTCCTATAATGTATACTTACATATTGGGCGATTACAGCTCCTTGTAGAACCAAGCACATAAAAAGAAAATTTCTAACTTCCATCTGGAAATGATAATTAAATTGAATTAACTAATTTAATTCAGTACCTATTGAATACTTTTAACTCACATTGGTGTTATTTGAAATTGGGTAACTTACCACATTTCTGTAAACAAAATATTACACTTACGTACTTCTAAGTGTAATATGATACTAGCCCTTACCAATTGGTTAAAATAGCTTTAATAAAATTTCTTCATAAAAATATAAAGATAGTATTAATTAAGGACTGAATAACACCTTTCTCTTTCATACATACAAAAGCTATCCTTTTAGTTAAGACACTCCTCTTATGTCCTGAAGTATGAAGCAGTGATAATAATAGTGTTAGAATTGAATGAAATAAAAGTGGTTTTCATGGATGACTTGATTACCTTAAGCACTAAATAATTCCTGCCTTTTCACCATCTCCAAAAATGTTGTTAATGTTGAGTTATTCTATTGTTACAGCTATTATGCTCATGCTTGTTTCAGTATGAAGTGGAAGGTGAAGGCTGTTGAAGATTTTAATTTCATTTTCAAGTAAAATACCATTTAGATTAGTCATAGTAAAGTATCAAATAGTACTTATTGCCAAAAATAAAATCCCATAAAAAAACTACTAAAAACATCTGAATTCTTTTTGTTACTACTAAATATTAGAAAATGTATTCATAGAATTGGATGACATTTTAAAACATTAATTTGAATGTGTTATTTAAGGATGCTATATAATAATATGTAAACAAGTCAATTGACTAAATATTAGAAGTTTTGATTTAGCAAACCAAAAATTTAGTTTTGGTGAATGCTATTAAGTTTCTTAACATTTAAAAAAAATCATTTTAGGAGTGGAGGTTTAGAGAAGGGGTAAAACGTGCAAGTAAATCAAGAAATATTATATGACCTATCTCGTTATTAAAGTAATGACTAATAATGTTTTTTTCATATATTTTCTATTTTTAAAAAAGGATTTAAACTGTTTTTTTAAAGGAGCCAACTGTTGATGATAAAACAATCACTGAGTAGGATATTTGATAGGACATTTTTTATTCTGTCAAACAAATAATAACTGGTCATACTCTTTTGGTATGCGATTAAAAAAATTATTTATTTTTATTATTATTAATAACAAACAGTTCTAAATAAATAAATATACAATCCCCAAATATAAATACAATTTGGAGCTCAACTATATAGTTATGGAGCTCTAAAAATAATCTGATTTTGAATTCATTATCATACATCTCAAAAAAAGGCAACTGTTCAGAATTGATAAAATTTGGTAATCCTCATATCAGCGGTACATGTCGAGCTGGTTTTCACAACACTCAAGCAGTCATGAGCCATCGCCCCTTATTTTTCAATCAGTTTCTGAGATGAAGAGAGCGGACTCTCTACAGATATAAGTATTCCTTCCCTTGGAGTCCAAGAGCTACATCTCTCATCTAAATTAATTATTTATAATGTATATAGGGAGTAATAGATAATAAATAATAATGTATATAGGGATAAACCATCGCAACTGGGGAAAATCCCTGCAGCTAATTTTGGGGCATATTTTTCCACTCCAACAAGAACTGGACCCTTTCAGTTTACAAATATACTCTGGCATTGTACCTACATTTAAATTCAATATATTGTATCACCTTTCAATAGTTCTCAAGCTAATTTGGAGTAGTATTGCATATCCACTTAAACTTATTTATTTGTCGGAATTTGAGATAGCTGGAAGAGGTCTACCATCAACAGAAGGATAAGATCCCACACCTCCACTCTTAATCCTTTATTTATTTGTTTTACGGACTACAAAGAAACACAGAATATAGATGTATGCCAGAGAGGCAGCTTGGTGAGCAGTTATATCAATTGAAAGTCCGTCACGCAGGGGCTGCGTAAACTAAGCAGATTTCCCTCGGGAAGTTTAGTAATAGATAAATATACATACTGCTAACACAACACCGTGAATAAATACAAACGGAAATAAGAAATGTTTCATCCAATTTCAATAACCTGCCGACAGGAAGCGTTAGGTTAGAAATGTAAACAAACGGGCCCGGTCCGGCTCACACCGGAAACAAAAACAATTACCGAAATATATCAGAATATAACACATTATTTTATTGAGAACTATTTACTATATCCAGTACTGTAATTAATAATGAGTCAGAATAATTGTTATCTCAATCAATAAAAGTTTAGTAGTCCAAAACTTTAAGATGGAGGGGGGGTCACCAGGGCATATTTGCATGTATCTCGTATAATAAAGGTCTCTTGAATACAATTTTTGGTATTTAAACTTCCAATGATGTGATTTATTATGTAGCAGAGTATTGTTTACGTAACATGAGTAGAAGTGGCGGTTTGCTAAAAACTGAAAAATGCAAATATCTCGGTTAATATTCAAGATAGAGAATAAACATATATAACAATATTTATAGTAAATGTAATTTGCAATAAGATTGGTTATATACAATGTTTCGATCCGATGCATAATAACAGAGATATTTGGAATTTTCGAAAATCCCCCCCTTTAAACCCCCTCTCCCTCTGGTCCGATTTCAGCCATTAACGAACTTTATCTTTCTTTTTACATAAAACGGTTAAATATAAAGTTTCTTAACGATTAAACAAAAATTGCGACCGCTAGAGCGCTAACACACAAATAAATATATATATATATATATATATATATATATATATATATATATATATATATATATATAGATAGATATATATATACAGTTTTGAACGGACCTCATTTTCGTTATCTACTAGGTAGGATCGATGGACATTTGAAGAAAAATTTCGAAAATTCCGTCATGAGTACAACCTCAATAGCTGATTTCCCTTAAGGGAAATCTGCTAAAACAGGTTATGACTTAGATTCTCCAATCAACCAAAAAATTAGGATTAGGAAGATTCAATTCAAGAATGCTATTTATAAACGCCCTATTTATGCTACTATGGCTAATTGGGGTGGGTTATCAATAGGTTGCTATCCTTTTTGAGCCTAGGTGAGACTAAAAACATTATTTACTGAGTTTGTTACTAATTAAATTTGTAATTTCCAAGATATTCAATTCAACTAGGACCATTCAGAAAACATTTACAGCTGCTGTGTTACCTCAGATGACATGAGATGTCAACAATCCAGCTAAGAACTGCTAACAGTGCAGGATTCAAAGTAGCTTTTCAGAAAGCTGGAACCATTGCAACTGCAGCTTAAGCTATCAATGAAGTAGGCATTCATCTACATTATCCTTGCTTTGTATAGGCTGACTCTTGCCATTAGAAGATATAAACCAGGAGCTTCCAAAGGAAAAACTCATTCATGATGATCTTGGAGTCAATGAGAGGTGTGCCAGCTCTCCCCAAGTAAATTTATGTTGACCCAGGACTCACTATTTCTATTTCACCTGCTGTCATGACTATACAAGATGATAACATACAATAGACTGGCCAAAATTCTCAAATAGCAACCCCCTAGGAAGATCCATAGTCTCTCATATGATCTTAACCAAAGATATTTCTCAACCTAAAATTAAAATATATGGGATAATGGTTTGAAATCTGTTGACAATGTGCCCTATAGGAACATTGGAAAAAGAACCCATGTAAAAAGAAAAAAGTCCGTCAAGCAGGGGCTGGTAAACTAAGATTTCCCACGTGAAGTTTTACAATAGAGAAATTACACGAGAGCCAAACAGTTACGACAAACGTCCTAACTAGCTTTTGGCGGGAAACGCACTCTCGTCCGTTATCCGCCCAAATTTAATAAATATGCAAATATCTCAGTTAATATTCAAGATAGAGAATAAATATGTATAACAATATTTATAGTAAATTTAATTTGCAATAAGATTGACTCTATATAATTTTTCGATTCGATGCATAATAACGGAGATATTTTGAATTTTTGAAAATCCTCCCCTCTAAACCCCTCCCCCTAGTTCTTTGCTGATGCAGGGGCCAAGCAGAATATTCTTGAATAACCTAAATGGCGCCTTAGGAGGTCCGTTCATCTTGAAAGAGAAATAATACTTGGCCAATCTTTGTCAAATAAATTTGACGATTTATTTTTTTTTTTTTTAGCAGATTTCCCTTAAGGGAAATCAGCTATTGAGGTCGTACTCATGACCCCATTTTCGAAACATTTCTTCGAATGCCCATGGACCCTACCCAGGAGATGACGAAAATGAGGTCCGTTCAAAATTATATATATATAATTGTCCTATATATATAATTTTCCTGAAATCGGACAAGTGGGAGGTGGGGTTTAGAGGAGGGATTTTCTAAAATTCGAAATATCTGTTACTTTACGTCGGATCAAAATAGTGTATAGAACCAATCTTATTGCAAATTAAATTTACTATAAATATTGTCCTATACATTTATTGTTTATCTTGAATATTAACAGAGATATTTGCATTTGTATTGTGTGTGGTCAGCAGGAGTCGGCTATGTTCGGAGCTTTCCGCCGAGAGCTAGCGCAGCTATTTCCGTAGCTGTTCGTCCCTCGTGAATAGGTTTAGAGATTCCTTCCTACTACTGTTATTATTAGGCAGATTTCTCTATTGTAAAACTTCACGTGGGAAATCTGCTTAGTTTACGCAGCCCCTGCGTGACGGATTTTTTTAAAGTGCGTATAAATACAGGCAGTCAGTAATGCAATCATGTTTTATTTACAATGAAAAATATTAAAGCCCCCCCCCCCCTATGTTATTATGGCTGATTCCGATGGGTTATGTTCCTATTTATTCCCCCAATTTATTTTGAAAAAATAAAATAAGATAAAAACCGAATGCTCATAGAGCCAAAAAGGATCTTCTCTTCCTCCGAAGTGGACCTGAAATAACAAAGTACGCTAGAGATAGCTAATGTTAAATTGATACAAAAATTTCTGTCACGTAGGTGTTGTGTAAACTAAGGAGATTTCCCGCGCGAAGGTTTACAATAGATGAATATACATACCGGTAACACCACTGCGAATAAGTGAATAAATACAAACGGTAATGAGAAATTGTTTGAGTTGCAAGTTAATAAATCTACAACAGAAAGCGTCTGAATTATAAACAAACAGGCCAGCTAACCTGAATTCAACACCGGAAAAAAAAAACATTAATGAAATATATCTGAATATAACATATTAATTTTATAGGAAACTTTTACTTTTGCTAGTGCTGTAATTTGTAATGAATCAGAATAATTTTAATCTCAATTACTTAAATTTTTGTAATCCAAGAATAAAAGTAGGGGGGGGGGGGATCAACAGAACTTATTTGCATATATCTCACAAAGTAAAAGTTCAATGAAAATAATATTCTTTATTTAAACTTGTAATGAGGTGGTTCATGATATAACAGCTTATTATTAATATAACATTAGTAGGAGTCGGGGTTTACTGAAAGAGGAAAACTATAAAATCTAAATATCTCGATTGATATTCATTATACAGAAAATATGTATAGATCATTTAATTCGCAATGAGATTAGTTCTTTAAACATTTTCCATACGACGTATAGTAACGAGATATTTCGAATTTTCAAAATTCCCTCCTCGCACTGTTCCGATTTCAGCCATTAACGGACTTGACCTTTATTTTTGCATAAAACTATTAAATATCGAGTTTGGTAATGATCAAATAACAATTGCGACCGCTAGAGGGTTAACAGACAAATATATATCAATCTATCTATCTATTTATCTATCTATCTATCTATCTATCTATCTATCTATCTATCTATCTATCTATCTATCTATCTATCTATCTATATATATATATATATATATATATATATATATATATATATATATAATTTTGAACGGACCTCATTTTCGTCATCTCCTGGGTAGGATGGATGAACATTTGAAGAAATGTTTCGAAAATGGCGTCATGAGTACGACCTCAATGGCTGATTTCCCTTAGGAGAAATCTGCTAAAATGCCAGATCACGTCTCAAAAGACTAAATTAATTAAATGCATATGCTGAAGTTGAGGTGAAATACATGGTACTACCGTCTTTCATGTAACATACAAAATATTTCATTATAATTGAATTCTTCTTGGAAGAAGCAGTGAAAAGTCCGCCACGCAGGGGATGCGTAAACTAAGCAGATTTCCCACGTGAAGTTTTGCAATAGAGAAATTTCACGAGAGTCGAGCAGTTAAGGAATCGGCCGAACTAGCTTTTGGCGGAAGTCACCCGTTTTTAGCCACCCAGATTTAACAAAAATGCAAATATCTCGGTTAATATTCAAGATAGAGAATAAATGTATATAACAATATTTATAGTAAATTTAATTTGCAATAAGATTGATTCTGTACAACAGTTTTTGATCTGACGTATATTAACGGAGATATTTTGAATTTTCGAAAACCCTCCCCTCTAAACCCCCCCCCTCCCACTGGTCCGATTTCAGCCATTAACGAACTTGATCCTTTCTTTTTACATAAAACGATTAAATATAGTTTGGTAACGAACAAACAAAAATTGCGACCGCTAGAGCGGTAACAGACAAATATATATATATACAGTTTTGAACGGACCTCATTTTCGTCATCTACTAGGTAGGATGGATGGACATTTGAAGAAAAATTTCGAAAATTCCGTCATGAGCACAACCTCAATAGCTGATTTCCCTTAAGGGAAATCTGCTAAAAATTTGTACATGGACAGATTGTAGGCAATTTTGAAAAACATTAATCTTAAACAAATTGAAAAACCAGGGTTCTTTGAAGTGACGTATAGAAATTATTTATAATTTATAGTACCTTGTAATAAATGTGTATGGGGATCTATCGCAGGCGTATAGAAATATATGACTAGATATATTACCCACATTAAACTAAACTGAGTCCATTAATCTAAGGTCACTTATGAGGGTCATGAATAAAAATCCCCACCCTCGTCCTCGTAAGGATAAGGAAAATTAGTGTCAACTCAGAGAAGGAAAACAGATGTGCTGTTTCCGATGTCAGACTAAATACAATCCCTAGGAATATTTTATAACTAGCTCTGTTACCCGTCTTGAAATGGATGGCATATACATGGTTTTCCTTAGTAATAAAATTCCATCACGCAGCGTCCGCGTAAACTAAGTAGACTTCCCACGTGAAGTTTTCCAATAGAGAACTCTCCTTACGAGAGCCGAACAGTTACGGAAACGGCCGAACTAGCTTTCGGCAGAAACTTGCGAATACAACCGACATTAGCCGATCTCATCGCGTCCGTTATCCGCACACACTTTACACAAATCCAAATATCTCAAGATAGAGAATAAATGTATATAACCATATTTATTGTACATTTAATTTGCAATAAGAATGGTTCTATACAAGTTTTCGATCCGACGTATAGTAACGGAGATATTTAGAAGTTTCGAAACCCCCCCCCCCACTAGTACGAGTTCAGCTATTAACAAACTTCATCTTCTTTTTGCATTAAACGACTAAATATCGAGTTTGGTAACGATCAAACAAGAATTACGACAGCTAGAGCGTAAGCAGACATATATAATTATAATAACGGACATTATCGTCATCTCCTGTGTAGGAATGATGGACATTTGAAGAAATTTTCCGAAAATCGCGTCATGAGTACGACCTCAATAGCTGATTTCCCTTAAGGGAAATCTGCTAAAAGACTGGATTAACCTATGCAGGAAATCATCCCGTCATATTTATCACATAACACAAATCTGCTATACTGAGACTCAGTTGTTATATCCGTGGTGTAAAAAGATGCAATTAGATGAATTCATGTTTATAACATGTCTTTATCTACAAAGAAATTAAAATACAAAAAATAAAGATTGGATTATCGTATGCTATTTATAATTCTCTCATTGTCACCAAATAAGTCAAATTAGAGTTTTAAGAATGAATGGCTATCGGCGAATACTGACGAAAATATTATTGTTCATGAAATCAAATAAATGAAGCATCCCGTCAAAGTATAAAGGTTGCATCATCTCAGCATTCGGAAATCCATTTTCCATATATAAATATATACATCAAATTTCAGAGTTCGCTTGGGCCATTCTCATGGAACACAAAAATTCTATTTGGCGATCGGAAGTTTAAAGTCAAAATTTTTAAATAAATAGTTTTAAACAACTTATTTTTTTATTTATTTACGTCCACTTTATGCTACTGTGGCTAATTGGGGAGGGTTATTAACAGGTTACAACCTTTATCTAGCCAGGGTGGAACTGAGGAATTTATTTAATGAGTCCGTCACTAAATAAATTCCTATTTTCCAGGGCGGAAATCGAACTCGCCGCTCTAGGTTTACCACGTAAGATTAAGACCTATGCCTTAACTCACACGGACAGCCTGAGCCCCTTAAGCAACTTATTTGGGCAGGTAAATAGTTTTTAAACACAATTTCTTCTTTACATTTGTCCTATAAAACCAAGATTAACGAAGCTAGTGACTGAGAAGCCTCCCAACCATGACGCTGTTGGATGATTAAACCGCCAATCTATCCTATCAAGTTTGGAATCGGTTCCTCAGAAATTAGTGCCATTGTCGCTCCATACCAAGGCTGGCCTACCTCACGAGCAACAAATCATCGAAAGGTCTTCAAAAAACTCTGCATTGCTAAATCTGTGACAATCTCTAAATGGACAGCTCTATGGACCACACAAGTGGCTACGTTGATCCAGACATTTCAGTCATCCTTTAAATAAAGGAAGTCCGTCACGCAGGGGCTGCGTAAACTAAGTAGATATCCCATGTGAAGTTTTACAATAGAGAAATCTGCATACTGGTAACACAACACCACCGTGATTAAATACAAACAGTAATGAGAAATCTTTCAGTTATTAAAATAAATTCCCTACTGAAACGGCTTCTGAATTGTAAGAATAATTTATATTTTAATAACTCAAATTTTAGTAGTCCAAGAACTAAAGAAGGGGGGGGGGATGAACAGAACGTATTTGCATAAATCTCAAAAAGTAAGGAAGGTAAGGTTAGAAACGACAGGTATGGTTAGAAGGAGATTACACCTGAGCCGAGTAGTTGCGGGAACGGCCGAACTATAGCCAACCACAGACTTCATAAAAATGCAAATATCCCGGTTAATATTCAAGATAGAGAATATATGTATACAACAATATTTATAGTAAATTTAATTTTCAATAAGATTGGTTTTATAGAATTTTACGATCCGATGCATAATAACGGAGAAATTTTGAATTTTCGAAAATCCCTCCTCCCTCTAGTCACAACAAAAATTGCGACCGCTAGAGCGTTAACAGAGAAATATGAATATATATATATATATATATATATATATATAATTTTGAACGGACCTAATTTTCGTCATCTCCTGGGTAGGATCGATAGACATTTGAAGAATATTTCGAAAATCGTGTTATGAGTACGACCTCAATAGCTGATTTCCCTTAGGGGAAATCTGCTAATAAAGAGAACCAGCAAGATATATTCCTATTATCTCAGAAACTGTACTCTCACCCCCTCACACTTCCAAGGATTTGGCGAAGAACCGCAGACATCTAGCACATTTCTTGAAGACTCCTTTAACAAGTTGCCTTCCTCGCAGAATCCAGTAGTTTTCTCTTAACTAGTTCAACAGTCCATGTCCAGAGAAATTATTTATCTTATGTACATCTATTACCAATTTCTCCACTAAAACTATCGCTGTACAAAAATCTTCTGAATCCATTCTATTCCATATTTTTTGCTTTACTCTCCTCAGTCCCTGTGGATCAACAAAAATATTGAGTTTTAACAAGTTCTTTACATTCTGTTTGCATCATCTATTTCATAGGATTTTAAATTACCCTGAACTCTAGGTCCTTCAACTTTGCAGTTATTCATAATCCTTCAGATCCATCCAACAATCTTTACAATAGTAAAATAACTTCCAGAAAACAGTCCCAGCCTTTTTTTTAGTAAATCATCATCTAAATTAAAAGTGGTTTTCGAGATTCCATTCTGTCTTACATTTAATATTATACCCTCATCATCAGAATAAAGGCATGTAGGACATTGGTCTTCAGGTCCTTGAAGCTATTATGACCGTACCAACCACTTCAATTGACTAAGCAATCTGGAATTGCATCCTCGACTGATCAGATCCGCTGGATTCTGTAATGTGTTTCCATTCTTCTTGAAAGATTTTTTATCGATTGTGAAGGAAAACCAATTATCTTCTATTATAATCCAAGCTAACGATGTGCTTGAATCACTCCAATAAATACAAAAGATGTAATTTAATTTTAATTTTATCTTTGAATATAATGTGTTAATCTGGCAACAAACTCATGGAAAAGCACTTCTTTGCAAAGGTGGTCGCTTTAGCATTGTGATTCGGTGAAGAGATACGTCTAGTTCCAATCATCTGTCTGGGTATAGCAACATCTTTTAAACAGTTGATTTCCTCTATCCAAGGACAAACTTTACACTGACATCTTCATACCAACTTCCTCCTGAAAGCCAAGTTTGTTGTACCAAAAGCTTGGGGATGAGTGTCGTGGGTGCTGTCACTCCGATAGTATTTAAAATACACTGCACAAACGACAATATGTTTCTTCTAGTTAATACCACAGTCAAATACTTTTCTTTAGGAATATTTACTTCTAGTTCCTCATCCTTCTTATTCCAGTGCAGACCTAAAAAAGAAGTATCAGGCACATCAGGAAGCTCTGAATCTATGCTCCCATCCTCTAAGAAGAAATTTACCTTTAGCAGAAACAGAAGTAGCTTCTTCAATGAAACAAAGTTCCATTAGTATCTATTTAAACAGATAGACTAGTCACAAAATTATCTACGTATAAATAAGTCATCAGTTAATGTTTTTTGTCTTCTGATTCCAAAAAACCTTGTTTGACGGTCTAAAAAATTGTTCAAAGACCACCATCAACAGAAAAGGACTGCTGGTCATCCCAAGCACTACAAGCATGTGCGGACAAATTTTGAGGTTTCTATGTTCATCTTACCATACAAATTTTAAGTAGTCTCTATCCTCTTCATTAAGTGAGATTTGCAGAAAATCTTCCTTGAAATGGAACAAAATGTCAGGAATTAGCTTAATTAAGTTGGGACATTCTGTAGGTGTTGTGCCAGTAATAGACATTGTATTAGTAATAGACACCCGGAAATCCAAATTAAAATAATAAGCTGTAGCGGCGACGCACGTACTCGTGAGTCGTTCGCTATCAAATATGATAACCTCGCGGTATAAAAAATACCAGATGGTTTTAAATATGTTCAGTGAGTGAAAAAAGGTTAACGAGAATTACGAGTGTAAAGTCAAGTGCGAAAAAATTATTATCTAGTGTCTCGTGCTAACTGTGACTGAGTTGTGGCTATTCAAACTGGACCATAGTGAATAGTGAAACTACTAGATTTGTTACCTGTAAATATTTTATGCACAGAAGTTTTTATTGTTTTTAATATACAACTTGAAAAGTGCACAGAACTATTTATTTCACCCCACTCAGTCCACTAAATTGGTGACCCCGACGCGATCTCTACGCCCCGACGTGATCTCTACGCCCCGACGCGATCTCTACGCTCCAACGTGATCTCTACGCTTCGACGTGATCTCTACGCTGCGTGAGTAGTACATTTTTTTCATCATGTCCAACTCAGATTTCTTTGACATTTTTACAGTGAACGGTGAAACTTCTCACAGGTTAGACCCAGTGCAGATGCCACAGCAGGTCGAAGCTACTTCAGCTGCAACAATCAAAGCCCAGCCCCCGGCTTTTTGTAAATACGACCCGGAAATTTTTTTCCTACAATGTGAAGGTGTTTTCGCTCTGTATGATATCCGCAATTCAATTAAGCGATTCAGATTCGTTGTCACACAACTGGATAGGGAAGCTGTCGGAGATGTAATAGACCTGGTTAGGTCTCCTCCAACGGAAAACGCTTATGAGATTCTCAAAAACAGATTAATTGGTAGTTTCGGTGAATCTGATAACGTCCGTATCAGGAAGTTATTAGAGGACCAGCGCCTGGGACACCGTAAACCATCACATTTTTTGCGTGATCTCCAACATTTAGGAGGCACCATGGTTTCTGACAACCTCCTTAAGCCTATCTGGCTGAGAGGGCTGCCCGACCGGATACAGGCCGCACTAGTGGCCACAGAGCAACAGGACCTGACTAAACTTAGTATTATCGCCGATCGTATTTCGGAAATTTATGAACCGAGAGTTTGTGAGGTAGGAGCTGTTAATACTGATTCCAATGCCTCTGTGAACAACTAAAAGTTGCTAGACGCGCTAGAAAAGCTCACTGAAAGAATTGCCACATTGGAGATGCGAGGAAATCCGCATGCTGCGACAAGAGCAACGACTACCAGACCTCGTTACAGGAGTAGAAGCAAAGGACGCCACTTGTGCTTTTACCATGAAAGATTCCGAGAAAAGGCAACGAAGTGTCGACAGCCTTGCGATTGGAAGCCCTCGAACTCTAAGAAAACGGAACAGGAAAACTAGAAGTAGCGACGGCAGTGGCGGAACCCGTTGCTACGAATTCTCACCGCCGATTATTTGTAGTCGATCGCCAGTCCTTAATCCGATACCTCGTAGACACCGGAGCTGCACTCTCAGTGTTACCAACGAAGAAGGGAAATAAGACTGAACCCAGCGACTTCGCCTTATATCCAGCCAATGGGACCATTCCCATTTATTCCGTTCCCAGCGGTAAATGGTACACCGAGCTGCTAAATAAATACAGCTCCATCACTCTTCCGACAAATTACATGAAGAAGCCGACTCACTCCGTCGTTCATTATATTGAAACGCGCGGCGCACCGGTTACCGCGAAAGCGCGTAGACTACCTCGTAGACTACATCCTGACCGGTTCAAAGCATTTATTAAGAGAAACCCTACAATATCAAAAAGCAGAAGAGAGGGCAGCCAAAAATATGCAAAAAAGAAAAAAAAAGGAATAAGAGGAAGGAAATATCATCATCCGAAGAAGAAAGGGAATGGGTTCCTTCAGGTGACAGCATTGATGATGTGAGTTTAAACATAAACAGTGAAGAAGATATCACTGTAGATGACATTCAAGGTGAAGAATTTGTAAAAATATTTCTCTACATGAAGATGAAGATTATACACAAGAATGTTGTGCAGAAGCGGATAACATTGAAGATGCCTTCTCTAAACAAGTTGATTCGTTTAGAAAAGTGCTAGATACGATCAACATAACAAATGACGTAAATGTGCAGGGCTGGAATTTGGAGAAAGATATCAGTTTTCGATTCCCCTTGAAATAGATTTATAATTAAACTGAAATGTTCATTTTTGTTATTAAATAATTGAAAAAAAAAAAAAATTGAGATTGTTTTTCTGCTGCATTGCTTATTTAATTTTTCATAGTTTAGTGCATTGTTACTTAAATGTATTATATATTTATTACAAATAAAATTTATGAAAAGCTTTCATTATTATGTATCATTTGTCTATTTCCATCCAGTAAAATCTTCAGTGTCAATTACTGATGCAAATTTAGGTATTAGAATTGTTAAAAATTTTAATACAAAACAACTAATAAACAAATAAATTTGCCACCACCTGACACAATTTTTGAAAACTCGCAACGAAAACTAATGGTACAGTTTGAAAAAATGCTGAAAATTTCTTTTAAAGTGCCTATTACTGGTACATTTACCTTAATTTAGTGATTGTGCGCTTTTCGATTTAACTGAAGCGTTGAAAACTGGTCTTACCTTTGAGGGTGATTCTTTAATTATAGACCTGAGTAAGGGGGGGGGGCAAATAATGCCCCTTTTCATAAATTTGTTCCGGTGTTCTTCAATTATTCCATTTGCTAACCAAGTAATGAATACTGCGTCATAAATTTCAATCAAACGCATCCATTTTCTTCAGGGTTGTCTCGTCTCATACGAGCTATGTTGAAATTTGTGGCCTAAGGTAGATAATCTTTCCATGGAAGTCCACCGTGTAACGGCCAACATTTAAAATATTCACTCACTATCTACAGAAAACGTTTTCTAGCTACTGACTCTCTAACTTCAATCGAATCTTGAATTCCAATGGTTTCAAACTTCCATAATTCTTCTGCAGAAAATTCTTGTGCTGATATTAGTCATGAAATTATTATATTTTTCATCTTCTTTTCCCATAACTGTCCATCCTAACAGAGTTTCAAATATCACCAGTCCATAATTTCTCTGGAAAGCCGAATATTTTTCTGCCTTAACTCATCTAGGATGCATAGGAAAGATCGCTGGCAAAGGATCACAAATTATCTCTTTGTTCAACACTTTAAAGTAGGATTATTTACTATACCAGCTGTCTGTATTTCATAAGCCTGATGGTCTTCTGGCGTTGTATGTTGACCTCCAAATAAACTATGTTTAAGATTTTCTTTCCAGAGATGTATTTCCTAACAAGGCTGTCATACCATTCATTATATAGGGCCAGTGCTGTTGGTACCTTTCATCAAAAAATAATCCACAGAAATATTCTTTATCGCCTTTCTGAATTTTAACTTTCAATGTTTTCATAAACATCCAAGAAAAATGTCAATTTTGTACTACCAATTGAAGCACCAGGGGTATATTCTTCAGAATTACTTTTTATCTCTCCTTGTTGGTCTAGATTTGTATTTCTATTCGGACATATTAACGGAATATGCCTACCATTGCAAATTGTATAACAGAGAAATTCTACATGTATCCCTAAATGTCCTCTTCTACACTTCTGACTACATTCATTTGATCTTACTATCTGGTTTATCTCTTCAAGATTTAATTCCTAACTTTGAAACAACCTTGACTAGCGTGCTGCTTTTCACAGAATATACACTCTTAGAGATTTTTATGTTAACTAAGGTGAGAGGCTGTAGCAATTTTCACGTAATTAGGAACCTTTCTATCCTATTTCTTCGATTTATCAATCATCGATGTCAATATTCCTCCTTTTGTTAGAGACATTCTTTCTTACCTTCCACCTCACGTTTAAGAAAATTCAATAGCTCATTAATAGGTTCCAAGTTAGAATTAATTGTTTCATTAGTATCCTTCTCAGTTGTATCAATTCCAGTTCTATTTTTCTCCCATTCTAGCAATATAGATTCAGTTAAAACGGACTCAATCAAGAGATAAGCATGAAAGTATATTTTTCTGACGTTACACCCAGGGTTTCTAATGTGCGAAGTCGGGTTTGCAGCTTGTCATAAAAAGATTTGAGAGATATAATCTTATGCCTGAGTGAGTACTAAACATAACAACTCTTGGACATGCAACTCAATTAGTAGATCATCACGGCGAAATCATTCTCTCAATAGTTCAATCCTTCGGATAATTCTGAGCAGGAGGAAAACTTTCAGTTATTCTCGTGCAAGAGACCCTTCACTAGTTACCTGACACAAATAATGGAATTCAATACTCATACCCATATTTTCATCTTTGTGGATTTTTCTAAATTGAGACCAAAATCAAACAATTTTATCTATGTTAGCGAGTTCAATTCATGCCTGGGGAATGGCAATTTGTTTAGTGATGAAGTTATTAATTGAAGGATCTTGAAATGTTTGTAACATGTTCCCCGGAAGGGTGGATCTATTATCAAAATACATCTTTTAAGGCCAGTAAAATGAAAAACCATAACAAGGTCAATTGGCCCTGCATACTTTTACGAGTATTGCACCATTGTACAGGCCATCTAAAATATTATCCAAAAATTATTTAGAGTAAATTAAGGAGGATCTAAGTAAGGAGTCTTAAATAAATAATTATTTTCCCAAATAGATTCACAATATGAGGAAAATTCACTTGGAGTGTCCAACAAATGGCAAGATTTCACAATGGGCCAATTGACCTGTGTCACAGTTAAGGCGATTAATACATTACAAATAAAAGAGGAAGATAAAAAACAAACCAAAGTCAGAAAATCAATAAATTTAATTAGATTATGGACAGATAAACATTGGTATATTTTTCAATAAAAAATAAGGCGGACTACATGACATTCTGAGACCTAAAACTTATGAAACAGAACAAGAATAACTAGTTCTTTAAAGGCTAAAACATTTAGAGTATGAATAAAACAAGTACACTTAAATAAAGCACAATGAAGGACTAAATTTTACTAATAAAAAACTAAAATTCAATATTTTTTAAAAAAGTTCTTCCACATAACATATTTCATTTCATGACAAAGGAAAGTAATATTCAAATAATAATAAACAAACAAATAGGGCTAATGCCTTGAAGAAGTCCTAGTGCTTTCTCTTTCCCTTTCACGTTCAGAATGTCTTCCTTCCCTCTCCCTCTCCCTATCTCTCTCACGTTCCCTCTCCTTTTCTCTATCCCTGTATCTTTCTTCATAGTATCTTGAACTATTAAAAAGGAAATACAAAATTTATAGAAGTAAAAACACATATCAGTATACCAATATTATAATAATTAATCATTTTAAATTTAGTTGCTAAACTTTATGAAATTAATAAATCTTTCTTATGAGTTATGTACTACAAATGTGTGTACTCTGCATTGAAGGAGTAATTTAACACGTTCGCTGCTGAAGTCTATACACAATTTACTCCACCAGTAACTGCATCGGTCCCCGGCGTCCGATGCCTGTCCTAACGTTAAAACCTGTATTGGACCCCGGGGACCGATATAGTTTTCGAAGTTATCGCATTTTCTTGACAATTCAAGTGAACTAAATGAATGGATTAGCAGAGCAATCAGTACTCCAAACCTAGAACTAGCACCAGCAAAGCCAGGAGAAGTCCCCGGCGTCCGATGTCGTCTACAACTAATGTACATTTTTTATCACATTGTCAGCTGTTATTTTCAATAAGTACTCTAAACTTGTATCATTGCCTATCATTTCTAAATTGGATTTAGGAATGGAAGAAAATAATAAAAAGTTAGTAAACGTATTTGTTTATTGAACACATTTTTTTTTTTTTTTTATTTGGAGCTATTTGATAAAATTAAGCTTTATGATAAATATTAAAATGTCGTAAACAAAATCCGGGTTGGCCTTCACAATCTTGACAATAACTGATGACTTTTTTAACTTGTTTATTTGCATTAAAACTGCTGAGTCTTTCTTAGTTCTTTATAGCTTTCTCGGCACTGCTTTCGGGGTTTTCTGCCTTTGGCTGTTGGCTTTATGAAAGTATGTACTCGTCTGAGTAGTCGAGGTGATGGTATTCGGCGCCGAGTAACCAGTTCATCGGCCAGAATCGACCGACAATTTGTGATGGGTGTTGTCATTCCTCTTATCATCTTGAACATTAACCATGAGTTTACAACAGAGGTGCCGAAAATTAGCTCGAACATTAATTTGCGATATCATTTGTACCCCTTTCGTAGAATTGTATGGTATGATGGACATTTGGTCACTTAAGTCGACACCTTTTTTTGCCTTATTGTATTCAATTATACATTGGGGTTTCAAAATATTCCAACCATGCCGCGACGTCTTGCCAGTATCGCTAAGACCATTTCCGTGCTCTGGATTTGTTGTGAGCATCAAAACAGGACGCTTGTCTTGCCATTTTATTATTTTCAATGGACCTTCCCCCCCCCCCCCGCCCCATATGTTGACCCATAATGTGTCCTCGCTTCATTTTCATCTTGAATTGGTCAGGGATACCTTTCCTATTTTGCCGTAATGTACCACAATATACTATTTTTTGTTCGTATAATTTTAGACCAAGAGGAAGACGAGTAAAGATTGTCTGCAAATAAAAATCGATCTTCTTTTTCATCGAGGCAAGACAATACATTGTAAACAATTTCTTCCGAATGGCTTCCATTTGTATTAGTCGTGTTTTTCCCTGTGTAAACCACAGCGTTGTACGTATACCCTTCCACAGTACATAGTTTATAAAGTTTTATACCATATTTGTGTGAGTTGTTTGGTATATACTGACGAAATATTAGACGACCTCGGAATGGAACCATTGTCTCGTCGATAACTAAATTTTTACCAGGATTTAAGTTCCTTTGAAAATTGCTTAGGATAATGCTGAGAACATTATGAATTTTGTAAATTCGATCTTCTATATTTAGTTTCGGGTCATTATTATCACAGAAATGTAAATTTCTCAAAATGGAAAGAAATCGATCACGAGACATTATATTAACAATAAAATCATTCTTGAACTGTGGATTTTTTGACCAATATAAATTAATAGTAGTAATTTCCGACCACGAGACATACTGAGTGCAACATACAACGGTAAATGAGCGAATGAGGGGCAAGGAAGGTAAAATAGATTCAATTCAGTTCATGTTTGATCAAGTTGTGACTGGAACTAGCATCGGACGCCGGGGGGTGATGCCGTACCCAATTCGAGTTTCTCTATTTCTAGACGGTTACGGTCCCCGGCGTCCGATAGTATTTTTCTAGATTAACTAAACCTACACGTTCTAAGAATAAATTACATCCAATCCCCGTTAAAATATCTCTCATAATAAGCTTGCTAGAGCCTTCGTCTTTTTGGAGTGGACTGAAGGAGAGGGGCCCGTCCTGATAGACTAGATGACCATCGGACCCCGGGGACCGATGCAGCAGCGAACGTGTTAATACAGGTTGTAAATTAACAGAAAATGCCTCAATACCTTTTTTTTTCAATGAAAAGAAAAAATGATTTCATTCTTCATCAACAATTTCATTTTAATTTACATGAAAAACAATAAAATGTATTTAAATATACATGCATTTAATAATAGTAGAAAAATGGTGAATAAAAAGATTACCTCTCATCTCGACTCCTTTCTCTGTCACGGTCTCTACTCCTTGACCTTTCCCTTCCATAACTTTCACTACTCCCATAATATCTAGAAGTAAAAAAAAAAAAGTTATATGCCTTAAACATTCTAAAAAAAATCTGCAAAAACATGGCTGTAACAATGCAAATTTCCGTTGTGCTAGAAGGACACACAAATAATATGGTATAATAAATTCTATTCCCAATTTCTTGCCAGTTAAGAACTCTTGTAAACTAAATATGAAATTTGAGTTTCTTAAGATCCTTAATCAGACATTATTCTCAAGGGAAACTTGTAAAAGTAGAGAGGGGTTTTTACTAAAGCTCAATATAAAAAAAATGTGATAATACCCGAGTACAGGGAAAAGTATAGAACTGCAATTGTAGAACATTACTTTGCTCAAAAGGAAAAATAAATGGTCATATAACATTTTTCGGCCAATAACATAATAAAAGGGATAATAAGGATTTCTGTAAACCCTCATTCCCTATGGTCTGATTTTGGCCATTAACAAACTCAACCTTTAGTTTTAAATAAAATCTTTAATACATCAAGATTGGTGAGAATCAAATCAAAAATTGTGATGTAGAGCATTATAAGGCAAATATAATCTATCTAACAAAGTCTATCGCTTAAATGATTTAAGCTTTTAAGAGATCTCATAAAAGAAAAAAAAACAAGCTAGAGTTCCAAAAGAAACATTATCATAAAATATGAGTTAAATTTACTTGACTTTCTCCCAGAATCAGCACTTAGCAACTATTTCTTTAATACTATAATTTTGAATAAACATTAATTTAAAAGTGGATAGGAATAAATTCCTAGAGCTTGTACTAAGAACTAATTAAAATATCTTACCTATCTCGGCTCCTTTCACGAGATCTACTCCTTCGGGATCGTCGATGTGGTGCTCTTTCTCTTGACCTTGATCTCTCTATAAAAAGTATGTTTCATGAAGGAATTTTTAAAGTTAAAAGAGCTTGCATCTTTAATTAAAAACAAAAAATCACATCTCCATTTTTATTTATAACTTAGGCACAACACTGGCGGAGTTTAAAAAAAGAAAGGAGATAACATTTGAAACATGGCTTAAAAGTGGCAGACAAGACACCTCAGGATTCACATATGAGTCCTCCAAATGAGGGGGGGGGGAGGAGCTAGGTCTTGTTTTATTATTTATATTATTGACAAGTTCACATTTATTGGACATCATCTAGCATTGATTTTCGAAGTGATTTTGTTTTACATTTTGTAGTTCATCTGTAAACCATTATGATAATATGATTCAACTGTTCGTGATAGTCAGGCACTTTTCTAAAAGCAGGGAGGGGGAGTAATACTTGAATTTTTAATTGATGGCTATTAAATAAAATAATATTGGAGAGAAATAAAGATTTTATTCTAACTCCACTATACACATTTCGGGGGAATTGGCGGAACTCACAATTTAACAAACAGGAAGGAGGATAGAAAAGTAATCTCACCAACAAATGCTAACTATATCTAGGAGTAATAATAAAGATAATTACTTCAACAGTAATGAAAAATGTCCATCACTCAGGGGCTGCTTAAACTAAGCAGATTTCCCACGTGAACTTTTACAATAGAGAAATCTGCCTACTAATAACAGTAGTAGTAACGAATCTCTAAACCAATTCACGAGGGATGAACAGTTCCGGAAACGGCCGAAATTCCCGAATATAGCCGACTTCTGCCGACCACACACACAATACAAATGCAAATATATCGGTTAATATTCAAAATACAGAAAAATATATAGAACAACATTAACACAAATTTCAAGGGCTGAACTCATAAAATCCAGTTGTGTAAACTGAATGGTACATTTAAAAAAATGAATGAAAGCTACGTACCTCTTCTGCTTGAAGCATAGCTTTTGGCTTCAACCCCATGCAATGTGTCTTGTAGGGATGAAATTAAGATTTTACATCTATCGTCATTTGATATTTTGGACTGTTTAATCAATGAAATCGCTGTCACTAAAGTCTCAATTGCACTCGCAAATTCACCTGTAAGTTTATAACTTGATTAAGTGCCTATAATAATAAAATAAAAAAAATTAAACATTACCTTGGTATTTAATGCAATTTTTTTTTTTAATATTTCACTCTAGTAGTGAAATAATAGAATCACATTCTCAGACTAGGTTTACACAGTTTTGAAAAGGATTACAGAAGCTTAATTTAAGGTACAAATTGAAATATGATACAGATATATGTATATAACAAATAAAACTTAAATATAAAAAATAATATACATCTAATAATAACTGACACCTGCCCAATTCTCTAAACCTAAAACTACAGCCATGCATTACTTCTATTAAAATATATGAAAAGTAAAAATGTATTTCGAATGGAATATTAAAACTTTTCTGGAAACATTGCAATTTACACAAACAATAGAATATTGAAACACTTCAATAAAGGCTCGGATTCTAAGTAAAAGTAAACAATTTTTGAATATTAACAAATGTTTAAACACAAACATTTTAATTATTTCCGATTATAAGTTACATTTAAATAAGACAACAGGTATTAATTAATAAATTGTAAGCAAACATATTATAGCAGCAAATTCAAATGGCTGCTATAATTTTACAAAGGATGAAGGCTTTAGTGAAATGACTGACAATTATAAAAAAACCAACTCTGATAGAAAACCTCTATCTCATTCCATCAAAGTTACTTGTAATGATGTATTTTTCACAGGACAAATTAGGTATCTTAAAATGCCATGTGACTTGAAAATTCACTAATTTCCTTTTGCCTTCAGCTCACTGAATTTCGGAGATTGTGTGAATCATATTTTCAATTCATTTTACTTTCTTTTGTTTATTAATTTTCACTTTTCCCCCTTTGAGATTACTCTTTTTTCTTTTTCAAGAGTATTTTCCTCACATGTATTATTGTCTACTGCCCCAAAAATTTTATTTCAACATAAAAAAAAAAAAAAAAAAATGCAATATTTCAGCTTTTTATAGAAAACTATCAACAAAATTAGACCAGGAGTGAGAGTTAAGAAAATGCATGAATTGTAACATAAATATTTTTGTTATTATGTATCATTAAAAAATGCAATGTACTGAAGTTAAAAATTAAGTAAAATTATTTATGACAATTGTTATTTAGTACATTATGTCCTATCTCATATCATAATGAAAGTTTTTAAAATTTTTATTCTCTGATTTAAAAGTAACCCCCACTCCTATTCATGTGACACTCTGTAACTGTTAATTTTCACAGTAGACTATTATATCACTAAATAGTCTGTTTAGGTTAAATATCAAGTATTTTTACATTGGATTCTTATAGAATAAAGAACTGAATGTTAAGAAAGCATCTGTTTATCACTGCAGCACCCCCTACCCTTCAAATTGGACTCACAGATATGACATCAGATGAAACATTTTGATTAGCAATTAATATACACTTGGATACTTAAATTTTGCATACAAGTATCTAATCATTTATTTCTCCTTCTAACTCAATGTTTCAATGTAAAGAAATAATTATTTATGATTTACCCCTTTTTTCGTTTTTAACAATACACACGCATGCAAGCGCGCACACACAAAACACTAAATTTATTGATTTGGAGGTTTTGCATACGGAATGTTGAAAGGAAAATTCTATGAAAATTTTTATTTAAATTAATGAGTATTCAGTAAAGACAAGGTTCAGTTAGTGGATTTTTTTATAACCATTAGATAGTAAGAAGTAACGAATCTTTTAAACATTAAGGTAATCATTTAATGAAATACTCAAGAGATATCAAAATCTTCAATAAAATATTGAAAAACAATTGATAAGCAAAAAAAGGGGGGATTAATTTATTTAATTTATTTTCTATGGGCCTATCTATCACTATTCTCAATTGAAAAATAAACATTGACAGTAGTACTGAACTACTTTTGAATTCATTTCTGCGATAATTGTGTTTAAATTTACTGTTAAGTTCAATTTAAATATAGACCATAAATTACCATTGATCGTAGGATTTATTTTTCTTACAGAAAAAAATAAAGACAGGGTGGGTGATAACCTAGTAGTTTTTCGAACTAAAACCTCGTGTAACAAACAAACAGAAACCAATAAAATAAATTATTGGAAATAATTTTGGAATCACATGGGGAAGGGCAGAAAAACCCAAAGCTGGAAGTTGTTGACTTTCTATCTTAATGGTCAATAATTATCCACTGCTTTCTTTTCATTAATCTTAGATGATCTGATCAATTCATCTTTTTATTTTTTAAGAAAGCAAGTTCAAATTATTAAAATATGTTTTAGTCTAACTTTGTGGATTAAATCAACACAATTACACTCCTAACATACAAATGAATCCATGTTATGCTAAACAAAATAAGTTTTCTCATAATGTACTTAAATATTTGATGAAGCCTCCTAAAAACCAAAATAAATAATTAAAGGATTAAATATAAAATAATCAAAGCAATTATATTCACATGGTAATAATTACACGAATAATACAAATATGAGGTAAGGTAGTAGCCTACATTTTAGATGAATATAAAATAATATATATAATGAAAAACAAGGAGGGAAAGTTATTTAAACTAGTTCAACATCCAGAGCAGATACTTAAAATATTGATAATGATATTTTTAAAGATAAATCAATTAAAGATTTAGTTAGTTGTAAACTCTCAAGACAATACAATTAACAAAATTATGATATGCGAAATGATTCATTAGCAAAACTAGAAAAAAAATTGTATATGGAATTTAAAATCAAAATTTTGATCAAGATGGTTGAATGTAATTCACTAGATGTACAATTTTTCTCATCAAATAATATCCGTCTATAATGTAATATAAAATTTAATATTACACGTTTGCTAATATTATTATTCAGTCTCAATTTTTTTCTACTTTTGACTTTATTTAATTGATAATCAGTCAACTCTTTAAACAGAAAATATTGAAGTTAATTATAAGTGAAGGACATATTCATTTGCCAATACAGGTCTAACTTGATTTAAGCCTTGAGAAGAAGGGGTGAAACGGAGGAGGTAAATACATTTATGCACGACAATATAGTATATATAATCCTTTTTTTTCAGCTTTTTGCCTCCTCCTAATTTTATTTTGAATAAAGAAAATCAAGACCAAATACTTTCATTTAGGGTAAAAATATAAAACCATATTTCATAACCATTTTATCTTGCTTGTATTTAATCGGTAAACTTAATTGTTTTGTTATGTTTAGGCAAACAAACCAAATAGTAAGAAACATGACATACGAAACATTAATAGTGGAGGATAAAAAAAAAGAAAAAAAAAAGAGGAGATTAGACTAGCTATTACTCCAAAATAAATTTTTATGATCCCTAATTGAAGTTAGCCTATAACAGCAAATGAAGACATATTTTATTGCAAGAGACTTGCATTAGCTTATGTGAAGCTCAGATAAAGAATTTTCATTCTTAAGCTCAATCAATGATGATAAAATATAAACTTTGGACGTTTAAAATTGTTATCTATACACACATATGAATCATGAAAGTAAATGAATAAAAAAGCATTTGCTAACCAATTCATCCTGTCTTCTAATCTTTTAAAAGCAGATGTTTCATATTTACCTTATAATGACACTTTATAATGTTAGTATTAACAGTAAGACATATTTCCAATAACCTAAGCTTATGATAACACTTTAAAAGGGAGCAACATCTGCTTTAAAGACGTCAAACTAAAGATAAAGATGTTGCAAAAAACTGGGTTGCGATTCCTTAGAAATATTTAATTGAATGTATAAGTTGTCTAAAGGTTAATTCAATGTATATTACATTTCTTAATGGATTAACTTACTGAGAGCCCACTGTATGATATTCTGAAAACTATTTATTTAAAAATTAAGAATTATATATTAACTTTTGAGATAAATAAAATAAAAAACCCTGTGAATTTGGGCAAATTCTGAAATTATTTTTCTTATCGAATATCTTTGAATATAATCTCAGTAAGTGGGAAGTCAAGATAGGAGCCATTGGACAGATGTCAGTACAAAAAGAAGTTTTCTTCGATGTTTAATATAACCTGTAGCAGCATCAGAGATAGCTCTTGAAATGGCCGAGCTTGAAACAGTCCTGTTCCTTGACATGATTTCCTCAAATTCAAGTTCAGAGAATTGAGGCTGTTTTTCCATCGGGACCATCGTCTGCTGCTGGGGAGGCGGCTGCTGTCCACCCATTGGATACTTTACACAACAACAATGCATGAATAATATAACTCTAATCAAACCAACACCTCATCCAATTCTAATCTAAACACATATATCTATAGAAAAACATTTCACAAATAAAAATGAATAAAACAGATTTGAAAATAAATAAATAAAATTATATCAACAGAACACAACTAAAAGAGAAATGTCCATAACAATGATATAAGATTGTATTACACAGGCAACTTAAAGATATTTCAAACAATAACATTTTCATGAAATTAATCATCTTAATAATATCAAATAAACATTTTGAAACACACAACTTGAAAAGCAACTTAAAGCCTTACGACAGCTTTAATATTCAAGAATTACTATTAACACAAATATTGATATGCGTAAAACTACTGACTAGAAATGCAGTATATTATCAGTAGTTCATAAAATCTAGACCATTTCTCTTTAGACATGATTTCAAGACAAGACAAAACCAAAATTAAGGAAGCTGAATTTAATCTCAAGGAATTTATAATCATAGGTTTTGTAATAAATGTTGAACATGCACACCTTATCTTTGGGGTATATACAAAACAAAATAACTGTTGAAAAATACGAAACAATTTTCATTAAAATCAATGTTAGAAATTATCATAGCATAATTCAATGACTTGCATGTACCATAATAAATATCACAAATAACCAGGCCTAAAAGTATTAACAAATCTTAAAATTATATTATAAATAAGAAAAACCTACTAAAATAATAATAAAAATGTATGTTAATTCTCATAATTTTTTTTAATAAAAATTAAACTACAAAATTAACTTCTTAATACCTAGATAAATGTGGTTAACTCAGTCACTCTTAAGGAAATCTCAGGGCTTAATTAATTGCACTTCTATTACAGCTGACTAATTTGCAACAAAATGTCTCGAATACAATTAAAATTTTTATTTTTGTCAATACATATTTTATTGAATCTTCAAATAACTATTCTTCATTCGCTAATGCCAGTGAAGAGAAGGCTAAAGCGAGCTTATCAATAAAAAATATATATGTTTTGTAAGATGAAAACCACTTAGATAGCTTTGGCATTACCATCAGCTTAGATAAGGACTAATATCACTAGTACCCTTTTAACCTAGCATTTGAATTCATAACTTAAATATAAGGCCTAATCCTTGGTGCATTTCATTCAGAAATAGGGTGATGCAGCAAAATGCTAATAATATATTGATTACAAATAGAAATGTTACAGCACTGGGCACTAGTGTGGGAGAAGAGTTTGTAAACGGTATAAAAACTCTGGGGAATAATCAATGAAAAATGAAGGTATTCGAGAAACTCTCAGGGACCAGGAAGATGAGTGACCAATTGGTTTAAAGCAGTACACATTGTATAATACGTAGTACTTTTGGAAAGTAAGTTCCGTTTCCATTATTCTTTGTGGTAGCGCTACGATCGCAGTTCTGCTCATGCACAGCAGTTACTCTGTGTCAACCGGAAGGAAATGATGCCATTTCAAACTCGCTATTGTTGTCATGCTCTCGTAGCGCTTGTTTGTAATGGCTGCATTAATTGAAAATCCTGCAGATTGTGAAATTTGATCGGTGATTCGTTTTCTTAATGCAATAAACGTTAAAGCAATTGGCATTCGATTGGAGACGAAACTTAGGTTACTTATGATACCCCTGACGTTATGAAACGTCAATCCGTGGAATGGAGGCACGCTACGTCCCCACCAGAAGTCAAACCAAAGCAAATCTTGACACCTCGAAAGGTCATGTGCACAGTTTTCTGGGACAGAAAAGACATTTTGCTCATTGATTTTTTGCCGCGAGGCCAAACAATTAATAAAGATGTTTATTTCGAGACACTCAGGAAACTGCACCACGCAATACAGGATAAGCGCCGAGGAATGCTCATGAAAGAAGTGGTTTTCATTGACGACAATGCCCGACCACACACCCCAAATGTGTAGAAGACACTTCTTGAGGGCTTTGGCTGGGACATGTTTGACCTTCCTCCATACAACCCCGAGCCATTTTCATTTGTTTCTGACTCTGTAGTATTTTCTTGGCGGTCAGTGGTTGAACAGCCATGAAGAGCTGAAAGAACTTGTAACCTCATGGGAGACTACACCGGCAGCAACATTTTAAGAGTAGGGTATACTCAAGCTTGTACCATGCTATGACAAATGCCTGGAAAATCACTGGAATTAAGTCGAAAAATAGTGTTGTAGATGTTTTAAAAATAAATTTCTTTGCTGTATCTGTACTCGTTATTTTTTTATTTCAAAACGGAACTTACTTTCCGAATGTATCTCATAGTAACATCTCTCAAATACCTGGAATGGATAGTAATGAGAGATTAGAATGATAAAAAATATAGGTAGCAGTGGCCCAATACTTCTATGCCACTTGGAAAACCCTCTGTATTAAAAGTCTAAAAAAAGGAGAATCAAATAGTGAATAAAAACATGATATGAATACCTTCATAGAAAAGGTTGAATTTGTAATCTAAAATCACAATTAAATAACTAGCTAGCTGTGTAAGGAGCAATGTTGGCATAGTTGTAATCACAGTTGAAGGAGCAATATATTAGTTGAGAAGTATTAAAGAACATGAACTATAGAGTAGTCAATATTTTTAAACCTAGAATAGGTTGCACTTTATGAAGAAAATTGCTCTATGGAGTTTGCCTAGCAATTATACTCCAATATAAAAGCTTTACTTGGTACGAGTAAATGCTTATTTTTTATTATTATTTTTAAAACTGGATGAATAATCAATCGAATGAGACTTTTGTTGCAAACCAGTAAACACCATATCCTCAAGACAAATTTATAATTACACTTTCATACTATAATATTCCAGTATATACAAATAGCTATCTACTTTACAATAAGGCAGCTGTGTAATCGTAAATAAAATGCACAAACTTTCCTTATGCAACGAATTTGAAACGGAATGAAATAAATATACACGATTTAAAAGAGAAAAGTTACTTATTATTAAGGAAAACCAATATCAAAATGGTGGAATTGCTTAGCACTAAAGCTGTATATATATGCCTTTCACTAACATGTTAAGGGAAAATTAAAATATGTAATATTAAATACATCAATGGGTTTTCCTAGTCTATGAAGTTTTGAAACTAAATATAAATTCTGCAAGCCGCCTTATAATAAAATAAAATTGAGTCAGGCAAAGTAAGTGTTATAGTTTTATTATCTTGAATTAAGAAGAAAGCTTAGTATAAAAACGATATATTACAAAAGAAAGCTCACCACAAGCTAATTTAATACCTGAAATACTGTAATACCCTCTAAGCTCAAACCTTGTATACAAGTTCTGTCTATCTTTGTTGCTTTACAGTTCAAAAAATCATATAAAAACTGAATATAATAAAGGTTTTAAAAATCAGAAAGTAATTTTCTAATTTTTAAAACCTTTTCAAAAAACAACTAAAAATGTAAAGTGAGTAAAAATGAGAAAGAAGAGTGGATTTTAAGAGGGAAATGATAATCCCACAGACTTAATGGAGGCACATTAAAAAAAAAAAAAAAAAAAAAAAAAAAAAAAAAAAAAAAAAAAAAAAAAAAAAAAAAAAAAACCCTGCTCGATTTAAAGAGGCAGCACATTATAAACGTCAACATACAATTAATAAGCTTTGAAAGATATACATTTCTAAATATTAACCAAAACAAAAATTGAATTAATTAAAGAACAAAATACGACCAACGCTAAGCAATATATTCATCCGAATCACATTCTTATCCAATGAAATTTACAAGGTGCCTGTTATGAGTTAATCCTCTAATCAAGTTCAAGGAATTTATTTCAGAAAAAATAGAATTTGTACTCCATGATGCTGATGTTTTTGTCAGAAATCAATTAGCGTAATAATCCTTTAGCTCAATAAAACTCTTATTTAGTGAAAAAAAAACAACAAAGCAGATTGCAACAGAAAACTTGGAACAAAAGGAGTGAAACATCTGACAGGTGATTGCCAACATGAAACTGGAAATCCCTTGAAGGCAAGGCTTAAAACTAAGAATTAGGATTTTTGGCCATTTCAAAATGATACAATCCTCCTATTTTAAGAAAAAAAAAATGCAAGTAGTGTGACGGAAAAAAAATAAAGTGTATCGTAAAGAATGATATACAAGCAATACACTATGGAAATAACTAAGCAATAAGTATTACTTTTCAATATCCATTAATTCAATATTAGTACTAAAACTGACCAAACAGTTCAAAATTGCAATCAAATTTTTGTACAGTACATGAAACCAGATATACAAATTTTCTTTTAATCCACATTGAATAATTAAATAAAATAATTTTCGAGAATAGCGCAACTCTAAAATCCTAATAACAAAATATTCAATTTATTAATCAAACCTTGTCCATGAACTAATTACCAATGTAATAATGAAGCTATGTTTTCACTAATTAAGAAAACGGTGTTAACAAATAATTTACCCCATTTGATAGACACTCTAACATGAATACATAGTAAACTATTGCAGATAACCAAAATTGAACCAATGAACTATTTTATTTATTGTTAATGACTGAAATTGAATATCAAAAAGTCTTGTCGTGCAGGGGCTGAGTAAACTAAGCGACCTGCCACGTGTGCTAGTATGGATCACTATTGATCTCTTCTCGTATATACTCTATATCTAAATAAAAATACAATGGCGGAAGGGAGGCTTTTCTGAAATAAAAACAGGAAAGTGTGAATAACTTGCTCAATATTTAGGCTACAAAAAAAAAATAATAAATAAAAAAACAATTATAGAGCATCAATAAATGAATAATATTAGTTCTCCAACATTCTTCGATAAGAGCCATAACTGAGATATTTTGAATTTTTCAATCACCTCCTGTTCCTGACCCGATTTAATACAAAATATAGAAAACATGTATATAGCAAAATTTATGGAACATTAGATTTAAAATAAGATTGGGTCTATACAATTTTTTGATCCAACGTTTTATAACGGAGATATTTTGAATTTTCAAAATTTCCTCCTCTAAACTCTCTACCACTGGTCAGATTTCAGCCATTAACAAACTTGATCTTTAGTTTTACATAAAATGCATAAATAACGAGTTTGGTAACAACCCACAAAAACTGTGACCACTAGAGCATTCAGACAAATATATAAGTCTATATATAGATTTTAATGGACCTCATTTTCATCCTCTCCTGGGTACGATCGATGGGCATTTTGTGTTCAAGCTCATAGCTGATTTGCTCTAAGGAGGAGGGCGACAGGGGAAACAATACAACCAAATAATCAAGGAAAAACTCTGAAAACAGTTTTCAATAAATTTTCACTACAAATTAGCATATAAAAAAGGAACCCAGAAGGTGAAAAATGACTTGTACCTGTCCAGTTCTGATGAATTAAAAGATATGGTAACATTGCAATATATATAACGCAATAAATACAACAAAAATAAACAAATGTGCTATATACACAAATGCTACTCAGGAAGGGTCAAAATATTTAGGACATTTACTATCTGTGCTTGACATGGATCTTACAATGAGACAACCCACTGAATCTGAGCCCCCCCCCCTTCAGTACTGCTATTTTTTGTTTTCTTATGAAGTTGGTTTCAATGTTTTTAGTCTTCTTATTGTTAATTTATATACTAACTAAAAAGTATGAAATCAATGAAATGAAACTGTTCAAGTAACCTACAACTCCATTTCTAGAATAATTTAAAGTATCCAAAAACAACAACATGAATAGAATGAAGTAAATTCATTAAGAGTAATAAATGAAAGTTCTAATATTTAATTTTTATTTTTGTATTATCATAGGCACACCAAGGAGTTTTAGCTTACCTTATCGGAAAAGCTGTCACTAAGTAATATAACTGCAACTTTTAAATTATTTTTGATTATTGAATAGGAGAACAGACACAAAAACCGATAAAGTAGAAAGTATATAGGTATCCTCATCGATACAAAAAAAAACAGCTGCAAGGTGCAGAATCCAGCTCCGCACTTCCATGCAAAAGACTGAAAGACTGGAATGTACCTAAACTGATTGAAACAGTCACCTATCCACTAAGTGACATGAGAAACTTGTCCACATTATGAATGCAATACTTTAACCTAATCTACACATCCGAATTTTCACTCCAGAAGCAATATCAAAGAAGTGAAAATAATAGACAAGTAAGTTAATAACAAAAATAGCTATTCCACTTTCCATGTAATTGATATAAGGTAAAATTTATACAAGGAAAAGTGAAACATCCTTTAAATATATTCAAAAATGAATACATATTCTTCTAAAATATGGGGACTGATTGATATTTACATAAAATAAAAATCTTAATTATGATGAGGAATATTTCTGTTATTCCCCTATTATTTTAATTCTACATATAATTCTGATATAGGACTTCAAAATTAAGAAATGTATAAGTAACTGAAAATATATTTTATCAAAATTGAGAATGCCTTTCAAAACAAAATAAATAAATACCAAAAATGTAAGAGAGGACCTATCATTTTTACAGAAAACAACAGAAATTAAACAATTTTTTAGGCAAGATAAATGAATAATAATGTTTAAGGAAGGAGATTTAACATTTCTAATTATAATTTAATAATCCAAGAATATGAAATAAAGTGTTCAATTCAAAAGAAAAGAAATCCTTGTACAAAGCATAGTTACTTATTCAGACAGATGTAAACATACAATTAAGAAATTATAGGATAGGTAAGTGCTTTGTCTGACGAACAACTATCAATTAGAATATTCCAGAAATAAAGCCAATATACAGCTGTTATTGGAAGGAAAAAGTATTATGATAACATTATTAACATAAGATTATATAAAAAAAATAGAAAAGAATTTAAAATGTAAAAGTATAGTATAATGGGATTAAAAATCATCATATCATTTTTACTGTTTTTTCTTTCTCAAGTACAGTTTCTTATAAACTTAATTAACTTTATGATACAAATAATATTTTATTTTTTGTTTTAGAAACTGTTACTGATATGTTGTCCTTAAATAACGACTAACTAGTTTAGTAAATTTCCTTTTGAAGAATAAGCTATAACCTGACCTATGGTTCGCAGAGAATAACCTAGATTGCATACCATCAAATCCGAGACAAATAGAACACTTAACAGTGATCCCCAAGATTACAATTACGCCATTTGTTTTATTTATATACGCACACACACCAATTTTCAAAAGAAATATTATTGTTCTTGAAACTAAGGATATAAACTATCACCGGAATGAAATTTGTAAATGAAAACTCATCAACCTGCAAAATGGTTTGTGAGGGAAGGGGGAAAGCAAAGTTTCAAATTTTCCGTACCTATCAGAGGTACAGAAAAATTTTATAAGACTTTTTTTCTTATAAAGAAAAAAAAAAACCTTCAAATTCTGATCTATAACATTTTTGAGCCAATGAATAGGAATGAAGATGTTAATGATTTTGTTTTTATACCTCTAATACAATTCCCTCTTAGAAGAGTCCCGCGGGACCAACAAACTACACATATAATACTGTTCCCCTAAACTACTAAAAAAACATATTTCATTCATATAAATTTAGAATTGGAGCATTAGACTGTTATTGTCAAAATATGAAAAAGTAGAAAAGTCATTGAGACGGGTATAATACAGATATCAAAAGTTTAAAGGTCCTATTTCTGAACTTGTTTATTTTGGTCGAGGGTTTATAGGGCTCATGTCTGAGAATTTTAATGTTTATGAGTTTCTCATTTATTTTTGCACTTAGGATTGGAAAATGTTTTTGTTCTTGTAACTTATTGCAGCGTATAATATATTTGATTTGTTTGTAAACGAAATCCATTCACATAAACTTGTTGCAGATTGTGCTTTTATCAATGTGATAATTACAATTACTTCAGTGTAGGTGGATGAAGTTACACCTGTGTATTGAAGTAAAACTGTGAAATTAAACAGAATTAGAACTGACAATCATTTGTGGACAATTGGTTCTATATTATTATTATTTTACAGAGCAAACTTAATTCATTTTAAATTCTTTTCTGTATGCTTAATACTATACTCCGATACAACAAATCATGAAGGGCTTCCAACACACGACTTAATAATAATAATACAAACTAAATAAATCTTAATCTAAAAAAATTGCCTTCTCATACAAAATATCTTCCTATTATACTTTACCATTATTAATTAAATAGAATAACAATCTTACCTGACCTGATACGAAATTATGTAATGAGTAATATTTGTTATTTATGAATGTTCAGAGAGAATATAATGGAATGATACAATTTATGAAAGAATATATGTGTAAGAAAAAAGTAAAGAGAATTGATCAACACTCAAAGGTATATCACATGCAAAAAGCAATTCTTACAAAATAACTAAAAAATATTTAATTTCAAAATTAGAATGCTTAGTCTGTCTCTTATACAATATTTTCTTCATTAAAAAAGTGTAATAAATGCTTTAACTCATAGAGTTTTTGCAACGGTAAAAGAAAAAAATGATAATGACGCTTAAAATATTTTGAGAATTCATAGTACACACTAAGTTTAAAGAAATTAAGCCTGGCAATATTCAATTGAAGAATACATTCACTTAATAGGGTGAAATAATCTAGGCTAGATAGAATTGTGTGTGGATCTTATTAGAGGTACAATACAGTGAAGGTATATATAAACAGTTAGAACAATGAAAAGAAACCATAGAATACTAGTAATTACTTGCTTTTAATCGCTTTCATTAACTAATATCATTCTATTTGGCTGTAGCAGATTCACATAGAATTCAAAAATAATGAACATTTAAAAATAAAATGTTTGTAGGAATTAAATTTGCTGCTGTAATAAAATTAAACATGTTTCTCATTGTTATATGGGGGGGGGAGGAGTGGGTGGGATGTAATAATTGATATATCCATAAGATAGGTGCAAGAGGCAAACCTCTAGATCTTGTACTTTTTTTATAATCCAACAGAAAATAATCCTTTTGCACCATTGTTACATCTAAATTGTATAAAGGACAGAAAACAAGTACAACAAGCAAGCTTACACTTATTAGTCAACTTATTTTAAAGTGATCCATTTGAAATGAATAAAAAGAAAAGATTAATACCTGCTGCATTGGGGGATGAGGTGGTCTTGGCTGTGGAGGAGGTGGACCAAAATCCATGGCTGGTCCTGGCGGTGGGGGCCTTGGAGGCGGTGCTTGTTGGAAGTAAGGTCCAGGAGGACCTTGATTTGGTGGCATACCTGCAAATCAAAATCATTATAAATTCCTGTTTTTAGAATTCAAAAACGCTAACATATAAATTGAAGTTTAATGTTACTGTTATTTATTAATGTCCACTTTGTGCTACTAAGGCAAATGGGACAGGTCATCTATAGGTTATCAACCTTTTCTAGCCAAGGTAAGACTACAAATTTTATGTAATGCGTTCTACACTAAATAAATTCCTATTGTCGAGATAAGGATTGAACGCAAGACTCTAGGTTTACCAAGAGAGACTAAGACTAATGCCGTAATTCAGAAGTTTAAAGAAAATCTAAACAAATTGAACTTTTTTTTTTTGTGGTTTTGGAATTCATGATTTAATGTTGGCTTAAGCATTCACAATTTCCATTTTAGCAGATTTCCCTTGGGGGAAATTAGTTGTTGAGGTAGCATTCATGATTTTCAAAACATTTCCTCAAATGTCCGTTGATCCTACCTAGCAGGGGGGTGCCATTCGGCAGGTGCGCAGATCAAAAATTTTTGCGACTTTGGCGCATGACGTCACTGGGCTGAACTCAGCTTTGTTTACATCGTGAGCATCGTTGTGTTTTTAGTTAATTGTTTTATTTTCCATTGTTATAAGTGATTTTTTTTTTCAAAATGAGTGAGTGTGCTATGGCAACATGTTCCAACAACTCTAGGAGAACAGGCAAGTCTGTATCTTATCACCGGTTCCCGAAAAACGAAGAAATTAAGAAACAGTGGATAGTTCTGTGTAGACGAGGAGATTTGAAATTTAATCCTACTTTTGCTAGGGTTTGTTCAGAACATTTCAGTGATAGTGATTACCAAAGGAATTTACAAGCAGAATTGTTAGGCTATGTTCCTAATAGATTGATATTAAAAGAAGAAGCTGTGCCGCATCTTAATTTACCAGTATCGTCCGTAAGTAAACAAACACCTACTAGCTCTACTTCTGACTCAAAATATGAAACATCTAGAGACTGTAGGAGTAAAAAACGTGAAATAACTCAACGTTTTGCCCTGCGTCACATTAATGAGATTTTCTCCCAAAAAGCTGAAAAGTGATTTTTCATGTAATACAGAAGAAGTTGATTGTGATGGATGTATTCTCTTAAAGGAAAAAATTGCTGAATATGAATCCCAATTAAAGTCCTTGCTGATCCAAGTAAAAAAATTAGAAAGTAATAACTTTAATTTAAAAAAGAGAGTTACTAAATTGCTAACAGTTATTTACCAGATAAAAATGCAAAAAGAAGAAAAAATGCAGTGAAAAAGAAATGGAAAGGATTTGTTATCCAAAGCTCAAATTCAGAGCATACACTCAAAAAATAAAAGCAGCAACTGTTTTGGACAAGACAGACTTCATGCGAATGGGAGCTTTTAAAATGTAAGAAAAGAATAATTTTCTTGTAGTGTTTCCTATAGACACTATAGGAGTATATTTCCATGCTCCATCATTAATGATATAACATGTTTCCTTCGCAGTTATTTATTCTATGGGACAGTGCGGTTTCAATGCATACACTCAAAAAATATCAGCAGCAACTGTTTTGGACAAGACAGACTTCATGCGAATGGGAGCTTTTAAAAAGGTAAGATTTAAAATATTAGAAACAGAATAATTTTCATGTATTGTTTCCTATAGAGCACTATAGGAGTATATTTCCATGCTCCATCATTAATGATATAACATGTTTCCTTCGCAGTTATTTATTCGATGGGACAGTGCGGTTTCAATGCATACACTCAAAAAATATCAGCAGCAACTGTTTTGGACAAGACAGACTTCATGCGAATGGGAGCTTTTAAAAAGGTAAGATTTAAAATATTAGAAACAGAATAATTTTCTTGTATTGTTTCCTATAGAGCACTATAGGAGATTATTTCCCATGCTCCATCATTAATGATATTACATGTTTCCTTCGCAGTTTATTTATTCTATGGGACAGTGCGGTTTCAATGCATATGCTCCAACATCTGTGCCATTTTCTTCACAAGGATGCTACTGGAACCAAGGATTCCAGTGACTAAATATAAGCATCTTTTTATTACAAGGAGGACTACATGCCAATGATAACCTTTAAAAATCTTGTACCTATATTGACTAGCTGATGTTTAAAATAATTTAGTCATTTTTATTCATTTTTAACTGGGTATCATTGTTTATTGCTTGGTTAATCTCAATTTTATTAACTTTTATTTGTTTGTATAATAGAAGTCATTACTGTTTTCATGTTTTGGAGATTTCATCTTATTATAGTAAAGTTTTACTTTTTGTTGTGCTAATTACCTAGAAAAATTACGATTTTTAAATGTAACCCAACATATATAAATTTTAAGGAACTATTATGTATTTATTTTTAATGGAATCTAATTTGTACATGGTTTATTTGAAATAAAATATATTCAACTAAAGTAATTTGTATCATTTACAGACATATACCATTTTAACAATTTTTTATTCGCCAAATTAATCAGAAAACTGCTTATATTGATCGTATTTCGGCTTGTCCGCCAGGAATCTTTCAGCCCAGTGACGTAGAGGCTTGCTGCATTCTGATTGGCTACTCGCGAATGGCGCTACCTTATCTTATACGTACCTTGCTACCTAGTAGATGAAAATGAGGTTCATTCAAAATTACACACACAAACTTATCTGTATATTTGTTTATTACCGCTCTAGCAGTCACAATTTTTGTCTTATCATTAACAAACTCGATATATAAGCGTTTTATGTAAAAAGAAAGATCAAGTTTGTTAATGAATGAAATTGGACCAAGTGAAGGGGGGGGGGAGTCGAGAGGGGGAAATTTTGAAAATTCGATATATCTCTGTTATTATGTGTCGGATCGAAAATTTGAATAGAGTCAATCTTATGGCAACTGTAATGTTCTATAAATGTTGTTGTGTACATTTTGACTCTATATTGAATATAAACACGTTCAGTAAGGACTTCAAAAAAGTGGTCTATCCACAAGTACGACACGGGGCCAATTGACCCCATGGTGCAACTATCCTCAAGTACGTCACAGGGGTCAATTGACCCCGTACTTATGTCCCCTTTTAATGCACTACTACCACTCGTAAAATGAACTAAATTGCAATATTCAAACATTTTTTTACTCTTAGGACATCAAAAAATATATGGCAGTCGCAGGCCGTGTTTTCATCAATTTTTTGTTACGTGACTTAGAAATGAATATTTACCTTACATTTTTCACCTTGTCGGGAACTTTTATTCTCCTTTGTGAAATAATTTTGGTGATCAACAATGTTTTTAAGTTTTGTTATACATTAAAATGGGTGAATATGAATTAACATTAAATTACGACACATTACAATAAAAATTTATTAGTTTATAAAGATAAAATTAGAAAACGAGAAAAACAAACTAGGAACTAGGAGTTTAATTTAAACAAATAATTGGAAAATAAATATAATAAAGAAATAATATGAATAAACAAATAATTATTATGTAATTAACAATTCTTCATTATCACAATGGTTAGGACATAGATTTATGGGACCTGTTGAAGCATTGTAGACAAAGTGACTTCATGTTGCATTCTTCACAATACGTTCTAACTTTTTTGTCTGCTTCTTTAAAGGACAATGTTTCTCTTAATTTTTCGTAACACCCGGAACACTTTTTTAACAAAGCTAAATCCACTAATTGTCAGCCACGTGATTTTTTGAACATTTATCTTCAAAACCGACCCGTAAGGGAGACAGTTACGTACGGGGTCATTTGAACCCATGCTGTGCTTAACGTACTAACTGAGATACGTCCATATTATAGTTTTCGGCCATCAATACACCCTCTCGCCTACTCATGGCATTTTAACAATTAGCTGTTTATCATGAACTACTTTATTTGAAGCCTAAAAGCATATATATTGTTCTAATTGAACTTTTACTTTTTGTTTAGTTAACGCAGTCCCCGTGCGACAGACATTTCAATTTATTGGAGGTCAACTTTCGCCCTGATTCCATCCATGTCCTATCTGGTGCTAATGATTTTTGAGGACTTGACTTCTCTAATCTTACTCCAGATGATTAAATTTTGTTTTTAAGATAATTAAGTGATTATATCACATGTATCTAGGAAAAAATAATAATAAATAAATCATTGGACACTCAAATAAAGGGTTTCACAGAAATAGGTGTACATGTATGCAACCAAATAAACTTCTAATCACATAGGCCTCAAAAATGCTATTATGGAAATAAAAAACCTGATGCAGACACTACATAACTTCCTTAAATTAAATAAACAAAATGCTTAGCTGCATACTATATAAAAAATAATTTGAAATGATAAGCAGAAAAATATTTTGTTTTTGAAGTGTTATAAAATGCTTCTGTTCCATTAATCAGACAACAAAATTTCATAGAACATAATTTATAATTTTTTTTTGCTAAAGAAAGTTCTTTACAAATCTTCTGTATCTCTACAATTATATGTCATTTACAAATTTTTATTTTCTTCTCCTCTAAACCCACCTTACTCCTTAGCATACTTCGATCTAAAGGAGATCACAATTAAATATTACAACAGCCCTAAAAAATAAATTTCAACACTGAGGCTAGCTGATTTGTGATATGTGAGATACATATATACCGACAGATGTCACACAAATAATGATGGAGGCCCAATAATTTTGTTAAAATCTAAAAACCAGAATTTTTCGGGATTACAAGTCCCCCATTTTTTTGCACAATGAATTAAAAAAACATTATTCAATAAGTAAAGCAAAAACTTCAGAAATCTTAAGAATTAAAATGCTCTCCTTTCCCAGAATTACTGAATAATGAAGGAGACTTAAATGTATTTTCAGATGCCTTTCTGTAAACCAAGGAACTTCAAAGTTATAGGGAGAAAAAGTTATCAAGTACATTATAGCATTGAATATACACATATTTCTGTTTTTCCAGTATAACAGGGTCATATAAAAAAATCAGTTTGGCTTCTATGCAGTTGCATGGCCAGTTCTCGCACTCATTCAAACTCGGATTGAGAGGACTGAGAATAGTTACTAGGGTGTCCGCTAAATGTCAGGAGAAAATAAGGAATTATTCCTGAATGTTCCGTCATTTGGAGCTGAGATACCCCCTTCCTGGCCTCTCAATCAGAGTTGGAAGGAGCGTGGGAGACCACGTTAGAGGCCGTTGCCCTATATAGGATTAAGGAATGAAATATAACCCGGACATTATTTTTTTAAATCCACTATAGGACTTACACAATTTACTTTATTATTAGCTTATTTCCACTTAACTTTTATTGCGCCAGGTTAATTACAGGTTACCACCGTTTTCTAGACAGGGTGGAGCTAGGGATTTTTTTTAGTGAGTTTGTCACCAAAGAAATTCCTATTGCCATATGTGAATTCAACCCACAACTCACAAGTTATCCTAGAGTATTAAGACAAGGGCCTTAAAACAAGACGGCTAACTTGAGCCCTGTACGCAAGCAAGTAAAGATTTAAGCCACTTCTAATTATTGTTTTAGAGCAAATGTGTCGGCCTCCTAAGCATTACCAATGGGAAGTTTCAAATTATTCTCGTAAGTGAATATAAAGCTAAATACCTAGTAGGATAATAAAACTTATGATTAACTCTTCGTCGGGAGCACCTCTGGACAAAACAAAATTGGGCGCACCCCGCCTGAGAGGCTGCCACATATTTTAACCCCCCCACTTCCCACCTAATTAATTTTAATTTAAAACGCTGGTAGGACAGACTTCGCTAGGATCTAAGGAAAACAAATATACTATTTAGAACGTAAAATAATGACTTTATTAGAATAGAATGAAGCTTAAACTAAAAAAAGTAAAATTGATCAGGCACAGTCGGCATGAGAGACCAGAGTTAGACTAGCACTTATTTCTCAAGATATCGACGAACTTCCGTACAGAATAGCATTAATCTTAGTAAAAGGAATGATTGCAATAGATATATCTTGAAAAAACTCATCTTTGAAATTAAGGAGCAATTGGGCGCAGTCAGCCTCACAAGCAACCTGATGATGAAGGATGGCAATTGACTATAGTAGGGGATTCTAAGCATGAACACAAATCAGGAAACTACTGGGAATGAAGCCTCACAGGCGAAAAAGGATGAGGAGGCATCAAAAAATATGTTTTCCTGGCCCCTCAGGCCAGCTGCGCCCAACAGAGGGTTAATAAGCCTCAACCAATGTGATAATTTATCAACAATTACTTGCTAAATAATAATAGGTTTTTATTCTCCAGCTAGATTTTTAGGTTTATATCGAATTAGGAGAATAATTTTAATTAAACATAGCATTGTATATCAAGAGGAGGGTGAAACGTTTGCTCTAAAACAATTAAGTGTTAGTGGGGCCTGAAGATCTTTTTTTGGTGTCTTAAATAGTTTTATTGGGTTACAGTAAAGATAATATGCAAATGTAAGGAGTTTGTTAACCTTGAGGAGGAGCAGGGCGTGGAGGCGGTGGACCCTGATGCATTGCCATAGGAGGAGCAGCTGGATGTTTACCCTGCATACCTTGACCAACCATATGTCCATATCCGCCAGGCCCTTGCATTCCTGTAACCAGTTAAAAATAATAATGTACTCATAATTTCTATTGTTATTAACATTATCTACATGATGGACGAACTTGCTGAGAATGAAGAACAACTTTAATCGGATGTATAGTTATACATCTGATTTTTCACATTTATTTAGCTCAGTTCATTCCACAACCAAATGCCCATTTTCAGAACAGCTAACATAATCTTCTGATTTTGTAAGTTGGGATAAAATAACTAATATTGAAAGCTTTAAATGCCCAATAGGTATTGTGAAGGAGCTAATGAATTAAATATTTCATCCCAATATTATTTTTGTATGCCAAAAAGAATACCTCCAAGCAAATTTGGGGATACCCAATTCCACTCTATTATTGATTCTACGGCCTTTCCTGTGTCATATTGTGTATTATAGTGTTTAGCAATTTATTTTGTTAATAAATTAAGGGTGATTGGCTCAAACCTTACAAAATTCCAGTTTAAATGTATTTGACCTCCTAGTGTCTATTAATCTATTAACCATAAAATCAGGTTAGGTTTTGCCATAAAACATTGTAAAGCAGCTTAGTTGAGATTGTGTAGCTACTTAGAGCTCATTATCTATCTCACTTGAAACTGACCTCTAGCATCCTCCATTGGAAATTATTGAATGGGGCAGAACTGTTCTTCATAATATAAACCATCATTTTTTATTACCTTGTGCCAGATGTTTGAATACCACTAAGCTCGATCACTAAACATTGTGAATCACTGAGTAGCTATTTTAATAAAAATCTCCTATGCGCCACAGCAGCGATTGTGGTGCGTTGACTACTTCTCTTGTTCATCCCACCAATGCAGACCAAAGCCACTCGTGGCTACTGAGTCAAGGATTTTCATTTTCCTTTGAAAAAGAAAGAGAATGGACTGAAGAAAACAGTTGATTTATTGAGTAAACATTAAAGGTCCTTTACTCAAGTACTCGATAAAAAGAGCATCCATACACATGCCTTACAGGGGCACCCAATACTTACACAGAAACATAAAATTAATATGTGACGAAGAGTAAACAAAGGTTAAAACAAGAGTCAATGACCCTTTAATTATTGACAGACACTTCAATTCTATGGCTAATTGGGACAGGTTATCTAAAAGGGGTTATCTCCCTTTTTTTGAGTGGGATGAAGGATTTTATTTGATTAGTTCATCATTAAATAAATTCATTTGCCCATACGAGGCTATGATTTTAGACTTACTAAATGAATTATGATCATCCCTTCACTCACAAGACAGGCTTGAGATCATTTTTTTTAAATTATTTTTAATCGATTAATATCACGAATGAGCCACAAATTTAATACACTCTAGGCTACTAAGGCAATATAGAAAGGAAATCAACAAGTTCTCATTCACTTGGGATTAAGGGGTGCTTCCTTTTGGTAGCACTAGCATGAAATTTTATGCTTCCAGGAAACCTATGACTCTAAGTAACCAAAATCTATAAAAAATACTTCAATTTTGATAAGTTCGCTTAGGTAATATCATGACTGCTTCAAGGTTTTGCTGATGTCCAGTCTCTAGAAAAGCAATATATAATGTAACTTGTATATTTATTTTTAGTGATAAATATTAAATAACCTGGTGGTCTCGCCCAATCAGGCCTTGGAGGAGGTGGTCCATGCTGATCCATGGGTGGTCCCTGCATCCTAGGAGGCCCCTGAAACTAGATAGGAAACCAGAGATATAACACGTATGCTATTATAATTTTTTTTTTCTTTTTCTCAAAAGCATTTAACAGTTATTTGCTGTAAAGGTTTAAGATGTTAGAGGGAACAGTCTTAAATATTCTGCTTTATACCGCACCTGCCTTTTATTACCAAAAGCATTATAGATGCATAGACTAAGTATCAGTAGATCACGACTATTATAAATTAAAAATGTTATGCCTAACTTATGTTAGTAAGACTAATCAGGGCAAGTTATCTACAAGTTACCATATACAATATATAGGTCACAAAACATGTAGAGACAAAGATTGCAGAGCACAGAAAGTTAAATATTTCAATTTAAAAATTAAAATGGATATTAAACTAGAAACTAACCATGCCTGGTGGAGGCTGAGGTGGACCTTGTTGCTGCATATGATGAGGAGGTCCTGGAACACGAGGAGGACCTAAAATAATTAACAATCAATGAATATCAAATAATATAAATTACTTTCTATATTCCCGAATATTGCACAGTTGAACTACATAAAAAACATTTTATTTAACCCTTTCATTGCGCAACAAAAGGGTTAAGGCATTCAAGGTGGAATGGGACCATAGCATAACTATTTCACTATTTTTGTGAAATCAATGAAGTATATATATTTAAGCATATATAATATGAAGAGCAACCCCAGAAGCAAGATTTAACATGTTAGGGTGCACTTTAGACCTCTGCCTAATGATAGAACTCCAGGCATGCCTACACCAGTAAATTTTTATTCAGGTGTCATCTTTTGTGAGGCAGACTGTAGAGAGTGGTATAAATTGAGTGGAAATGAGAAACACAAAGTACCATGTCTTACTCCAGAAAAACGTACTAGGACCTAAACAACTATCAATTCAATCAGTGCCTTGCATTCCACCAACATTTCAAAAGGACGAAGGTGCAGGATTGCTGACTTTAGTTCAGATCAGTTTCTAGTGCTAGCAGAGGAAACTACTGATACTGAGGAAGGGAATGCGGGGGACAATAACATCTTTCTTTGCAATAGAGATGTTGGCAGATAATGGATAAGCTGTTTTACATATCTCCAAAACTAGTGTCTGTAATGGAATGAAGACTTATATATTACATATAATACATAATCTAAAAATAAGAGAAATAAATAAAAGTAGTGTAATAAGAATTGAAGTTTTGAATCTATGAAACTTGAGTAAATGCAGGAGTTTTTTTCAGAAAGAAGCCAAATTAAGGGTAGGTGGGCCCAATACTACAACCAAAGAAATGTTTAATTGTGAAACCAGTCGGAAGTCATTAGTCCATATTAAGCAACCCTATAATAATAATGATGATATTGAGGAAACAATGCCACCTGTCTGAGAAGACATTGACGAAATGATCAAGTCATAATGAGTCATGTGGGGCAGGTAATATTCCAAAAATATGCTGGAATATACAAATGTGATTCGAGGTTTACCAGGTGTTGTATGATATAGACAAAAGGTAAAAAATGCAAGTGCAAAGGAGAGAATACTCATTGTGTTTATTCATATAAGGATAGCTAAATAAAATGTGACCACTTCAGGGGTATAGCGCATCCCTCCACATGTCGTAAAATACTGTTGGGTCAAATATCAGAATTTGATGAAGGAGGTTAAGGAATATTGGGAGAGTATAGAAAGTATTCCAACATTTTCCCTATTCCTCTCCCAGAAAAGGCATGATGTTAATTTGCATCACTTCTTTATTGATTTAAAAAAAGCTTATAACAGTGTATAAAAGGTAAAATTACCCGAGGCAATGCAGTCCCTGGGCATATGTAGGAAGTTCATTGTACCGGCGATGATGACAATACAAAAGATTTTCCGTAAAGTCTAGACCTGTGCTGACGAAGCTCTTTGATACAAAAACCTCTCAGCAAAGCGAAACTCATGATAACAATGATTAGACCTGCGACTATGTATATCAATGAATTGTGGACTTAACTGGGGGTGCTGCCTCTTGATCAAAATCGACTATGGATGACATCAGTAACTAAGGGTTTACATTCTTGTCTTGAAAATGTTTATTTGATCTATACCATACTCGATATTTAACCATTTCAGTCATCACTAAAGATAATATTTTTTATTGGCTGAAATTGGACCAGGGATAAGGATCATTGGTTGAAGAGGGATTAGAAAATTCAAAATATTTCCAAGATTATGAGTCAGATCATAAAAGGTTATGGAACTAACGTTTAAAACTATTGATGATTTACAATTGTTCTTCTATGCATTTTTCAAATATTAAGCGAGCAATTCATATTTTTTTTATTTCAGTCAGAATAGGCAGCAAGATAAGACACCAGTGTGTCTTACCAACACGTAGGAAATCCGATTAGTTTTGCAGCCCTTGCATGATAAGACTTTTTTATCTTCAAACCAATGACGTAGTTCGAAGAGTTGAGAGGGTTAGCTCATTCTTTTGTACAAAAAAATATTTTAATCAGTAATCACACAAAACTGTGCTTGAAACAGAAGACATGTATCAACAGGTACAACATTTTTTCTCCAATTTAAAAAATATTGCATTAATTTACCTGGAGGTCGCATTCCATTGTGATGCCACTGCTGGTTAAATTGAGGTGGAGGCTGGTGTTGTGGCCTAGGTACTTGATGATCAGGGTTCATATTATTCGTTAATACCCCTTGTTGTTGTCCTCGCTGTTGCATTTGGTTCTGCTGGGCCTGTTTATTACTGCCAGCAGGTGATCTTAATTTAGCTTCACTCTCAAACTGTAAGTAAAACAAATATTAGATTGGAAGCTAGAGTAACCTACACTAGTAGCCCTGTTTATTAAGCTATTTTTTATTTAAATTTAGAGTAGGCAGAGGCAAGATTAACAATTTTGAAGCTACATATAGTCAAAATTTCTGGAAATTTTAATTTTTGTTGTATATGCACTTACACATATGATATGAACAAAAACTTGACAATTTAATGGTGAGTTAATGACTGAACTGAATGAAACGTACGCTTATTACTAGTGATTGAACTATACTAACAAATATTCATGAACAGATTATATGAAGTGGGAGCTCTAAGGAAGACCTGAAATTACAGCTGATATTTTCTTCATATCATATTCATAGTATTTTCATTTTCTTGGCACATGCATTTATATAAAAAACCAGTTATACAAATAAAACTGAAGTTTGAGTCAATATTTGAAAGTGAATCAAGGTTGCTGAGTAGTCTCCTCTCACACTCAATTTCAAATAAATAAATATGTCTGCTATTATTATTACTGTTATCAAATATTGCATGAACTCTTATTTTCCTCGAAGAAATTAATTATTTAAACCATAGATATTTTAATTCTTGTAATCTTATATATAAAAATGAATGATTGTTTGTATGTCCTTTATAGAATCATATACAGCTGAACCGAATTTTATGGAACTTGGTATATTACTACTAAAACAGGTTAGGTTTCTGGCTGAATTAATATTCTCTGAGACGAACAGGAGTGGGGGTTATAAGGGAGGCCTGAAATTAAAAATAGCGATATTTCGTCTCCTATTGATTTTTCGGCAAATATGAACATAACAAAAGTTGTTTATTTTGTTATTTAGAGTAACTGTTGTAATAGAACCTTTTGTCGTATACCGAAGTATAAATGAGCTATAAGCTAAAAACAATAGTGGGAGTCAACAATTTTATATGGCACAAAAGACTCAACCAAATTAAACGAAACTCCGTATGTGATTTGGTATTAACACCACCCTTATTTATAAGTTATATTAAACTTTTGAGGTTCGAACAGGAGGAGGGGTTTTAAGGGAGGTCTGAAATAAAAAAAATCGCTATATTTCATGTATTAATTATTTCTCATATTTTTTTTTTTTTGCCATAAATGAAGGTTTATTATTATTAAATAAAATAACCCAATCATTGTTGGGCTAGGGCCAGCTATATTTTTAATGGGAAAGTTTAAATAAAGCATTTTAGGTATAATTTAAATTCTAAAATGTGTAATCTCAGATTGCTGAGATGATCCCTTTGTGATTTGATTTAGTAAATTAAGACATACATCATTTTAACATGTTTTAAATGATTTATTTTATCAAGGAAAAGCAAATCTTTCTGCTTATTTTCTATGCAGGTTAAAGTTCGTTTAATGAATGGTCAGACTGAAGAAAAGAGAAGTTATTTTTTTAACATAGTCTATTGTTGGGTATGAGGAGGCCAGTTTTTTGAGAGAAAATTGAAATCTTTATTACTACAGGATGTTAATAGTGATTGATATGATTAAAAATCTGATGCATAGAACAAACAACTTCCTTAAATTTTTGTTGTGCTGTTACAGTACATTTAAGGGTGTCACCATTATAGAGGTCTTAATAAATAAATAAATTTAAATGGGCCATATGTTATCACCATTCCAATTTTTCTAAGACATAAAAACTTTTTTTAAGGCCAATCATTATGAAAATGTAATTTTGAAAGACATTTTTATTTTTTATCTTCTGGACAAAAATAATATACGCACCTTTGCAAGGGCTTGTTTTGTGGGATATGTAACCACAGGATTCTGTCCATGAAGAGTTTTCTTGGGTAAGCTTTTCATACAAAGCCTGGAACTTTCTTCAGAACCAAGAGAAAGCAAACAAAAGCCCTTAGATTGGCCATTTGCTCGGTTCTCAAAAAATTTTACTTCAATAAAGTCATTGGCTCCAACAGAACGTACAGCGTCAGCTATGTCTTGATCAGTGGTCCACTGGAATATAAAATAAATGTGATAAATAAGAGTAAGCCAAGTACAAGAAGTGTAAAATGGAATCAATTTAACTGCAATGAGTTTGTAAAAAAGTATGAAGAAAAAATTAATATAAATTATTTAAATATGCTCATAGACATTCACAGGCCTTTTCATTAACAATTAGGTCTTTGGCCTTGTCTTTATATTTTTGGTCAATGTTTAGCTAGACATATGTCAGGCAAAACCCTTAATCGTAATAAAGAACTATTCTTTATGGAAATAGTTAAACGAGTCGGTGACTAAGTATAGTTCATAAACTTTGCACTTTAATTATCTGTAATTTGTGTTCATCACATGAAACATCATTATAGCTGTGTCAAGAAAATTATTTCTCAATAAGCTAAACACAAGCCATGTACTAAATCAAGAGAAAATTTCAGGAAAAATTCTAAGGGAAGGTTGTCTCTAGCTTAGAAAAATACCTAAGTTGCTATCAATTATAGTAATATTAATCAGCTTCAGATATATAGTGAGGTTCCTTGAAACGTTTATTGCAATCACATTTAATATTAAGGGAATACAAAGTCCGTCTTGCAGAGGCTACGTAAACTAAGACATTGCTGCTTCTACAATAAGTCAGCAAATGGCAGTAGAGGAAGAACTAATATAATAGTTAGTAGGAATGCTAACACTCTGGACTATTACATCATGGGGCACGTCTCCATCTGGACTGATATATCACTCCTTAGCAGCCTAAGAATTCACTTTATGCAAGTCATCTTTACATTGTGACCTTAATCTAAAGGCAGCTATTTCAGAATGGTGTCAGATCTTAAGACAAATATGATTTGAAACTGAAATGTATTAAACAAATTCTCGACATCATAGGAAAAACACTTATTACACAGTGATAGACTTTTTAATTTCTCAGCCATAGACAAAGATATAATAAGAAACCATTGTTTAAAAAATAAATAGAAAAATAATCATACCCATGTCAAATTTCCAACGTATAATTGGTATTTCTTCCCAGAATAAGTTGTGTAATGGAAGTTTTCAGTATTTTCCTCACTATGAGGAGTACTGTTACCAGAATTTTCGTTCTGAACTGGATCCATTACGCCGTCGTAAATATCAATTCCGTCACCGTCCTCCTAGGCACATATGCTTTATATCAGTTCGTGAAAAATGGAGAATACCTGATAAAATAAGAAATGAAGTAGAAGAAAAAGGAAATGGAAGACATAAATTAGCAATACAACAGTGTTATAATAGGTTTAAAGGAGCAATTTAGGAAGAAGGAAAATGATTAAGGATTGAAATCAGATCTAGGATTAACACTTTATTCACAGTGCATCTGTCTGTTAAGGAGTTTCTGTGATCGATGAGCTAAAAAAGAGTAATATATAAACATGTTCCCACACCACACTCAGCAGTTGGGGCACTTATATCACATAACCTGTATAATTTATTTTCTTTCATGAAATGTTTACATAGCATAAAATTAAATAAACAATTAATGGTTACAAAGGTTAAAACAAAAGGGTTGGGATTTTTTTAACTTTAAACCAAGTAGACAATAAAGTGGTAGGGTAGTAACGGAATATGGTCCTGGAGTAAAATTAGGTATTTTTGTCAAATTACAGAAACACTTTTATTAAATAGAATTCAGTAAGGAGGGGGCTTATGTAATTTCCTGATCTCTAAGAGCTAATACTCTAATAATTATATTCTTAATAATTTTTTTTTTTAAATAATAGATTCCCATGAAGAGAGATCTTTAGATTACGGGGTCACTACTATAGCAAGGCACTTATGGATTAGCAGGAGTTTGGAGGACAAATATGTTTAACATCTTGTAGATATCAGTCGGCAGTTAGTCACACAGCTAAAAACATTTCTTTGTTTATTAATAAATAAAATACTGAAAGTTTCAATTTATATGAATTAATAAATAAAATACTGAAAGTTTCAATTTATATGAAAGTAAGCTACTCAATATAAAACTGATTTTAAAAATAGATAAATAATGAATGTCATGTATTAGCATCCATTTTAAGCAGTGGTTTCCAACCTTTACGCTACTACGCCTCCCCGAAAGAAAACATTTTTTTGGACGCCTCCCCATTTTATTATTATTTTAATATACATGTACATATACATTATATATGTATATAATAAATATATAAATAATATAAAATAAATTTTATGTTACGATATTAAGTTACATTTATTTGTACATAGTATGGTATATGTTTTTATTTAAAATTTTTGGCGCCTCCCAGGTAGGAAACCGCTGATTTTAAGTAAACAGGTGTAGGTTATCTACAAGTTACTGCCCTATTACACTAAGAATTTTGTTTTGTGAGATTATTATTAATGGAAATCATTGGGCACACGAGAATGGAATCCAAGATTCCAGGATAATCAAGATTATTGAGACTAACGCCTTAAATTATTTGGCTACAATGAGGACATTTAAACAATGAGAATAAACAAAACATATCTTTCTTTCAACTAAAACATATTTTTTTTAAAACTTTTATTTTAATTTTTTAGAATTATTATTTTTCCCTGGCAGGTCATCAGAGATTATTAAAAGTAGGTTTAATATTCACTTCAGATGAGAAATTAGCACTGATGTTCAACTGAACTGAAGGAAGGGCTAAAAAACGGCTACAGATTTACCATTAAGATGTTTAATAGAACTTTTATCAAAATTTAGACAACGTTAATAAGCAAAAACGGAATTGGAGAATGTCTAAGAGGGAGAATAAGTTACTTGACCTATAAGCCCTTATCAAAAGATAAGGTTCTGATATATCTTGTCACCTATTCGGTATTCTACTAATTATTTCTTTATGATTGATACACCAAATTTAAGGTAAACTAAAAGAATATTGTATCATCAGTATAAATGGGGTTGTTTCTATAAATGAAAAGTTGATAATTCCATGTAAACGAACAAAGCAAGCAAGTATCCCGCTGTCACCTGAATGAAACTGTCTAGTATTGAAGACATCAGGAAGAATTGAAAGAAACTACTTCAGATCAGACTTGATATAGATCCATCCCTCAGTACCTGAATAAGCCGACAAATGACAGGCAATAACTAGCAACTGTGTATTCCAAGTAAAACTTAAAATATATCTGCTGTGAAAAATAATATGAAAATCAACATAATAGAATACAGAATTAAGAAATAAAAATAAAATCTCTGTCTAATATGCTGTATAAACATTTTATGCCAAAAATAAACAGTTATATAAGATCTCCGTTATAACCTATTTAAAGTCATAGATAACTTAACTATGTACATTAATAGGGTTAATTGAGAAAATAACATGGTTCTACTATAAATTGGTGAGGGCAGCAAATTGAGTGATACTTAAATCACATTAACACAAAACAAATTACTAACCTTCCTCTGCATGCAAATCATTTTGATGACTTCTGGAATGAGTGCGATAATTTTAAGTACTAATTTGTCATTCAGGCGTGATAATTCTGGGATGGGAAAGGTCGAGGTGCGGGTATGAAACAGAAAAAAGTCGTTAAATGCTGGAGGAAATAGGAATATAAATAGGTTTTCACAATTGGGCAAATCACTTATTATATTTCGAACTTACTTCATAGCACTATGATTTTATCAATTACAATAACTTACCTGAGAATGATCGTCATAATCTTTATTATATAGATCCATCACGTCTTTGTCCGCCATTACCGGTAATGTGTAAGGGGATGACTGAAAACAATAACCCTAATTCTACAGAATTTTTGCTATTAATGAAACAAAACATTAAAGGGAGTCGTTAAACTAGTAAATCAGCAAGTTTTATGACTCTTATCTATATCAAATGGGAATTCCGAGCTAGGCCAATTCACAAAAAGATGCCAACGATGTACACTTTAGCTTTAAGCAGTAGACAAGGCACAGAACAACATGAGCATGTTATCAGTGTTGTTCCATTGAATAATCTCATAATATTTTTTATATATAGAAAAAAAAGTAATAACACTAGAAAATTATTGATTGAGAAATAAATGTTTAATTTTACATTTTGTATTTATGAAACTTAAGAAGTAGATATTTATTTTACACATAAATAAAATATGTGATTTATAAATTGAAATACATTAATCAAAATAATTTGAAAAAAATTAAATTCAATACAGGTAAATAAAATTAGGACTTCTACTATCCGCGCCCCAATACTAGAATGCTATGATAGGATATTTAACAGGAAGTCCGTCACGCAGGGGCTGCGTAAACTAAGCAGATTTCCCACGTAAAGTTATACAATAGAGAAATATACATACGAGTGCCGATCTGTTATGGAAACGGCCGAACTAGCTTTCCTAGAAGGCGGGAATCATAGCACGTCCGTTACATTTATTAAAAATGAAAATATCTCGGTTAATATTCAAGATAGAGAATAAATGTATATAACAATATTTATTGTAAATTTAATTTGCAATAAGATTGGTTCTATACAATTTAGTGATCCGACTTATAGTAACGGAAATATTTTGAATTTTCAAAATTCTCCCCCGCTAACCCCCCCCCCTCCCATGGTCCGATTTCAGCCGTTAACGAACTTGATCTTTCTTTTTAAATAAAACGACTAAATATCGAGTTTGGTAACGATTAAACAAAAATTGTGACCGCTAGAGCGGAAACAGACAAATATATATATATATATATATATATATATATATATATATATATATATATACAGTTTTGAACGGACCTCATTTTCGTCATCTCCTAGGTAGGATCGATGGACATTTGAAGAAAAAAAATCGAAAATTACGTCATGAGTACAACCTCAATAGCTGATTTCCCTTAAGTCAAATCTGCTAAAATGCGACCGCTAGAGCGTTAACAGACAAATAAAAATATATATATATATATAAATATATATATATATATATATATATATATATATATAATTTTGAACGGAACTCATTTTCGTCATCTTCTGGGTAGGATCGAAGGACATTTGAGGAAATTTTTCAATCTATGAAGCAAGTAATTTGCATAGAAATATATATGCTACACAATTCTTTCCAATTTGAACTACCAGGTACCTCACCTGGATAAATTAATTCAAATCTATGTTAATATTTTATCCTTAATAATTTAAATGTATATTATTTTTTAACACCAGTAATACATTGTAACAAGTAAAGTATACTGTCCACCCCCTTCTTTTCTTCTAAACATTAATTCATGAGAAACTCCAGTTTGGCCTTAAGTGTATTTAATACTTTATTTAATTAAAATGTGAAAATTATTCGAACAAACATTTTAGTATTGTGAAGACAATGTAATCAGATTTGTTAATATAATTTAATGTGTTACAGGATCAAGATCCTAAATAAGTAGTAGGTTGGCAGCGCTGAGGCTAGAAAGGTGTCGAGCTACTTCCTTTGTCCTATCAGTTCTGCCGCTTGCCTCCCGACCTCATATTGGTCTATGTTTACATGTTACTTGATGCTTATACTTTTAGCAATGTAGTGTTATTCTCAGGAATTATCATAAATGAGGAATTTAAAAGTTTGAACGCTAGGGAGGTGCACCCAATATTTACTGCTATTTATTAACTCTGCTCCGTTAATATATGATATACTTTACTGAACACACTATGTACCAATATGAATATACAGTTTACAATCGAGACTTACAAAAGAGTATTTTTAATAGCGGTTACTACGTACCTAAAACAGCTGTCACCGTTGGGCTTTGTACTGCTCAAGGGAAAGGAACTTTAATTCATACAAGGTTTGGAATATAGAATACTTTCTATGATTATGAATTATATGGTCCATTACATTATAAAAAAAAAACAAAAATAAAAACTACATGCGCAGGAGGCGGTAAATATAAAAATATTGAGAACAGTGAAGCCTTACATAACATATATATTGTATTATTAACAAATCCACAGCAACGACGGCTATAAACCATAAACACAGGGACGGAGAAATGTCAAAATATTGTCCAAAGTAAAGCATTGCCAAAAAAATACCATCATTATTCAGCCTCAAATGAATTCCCGGGCGAAGCCTGGTAACTTAGCTAGTATATACGTGTAATTTTGAATGGACCTCATTTTCGTCATCTCCTAGGTAGGATCGATGGACATTTGAAGAAAAAAACTTTCAAAAATCGCGTTATGACTACAACCTGAATAGCTGATTTTCCTTAAGGTAAATCTTGTAAAACATCATAGCTGATTGCTCAAAATTATTTTATGGAAAAAGGCGGTAGAAACACTTAAAACAAGAAACAGCTGTTCAATGTCGGTAAACCTTCACTACACGAAGCTTAACAAAAAGAAACGCTGCAAACTAGACGGTTATCCGTTTACATTAGTGCTATGCTATAATGTTCCTGGATAGGATCTATGAGCATTCGAAATTTTTAGAAAATTGCGTCATGAGTACAACCTTAATATCTATTTTGCGTCAAGGGAAATCTGCTAATACTAAATATACACTTGCCTCTCTTCCCAGGAAGCTTTCTAAAACCTGTCTTGGTTCTGTTTTCAAGGCTCAAGACTTCTCGCCTGACCAATAAGATTTCTGATTCTCTTTTCCTCCTACAATTTGGATGTTTCTTTTACTTTTTCTCTCGCTCTCTGTTATGTGGATGACTCATTTCTAGAGATGGAAGAATCTAGAAAACCTTGTAGGGCACATTACAAATACGTTATTTGTGAGGACCTTACCTCTATAAGAATAATGGTACTGAGATTTTGAAGACGAAAAGTCTGTCAGGCAGGGAGTGAATAAATAAAGCAAAGTTTTAGCAGATTTCCCTTAAGGGAAATCAGCTATTGAGGTTGTACTCATGACGCGATTTTCGAAATTTTTCTTCAAATGTCCATCAATCCTACCCAGGAAATGACGAAAATGAGGTCCGTTCAAAACTGCATATCTATCTATCTATCTATATATATATAAAATTGTAACCTCTGTCTGTACATTGATTTTTTTCGCGAAATTTCACGATAACTTTTCGTTTCACATGTCATAGACACCATAACTGCATTTTGTTTCTTTCGTGTCTGTTTGTTTGTTTGTTTGTTTGTTACCTTTTCACGCATAAACGGCTGAACCGAATTTTATGAAACTTGGTATGTATATTACTACTAGCCCAACTTAGACTTTAGGCTATATTAATATTCTCTAAGACTAACAGGAGTGGGGGTTATAAGGGAGGCCTGAAATAAAAAATAGCGATATTTCGTTTCCTATTGGTTTTTCTTCAAATATGAACATAACCAAAGTTGGTTATTTTGTTATTTAAAGTAACTTTTTTTATATAAACTTTTGTCGTATACGGAAGTATAAATGTGTTATACGCTAAAAACTATACCGGGAGTCAACAATTTTATTTGGCACAAAAGACTCAACCGAACTAAATAAAACTCGGTATGTGAATTAGTACTAACGCCTTTACTTATAATAAGCCATACCAACATTTCTAGGGACGGGCAGAAGTGGGGGTTATAAGGGAGGCCTGAAATTAAAAATAGCGATATTTCGTTTCCTATTGGTTTTTCGGCAAATATGTACATAACAAAAGTTGTTTATTTTGTTATTTAGAGTAACTTTTCCGAAGTATAAATGCGTTATTAGCTAAAAATTACAGTGGGAGTCCACAATTTTATTTGGCACATAAGACTCAACCGAACTAAATAAAACTCCCTAAGTCTATTAGCACTAATGCCTTCATTATAACAAGCCATACTAACACTTCTAGGGACGGGCAGGAGTGGGGGTTATAAGGGAGGCCTGAAATTAAAAATAGTGATATTTCGTCTCCTATTGGGGTTTCGGCAAATATGCACATAACAAAAGTTGTTTATTTTGTTATTTAGAGAAATTTGCTCAACATTTCTTTTCAATATGAACTACCAGGTACCTCACCTGGAAAAATTAATTCAAATGTTCGTTAATATTTTTTCATTAATAATTCAAATCTATGCATAATGCACAGGAAACGGGAAATATGACAATATGCAGGACAGTGAAGTCTTACATAACAAATTAATTTTATTATTAACAAATCCACAGAAACGACGGGTATTTAAACTAAACACTGGGACGGGTAAATGTCATAATATTGTGCAAAGTAAAGCCTTGCCAAAAAAAATACCATCACCATTAAGCCTCATATGAATTCCCGAGCGAAGCCGGGTATCTGAGCTAGTATATATATAAAATTGTAACCTCTGTCTGTACATTGATTTTTTTCGCGAAATTTCACGATAACTTTTCGTTTCACATGTCATAGACACCATAACTGCATTTTGTTTCTTTGGTGTCTGTTTGTTTGTTTGTTTATTTGTTTGTTTGTTTGTTACCTTTTCACGCATAAACGGCTGAACCGAATTTTATGAAACTTGGTATGTATATTACAACTAACCCAACTTAGACTTTAGGCTATATTAATATCCTCTGAGACAAACAGGAGTGGGGGTTATAAGGGAGGCCTGAAATTAAAAATAGCGATATTTCGTTTCCTATTGCTTTTTCAGCAAATATGCCTAGAAAAAAAGTTGTTTATTTTGTAATTTAGAGTAACTTTTGTTATATACACTTTTGCCGTATACGGAAGTATAAATGAGTTATACGCTAAAAACTATAGCGGAAGTCAACAATTTTACTTGGCACAAAAGACTCAACCTAACTAAACCAAACTCGGTATGTGTATTAGTATTAACGATTTCCTTATAATAACCCATACTAACATTTCTAGGGACGGGCAGGAGTGGGGGTTATAAAGGAGGCCTGAAATTAAAAATAGCGATATTTCGTTTCCTATTGCTTTTTCAGCAAATATGCACATAACAAAAGTTGTTTATTTTGTTATTTAGAGTAACTTTTGTTATATACACTTTTGCCGTATACGGAAGTATAAATGAGTTATACGCTAAAAACTATAGCGGGAGTCAACAATTTTATTTGGCACAAAAGGCTAAACCTAACTAAACAAAACTCGGTATGTGAATTAGCACTAACGATTTCCTTATAATAACCCATACTAACATTTCTAGGGACGGGCAGGAGTGGGGGTTATAAAGGAGGCCTGAATTTACAAATTTTTTTATTAACAAATCCACAGAAACGACGGGTATTAGCCCTAAACACTGGGACGGGTAAATGTTGTGTAAAGGAAAGCCTTGCCAAAAAAATACAATCACCATTCGGCTCATGACGTAATTTTCGGGCAAATGTCCATCGATCCTACCTAGGTATCTATATATTTGACTGTTACCGCTCTAGCGGTCGCAATTTTTGTTTGATCGTCACCAAACTTCATATTTAATCGTTTTATGTAAAAAGAAAGATCAAGTTCGTTAATGGCTGAAATCGGACCAGTGGGAGGGGGGGGGTTTAGAGGGGAGGATTTTTGAAAATTCGAAATATCTCCGTTAATATACGTTGGATCAAAACATTGTATAGAATCAATCTTATTGCAAATTACATTTACTATAAATATTGTTCTATACATTTATTCTGTATCTTGAATATTAACCCAGATATTTGCATTTGTATTGTGTGTGCGATCGACAGGAGTGGGCTATGCGAGAGCTCTGGCGGCCGTTGCCGTAACTATTCGTCCCTCGGGTATAGGTTTAGAGATTCCTCACTACTGCCGCTATTAGGCAGATTTCTCTATTGTAATACTTCGCGTGGGAAATCTGCTTAGTTTACGCAGCCCCTGCGTGACGGACTTTTAATACACTAAAATGCCATGTTGACAATCTCATCTCACTTTCTATTCTCTATTTCTTCCGTAGGAAGAAAGCTATGCAAGCTGCAATTAAAAAAGTCCGTCACGCAGGGGCTGCGTAAACTAAGCAGATTTCCCCCGTGAAGTTTTACAATAGAGAAATCTGCACACTGGTAACACAATACCACCGTGATTAGATAATGAGAAATCTTTCAGTTAATTAAAATAAATTCCCAACTGAAACGGCTTCTGAATTGTAAGTATAATTTATATTTTAATAACTCAAATTTTAGTAGTCCAAGAACTAAAGAATGGGGGGGGGGGACGGATGAACAGAACGTATCTGCATAAATCTCACAAAGTAAAGAAGGTAAGGTAAGGTTAGAAACGACAGGTTAGAAGAAGCTTCCGCCTGAGCCGAGAAATGACGAAGATGGCCGACATAATCCGAACCACAGACTTCATAAAAATGCAAATATCTCGGTTAATATTCAAGATAGAGAATAAATGTTTATAACAATATTTATAGTAAATTTAATTTGCAATAAGATTGGTTCTATACAATTTTTCGATCCGATGCATAATAACGGAGATATTTTGAATTTTCGAAAATCCCCCTCTTAACCCCCCCCCCCTCCCACTTGTCCGATTTCAGCCATTAACGAACTTAATCTGTCTTTTTACATAAAACGGTTAAATATCGAGTTTCGTAACGATCAAACAAAAATTGCGACCACTAGAGCGTTAACAGACATATATATATATATATATATATATATATATATATATATATATATATATAATTTTGAACGGACCTCATTTTCGTCATCTCCTGGGTAGGATCGATGGACATTTGAAGAAAATTTTCGAAAATCGCGTCATGACTACGACCTCAATAGCTGATTTCCCTTAAGGGAAATCTGCTAAAATATCTCACTTTGCCTGAGCAATTAATAAGATTGTCACAAAAAAAGTCCGTCACGTAGGGGCTGCGTAAACTAAGCAGATTTCCCCTGTGAAGTTTTACAATAGAGAAATCTGCATACTGGTAACACAATACCACCGTGATTAGATATAGAGAAATCTTTCAGTTAATTAAAATAAATACCCAACTGAAACGGCTTCTGAATTGTAAGAATAATTTATATTTTAATAACTCAAATTTCAGTAGTCCAAGAACTAAAGAAGGGGGGGGGGTGGCGGATGAACAAAACGTATTTGCATAAATCTCACAAAGTAAGGAAGGTAAGGTAAGGTTAAAAACGCCAGGTTAGAAGAAGCTCCGCCTGAGCCGAGAAATGACGAAGATGGCCGACATAATCCGAACTATACCCCACCACAGACTTCATAAAAATGCAAATATCTCGGTTAATATTAAAGATAGAGAATAAATGTATATAACAATATTTATAGTAAATTTAATTTGCAATAAGATTGATTTTATACAATTTTTCGATCCGATGCATAATAACGGAGATATTTTAAATTTTCGAAAATCCCCCCTCTAAACCCCCCCCCCCCTCCCTCTGCTCCGATTTTAGCCATTAACGAACTTGATCTGTCTTTTTACATAAAACGGTTAAATATCGAGTTTCGTAACGATAACACAAAAATTGCGACCGCTAGAGCGTTAACAGACAAATATATATATATATATATACTATACAATTTTATATATATATAGATATATATATATATATATACTAGGATATATATATATATAATTTTGAAACGGACCTCATTTTCGTCATCTCCTGGGTAGGATCGATGGACATTTGAAGAAAATTTTCGAAAATCGCGTCATGAGTACGACCTCAATAGCTGATTTCCCTTAAGGGAAATCTGCTAGTATAAGCTGTAGGCATTTCGTCCAATATAATTTCTTCTAAAATCTAAGTCACGGAAATCACGGATCTTATTGATCTCCACATTTGTCTGGTAACAGGAGTACCTCAAGGTGGAATATGTTGTTTAATTCGATCCATGTAATAAACAACGTCTTATCAGCAGATTTCCTTCCAGTATTATTAGCAGATTTCCCTTCAGGGAAATCAGCTATTGAGGTTGTACTCATGACGGAATTTTCGACATTTTTCTTCAAATGTCCATCGATCCTACTTAGTAGATGACGAAAATGAGGTCCGTTCAAAACTGTATATATATATATATATATATATATATATATATATATATATATATATATATATATATCTATATCTATCTTTCTATCTATATATTTGTCTGTTACCGCTCTAGCGGTCGCAATTTTTGTTTGATCGTTACGAAACTCGAAATTTAGTCGTTTTATGTAAAAATAAAGATCAAGTTCGTTAACGGCTGAAATCGGACCAGTGGGAGGGGGGGTTTAGAGGGGAGGATTTTCGAAAAATCTAAATATCTCCGTTACTATACGTCGGATCGAAAAATTGTATAGAATCAATCTTATTGCAAATTACATTTACTATAAATATTGTTCTATGCATATTTTCCGTATAATGAGTATTAACCGAGATATTTGTATTTTTTGTAATGAGTTCCGCTTTCAGTAAACCCCTACTCCTACTAGGGACATATTAATACTAAGCTGATATCTAATGAACCACCTCATTATTAGGTTAAATACAAAATATTGTTTTCAACAAAGCTTTATTTTACGAGGTACAAACAAATGTTCTGTTAAACCCCCCCCCCCCCCTCCTTTTTTTTTCTTGGACTACAAAAATCTGAGTGATTGACATAGAAATTAGTTTGATTCATTTCAAATTACTCCACTAACTATAATAAATAGTTTCCAATAAAATTAATATTTTATATTCAGATATATTTCTTTAATTGTTTGTTTTTCCGGTCAATCTATCGATACTGCGCTACAAGGTTGGCTAACCTGTTTGTTTACAATCCAGCCGTATTACGGTGTAGGTTACGTTCTATTATTAATTACAGTACTAGATATAATAAATAGTTATATGAATAAAATTTATAACTTATATTCAAATATATTTCCGTAATTGCTTTTATTTCCTGTAAAAGCTGGCTAACCTGATTGTTTAGAACTCAGGCTGTTTGCTATCAGGAAGGTTCTTACCATATGACTGGCCCTTTATTTGTTTACTTAATATTCACAGCAGTATTAAGTCTTACAAATAATAGATATTCTGTGGTACTAATTCGTGTTGGTGTAATAAGTGTTCAGAGCGCTGCTATCATTAACGGTAAGTCCATCTTTTGTGTTCTTGTTGTTTTTTGAGATTGAATTGTTTTTAATTTAATCTCGGAGCCTAACGGACGAGAGTTACTTTCCCGCCAAAAGCTAGTTCGGCCGTTTCTTTGACTGGCTCGGCTCTCGTGAAATTTCTCTATTGTAAAACTTCATGTGGGAAATCTGCTTAGTTTACGCAGCCCCTGCGTGACGGACTTTTAGCTATTGAGACTGCGCTCACGACGCGATATTCGAAAAGTCCATCACGCAGGGGCTGCGTTAACTAAGCAGATTTCTCACATGCGTCACGTATTTGCATTTATCTCAAACGTAAAAGTTCAATGAAAACTAAAATTTGGAATTTTGACGTCAAATAAAGTGCTTCATACAATAACAGCTTATTGGTAATGTGACATGAGTAGGAGTGAGGTTTACTGAAGGCCGAAAACTAAAAAATGAAAATATCTTGGCTAATAATCAAGATATTGAAAAAAAGTCCTTAACAACATTTGTAGAACATTACATTTTAAATAAGATAGATTCTATACGATTTTCCGACTTGACGCATAACCCTTCTCTCTAACCCCCCCCCCTCTCACTTGTTTGATTTCAGCCATTAACGAACTTAATATTTCTTTTTACATAAAACGATTAAATATCGAGTTTGATAACGTTCAAACATAAATTGCGACAGCTAGAGCGTTAACAGAATATATATATATATATATATATATATATATATATATATATATATATATATATATAATTTTGAACATCATTTTCGTCATCTCCTGGGTTGGATCGATGGACATTTGGTTTAAAAAAATGTAAAATCATAGAAAATCCTCCAAATCATATTTACCTTGGAATATAAATCCATTATTTGTCCAATATACATACATCTGTAAATATCAGGACGAGAAACTTTATTGTAGTTTAAAAAGTCCGTCACGCAGGTCCCACGTGAAGGTTTACAATAGAGAAATCTGCCTAATAATAACAGTAGTGGAAGGTATCTCTAGACCTATTCAAGAGGGAGGAATAGTTACCAAACGGCCGCCAGAGCTCTCGGCGGATAGTGCCGACCACACTCACAATACAAATGCAAATATCTCGGTTAATATTCAAGATACAGAATAAATGTATAGAACAATATTTATAGTAAATTTAATTTGCAATAAGATTGATTCTATACACTTTTTCGATCCGATGCATAGTAACGGAGATATTTCGAATTTTTAAAAATCCCCCCCCCTAAACCCCCCCTCCCACTAGTCCGATTTCAGCCATTAACGAACTTGATCTTTCTTTTTACATAAAACGCTTTAATATGAAGTTTGGTAACGATCAAACAAAAATTGCGACCACTAGAGCGTTAACAGACAAATATATATATATATATATATATATATATATATATATATATATATATATATATATATATATATATAATTTTGAACGGACCTCATTTTCGTCATCTCCAGGGTAGGATCGATGGACATTTGAGGAAATTTTTCAAAACTCGCGTCATGAGTACGACCTGAACAGCTGATTTCCCTTAAGGGAAATCTGCTAAAACGATTTAATATGTCTACATTGATTGTATTGTTTATTCTATTGTTGATAGATAACCACTATCAGTTTACATTGTACTGCAATTGTCCATTTCTGATTGTTTATCTGCAGATAATTTTGCCACGGTAAAAGGGAATAGTTATTTTCATCACTAGTACGCAAAGTGTATCTTTTCTGTACGAGGTCGAGTTTCACGTACGAGGCGAAGCCGAGTTCGGGAATAAGACCGAGTACAGAAAAGATACACTTTGCGTACGTATGTTGAAAATGACTTTTCATTATACTGTACCTATTCTAAAAAGGAAATAAGGTAAATATTTTAATATTTTTATTCTTATAAAAAAATCAGAAGATAAAGATATGAATTCTAAAATATGAAACATATGTTTATTAAACTGCAAAGGTTATTCAACAGATAAATAGAATAGGCAATAGACCCATTCACAGAAGTTACTATACTCAGCTTCATACTTATGACCGGATTTCTTCGGAATTAATTCCCTAACAGCTATGTTTGCTTCATTTAAAATATCTTCCGGAATATTTGAACACGCACTATGATTAAACATTGTTTTGATTTAATAAATACAGGTTAAGTAAGTATGCAATATACAATGAATGATAGTATAATGAGGAATATTCCAATAACAGCTGTTACTTTTCTGTACTAGTAAAGAAAAGTATCACTTTGCGTACTCAAACGATACACTGAAAACACATGTTATTTTAACAGTATAATGAAAACATTATTTATTCCGTTTTATGTTATTTTATGAAGTAATGTTCTTATCCTTAAGGGAATCAGTCATTTAAGGTGTACTCAGTACCTAGCAGTATGCAAAAATGACGTTTAAATGTGTGTGCGTGTATGTAGTTGAGTGCCCGTAATTTTTATTTGATCGCTACCAAACTTGATACTTAATCGGTTTGTGTGCAACTAAGCAGCAAATTGATTTATGGTGAAAAGAAAGAAAGAAGAGGTGATTTGGAGAAGGGGAAAAATTAAAATTCTTAAATATCACCTTTGTAATGAGTGGTATAGACAAGATACGCTTAGTGGTTTTGGAACTTTCCACTTTTGAACTTTCATTCTCAATACTTTTCGCCAGGCTGGAGCAATGTGGACTGCTGTGAATGTGGAAATAATGAAAACTGTCTTTCCAGAAGTTCAAACTCACTGAATATCTGATGGACTAGCAGTTTCCCCGTAAGGCAAATATGCTATATAGCTCTTGATGGTAGTCGAACTATTCTTCTATAGAGATGACAACAATTTTATTGAAATCATTAAAATTTATATATATATGTAAATTTATATTTGAATATATATATATATATATATATATATATATATATATATATATATATATATATCGATAAGAATCGTCAATCACCATTTATACAAAAAATAAAGATGATAAAGTTAAGCTCCACTCTCACCTGAGATACCCCCCTAATCTGCACGCATTCAATTTATTCCAAATTTTCATTTAAAATTTAAACAAAATGTAAAAAACCAACCATCATTACCAAGAAATTGGCAGATTAGGAGGCTGACCACACAGGTACCCTCAGAAAGAGGGCAGCTTATTTTGTTTGTTTATATATATATATATATATATATATATATATATATATATAAAATTGTAACCTCTGTCTGTACATTGATTTTTTTCGCTAAATTTCACGATAACTTTTCGTTTCACATGTCATAGACACCATAACTGCATTTTGTTTCTTTCGTGTATGTTTGTTTGTTTGTTACCTTTTCACGCATAAACGGCTGAACCGAATTTTATGAAACTTGGTATGTATATTACTACTAACCCAACTTAGACTTTAGGCTATGTTAATATTCTCTGAGACGAACAGGAGTGGGGGTTATAAGGAAAGCCTGAAATTAAAAATAGCGATATATCGTTTCCTATTGCATTTTCGGCATTTATGTACATAACAAAAGTTGTTTAATTTGTTATTTAGAGTAACTTTTGTTATATACTCTTTTGTTGGATACCTAAGTATAAAGGCGTTATACGCTAAAAATGATAGCGGAAGTCAACAATTTTATTTGGCACAAAAGACTCAACCGAACTAAACCAAACTCGGTATGTGAATTAGCACTAACGTCTTCCTTATAATAAGCCATACTAACATTTCTAGGGACGGGCAGGAGTAGGGGTTATAAGGGAGGCCGGAAATTAAAAATAGTGATATTTTGTTTCCTATTGGGGTTTTGACAAATATGCACATAACAAAAGTTGTTAATTTTGTTATTTACAGAAACTTTTGTCATATACACTTGTCGTATACCTAATTATAAAGGCGTTATACGCCAAAAAGTGATAGCAGAAGTCAACAATTTTATTTGGCACAAAAGACTCAACCGAACTAAACCAAACTCGGTATGTGAATTAGCACTAACGTCTTCCTTATAATAAGCCATACTAACATTTCTAGGGACGGGCAGGAGTGGGGGTTATAAGTGAGGCCTGAAATTAAAAATAGTGATATTTCGTTTCCTATTGGGGTTTCGGCAAATATGCACATAAGAAAGTTGTTTATTTTATTATTTAGAGAAATTTGCTCAACAATTCTTTGGAACTACCAGGTAACTCACCGGGAAAAATTAATTCAAATGTATGTTAATATTTTGTGCTTAATAATTCAAATCTATGCATAATGCACAGGAAACGGGAAATATGGAGTCCAGTGAAGTCTTACATAAAAAAATAATTTTATTATTAACAAATCCACAGAAACGACGGGTATTTAAACTAAACACTGGGACGGGTAAATGCCAAAATATTGTGCAAAGTAAAGCCTTGCCAAAAAAATACCATCACCATTCAGCCTCAAATGAATTCCCGAGCGAAGCCGGGTATCTGAGCTAGTATATATATATATATATATATATATATATATATATATATATATATATATATATATATATATGCCTATCACAGGTATGAGCAACCTTTGACAAGTGCGGCCCAAACTTAGTCCTTAATTGCCCCGAAACTCAAAAAATGACTTGAAATGCAAAATTTTCTTAAAACCTCATTTATTGCGTTCCTAATAAATAGAATATATAGGGTTTTACTTATTTTTTTTTCTGAACAAAAATATTGCATGGTGTCTTTAAGTACACTTTGGCCAGTTACCCTCAAACAACAGTGGTGTCTAAGTACACTCTGGCCAATCAACGTTACACTCTGGCCAATAACCGTAAGTCAATGGGGGTGTCTGTAAGTTATGTTAAAAAACTGACATAGTTTCTAAAAATGTAATTAAATAATTTATTAGATAATAAAAGAAACATAATGGAAATAAAAAATAAGTACATAGTAAAAAAATATAAATCCATGAAAAATAACATTAAACCTTCCCTTGCCCATGAAATTCAAGAAAACAGGGCCTTTAACGAGTATTACAAAGTTTCACATTACATTTTCGGCATAAAACAACCCTTTGATTTTGGTGATACAGTCTACACTTTTCTTTTCTAGTGAATCCTCTGCAATGTGTATTCGAAATTGCTTTAAAGTCAATTTTTTAAGTGACCAAATTGAAACATATTCAACAGGTTGTTTTTACACCTTTGTTGTCATACCATTTAATCATGCTGATACACTTTTTGTTATCAACGAATTCTTTATAATATCCTTATCCCTCTTTCATCCTCAATATTGAAATGTTCCTATACTTCATTTATTTCAATTTGAAAATTCCCTTCATCCATTTTGGAGCATTTGTGTACATTTTCTCCTTCATTGTCGCTTTCTTCTCCATCAGAAGTGGCACTAAATTTTGGCAGCAAAGCTAAAATCTTTTCAACTCGACTTTTATATCAATTAAAATGGCGAAAGTAAGAAATAATATAAAATCATGTACCTTGGGCAACTTTGTTGCCATTAGGCCAGGGTGAACTTAAGTACACCATCATTAAAATCCATGCTAAAACTCTATTTCTCTCCAGAAGAGAAAATTAAGCACACAGGAACTTAAATACAATGCTTTAAAACTAATTCACCTATTTTGGTTCATATTTAAATCGAATAGCATATATTTTAATAAATTAGAAACTTCCCTGGTAACTAGCGTGGAATACGGTGGTAAACAAAGGTGATTTCCCTCAGTATATGGTTATTAATTAGCTCCAAAAACAATAAATCGACTTTTGTGGCATATGCTCATGCTTCGGAGGTTACAGGGGTGTGGACTGTGGCCCAAAAGGGGTAAGAATAGAAGCAGTTGCTCCCTGGCTCTGTTAAATATGAACGGTGTCTTTCGAGAAGCCTTGGCCAGTTAAGGGTTAAGTGTGCAAATATGTTCGCGGTCTGCTTTTAAAAGTAGTGCATTTTAAAGGAGTGTTCATAATTTTTAACGATTGATATCAGACATGAAATTATTCGACAATGTAATTATAATACAATTTATTAAAAGAACAAAATGGAATGAAAAAAATAGGTACACCATTATAATTGAATCGTAACATTTGGAATTATTACGGACAACGTAAGTTAATATTCTGAGTTGGTATTCTGGCAGGTGGAAATGACTTCTAATGTATGTAGGATGAAAAAGTTATTGGCTGCGCTTCCACTATAATTAATGGCTACACCGAAATCAATGAGACACTTGAGCTTGAATTTGGGAAACTAATCCATCGATGTTTGGATTAGTTCCACTTATACAAAGACGAAAAGAATTTTCCAAATTATCGTCAATTAGCCTTGAACGACGTGTTTGATTTATTAACTTTCATCATTGAAAAGAACTGTTCGCATTTATAAGTACTGAAAAACGCACAAAACTCTCTTCATCTTCCTCATTTGGAGTAAGTAGTGTAATATTTTTGTTTAATTGGGTTTTTCAAAATGTCTCGCGGGCCAGATCAAACCTTACCGTGGGCCGGCTGTTGCCCACGTATTGTCTATCGGGTGGTGTATTTTATAGATGTATGACATTTATTATGTTCTTTTAAGTATATATATTTATATATAGTTACATCCGATCTCATTTGGATTATGGAAGTATAACATACTCGTCTGCCAAGCCCAATACACTCAAAATGCTCAACACAATTCAAAATACAGGTATTCGATTAGGAATAGGCGCCTTCAGGTCCAGCCATATTGAAAGTATTCTTGTTGAAGCTGATGAACCAGCATTACAAAGCAGAAGACTGCTATTAATGGCAATGTGTTATAACAGAATCCAAGTGTTCCCTGAGGGATGTTGCAAGGATGAAATTTTGCAAAACTCATTCATTGCACTATATGAAAACTAACCCTCACACATCCGCCCTTTCTCTATCAGATATAATGAATGCGAAGGTCTATTTGGTATCCTAAGTGTGAATATATTCCCTCTAAGGATACCTAAAACACCTCCTTGGCTTATTAAGTACGTTGTAGATCTATCGTTAACCAAGTTTAAAAAATCAGACACATTATCTACACTATTCTACAAAAATCACTTCAAAATGTTTTTAGCAAAGAAAAACTTCCATTCTGTTTGGTATACTGACGGATCCAAGAGCGATGACAAAGTCGGATCTGCAGCAGTCACAGAAACAGAAATGCTTTCAGAAAAGTTGCCATCCCACTATAGCATACTTGGAGCTGAACTCCACGCAATTTGGTTGGCACTTAAAAACATGACACCTACATCATCACAGCCCAAACACACACACTAATTTGTTCAGATTCACTAAGCTCATTCATTATTAACCCTCCGAGACATTTACATCACTCACTCAATAGCACTAAACCTAACAGAAGAAATTATAAATAAAAAAAATTAATTATTAATAATTAATTATTAATTAATAAATAAAAAAAATAAAATAATAATATAAATCTACTAGTATATAGGAATAACATATTTTTTTTTATTAAAACCATTTTAAATTATTGTCCTTATTACTAGTCTAATGTTTATATATGTTTGCTTATGTCTTATGTTTATTAATTGTCTTTATTACTAATATTTAATGATTATTTGTTGTATTTAATTTTTTATTTGTTATTTCAGTTTTTGTTATTTTTCTATAATTTTGTTTTCATTTCACATTGTGAAACTTTGAGCCAAATTGCCAAGTGCGGGTGTTCCTGTATAAATAAATAAATAAAAAAGTATTTATGATCTATTCTTTTCTAACCACTGCGATGTGTTCCCTTGAAACACACTAATTTAGTAAAACGTAGTTTGACCACACATCAACTATTAATTGTACAGCTCAACAAATTAAAACACTACTTCTGTTATATTTTTCATTGCCCCATATGTTTCGTGACTCACAGACCCCTTTTCATGATCACGACTTTGACACTTTATGCATTATAATACATGTTCTACATGTTATTAGAACTTCCGGTTACCGGAGAAGGGGGGGGGGTTCTAGACAATACTCTTACTATACGAAATTTTGACGTTTCTCAACAACTGAAAACCGAAAATAAGGTCCATTCATAAGTATATATATACGGGTCTGTTGATGCTCTAGCGGTAGTGACGGGTTGTTATCAGCTTTTAGCAGATTTACCCTAAGGGAAATCAGCTATTGAGGTTTTACTCATAACGTAATTTTCGAAACATTTTCTCAAATGTTCATCGTTCCTACCCGCAGTATATATATATATATATATATATATATATATATATACTAGCTCAGACACCCGGCTTCGCCCGGGAATTGATTTGAGGCTGAATGGTGATGGTATTTTTTTGGCAAAACTTTACTTTGCACAATATTTTGTTTACCCGTCCCAGTGTTTAGGGTTAATACCCGTTGTTGGCATTTCTTAATAATAAAATTAATTTTTTATGTAAGTCTTTAATGTTCTACAAATTGCAATATTTCCCGTTCCCTGTGCATTATTCTCATAGATTTCAGTTTTTAAGGACAAAATATTAACATAGATTTGAATTAATTTTTCCAGGTGAGGTACCTCATACTCAAATTGGAATGAATTGTTGAGCATATCAATATTTCTACGCAGATTACTTGCTCCACACATTGTTCCTGGAGAAATGTATAAAACAAGTTAATCTAAATAACAAAGTAAACAACTTTTGTCATGTGCATGTTTGTCGAAAAACAAATGGACAATGAAATATCGCGAATTATTATTTCAGGCCTCCCTTATAACCCCCACTCCCGTTCTAACCTAAACATTTTAATATAGCTTATAAGCATGGAAGAATTAATGCTAATTGACATACCGAGTTTTGTTAAGTTCGGTTCAATCGTTAGCGACCAATAAAATAGTTGACTCTCGCTTTAGTTTATAGTGTATATCTCGTTTATACATTGTTAAAAGACAAAAATGAATATCAAAAAAGTTACTCTAAATAACAAAATAAACAACTTTTGTTATGTTCATATTTGCCGAAAAATGAATAGAAAACGAAATACTGCTATTTTAAATTCAGGCCTCCCTTACAACCCCCACTCCTGCCCGTCCCTAGAAATGTTGGTATGGCTTATTATAATGAAAGCGTTAGTGCTAATACACATACCGAGTTTTATTTATTTCGGTTGGGTCTTTTGTCCCAAATAAAATTGTTCACTTCTGCTATAGGTTTTAGCGTATATCTCGTTTATAACTCCGTACACGAAAAAAGTGTATTTAACACAAGTTACTCTAAATAACAAAATAAACAACTTTTCTTATGTTCATATTTGCCGAAAAACCAATAGGAAACGAAATATCGCTATTTTTAATTTCAGGCTTCCCTCATAACCCCCACTCCTGTTCGTGTTAGACGATATTAATACATCCTAAAGTCTAAGTTGGGTTAGTAGTAATATACATACCAAGTTTCATAAAATTCGGTTCAGCCGTTTATGCGTGAAAAGGTAACAAACAAACAAACAAACAAACATACACGAAAGAAACTAAATGCAGTTATGGTGTCTATGACATGTGAAACGAAAAGTTATCGTGAAATTTCGTGAAAAAAATCAATGTACAGACAGAAGTTACAATTTTATATATATATATATATCTTTATATATATTATATATATATATATATATATATATATATATATATATATATATATATATATATATATATATCAACTCAACGCTCTAGTCGTCGCAATTTTGGTTTTAACATTTCCAAACATCATATTTAAACATTTTAAGTAAAAATAAAGATCAGGTACGTCAATGGCTGAAACCCCCACTCCTACTCACGTCGTAATAACAATAAGCCTTTATATCATTAAGCACTTCATTTCAAGATCAAAGACCAAATACTGTTTTCATTGAACATTTAATTTGGGAAATACATGCAAATACTTTATGTGATGACGTCATAAATTTTTACGGAAAAGATTTTCCGTTCTTTATTAGAAAATGTTCATTTGATATATATCATATTAGATATTTTATCGTTTCATCCAACACTAATGTGTGCATTTGTAATAGTTTAAAATCGGATCTAGAAAATTAAGGGTTAGGATGAGAGGGGGGGATTCGAAAATTCAAAATATCTCCGTTATTATGAGTCGGATCGGAAAATGTTATACTTGTTAAACTATTGTCTTTCTACAATTGTTGCACTATGTGCGTTTTGTAACGCAAGTATTAAGGAAGTTATTTGTATTGTACTTCCTTGCTGTTTGCTGTCAGTATCTCCCCTTCTATTCATCAGTGTTTTACATATAAATAGAGAATATGTGGTGAGATGAGATGACAATTGTGCAATGCCATCACGTGGGAATTCTGCTTAGTTTATGCAGCACCTGACGGAACCGGACCGTGACGGAACTTTTCTTAATAAGGTGACCTTGTTGCGGTAAGCTGACCTTGGGTCAATCTTCACTTTGTTGACCAGGTAGGAGGTCATTCACATCAACATTCGGGATCTTCTTACATAATTTCAGCATTGCCTTTTGAGAAGTCCCTTTTATGTGACGAAGATCAGCTGATTAGCAGAGATTTTAGATTTCATAAGTCATAGATTAAGCACTCTAGCGGAAGATAGTCCTTGCAATGTAAATAGTAGCTGTTCTGCTTACAGTTTTAAGCTCTTGAAGAGCCACCGTTGGAGGTTTGAAACATCTATTTTTTTTTTTAAAAAACTCATTGGCCAAACGAGTGTTAACGTGAATGGCCTTCTTATGAAAAAGTTTTCTTTAAAAAAATATCTATTGGGTTTGGTCAAATAGCAATTAGCGCAAACATTCCATCACATTTTAGGGAATTTTACTCCTTAGTTACTCAATCCTTAGTAAGGATTGCTAGTTTACTAAGTATTAGTATTATCTTAGTAAGGATTCCTTACTAAGATAATACTAATACTTAGTAATCTCAACCCATAATATATTCTCTATTTCTAAGTAAAAATTCGATTTCAGCCATTAAGCAATACGATCTTTAGTGTTGAATAAAACATTGAAATGTCAAGTATGGTACAGATAAAAAAAAACATTTTGGAATTAAGAACGCAAATATTTCATTACAGAACTTATTTGAATTTTCCTCACACAGTAAAAGTTCAATGAAAACTATATCTGGTATTTAAACTTTGAATTAAGTGGTTCATGATATAACAGCTAATACTAATATGACGGTTATTGTTAATAGTTTACTGTTGGCTGAAAACTAAAAAAAAATGCAAATACCTCATTTAATATTCATGATAAAATGAAAAAAAATGAGAAAATATGTTCTCGTTAACATTGATAGACAATTAAAGTTGCAATAAGATTGGTTATATGCGTTGTTCGATCCGACGTATAATAAAGGAGATATTTCGAATTTTTTTTTAATTCTCCCTCCCCTAAAATAAATCCACTCACGAGTAGATCACAATAGCTGTTTTCCTTTCAGGAAAATCTTCTAAAAGTCTTGTCCCAGTTTGGCTAGAAAGGGTGGTATATATATACCAATATATAATATATGTGTGTGTGTGCCATTAAACGCTTTAGCGGTCGCAATTTCAGCAGATTTCCCTTAAGGGAAATGAGCTATTGAGGTCGTACTCATGACGCGAGTTTCGAAAAATTTCCTCAAATGTCCATCGATCCTACCCAGGAGATGACGAAAATAAGGTCCGTTCAAAATTATATATATATATATCTATATATATATATATATATATATATATATATATATATATATATATATATATATATATATATATATATAGTTAACGCTCTAGCGGTCGCAATTTTGGTTTGATCGTTACCAAACTCGGAATTTAATCGTTTTATGTAAAAAGAAAGATCAAGTTCGTTAATGGCTGAAATCGGACCAGTGGGAGGGAGGGTTTAGAGGGGGGATTTTTGAAAATTCACAATATCTCCGTTATTATGCGTCGGATCGTAAAATTGTAAAGAATCAATCTTATTGCAAATTAAATTTACTATAAATATTGTTCTATACATTTATTCTGTATCTTGAATATTAAGCGAGATATTTGCATTTGTATTCTGTGTGTCGTCGGCAGGAGTCGGCTATGTTCGGGAATTTCCGCAGAGAGCTCTGGCGGCCGTTTCCATAACTATTCGTCCCTCTTGAATAGGTTTAGAGATACCTTACTACTACAGGTGTTATTGGGCAGGTTTATCTACTGGAAAACGTCACGTGGGAAATCTGCTTAGTTTACGCAGCCCCTGCGTGACGGACTTTTTCTTGTATCGTTACCAAACTCCATATTTAATCGTTTCATGTTAAACTAAACATCAAATCGAAATCGAACCAGGGGTTTAAAGGGTATATTTCTTCTTAAATTGTAAATATCTTCGTTATTATTATACACGTCGGGACGAAATATTGTATAGAACCAACCTTCATATTGTCATATAAATTTATCCTCTTCATCTTGAATATTAACCGAAATATTTGCATATTTTAGTCTTCAGCCTTCAGCAAACCCCCACTCCTACTCATGTCACATAAACAATACTCTGTTATATAATAAACCACTTCATTTGAAGCCAAATGCGAAATACTGTTTTGAAGAGGCCTTTATTATACGAGACGCATTCCTATATGTTCTATGGATCCCCCCTCCCATCTTTAGTTCTTGGATTAATAAAATTTGTGCGATTGAGATGAAAATTATTCTGATTCATCATAAATTCGAGTATTAGATATAGTAAATAGTTTTCAATAAAATTAATGTGTTATATTCAGATATATTTTAGTAATTTTCTTTCCGCTGAAGAATATTTTTATCTATCTGTTCAGATCTGAGAGGTTGGCTGACATGTCTGTTTACAATGCAGACGCTTTCCGTTGGCAGGTTATTAAAATTGATTGAATGATTCCTAATTACCATTAGTATTTATTCACTTAATTTTCAAGGTGGTGTTAAGTGTTATCAGTATGTAGATTTCTCTATTGTAAAACGTCACGTGGGAAATCTTCTTAGTTTACGCAGCCCCAGCGTGACGGACAATTTCATTTATAAAGTATTATTTTTCATTTTAACATGTTTTAATTTTCCTTTTAGCAGATTTCCCTTAAGGCTATTGAGGTTGTACTCGTGACGGAATTTTCGAAATTTTTCTTCAAATGTCCATTGATCCTACTTAGTAGAATGACGAAAATGAGGTCCGTTCAAAACTGTATATATATATATATATATTTGTCTGTTACCGGGTTTAGTGGGGAGGATTTTCGAAAATTCGAAATATCTCCGTTACTATACGTCGGATCAAAAAATTGTACAGAATCAATATTATTGCAAATTAAATTTACTATTTATATTGTAATACACATTTATTCTCTATCTTGAATATTAACCGAGATAATTGCATTTTTATTAAATCTGGGCGGGTAACGGACGAGAGTGACTTTCCCGCCAAAAGCTAGTTCGGCCGTTTCCTTGACTGTTCGGCTCTCGTGAAATTTCTCTATTGTAAAACACATGGGAAATCTGCTTAGTTTAAGCAGCCCCTGCGTGACGGACTTTTGTTTAATATAATTAATGAACGATCTATATCCATTGTCGTTTGTCTGCTCTTAGCAGATTTCCCTTAAGGGAAATCAGCTATTGAGGTTGTACTCATGACGGAATTTTCTACATTTTTCTTCAAATGTCCATCGATCCTACTTAGTAGATGACGAAAATGAGGTCCGTTCAAAACTGTATATATATATATATATATATATATATATATATATATATATATATATATATATATATATATATATATCTGTTACCACTCTAGCGGTCGAAATTTTTGTTTGATCGACACGAAACTCGAAATTTAGTCGTTAAAAAGAAAGATCAAGTTCGTTAACGGCTGAAATCGGACAAGTGGGAGGGGGGGGGGTTTAGAGGGGAGGATTTTCGAAAATTCGAAATATCTCCGTTACTATACGTCGGATCGCAAAATTGTATAGAATCAATCTTATGGCAAATTACAATTACTATAAATATTGTTCTATACATATTTTCCGTATAATGAGTATTAACCGAGATATTTGTATTTTTTGTAATGAGTTCCGCTTTCAGTAAACCCCCACTCCTACTAGGGGCATATTAATAATAAGCTGATATCTCATGAACCACCTCATTATTAGGTTAAATACAAAATATTGTTTTCAACAAAGCTTTATTTTACGAGGTACCAACAAATACGTTCTGTTGAACTCCCCCCCCCCTTTTTTTTCTTGAACTATAAAAATCTGAGTGATTGAGATAGAAATTATTTTGATTCATTTCAAATTACTCCAATAACTATAATAAATAATTTCCAATAAAATTAATATTTTATATTCAGATATATTTCTTTAATTGTTTGTTTTTCCGGTCTATCTATCGATACTGCGCTACAAGGTTGGCTAACCTGTTTGTTTACAATCCAGCCGTATTACGTTGTAGGGACTATTAACTTATATTGTAAATTCACTGAAAGATTTCTCATTGCCGTTTGTAATTATTCACTAATATTCACGGAAGTGTTACCTGTTTGTATATTTATCTATTTTAAATCTTCGGTGGCTAGCCTGCTTGTTCCCTAATCATGTGAAAATTTCATAACCGTCTGAATCGTATTTTGCCCCCTCCCCATTTCTATTTTCTTCCCGGATTCCTAAATTTGGAATGGTTGTGATTAAAATTATTCTGGTTTATATTAATTACAGTAGTAGATATAATAAATAGTTATGAATAAAATTTATAACTTATATTCAAATATATTTCCGTAATTGCTTTTTTTTCCGGTAAAAGCTGGCTAACCTGATTGTTTACAACTCAGATAGTTTGCTATCAGGAAGGTTCTTACCATTTGACTTGCCCTTTATTTGTTTACTTAATATTCACAGCAGTATTAAGTCTTACAAATAATAGATATTCTGTGGTACTATTTAGTGTTGGTGTAATAAGTGTTCAGAGCGCTGCTATCATTAAAGGAAAATCCATCTTTTGTGTTCTTGTTGTTTTTTTGAGATTGAATAGTTTTTAATTTAGTCTCGGAGCCTAATGGACGAGAGTTACTTTCCCGCCAAAAGCTATTCGGCCGTTTCCTTGACTGGCTTGGCTCTCGTGAAATTTCTTTATTGTATAACTTCACGTGAGAAATCTGCTTAGTTTACGCAGCCCCTGCGTGACGGACTTTTTGACTGTCTGGTGAGTTTATGTTTTTTTTTTTGGTCTGTGTCAACGTTCATTTGGTGATAAACACAAAGTAACCAACAATAACTGACCATTGGACTACATAAATACAGGACCTTTCAAGATACTACCCAGTACAACTTTCGAAATGCTTGAGAATGGCGCCGACTCGATCATGGTGCCATCACATTTAATCATTGAACATTAAGAATAAGGGAATATATCATGAAACGTCTCATTCAAAACTTAAATATCCAATATATTATATATATTATCAACATATCTTTACAACATTATTTACATTCAAATACGTTGTGTGATGACGGCAACAATTAAAATTTTATGTTAAATAAACTTTTTTGTAACTCAAATATTAAGCGAGTTGTTCGTACTTTCTTGTTTTCCGCCTTTAGTTAACCCGCATTCAAAATAAAGGGGCTGCATAAACTAAGCAGATTTCCCTCGTGAAATTTTGCAATAGATAAATCTACATACTGATAACACTTAATACAGCCGTGAATATTCAGTGAGTAAATACTTACGGTAATAAGAAATATTTCAACATTCTTCACGGGGGAAAAAAACATACTGAAATTTTGCGTATGTTAAAGAAGAAGCTTACTCCAGTCTCTACATCAATTAAACGAGAGTTGAACAGTTACGGAAACGGTCGAAGTAACTTTAAGCGGAATCGCAAGAACAGAACCGACAATAGCCGAATGTGAAAAATGCAAATAGCTTGGTTAATATTCAAGAGAGGGAATAAATGTACATAACAATATTTATAGTACATTTAATTTGCAAGAAGATCGTTTATATACCTAAGTTTTCGATCGGTCGCTTTTCTAGCCAGGGTGGGACTCAGATTTTATTTAATAAATTCCGTCAGTAAATAAATTCCTTGGCCCAGGCGGGAAATGAACTCGCCACTCTAGGTTTGCCATTTAAGATTAAGGTCAACGTTTTAACTCGCATGGCTAACCTGAGTCCTAACTACAAGTACCTCATAACCGGCACGTGGGAAATCTGCTTAATTTTTGGTGCCCCTGTTTGACGGACTTTTTGAATTCAGTTTTATGCTCTAAAATAATGATTTTATGTTTCAGCGTCTAAAGTTAAACTCTATGTTTAAGTTAGGTAGAGAATGCGGTAGGGTATATTAATAACGAAAGGCACCCTTAAAATATGTCAAACATGAATTGAGTTCTTAGTAAAAAGAGTGACGTATGCGGATTCTATATGTGGAAGGGAGTTGTATATGGATGACCTCCGAGAAGGTGGAGGTCAGGGGTGCTTTGAAGGCCCACACGCTCCAGGTACCTCGTTGGAGCGTCAATGCCCCCTCCAGCTACCTCTCTCTGACGTCTCTACTTAGGCCCTCGCCGAAGGAACCGGTCCGCTTAAGTCAGTCAGTCTGCCGAACCCGCTCTACAGATATGGCGTTTTCTCTAAGCAAGGTCAGTACTGGCTCTCTTTAACAAGCATAAACAAAGAGATCAGGGGAAAAAACAAAAAAAAAAAATTCCATTGATCGGATTGGCTTAGATTCAAATTGAGCAAGCCTTATATCTTAAGGCGTTGAATGGAACAAGACACACTAACGTACACAGACCGTTCTCGATGTTCAATGTATGCCAATAGGTATTCTGTAAAAAAAAAAAAAGAAAAAAAAGGGGGGAACACAGAAGTGTAATATAAATTGCAATTTCTTTTTGGATACCTGAATCATTAATTTATTTATAGCACAACATTATTAAACATAATTTTTTTAAAAAGTTTTGATTTGAATTAATTAATTCAAAAATAAAAAAAAAAGTTAAGTTTCCTAATTTTTGAGTGCTGAGAGAGGAATCAATTATAAAACTATTTTTCATACTATGGTAAAGAGTTTTAATTTCAAAATCGATTTAATTGCTTATAAAAGATCTGTAAAAACCTTGTTTGTAAGAAATATAAATAAAAAATTCTAGGAAACTGGTATACTAATTTCAAGCCAAATGTGGAACTTTGGTAGGTTCACGCTATAGAAATTTTCGTTTGATTTTATTGTAACAAAACTCATAATACGAATTCCTAAAATTACTTATAATTAAATAATATTTCCTCTGAAATGTCAATAATAGAACCTAATTTAGTCATCATTTTATTTTCTTAGACATTTTATTCTAAAGCGGTGATGCATTTGTTCTGTCGCGAGGACTTCAATGCAAATAAGAATATAATGATCTAACAAGAATAGTCCGTCAGGCAGGGGCTGGGTATACTAAGCAGATTTATCCATACATAATATATTCTCTATTTCTAAGTAAAAATTCGATTTCAGCCATTAACCAATACGATCTTTAGTGTTGAATAAAACAGTGAAATGTCAAGTATGATATAGATAAAATAAACATTTTGGACTTAAGAACGCAAATTTTTCATCACATAACTTATTTGAATTTACCCCACACAGTAAAAGTTCATTGAAAACTATATGTGGTATTTAAACGTCTAATTAAGTGGTTCATGATATAACAGCTATTCTTAATATGACAGTTATTGCTAATATGACAGGGGTTTACTGTTGGCTGAAAACTAAAAAAATACAAATATCTCATTTAATATTCATGATAGAAAAAATGTGTTCACGTTAATATTGATAGACAATTAAAGTTTGCAATAAGATTGGTTATATGCGTTGTTCAATCCGACGTATAATAACGGAGATATTTCGAAATTCTGAACCCCCCCTAATATAAATTCAGTCATGAGTAAGCTTTGCCCCACTTTGATTAGAAAAGGGTGGTAAACTGTAGTTAACACGTCCTGATTAGCCGTAATTGCGTAAAGTGGACATAAATAATACCACAACAATTTTATTATAATCACGTACTTGGTCTATTTTTTTGTTATAACTTTGTGCTGCCATAAAATATTGATTTTGTATTGAAATCAATTTATACAACATGCATTCCTTCTGTTGAACATGCAATTAAATCTGCCTTATAGAAAAGATATATTTAGATATTATTTATAATGATAATAACTAATGGATTTATTTAGAAGTTGTCTATAATTTCATGATCATTTCCCAAGTGGACAGGGTACTACCGAAACACTCTAAGGTTAGTAAATGTTATTAAGGAAAATGTGACTTTATTTACTCTACAATGAATATCTCTTTATATTAGGAAATGGTTAGTGAGTGATTGCGTTATTATTGCGGTAGATCAAAAGAGAGGATAGTGAGAGGAAAGAGAACTTGCCTGTAGGTGATATGAAAGGTATTTGAATACTCTAGTTGAACATCATCCTGCTGCTCTGAAATAATCGGTGGTAAGATAACTATCTCGATTTCAACCTTGGCAATTCAGAGATGGATAATTGCTTCTCTTCATTTATTCTAGATTTATGACTCGAATGTTCTCCTTCTAATATTTTAATAGCATAATTATAAAACAAGACATTTTGGATGTGAGGTAATGGTCACGAGGTTATGTAATCAATAATTCAACATTGTTCCTTTTAGCAGATTTCCCTTAAGGGAAATCAGGTATTGAGGTTCTACTCATGACGCGATTTTCGAAGAATTTCTTCTAATGTCCATCGATGCTACCCAGTAGATGACGAAAATGAGGTCCGTTCAAAATTTTATATATATATATATTTATATGTCTGTTAACGCTCTAGCAGTAGCAATTTTGGTTTACTCGTTACCAAACTCGATGTTTAATCGTTTTATGTAAAAAGAAAGATCACGTTTGTTAATGGCTGAAATCGGACCAGTGGGAGAGGGGGGAGGGAATGTCCCGAAAATTCTTAATATCTCCATTATTATGCATCGGATCTAAAAATGGTCTAGTACCAATCTTATTGAAAATCCAATGCTCTATAAATGTTGTTATGTACGTATTTTCACTATCTTGACGGACATTTTACATTTTATAGTTTTCGGCCTTCAGCAACCCCCCTCCCCTTCCTACTCATGCAATATTAACAATTAGCTGATATATTATGAAGCATATTACTTGTAGAATAAAGAAAAAATGTTGTTCTCATTGAACTTTTAATTTTTGAGATAAATGCAAATACCTGGGCACTCGTGGGAAATCTGCTGAGTTTACGCAGCCCCGGCGTGAAGGAATTTTTAGTTAGTATTTTTTGGAAAATTTCTCTCCTTTCATGCTTGTAAATTCATGAGTTGATCACTTCAGGAGTTGATAAATTGATATAGAATTAAATAAATAAATAAAAAATTGCTTGAAGTCCTACAATGCACAGTGTTTACTAGCAAAGGCTTTTTTGGATTTAGTTTCATAGACCAAGCAATATTTTAGTAAAACTTATGGAATGTAGACGTCTTGAGGATTTTTAATTTACCAAACAAAGGTTTTCCTATGCTACATGCTCAAATTTGAGTTTGTGGGGGGGGGGAAAGGTTTCTCCTGGCGGTGGGTCTGTAGTTAGTTGTGTGCGACAATCAAACTGGGACAGATGTTTTTCCATTTTGGTTGAATCGTTTCAAAACTATCGGGTTTTCATCAAGACTTCAAAGTGTGGCCTCCTTTGAAAAAAAACATCATTTATTTATACCCTCTCTGTGGTGGAGTAACGGAGTTTATAGAAACTGAGTTTATAGTTTATTGCCTTGGAAAGGGCTTCTCAAGAATAAAATTACTTTTAACTATAACTAACTGGTACTCCTAGTAAAATAACTGTCTAACTCGTAGAAAAATATAATTTACAAACAAAAATATAAAATAAGAAAGCTTTAATAATATCAGTAGTAAAATTATAATATGTTTTTTATTTATGCATTAATTAAGTTCACTAAATACAGTAATATTTGAGGTATTCGTATATAAGTAATATTAATTACCCGTTTTAATATAATTCAGTATGTGGCAAAATTCTATGTATGTAATTAGAAAACAATTAATCAGAGAAATCAATAATTTCACTAGACCCGCGTTACCCATGTGCATTGCAGGTCTACTCCGTAGTAATGACAACAACATAATATGAAGACATTTTACCATATATAATTTATAGTATTATTTACTCGATTGCAAGGAGACAAAGAAAATTTCCAATAGCATGGATAAACACTTTTTATTTACATTTCTACGAATGAATATTTTTGAGAAGAATATTTGTTATAGTGTTGTCAGGATTTTCTTGTTAGACCATGTGCTTCTTATTATAATTTAACTCTTAAAGACAGAACAAAATGACGGGGAAAATTTTTTTAACTTCTGGAACGTAATTGTAATCTTGCTTAAATGATTTAAAAGTTATTTTTGGCCCTGTTGTTTTGTGTATCGTTTTTTTTCAAGGAAGGAGCAAAATTATAAAAATTAAATTTACTTTATTCAGGCCAAAGCAATATGAAAAAGCTAGTTTTTAGTTTAAACTAACAACGGAAATAGTCTATAGCGTGTTTTCATAAAAAAATTTAATTTTAATTCGATTTTAAAACCTCCATTTTTAAGTTAAAATGCATCTTTCGGAGACAAATGCACAAGGAACTCAAAGTTTTTTTTTTTTATTTTTTGTCACAAATTCTATTTTAACACCAAAACTATGCGTTTTAACAAAAAAAATAGTCGATATAAAGATAAAATACAGCAAAATTTTCTTTCTAAAGACAGTTAAACCATTTTTTTTTTTTTTTTTTTTTTTTTTTTTTTTTTTTTTTTTTTATATAAAATTAAAACTAGTAAATTTGCTTTTTATAAAGGGGTTTGAAGTGAATCTATATGAGAGAAGATTAACAGGATGCGAGCATTAATAAAGAAATAATAGGGGTGTCTCGATTATACTAATGTCTACTTATATTTGAAGGACTCTAGGGGGTGATGGTGAAATTGAATAACTCGAAAGAGAATTCATATTGAATATCAATTATGAGGAATTAGATGTTTGAGGGCCGGAGGTGTAGTTTAAATCGTAAACTAACAATGTGTAGGAAGGATCATGACAGAATATGACACCTTTCATGTGTTAGGTATGGTATATTGGAGTCGGGTATTGTACTTAGACGAAAATACTTTTGTAAGCAAGATTTGTATTTCAATAAACGATGTAGAGTTTAAATACTATTTTCCTTTTCTAGGTGGTCGATAGAGATTGGATACCTAGACTAAGAAAATGTTGCTGTATTTACAGCCTTCAAACTGGTTCACTCGTGATAGCATGGATATTCACAGTAAGTAGTCAGCTATGCCTATTTGTTTTTCTAAAGACAAATGAATTTAGTTATATCAATGTGTAATTAAGTATTCTAATTTAATAATACTTTTGGGAACCTTTTTCATATAGTCTGTGGGATTGTAATTTCACTTGAGAATAGACGTAGTAACATTCAGCTTTAGACAGAAGACAGTCTGTGAACATACGAATGACGTGAACTAAACCGGGCAGTATTGAACATGATGCATAAAAGGATCCTGTGGAGGAAAGAATCCTTTATGCCAAACGCAGCAAGGGACTTCGTAAATTTACAGAAACCTTTTTAGGATTGTGGGAAAGTGGAATTCTTAAAATGATAAAGTTATAGAGAAATGAAATTGAACAAGTTTCATTCATTGAACGTATTTTACTTACATTCATGAAGATATGTCCAGTTTTTTATTTATATATTTATTATGTCTATTGAATACTTCAAAAGTATATTATTTCATAATACATTCTTTTTTTGTTCCATTAGAATTTAAATAATTCAATTAAATTTTATTTTGTATTAATAATGTAGTGGGGGCTCGGGTTAGCCATGTGAGTCGTAGCGTTAACTTTAATCTCATATGGTAAACCCAGTGTGGCGAGTTCGAGTCCTGCCTGGGCAAATAGGAATTTATTTAGTGACTTACTCATTAATATAAAATCCTTAATTCTACCCTGGCCAGAAAAGGGTGGTAACCTGTAGACAACCCCGATTAGCCGTAGTAGCACAAAGTGGACGTTAATAAATAAAATATTAATGTATTGTATATAATTGTATACATGTGATGTTCTAAGCTGTAATGTGCACGTAGCATTAAAGTAACCCTTCAAAGATGGGGTTTATATCCGTCCTTGAAGGGATACTTTAAAGGCGAAATAAATTTCAAAAATATATACGTAGTCGTAGCTGTAATGGGCATATAGCAATGAATAACGTATTAATGTATTGTATATAATTGTGTACATGTGATGTTCTAAGCTGTACTGGGCATGTAGGAATGAAGTACCCTTCAAAGACGGAGTTTATATCTGTCTTTGAAGGTATACTTCAATAGCGTAATAAATTTCAAAAATATATACGTAGTCATAGCTGTATTGGGCATGTAGCACGAAGTGGACGTTAATGAATAACGTATTAATGTATTGTATATAATTGTATACATGTGATGTTCTAAGCTGTACTGGGCATGTAGCATTGAAGTACCCTTCAAAGACGGAGTTTATATCTGTCTTTGAAGGGTTACTTCAATGGAAAAATAAATTTCAAAAATATACGTAGTAAATTTAAAGAATATATACGCAGTCGTAGCTGTATTGGGCATGTAGCACGAAGTGGACGTTAATGAATAACGTATTAATGTATTGTATATAATTGTATACATGTGATGTTCTAAGCTGTACTGGGCATGTAGCATTGAAGTACCCTTCAAAGACGGAGTTTATATCTGTCTTTGAAGGGTTACTTCAGAGGCAAAATAAATTTCAAAAATATACGTAGTAAATTTAAAGAATATATACGTAGTCGTAGCTGTATTGGGCATGTAGCACGAAGTGGACGTTAATGAATAACGTATTAATGTATTGTATATAATTGTATACATGTGATGTTCTAAGCTGTACTGGGCATGTAGCATTGAAGTACCCTTCAAAGACGGAGTTTATATCTGTCTTTGAAGGGTTACTTCAGAGGCAAAATAAATTTCAAAAATATACGTAGTAAATTTAAAGAATATATACGTAGTCGTAGCTGTTATTTTCTATTAATAATGAATTGGGAACTCAGGATCTGCCATTTGAGTAACAAATTTGGCTTTAATCTTACATAGTAAACCCAGAGTGGTGTGTTCGAGTCCCGCTGGGCCAATAGGAATTTATTTAGTGACGTACTTATTAAATAAAAGCCTCCCTAAATAAATCCTATCCAGGCTAGAGGACAACCGGAATTAGGGAATTAGCCGTAGTAGCACAAAGAGGACTACCCTCATGGGTGTCGTATTCTAATGTTTATAATATTGTACTTTAACATATTTATGATTAGAATAAGGGAAAAGGGGGGAGATATTGAAATCATTATTTACTAGCATGACATGCTACTGCAACGTTCATAAGTAGCTAATATGTTCGTTAAGCATATTAAGTAGTAGTAAATAGCATATATATGTTTTAATAATGGGGCTCAGGTTAGCCATATGAGCTATGCGTTGGGCTCAACCTCACATGGTATACCTAAAGTGGGGAGTTCGATTCTCGCTAGAGCAATAGGAATTTATTTAGTAATGCACTGTAGATAACCCGTCCCAATTAGCCATAATAGCACAAAGTGGACGTTAATGTATAAAGTTGTCATACCTGTCGGTGGAGACCATCAGCCAGTGACGACGGTCTCCACCGACAGGTATGACAACAGTATCATTTATACTGGCGGTTCTAATCCATTATTTGAATTAATATACAACATTACTTAAACAGTAAAGTGCCATTTAAAGAGGTTATCTAGAAATCCCTTTTTACTATTCATAACATCCAGTTGGTATGTTAAACACAAACACACACAATGTTGAGAACGGATCATAAGGAACATTATCAAAATTATGACGACTAAAAATTCAACTTTCACACCTAAATAAGGCTGACACAAACCCAAGAACAGCAGCTATTTTTCTCTTCAGCCCAGCCCTTCATATAAAATATATGAGCCCAAAATAAATTGCCATATAAACTCTTTAAAAAATCACTTCTAAAAAAAGTACAGTCAGAAGAATTTAATATTATGCCTCAAACAAATAAATGTCATTTCTAAGTGATTGTATGACTTACTTGAGCTAAGCTAAATCTCAGAGGGGTTCTGTAGCTCTCCCAATAACCTCATTGTGTCTTTGGAACTTGAAATTCCCAAAGTTCTCTTTGTTTATAAGAATATTAATAAAGCCTTTAATGTTAGGTTTCATTTAATTCATTTCAATTATATACTTGACTAAATTTTTGAATCCAGCTTTATAATTTTAAATTTCACGACTATATGGTATAATAACATATAAATGTATATTACTCCAAATAAACTTAGAGCAATTACTCTAAATAATAAAATAAATTACTTATATGCATAATTGCCGAAAAACTCCCATTTAAGTTTACACATTTTTGTTATGTGCTCATTTTCCATACAGATTATAAAATATCACGGTATATAATATTATATATATTATATGAAATAGAAAACGATTTCATACCACTCCCACGATACACGATCTAGTTTGGTGCGAAGAATATTAACATGACTTTATTTGATATGGAGTTAAATTGCACATTGTTTCCTTCAATTAGCTGTAAAGTATTCACTAACACAAAAGCCCGAAATTTAGAAAACAACATGAATCCACGTTGATGGATAAGCACCGTGATCATTTGCGGGAAAAAATGCACAGACAGAGGTTAGAATTATGGACAAGGGCTTGATTTATGGTGGCTTTTATGATATTTGAGATTAAATAATCGTAATGAAGGCCAGACAGACAAATAATTGCCTTAATTATGAACATCAAGAAGACCGTGAAAGTATTAAATATGTATATTTTATCTTTTTTTTAATTCCAGATGCTGTCCCTAATTGGTGCTACCATCAAGATTTGCAGTTCTCCTTTTATTCTTGCTTACATGGACAAGAAAATAAAGGAGATGCACATGTTAGCTGAAGTTGTTGAAAAAATGAAAGAAATAAGAAATCGATCTGACATCCCAAACCCTGGAATTGACATTGATCCAGACTATGAAAGTATGTTTGGATAATTCATTCGCTTAACTTCTAACAATTCCTCTCTAGAGGTCTTGCTAAAAATCGTTTTAGGACCTCTCTGAGAATCCCCTTAATCTTTATAGACTGTACGTGTGTATGTCACTGAACTCCTAAACTGCTGGGTGACGCCCTGGATGGTTTAGCGTCACATATCAGCCCAGCAGATGGACCAGGGAGTGGGGGTCGTAAGGAAGGCCTAAAATTAAAAATAGCGATATTTCGTTTCCTATTGGTTTTCGGCAAATATGGATAAAAGTTGTTTATTTTGTTATTTAGAGTAACTTTTGTTATATTCACTTTTGTAATATAACAAAGTATAAATGAGATATACATTAAAACTTTAAAGTGGGGGACAAAAATTTTATTGGGCACTAACGATTGAACCAAACTTAACAAAACTCTATATGTAAATTAGCATTTATTCTTCCATGATTATAAGCTATATTAATTTTTTTAGGTTCAAACGGGTGCGGGGGTTATAAGGGAGGCCTGAATAAAAAATGCGCGATATTTCATTTTTCATTATATAAAACTTATGAAATAACATATATTAATTTTGTCTATAAATCTTAAAAACCCAAGTCAAAAATAACAATTAAATCCATAAATAAACCATTTTAGATGTACGACTCCAATGATTGATAAATTAAAGGCCCCAAAACTAACCTTTGATCTTATTCAGTGTGTTTTTGACTGTCTTTAAAACAAATCTCTTGGTCGTTTTTCTCAATTGAACAGGAAATCCAAATTTTAAATCAAACGATCAAGAGGGATGTCTTACTGTTTTCGACAAATTAAGAATAAAGGCATTTGAAAAAATAAAGAGAACTCCATTACAATCCAAAATTGTTAGACAGGCATCTCTCAGGAGCCTGCAAACCTAAAAAAAGGACATTTACTAGACTTGATCTTAAACCTATAACTTCAAATTTTAAGTCTTGCCTCACAGGCATTATGCTATTTGACTAAGAGATCTATGAGTCGCCCTAATTAATAATAAATAATATGAGCAATATCACCCGTTAGCGAACGCTCTACATGAATAAATAAAAAATAATATTGTTTTAAATGGATAATTATTGAGATGTGTTTATAATGAATATGTTGAGAGGAAGACTAATATGTCTACTTGAATTAGAGCCACGAAGGCCTAAGTGAGGAATGAGTTGTGAGAGGTTGGGAAATATGATGAAACAAGGCAAAGTTCATTTTTTATGTTTTCTAATTAATCTAAAATGTCAGAAAAAGGCATTAAATCTGTAGAATGCACTATTCGACAATATCTTACTAAATTGTTAGGAAAACAGATGCTCCAAAAACCAATGTTCGTGAGCCTTTAGGTTCGTCATGAAACTACCTACAAATTATATTTTTTAGCACTTTTCAATTTTATTTAGAACTACGTTTTTGACCTCATTTACAACTTCTTATTAGGATGATTCCACATACACAAAGAACTGCATGCAATTTACTACTAGGTTTCGTTCATAGAGGTTTATAGACATAGCTTTTCGATCCTCCTTAAGGAAGGCCGGCAAATTGTATGTACGTACATTACATAACCTCCAAAAAATATTAAAATCGCAGGCATTTCATTTTTTTCGGTCCATTTCCTTCTAAATATTGAAATATTAAAAGTCTTAATTGGAGAAGGTTCAGTACATTGAATTTTTTTTTTTAAAGGAGTTTATTTATTTTTTCAAGCAAAATAATAGTTTTGTTCTTCTTAGACTTCTAACATTTTTTTTTCTTTCGCTCAAGAGGAAAAATAACTTGTAAGTGCTAAGGATACTTATAGAACAATAACAGCTCAGAACAGCACTGAGATATTTGAAAGTAAAATTTTTAATTTTCCCATCAATACGGATTTTATATACAAATAGCTTTTATATTAAGGCTAACTGCAAAATATTATCTGAAGTGTTTCATTAAAGATTAATTAGTTTGTGGTCCTAGTTATGGATAAGTGGTAGAATACTACCAAAAAATACATCAAGTAACTTGGGGGGGGGGGCATTGATTTGGTCTGATTTTTTTATAAATATGTAAGTTTTGGGAATGATGAATACTGTCAGAAATATTATGATTAAATGGTTTGGTTTGATTCGGGAATGTTTTAATTTTCATGATTAAGGTAAAAAGAGTCGCACAAAAAAAAGTAACCATTAAACAAATAAAGCAATTTATATTTTATTAAGCAATTTCAATCAATATATTTTCTGAATAGCCCCCTCCCCCCCCCCCAAAAAGAAAGAAAAGTCTTCATTATCTTCAACGGGTCTAGGTGTTTTTTGCACATTCGTGAATAAACGTTTACAAGATCCTGAAAAGAAAATGCAAAACTTAATAAAATTAAGTTTGATAAACAATTAATAAATAATTAAATTGACATAAGGTAAAAAACCTATCCCACTGCTTATACTATTAACAATTAAAAAAAATAAAATAATAATAATCTAATCGAAGTTGAAAATTGTAGTTTCAATATATCTATCCATAGGGAATTTGTCATATTTCACGTATGTTTGTGATACATATTTAATCTTTTGTTATAAAAATAAGTTTCTTAATGGTTTGAAACTGCATGCGGGAAGGAAGGGATGGAAAAGACATGGTCAAAATGTAAAAGGCTGCGATCTTTAATTGCAACCATTATAATGATAATTATCTGTGGGAAGTTGCTATTTACCTATTACTTTTTTATGAAGTAAACGTTTTTTGGGTTCATTCAAGAATACTTTTGTGTTATTTGGTTTTATTTTTTTCAAAATCCATTCCTTTTCCTGTAGACTTGTTTCAAAGACTATTTCATTGGCTACAACTTTTATGTCGCAGCATTTTTCAATAAAATGTGCAATTTATTTAATAAGAATTGTGCATTTGGCGCCTAAAGGATGTGTTAAATCAAAACATTCACCGATATAAACTCGTTTTAGAATTTGATTTTCTACAATAATCCGTCATAAAAAAGCGTGGCATTTCATTTGAAATTCCAAAGTTATGGTCACTGGAGAAGGTTACTACAATAGATTGAATATGGATGGAAAAAATTCTTCAGAGGTCACACCAATTCTCAGACTTTTATTAATACAATTGGCGGTTTTAAGGGGGTGGCTGGGAACTTGGGACAACTTGTTTACACAGTGGGAACACCAACGTAATATTTGATATGCCAGATTAAATGTTCGATATCTTCAAAGATATTTCTCCTCCTCTTCCCCTAGGTCCAATGTACTTATCTTCAAATACATTTCATGAATTTGTTGGGCTTTAAAATGTGTCTTCCTAATGACATTGATATGACTTCCACTCGCACTTCCCTCATTCACAACGTCCAACTTATTTCTTCTTTTGAGTAGTAGTACTGACTCTGGTGTAATCAGCCTAATCCATGTTTCTATAGTTTATAATCAATCATCAGTGGCCAACATTCATTCCCACAATGCTGTACTCTCTAAACAAACGATTTTGCAAGCTTTGTGAGGGTTTTTTTTTTTTTTTTTTTTTTTTTTAGTATCCATAGAGCTGAAAAGCAAAATGTACATTTTATTATTGCAGCACATGCTTAGCTACTGCAATTATCTATGGTCTATTTTTGTTTTTGGTTATGATACTTTCTAGGTATCAAACACTTTTTCAATTACAGTATTTCCATTCATTGTTCCTACCCTACTTTTAAATCTTTCTTTCAATGTTCATTATCCTTGAGTTAATACGCATCTATGGCACCCTAAACAATTCATTTTTACTTCAGACCTTGCCGTCATTACAATGTGGTCTGCGAACCTGTCACAACAAAAAGATTTCTAGTTTATCTTTAAGCCTCAGGACGATTCATTTTGGGGTGGAGACCCTTTCCTACACCTTTCTTAATACTAGCTTCTTGATAAACGTTATCTACAATCTGACTCTGAAATCTGTTGCAAATTGTAGAGTAAATTAAGATTTAGCAGATTTTTTAAATGTTTTCTTTGATCCGTCAATATAGAATGTTTATGCCAACTATAGTTTTTGGGGACCTAGTTGGTTTTTACCCAAGAGTTCTGCATGTTATGTAAAACCATTGTCTCAGGGCTTATGGGGATCAGTACTGTTTAGAGCTGAACCATCTTCATTTCTTTTTATGAGGTGGAGTTGCATTATACTCAGGTCACATTTTAGTTAGACAAATCCAGTAACCTTAAAATATTCCTACATAGCCTAGTGACCTAATAAATTAAACTAATTAAAACAAAAATCCCCTCAAAAGCATGACCCTGATATTATTATCAGGCAACATTTCAGGAAGGAAAATTGTTTGTACTCACTAAACAGTATCTATTAATTAAATACTTTATTTATTTTTAATAATAATACAATTCACATAACTTTTTTAAGTTCTTGTAAGCAGACATTTATTTATTGCAAAAATTATATTTTCTGTAGTAAAATTGTTGTTCTGTTTTCATCCGTAATGGAGCAGGTGTGAGGGCATTTCACAAACAATAGTATACATTGAACTTGCAACTACTGGAAAATTAAATTTTACTTAGGAGTGGTGCAATTGGTTTTCAAGGTTGGTCTAGTACACATTCCTGAAGAGTCTGTTCAGTATCATCATATGGAAAAGAGTAGCTAACTGATCAAAGAAGTAACAAGATTTGTTCTGTAATGCTATCGTTGGGTCATTAAATAGCACGTACACCACTGTTGTGACAGGCCCTTCATAGGATCTCAACCCCAACTTTAACTTTTTAGTCACATCAGTTCCATTTTGTACAAAATTATCACAATGTATTTATGATTATTATTTTTCCATCGGTAAAACACTATTTTATTATTTAATCTACAATAACAAAATGCTTTTCATTTCTAGTGATGAAAACTAGAATTCACTTCACAGCACTGGTTGTGATCTTATGTGGATTGTGCATAGTTAACATTCTTTTGCTCATTGGAATCCATAAGGTAAATTTAATTAACATGCTTAATTCCTAAATATTATTTTTCTAAATAAAATTAAGAATTTTATTAGATCATAAAAGATTCTATGAAATCAGTCGTTGAATGATTACTTCACTTTATAAAAAAAAAAAATCTCTTTATTCCACAAATGCCATGATCGATTTGAACTAGGATTTCATAGAGTCTTAAAAAATGAAGTTCAAGAAATATTGATCTGTTTAACTCTTTGGATATCAAAATCTTCACTAATTCATACCTTTATTGTCTTTTATTTTAGAAAACACATTGCCTAATGTTGCCATGGCTTATAGTGAAGGCTATTGGAATAGCAATTAGTATATATGTTCTATTAAGATTCATATATTTACCTTTCACTTCATCCAACATCTTTCTACTCTACTCAGCATTGTTGGGTGGTACAAGTGAGTATTTGGTAGCATATTCTACATAATAGTTACTTGTAGTATTTTATAAACTACTTTTTTAAGAAATGTGTAACTAGTACAACACTATGTAAAGACCTAAGTACAGATTTTCCATGTGGTTTTTAGCTGCATAAGAATTGTTTATTTATTGAATATTGCACTGACCAAGTTAATGTAGAGGATTCTAGAAAATACAACCCTTACGATGATATCACATCGAACAATTTTGCTTTTAGCTCATGTAGTAAAGGTTCGTTGAAAACCATATTAGATATTAAATATCTATGATGTATCAGCTCCTCTAAATAAATTATGTATGCTTCTCCGCAGGCAGATTGTGAGTCTCTTCATTATTTATTATTATAATTAATTTGTCCAAAACTAATCATAGCTAGTAAATGAACTACCGGTTGAGGCCACTTAATGTTTTTTTTTTTTTCTTTTTTCAATTTTCCTATTGTATTTGACATAGTTTTCCTTAATTCCTTCATTCTTCGGCACAACTCTTATTAAATACCGTTTCCATATTTTCTGAATTTCACACCCAGAAAGGAACAGGTCCAGTACAGCCTCATTTATTACAGAAATTCTCTCATGTCGTAGACTAATTGATTTTTTCTTCTCTTCTAAAATTACCGATTGCATTAGCTTAGCATTTTCAGAGTATTATGTTCAGCCATTATCTAGTAATGAATGCTATTGAAGCTATTCTATAACAATATTCATGTTAAATCACTCATGTATTAATGGTAATAAAGTATTATTAATTATAATCACTTGAACTGCTCTGTTAATTTTGAAATCTTAATCCAAATTCATTACGAACAAATTCAAAGCACATTACTAGCTAAAATTCACAATTAACTGTTGCATAAAAAATTTATGAATCCCAAAGCTAAAACATCATATAAGAAATTTAAATTTTTTTTTTAAAATAACAGCTATAAAAATATTGCATTTATCAAATTAGTAAATTAACTCTTTACGTTGTCTTTTCCCTCCAAAATCTACTTGTCACTCAGAATATTAATATTAGATTTATATTGTCATTTTACTATCAGCTTGGTAAAACATGGTTCATGATATATCAGCTTATTTTTAATATGAGATGGGTAGGAGTGGTTATTAAAGCTGAAAATTCAAATATCTGGATTGACATTGGAAATAGTTAAGTAAAAATAATGTGTAGAACAACATTTATAGAAAATAAAATTTGCAAAAAGATTGGTTATACGAAATTATTCTATCTGACAATAATAATGGAGACATTTTGAATTTTTGATTTTCCCCCATAATCCCACCCACCTCCCGGTTCAATTTATGTGAAATGCTTATATATTGAGTTTGGTAAGATGAAACAAAAACTGTGATTGCTAAAGCGGTAGCAGAGAAGTATGTGTGTGTGTGTGTGTATGTTCACTTTCACAAGTGTCCTCCCCAGTACTCCTGGATTTTAAGTCTCCTCAGTCTCATCCCATTGTCATCTCAATAAATGAATTCCTTAGAATGTGTAGCAAATAGTATTACTAATATAGGCAGTATTGTTATTATAATGTGGTTTTATTTTATAATGTTTCAGTACTACTCAGTTACTTTTATCTTGTGGTTTACTCACTCTTCAGAGATATGAAAGAGACTTATGTGAAAAGTGAGGACAACTTTGGCCGCTTGGATGAAGAAGTATGATAAAATACAAAAATTGCTAAGAAATGAAAAGATTTTCATCTTCATTAATATTTGTGCATTTATACTAATTCAGCTTATGAAGCATATGTGAAATCTCAAAATGATGAAGAAATAGTGAAAATGGAGATGATTTAAACATATTTTAAGAAAACACCCATTTTCTAGATTATTTTAATATGTGAATCATTATTCTATGTAGCTAAGAGGACACTGTGGTTTTGATTAATCAATTAGACCAAAATGCCCAAGAGAAGAGGTGAAAACAAGATTCAGGACTGATAAAAAAGAAGTCCTTCTGACAATATTCATAATTTAACATTTGGTTATTATTATTTTTTTAATATTAATGATTCAACAGATTAGTGTGAAATTTTACTAAGAATATAAGTATGGGAATAATGATAAATGGAATATTTAATCTCATAAATTGATTTTATTGTAGTTTCTGCCATCTTATTTAAGTATCATATCAACTCATACATTCTTTGAATAGGGTTCTTATAATGTTCTGTGCTAGCCATTCTATCCACCTGCCACTGATTTCAAATTTTGAACTTGTTCTTTTATGAATGTTCAATCATTAAATTTAACATGAACGTTTATTTAAAACACATCACTGCTATGTGGAGGAATTTACTCAGCTTGTCTAATTGTGGCCAAAAATGCAGTTAGGCCTTGAGGCATTATTGACGAATCCTAAAGTACCTACAACATATGATCTTTGAGTTTTAACATTTAAAATGGTGAGTCATAAAAAAATGAAAGTTTTATACCTTTCTTTAAGAATTAAATAACTTTTCTATAACAGAAATAGTTTTCATTGTAATTATTATTTTGAAATCTAATGTTAGGTTAACAATGATGAGTAGCTGTGTCATGAGCTTCATCTCATTAATATGTTCACTCTATTTTTTTAACTATTTTTTTTTTTTTTAACGTTTTCTCATTTAACTTATCTTCAAAGGATGTTAAAAATCATATTATCATAAATGCAGAATAATTTATCAAACAAATTTTGGGTGATTGTATTTCATAGTTTTCTAAAAACTCAATAGATCAGTAAAAAAGCTTATTTTGTTCATTTAAAAGTGGTTTAAATATTGAAAGCATTTCACTATTTTTGAAAGAGACATTTACAAGATTTCTAAGAAGTAAACCTAATTACTGAGAACCTGTAGTTGGTGGGAGATGGTCAATAGGGAAGAAATTATGGTTGTTAGTGAAGTATGAATCTTATTCATGTGCTTGTAAAAAAGAAAAGAATAAAAAATATATTTATGATTTATTTTGTAAATGAAAAAAATTTGCCGATATTTATTCACCCTTATTTATATTTGGAATGGGAAATATGAATTTCACGTATATTTTTTAAGAAATAATAAATGAATTGCAATTATTGTTTAAGTTGAATATAAAGTAGTCAAACACCTCAATAACTTTTAAAGAAAACACCAGGCAATGATAAGACTGTAGATAGAAAAAGTCTGTTATGCAGGGCCTGTGTAAACTAAGCAGATTTCCCTCATTCTGGTATAACACGCATTCTCATCTCACCGCATATTCTTCATTTCTATGTAAAAAAATCAATGCGTAAAAAAGGTGAGGATGGGATACTGAAGGCTGAAAGCAAGGAAGTATGAATAACTGGGTTAGTACTTGAGTTATGAAAAAATGTATAGGACAACAATTGTAGAGCATCTGTATTTAAGAAGATTGGATTCATGACATTTTTTGATCTGACTCATTATAATGGAGATATTTTGAATTTTTGAATCCTCCTTTCTAAACCCTCACTATTCCAGGTCCGATTTTAGCCAATAACAATTATGATCTGTTGATGATGATGAGTGTTGACTGAAACGTTTAAATATTGACTGTGGTATAGATGAAATGAACATTTTCGAGACAAGAACGTAAAACTTTAATTGATGATATCATCACATGAAGAATTTGCATGTATCTGGAATAATAAAGGTCTCATGAAAACAAAATTTGGTATTTAACCTTAGAATAAAGAGGTTCATGTAATAACAACTTATTGTTTAATTAAGTGCTGTCAAGTTTATATATATGATTTCTATTAAGGGAAATCTGCTTATAAATAAGTTTATTTGTTCAGGAAGCAGCTTGTAAAATTTTATTGGGGAAAAAGTATTTTGCATTTCAAATACTTTTTCAGTTTTGTACTTCAAATAATTGGTAATGGAAATACACTGTATTTTAAAAACATAAAAATTGTTGATTTTTTAAATACTGTATTTTAAAAAATATTTCAAATATATTTGAATCTCTGGGAGTCTCGCCAGAGAAACATCTCCAACAGGCTCAATAGGGATCAGCTCTAGAGCACTGAAGATAGGGAGGTTTGCCCCGGAAGTACTCTACAGTTAATAAAAGAAGTATTAATAGTGGAGGTGTTTTGATCTTGTTATCCATTGTTGATGATGGACCTTCATCAGCCAGCACAAATCCTGAGATATCAAATACTTTCCGGCCAGGCCTGTTTTTTATACATGACTAGGAGACGAATGGAATAAGAAAAAAAAACTGGTTCTTTTGTTATAATCAATTAGCCGAATACATGGTATCCATAATGCTGTTTTAAAATATATTAATGACATATAACAATAACATGTGATAAATTATCTATAAGATTGGTTAACCATAAATTCATCTTAATTTTAAATATGTACACACAATTTAACTTTTTATTCAAACTTTATTTTATGTAAGAATTGTACAATATATCTTTACAGATTTTAATTGGTATACATGAATTAAATTGTTCTTAACATTTAAATGATGCTTCTTTGACATAGAGAATTATAGTGTAACACACAATAGGTACTACTTATGTGTAGGAACCATATTCAATAAATTTAATCAAATCTAAGAGTAGTCATAGTTTCGATTGTTAGTGACAACGCATCAGGAAATAACATAATACCACGATAATGTTCTTAAATTATGCCAACTTGTACCAATTAATTACCTCTAAAGTAAACATTATGCACTTAATAGCAAAACATTGTAATTTATTTTATTGTTTTTGTTACATTTCAATACTGGATACAACAATTACTTGAGTCAGTCTTACTTAAATTTGTTGGTTAAAAATTTAAATAGAATTAAGGCTAATGAAAAAGTGAAAAGGTAAATTTTCAGACACCATTACATGGACTTCAATATATATTTCATAGCTTTGAGTTTTCAGTGAATTAGACTGGGTCTTCATAAAATTATTCCATCTCCAACGCAACAGCAACAATTTTTTTTGTTTATTGATAAGGAATGTGAAATGTTATTCATCAATGACATTGAAAGTAAAATTAATTTAAAAAATAAAAAAAGAGATAATTGCTTCAATATGTTATTATTATGTGAATTATTATTCAATATTATGGGTGTAAGGCAATATCCCTTAATCAAACACTTTAGAAACTCTAAACTGGTTTTTACCTGGTTAAATGGAAAAATAATATTAAAAGAAATTAAATTTGTATGTATGTGGGCATATAAAAACAAAGAAAATATTAAATTTTGGCAGATTATTCTAAATCAATTATTGAAATTTCCTTATGAAATGACTTCTGGTATATTTCCCTTTAAAAAGAGTGTTGGTTGGTACCTTTTTTGTTTCCCTATACTATAGTAATTTGATTCTTATATTTTTAAAAGTTTTTCAACGTTTAAAGTTATATAGTTGATGAGTTATAGTTGTAATTTCATATAATCTTCTTGGTCACTTTTATTGTTAAGCAATTTATTTACAAATCATATTTTGATATTTTACTTGTTTAGACAAAAAAAAGGAGGGTTACGTCTTTATGTTTGTAAAGGAAGGGGATAAGCAGATTCCAATTTATTAATTTAAAAGTGAAAAATAAAAAGGGTATATACATCTTAAGTATCTATATATATAGATATATATATATATATATATATATATATATATATATATATATATATATATAAATTTGTAAATGATTTTTCCAACCAATTCTCTCTGTCCCTTGTCAATTACAGTGAATAAACACAAATAATAACAGTGTTCAAATTGGATTTGAGTGTATATATGTAGGTGATGCTTTTATGAAATGGTAAACCTAGAGTGGTGAGTTCGATTCCCGCCTAGGCAGTAGGAATTTTACTTAGTGATGAACTCATTAAATAAAATCCTTAGTTCCACCCTGGCTAGAAAAGGGTGTAAACCTGTTGATAACCCGTCCCAATTAGCCTTAGTAGCAAAATGTGGACATTAATAAATGACAACAACAAAGAAAATAAGGAATAAAACTAAAATAATTAAAGCCTTCCATATTATACGAAACCTGTTTACATAGAGCAAAAAGGAAATGCAGTTTAATATCACAATTGTGTGTTATAATAATGAGTATCACTGACCTATGACAAATATAAATAATTACAACTAAAATACATCTACGTTTTCTAGAACAAATAATAGGATAAGTATAAAGAACAAAAATATTGAGCAAAATTATAGTATTTTTACAAATGTTAAAAATACTTGACTATAAGGGCAAGTGCATATATGTAATACACAATATGTGTTACTATTTGAGAAATTGAACATTTCTTCTTAGTTCAAGCCTCTTTAGAATCTATATTAATATATAACACTTAAATCTATCATTTAGAAATTATTCTCATGCCATATATATTAGTTTATAGAGTTTGTTTATAAGATATTAAATATATATTCTCAAAAGAGAAAAATATTGCTTTAAAACATTCTATTCTGAATCTCAAACATGACTTCAGCATCTTCAAGCTGTTTAGATATATCCATATTCAAAAGATTAAACATTTGAGCAATGTAAAAGCAAAAGCATTTCTTTTCAGGAAAGAATATTTGAAAACACTCCCACAACCTCCAAATTTGAAGTGTCTACATTTCTCCTGATTTCCGTCCAAAGCAACAATTTTATTTACAGTTCTCAAATTCATCATAAAAACTTACCTATATACAGATATAAATTCATTTTACCTGAACATTAAAATCAGTGTATGTACATATTTTAATACAAAGTTTATTATTCAAATTACCTTAATTAAATATTTTTATCCTCAAAAGACAGATGGTAGGATTGAAAAAATCTGCTATACTCGTTTTGGAAATTTAATTTAATAGGATTTGCTCTTTAAGGGAACTAACAGGATTGGAGGATCTGTTGTGTGGATGGGGCTGTAGGGAGGGCAGACTGTGAAATTAAAATTTAAAAGATAAAAAATGAACAAATACCTCAAGTGTCCAATTTACAAATAAGTATTTATACTATATAAGTGATAACTATAATTACATTGTGAAATGATCAGTTTTATTATTGAAAATATGAATGTTATATCTCATTTTATCAAGGAGAAAAAGTATTAACTTTTATAATTTCTTTATTTCTCTTATAAATTTTGTTTTTTTGATTCTTTCTTATACTAATATTACAATAAACAAGTCTGTAAAAGGGTATGAAATGTACATTAAATTCATATTTAAAAAATCCATTCAGCTCCCATCCTCTTATAAGAATATAATATTTGGCGAACGAGCCATTTGCATACAATGTTTAGAGAATGCAATAGCCTCGAATATTCCTTTCTGAGAGACAAATGGTGTTGATAGAGTGTCTTAACAAATACAGCCCCATCTACCTACAATAATCCAAGGGCAGATATTACAGCTTAAGTTATACAGTAATCCAGAACTATGCTCAGTTTCAATATAATATTTATTTTTTGAATAAAGGCAGACTGACTGTTTATAACAAAAAAAATAGTACCAGGCAACATTTTACTTATTGGAGGGGGGGGGGTAATTTTTACATTATGGGATAAAGGAAAAGTATATTATGTTTTCTAATAGTAACATCTAATGTGAGCTTCAATATCCCATACAATTTATTATTCTTGCAATAAAACCTCTTTGATATACACTGCTATTGAGTAATTTAATAGCCCTTTCTTTAATGGTGACAAGTGCTCCTTCTGTTCTAAGATTAACAATTTATCTCATGAGACCTGATTACGCATTCATTTCTTGGCAAAGAGGATAGTTCACATTATTGTTACTCTATTTTACATCTAAGGTTAATCATACCATTTAGTAAAAATTATGCTATCATTGTTCCTAATAATGAGGGAATGAAGAGAAGAATGCACAAATACTTTTCCACTTCACAAGAAAACCTATTTGAATGATATGTATTAATACATTAAGGATGAGGCGAGCCTCACGGGCATGAGTAAAGTGTAGCTCCAGGCTAGTGCAGACCTTCAAAGCGCCAGCCTTCATTATATTGCTCAGCATCCTGCAGCTGGAGTGGCAGGCAAAAAATACTGTCCCGAACGTGTTAAAGATTCTAACAACATGGTCAATCTTTCAAAAAGCTATTGTAGTTATTGAAATCGTTGGTGAAGAAAAAGATGGATATAAAGTACAGATTCCCAAATAATGTAAACGGATCGCCCATGTCATCAGTTATTCAATCAAAATAGTCCATGACCAGTTATAAGCATATTTCTTTTTTAGAAATGGTCCAAATTACAACAAAAACCCAGGATCAGTGCTAACCAACTAAAGTATATATTTTTTCTAAGGGCCTCCCACATCGTTTGTATGAGTTCCTCAACAAATTCACATTTCCCCAATATCTACTCTCTTTGTTTAATGCTTCACATTCTTTAATTAATTTTGCCTAAATTTGATTATTTTTGGCAACAATTTACCAGAATTAAAGGAAATTTATGGTAAATTGGGGTATTTTTCAATATAGTTTCAGTTTATCTACATTTAGTGGAGCAGTGAGAAAATAAAACATGAAATTTCTTAAACTTTATACTTGGTTTCCAAAAAATGAGAGTACTTTTAGTGGTAATGAAAATAGCATTACAAAAATAAATACAATAGACAGGGGTAATCAAGAGGATTTCAGAAATCTGCGATCATTTTCTCCTACTAAAAAAAAAATGAATTAATCAATGGTTAAATAATTTAGTATTGGAGGGAAAGAAATTAATCTTTCCTACCTATTCATATACACACAGGTAATATGTTAATAATTTATATTTATGAGTTAACTATGAAAACTATAAAATAACCATATAAATCAAAAATATGTTAGTAATATTTTATAAATTGCATTTATAATTATTATTTCACTTAAAAATAGCTGATAATTAAAATGGCCTTTCAGTGCTTATTTTAAGGACCAGGGACCATGTATTTATGATTGACAGCAACTTTAACTAATGAGCTAATGCTTCCTTCAATGATAGTGGTTTAGAATGAAATTGAGCATGGACACAAACAATAACCGTTATATAGTTAAAAGTTGTACAATTCTGCTTTTAAGGGAAAGCAGCTTTATTTTAAAGAGACTTTGTGCCCCACGTATATCATTTTCATGAAATATATTGGAAAGGAACTAACGCTTAATTTTCAGTTCCTCCAACTTTAAAGAATCGTTTTTTTGTCTTTAATTATGTGAAATTTATGGAAAATAAAAACAAAATTTCTTTAAAACACTCATAAAAATATTTCTGTTTTAACTAGAAAAGGAAAAGATAAATAATTATGTCTTAAAATAGATATGCTGATTATAATTCATAAAATCCTGGATTATTTTATAAACCAATAAATTATAACCTAAAACCCATAGCAATGATGAAAATTAATAATTATGAACAGAGATCATCTTCTAAAGAGGATTTTAAAAAAGGTAGAAAATGAATTTCATAGCCATTTGGAATTTACATTCTTGAAGCTTAAAAAATAAAAACAGTGGTAGAAATTAATACAATGAGGCCTTAAAGTGTTGATTGATGATCCAATAACCCAATTTATTTGAACAGACATTTAATTGTAAAAAAATAATTTATTTAAAACCATGCTTTTCACAACACCATAGTTAAACCATGGTTAACAACTTATTCCGAGTGAAAATAATTTTAATATAATGTGAATGTTTAATTTTAAATCATTCATTGTTAGCACTTAAGCTGTTTAGCAAATAGTGCTAACAGAGGACTTATGCTAGACAGCACTAGAAGCATGGAGTGGAGGGAGGCTTGCAAGGCTGAATGTAGAGTGGTGAGCATCATCACAATGGAGATAAAGTCTGGAGCTCACTGACTTCTCACAGTCCGGGCATGTTCTTTTCTTCTTTTTATCTCTTCTTCGAAGGATTTCGTGTGCACACCTTAAAGAATAATTAATGCTAAAATAAAATACTTCAAAATAAGTTAAATTCCAAAGTAGTTAGAATTTATTAAGTTAAAACAACATTGTATTTATGCTTTCTTTAAGCATTATGGACCCTTTAAAAAACATAATTACGTATCAACTCATGAAAGTACTCAATCAAAATGAAATTGTTTTTTTGAACTGAAAGTTTTGATCAACTTTGATCTCATTCTTCAGAGCAAGAATGATCCATTAAAATAGTAGGGAGATGATATCTTCAGCAAACCAACATTGAATTTTAACAGTAACTAACATTTAAAATGTTTTTTCACATAAGGTAGCAAATTCCTGCTGATGAAATCTTTCAAGAAATTTACCGATAGGGAATACCTACCTAGCTTCCCTAGAAAGACCTAGCCTAGCAGCAAAATTACTGCACACGCAAATCGACATGTGTTTACCCACACACACTCTTAGAAATACTGGTGTACTTCAAAAGTCTATGCCTTTCTGACTAATTGAAAATCAAGACCTGCAGTATTTTATTACTGCTGATAATTAAACACTCTATGGTAATCTTAGATTAGACTTTGCAAAGACAACAGCAAAATCTTCAGTTCTACATTCAAGGATTCGGCTTCATCTTCAAAGCAATACAGCTGGTCAGTGATTACACAAAACCTCTCTCTATTACAATTTAGGTTTGCCTGTTAAAAGGAAGGAAAATTGGAATCTTGAAAACACAATACATTAAAGAATTAATTCGGCCGAGGTCTGTAACCTTTTATCGCATTCTGTGATTATATGCAGTTAGTGAATGAGTATAATCATGACAAATGTCAATACACAGACACACTAAATTATGAATGTATTCCTTCACCACTTTTACTGAGTAAGTACTCGAGATGTCTCCTTCATTCTCTGCATGTTTCCCCTCTTTTTTATTAATTCTAATACTACCCTCAAGTAGATAATTCTGTCATCTTGCAGCAACACCTATGTTGTTTAGAATTTATCTTTTAAAATGTATACACTATACTTCACCACCCCACATTTCTACAGCTAGTCTCAGCACAGGATACATCACGGTTAACACAGCATGAGGTACATTCGAAATACGAGTACATTCTAAACAATGAATAGAGCTTTTTAAGTGGGACAGGCAAATGCAGCAATAAATACATTATGATACAAATGGATTCTATAATGAATAAGAAATATACAATACCTGGCATGCAAAATGTGAGCACAAGGCAGTGCTTCGAGGGAGTCAGCATCATAGCCAAAAGGCAAGTTACAGGCTCCACATTGAAGCTCAAGTTCTTCTTCTAGACGCTGAGCTGCTCTTGCATGCTCATCTTCATGTTCTTCATCCCCAAGGCTTTGATATATCCGGCATAGCCGAACTCTAACAGTCCTTATAAGCAGCTGAAAGAGTTATGAAAATTAGTGCAGATAATATTTTTACTAAGCATTATAGTGTGCCTATCATTTTGAAATTTAATTTTTCACAATTTACTTTGAAACGACATTTTCCATGAGGGATATATATGTATATATATATATATATATATATATATATATATATATATATATATATTACCGCTCTATCTGTTGTAATATTTATTGGATCGTAACCAAGCATTTCTTGTAAAATCAAAGATCAAGTTCGCTAATAGCTGAAATTGGACCAGGAGGAGGAATAGGGGGAAATCAAATACTCAAATTTTTCTCTAATTATAAGTCAGATAAAAGATTTTATTTTCTACAACTCTCGCTCCATACATATTTTCTAAAATTGAATGTTAGTAGAGATATTAACTTTTTGTAGTTTTTAGTGCTATTTTCTAATCCTCCTTTATAACCTAATGTAATAAAGACATGAATGATAAGCTGCACGGAATATATTTAGTGATGGAGCTCTGCAAGAATAAAATAATTGTGGTTGATATAGTGTTAACTGATAAATATATAAATTTGAATGGGCCACATTGAAATCATCTACTTTGGTAGGATTGTTGAAAAGTTTGAAAAATATGTTGTGATAGAACACCTATAGCTGATTTCTCTTAGTGGATATCTGTTGACTTGCAAAGAAACATTGGTTCACAAAGCTAAAACCTTAAAGTGTTGACACACTGATGTTCAAAACATCATCCATCCGATTAATTGAAAAGCGTTGAGGAAACGTTTGGTTGAAGTTCCTAGAATGACATGCAGATAACATGCTAAGACAGCTATCTCACATACCACACTCTATTTGCTCTTAGTAAGAACCCCAGTGCTCTTAGTACATTCAAAATGTCTGTCACTCAAGGGGTGGGTGGGCTAACCACTTTTGCAATATCCTGGAATGACTCACAGATGACTTCACCTCACATTTTATTTTCTATTTCTCTCTAAATAAGACATATTTAAACAAGACTTTAAATTTAAGATGGATATGAAATGTTAAGAGATCAATAGCTTAAAGTGTTTGAGGGTAAAAATGGCTGAACAAAATTTAGTATCTGAATTAGAACCAACCACTACTAGATTATAAGCTATATTAAGATTCTTAGGAAAAAACAGGAGTGGGAGTCATAAGGGAGGCCAAAAACGGATGAGTGTTATATTTCATTTCCTATATGTTTTTTTGCTAGAAATGCACATAACAAAAATGAATAACTTTGTTATTTAGAGTACCTTTTAATGTATACATTTTTATTTTATAACAATGTATAAAGTAAGTAACTTGCATTGATTCATCAGAGTTCCCAGTAAGATATGAATATAGAACACGGGCTTTGCAATGACTAACATTCAGTTATTATTCAGTATTAATATTTTCCAAGGAAAGACGAGTACTTCAACTACTGTTCATAATAATGAATGCTATCCATGATTATGATTTACATCGCCCACTATATTATTGAGTAAAGAGAGACTGCATTAGGAACTAATTGCCATTAATTCCTCAAGAGCAGTTAAAGCACTTATGTTGTCAAAACATATATACAAGAGAATAAGGGAAATATAATATCCATAAGGAAGCCTTACATAACAAATACTTTCATTATTCAAATTTGTCAACCAATGCAAGGCTTTTAAGGAGTGGTTATAACTATGGTTTTAATCATCCATGGAGACATGATTAAAATCATAATTACAAAGATTTACTATTACATCAGTAGTCACAACTTTGATTATGATTGCATGTGTATTGACAAGTTTATTAAATTTTTACAAATATAAACTTGTAAGACTGAACTACTTGTGATGAAGACTTTAAAAAGAACTTTGTCTATTGATTACTGTTGTGAGCTCATATTTTTCTTGCAATTATGGATATAATCACAATTTTCACTATGATTATGACAATAATTATAACCACAGATAGAGTCAAGTGGGTGTCCCAGATATACTAAAAGGTTATCATATACCTACAGGTGTCCTAGATTGACTTAGGTGTTCAAAGATATCCTTGGTTGTCTCAAGAGACTTTTCCTACAAATTAGAAGAGGAGCATTGAAATAGGTTGCCAGGAGTCAATTTTTCTTTTATTGTGAATCGACATCTATTATTATGAATATGACCTTAATCACAGTGAAATTTGTGATTACGATTGTAATCAAACAAAAACTTGTGATTAGAAGAGTTCACAATAAATATGTGTGATTACAACTGTAATCATAAGAAAAAACTAGTGATTTCTAGTTATGACTGTAATCACATAAATACTAGTGAATATTAGAGTCGGAATTCAATCTTCCAGTAATCGTAATCATGATACTTAACACAGTCTAGCCCTACCCTCAGTAAGATAATGTCCTCACTCAAACACTAATCAAACCCCGGGTTAACTAGATATGCATCCTAACTGAATTAGTCATTACAAGAATTGGCAGATTTTAATAGTATTGGCCATGGTAGATAACTGGAGATGCAAACGTTTCAAATTGTTTTTCACAAATAGAAAATTAGGATATGGGCCAGGCAATATATAAGCAAAGTAAATATGATTTTGATAAAAATAATAAGAATAGTTTTTAAAAATGTGGGGATTCTTGATATTCACCTCTGTTTTTTGCCCCCAGTTAGAATTATTTTAGGGCTAACTTTTGGAGGTAATGGTCTATTTCTTCAGGCTTTTATTAAAATAAAGCCTTAGAGATTCACTCGACTACTTGATCCAGATAAATAACAAATATGAATTATTTAATTTAAGGCTGATAAAGCTTACACTAAGACAATCATTATAGAAGCAGGAAGCTGGGCCTAATACAAGAGTATCTGAGGGAAGAGTCTCAATACTTATAGAGAGAAATAATGTGACCAGCAAGTTATTTTCCTGGATTTATTTATTTTGATTGAAAAATATTACACAGATAAAAGTGTTTAAACTAATGGTACTGCTTCTTTAAATAAAATGTAGCAACTTTTTTGTTTAATATAAAATACATTTATTTGAAATATTAACATGAAATTCACTGAAATAAAACAAAAAGTATATTTCTTAAATAGACATATCAGTAAATGAATTCATAAAATTAACCAAAATTATAAAATTCTTTTAACAAACTAGAATTGTACATATAATAAAATTGAAAAAGAATGGATATAAGTTGGAGAATCAATAAAAAACTTTTTCCACATACACTATTTACACATTATGTACAATTAATACTCAACAAACCATAACTGTTTTAAGTCTTACTTAAATGTTTTTCACTAATTTTCTTTCTTTTTTTCTGGGGCTTTCCATTCTGTTTATCCTGAGGCTTTTCGTTCTGTTTTTCTTGGGGCATTTCATTACTTAACTTTCGTTTCAAAACCTTTTTTAAAGGTTTTGGAGCAGTTTTAATGGGCTTGCGGTCTGGTACGGACTTGTATTTTAATTTGATTTTCTCTGACTTCTTTAATCTTTTTAATTTCAACATGTATTCTGGCACCTCACACCCCGATTCCCTCATTACTGATGCGATGCTACGTAAAGCTAATTTATCATCTTTGGTAAAATATGTTATCGCCCGCCCTGGCCTGCCAGCCCTTCCAGTTCTGCCAATCCGATGAATGTAAGAAATTGCTGATGGGGGGAAATCATAATTAACTACCAGTTTGACACCTTTAAAATCTATTCCACGCCCCATGAGTTCTGTACAGATGAGTACCCAAATCTTTCCTTCCCGAAAAGCTCGAACAACATTGTCTCTTTGAGTTTGGGTTCTGTCAGCATGAATTACATCAACATTAATTTCATCGTATATTAATTCATTAAATAATTGTTTGGCTCTATCCTTTGACTGCACAAATACAAGCACTGGTGGATTCAAACCTTGTTGAATGAGTTCACGAAATGCTAACATTTTTCCATGCTCATCACCCACAAAAATTAGTTCTTGATCGACTTCTTGAACAGTAGTATTCCTATGACCAACTGTAACAGATATAACATTCTTAATATTTTTACTGCACCATTTAGCGACTTGAGGGGTATAGGTTGCACTAAACATTGCTCTTTTAACATTTTTAGAAGTACAATTTCTATATATTTCAGCTAACTGATCTCGGAAGCCACGCTTTCCTGTTTCAAATAATTTATCAGATTCATCAACAATAAGCCATTCAACAGTACTCAAGTTTAGTATTGAATTCTCCTGTTTCAAGAGAAATACTAATCGGTTTGGAGTACTTATGAGAATATCAAACTTTTTGCAAAAATTTGTACCAAACTTGTTCTCTTTCACTTTAGTAATGATATGTGGTTTAAGGCCAGTGTTTTCAGTCAATCTTATGCATTCTCTGAATGTTTGGCGAGCTAACTCTCTGGTGGGGCATACTATGAGGGCTCTTAAACCTTTACGACTTGGGGATTTTAAGCTGCTTACAAGAGGTATCAAAAAGGCTAATGTTTTACCAGATCCAGTAGGTGCACATGCTAAAATTTGCCTTCCCTCTGCCATAACTGGAATTGCCTGCATTTGGATTGGTGTTGGTTCATTGTAGCCAAATGAAAGGATATTTGCAAGAATTTGTTGGCTGACCTGGTATTTAGAAAGTTCACTGAAGGACTGCAAAGGATCTGGTACATTGACACCTTTGACTGAAATGTTGTGGTCATTCCGAAATCTATTAACTTCATCCTTGAACTTAAAGGAATAAGAATGCTTATCTATTTTTGTGGAATTAAGTTGTAAAGATACTTGTTTTGTATCTAAATTGGTGGAAATCTCGTTTTCACTATCACAGTCACTGTTAACATCAGAGTCAATTTCTTCCTTAATTTTAATAGGCAGAATAGATTTAGATGAGTCCACAGAAGGATTGGTTCTAATATTAAAAGGAGGCTTTTGAAATTTCGCCCCTTTTGTTAGCTTTTTAAATATATCGAAAGAATCCATGATTCTACACTACATAGTCAACAAAAACAAACATAGCACACGTGAATTTCACTGCTTAGATCAACGAGATCAAGAACGAGTCGTTCGAGAGTAGATAGAGCAGTCCAGAGAGTTCTCGGGATAACGATCGATACATGGCCCACCAGATATAAAATGGCGCCATGACGTCAAAATACAACAGCTATCGTGGCTTTAGGACTTTATAATAACTAATTGAGGTTTCTATCGTTTGGTAGAAAATTCGTTCTTCTATCTAGCATGTTATTTATATTTAATTACAGTTTTCTGCTAATGGATTTATGAATACTGTTTTTTTTTACCAAATAACATTTATTGTGCGTGTGTTTGTATATATGTATGTATATATTTACACTTATATAGTTCTATAGTACATAGTCCACCGGAACCAATCTAATATGGGTCGGGGGTATAAGAAACAACGCATAAATAATGGAATTATATGGAAAACTTAACAACAACTCTGTATCATTAAGAAGCAGATTGTGGTAGTTGGCACACATCTTGAAAGAATGGAACTTGTCATACGACTCAAAAAGACATTATATAGTACACTAGGAGAATGTCAGTAAGGGACAGACTCAGGCAACGGTAGTTTAATTAACCTTAGAGAGACTGGCAGAGGATGGACATCCGTATTTGGATAAGCTTTAAGGAAATCTCAAGAAGTAGTCAAACATGCTAGTGGTAAGTGCCAATATCCTTCATGGACTTTAGCATAGGCTACATACACGCAAATCTGTTGAAACTCTTGTTCAATCATTACTATGTTTAAAAGAAAGTTGATAATTAAAGACGGATTAAAATGTTCATTCATTTGCATCATTCCTTCATTACCAAAACCTGCTTAGTGCCCACAGTTTATGAATGGCGGTATATTTGTTAAGCTAACAAGAACCTACTTAGAGACTTGGTTGTAACTTGGCTTGCACTGATAAGCTCGCTAAGGAGCAACTGTACTCTGTTTTTTCTCATCTATGGCAATGAGCAATACTATAATGATAAAAGTAAGTTATAGAGATTTCTTTATACATGTGGGAAAAAAGCGTCCTAACTTAACAGAAACCTCCCAATGAAGATAATTGTGGCTCCATTTTCGAATGTGTTATTTATTGAATATTATTAAACCTCAGGAACAATTAAAAGCCTTGTCTACTATATGATCTGTAATATGCAGAGTGCACTTTTGAAGATCAAGCTCCATCATCAGTTAACAGTTTAACATGGCGAAGAAAGTGGAAGCATACACGGGGGTTTTCATTCCGAACTTTGTCATTTGTGATGTAGTATAAGTTTTTATCTTAGTAATAAGTTTGTAGTTTTTAATTTAGATAGTTTTATAGTGTATTTAAATATTGTTGACTTACTCATCCATTTTTTATATTTTGGTTTACTAATACATTTAGTTTTTTCTTGTTTTTATCATTGACATGTATGCAATCTTTTATAGTTAAATTGACTGCTTTTCTACACTTTGTTGACCATGCTTTGAATGCTATTCTTAATGGTTTTTTGTTTTGTCAGCAAGCTCTGATGCTGGCACTCTGCATTCTTAAGTTCATCTAGAGGACAAGGCTTTTTATTGTTCGAGATTACTAAGTTCCTCGACCGTCCTGCATCTCGGGAGAATATTATTAAACCTGTTTGATATCATGGAATGTGTAATTTATTGTAATGTTATTGGATGTAGAACTTACCTTGGCACCAATGGCCATAGCAACCTCAAGCAGCCTTGTGTTGAACTCGAGGGGTCGGCAGTTGCAGATCTTCTGTTGAAGCCTGAGTGCCTCCAGACAGCGTGCCGCCCCGTCCATCGCTTCCATCTGGCACAATCTATCTCCCATCAGGCAGGCAGTACTCATTGCACTCTCGTATTGCTTATATGCATTCTGCCAACGAAATTAATATATATTAGCCTAGAGGATTAAACGATGCTGGTCTAACGTTTAATTGGGATGCTAGATATTTTGGGAATAAATTCAACAATGCCCCCTTTCTCCATGTACCTTTCCACACATGATTACAGGGAGAAAGAGATCTGGCCGACGTCCGCGATGCGTCGGGAGACTACAACCTTATATGCAAAATTTGTGCTAGAAGATATGCAGGTCAAACTGGGCGTATGCTTGAACGTGAAAGCCAAATACTAATTAATTTATTATAAGTAATTAAAAGAAATGGATGCGAATGGAAGCCTTCTTTATTCCCAGTAAACTCAACGATGACAAATTTTTTAGCCCGTGAGCTAAAAAGACGACAAAACATGCTATTAGTACTTTGAGTAGTTAAATGTTTAAAACAGTCAAATATCTAACAAAAAGAATTAAATTAATTAATCCATTAACATAATTTTGAAGAACCATGCAAAAAAAACAAAACAAACAATCAAGGAACTTATAAATTCTTCTTCTATCCTTTGGTTCTTTCTGCAAAAATATGGCAGAGTGGAGCAAAAGTATTCCTATTTGTAAAATAGTGAATTAATTTTTATATTTAACTGTTGAAATTATCATCTTGGGGTTTGTTTTTAGATAATTTATTTTTGTGTAAAATCCAAAAATGATTTATTTGCATATATTTAGGCTAGAACATGGTTTTATTGTTCTGAATTTCACGAGACTATTTTGTATTTTTTGGTTTTGGAGATGTTCTGTTTGTCAACAGGGCAATGATGGCGTGGCCGATAGTAGACCTTTTTTTAAAATTCTGCTTGATATATATATATATATATATATATATATATATATATATATATATATATATACATATTCTCTATCTTTGCTACAAAAGGTATCTTGGGTTTTCCATAAAGTTAAAAGTATGACAGAATATGAAAAATAAATAGCAATACTTACACTAATTTCAGATTTTTTGCGGTATATATCTCCCATGATTCTGATGCTTTTTGCGTAGGTACACTGGTCGCCAGAAACTAAAGAAAGACGCGTTGCTTCCTGAAAAATACATTACTCATTAATAAATAAAAACGCTACAAGTCATTTTAAAGTTAATGAATTTGTAGTTTGGAGTCAGTATACTTGATCCAGAATTTGAAATTGTCCAAGTATTTATAGTTTAAAAGTTTTGAATGTCTTAGAGAAAAATGCTAGGATTTAATTTAATTTTGAATATTCAAAAAATGTACAAGAATAATCACTTATATATCATTGTTCTTTATTATTCATAAACTTCACTTTAAGACACTCTCCTAAGAATTCTGGATCAAGGAAAAATTCATAATTTTTGGAAGTCATTTTGTCAATTTATTTTCGAAGTGTTCCAGTAAATATTCAAACATTACTCTGCAGTGTCTCTGTTAATGAAAATAGCTGTTCCATAAGAATAAAATTGAATATTATAAATTGAAATACTAACTTTATTTACCCGGGAAAATTGTTCTAACGTTTGTCTGAAATTTTATTAATGTTTGATTCTAAAATAATATCGCAAATATATAAAGTCCGTCACGCAGGGGCTGCGTAAACTAAGCAGATTTCCTATGTGAAGGTTAGCAATAGAGAAATCTGCATACTGGTAACACAACACCACCATAAGTAAATACAAACGGTAATGAGAAATCTTTCAGTTAATTTTAATAAACTCCCAACTGAAACGGCTTCTGAATTGTAAGAATAATTTATATTTTAAAAACTCAAATTTTAGTAGTCCAAGAACTAAAGAAGGGGGGGGGGGCGGATGAACAGAACGTATTTGCATAAATCACGGCCGAACTAACCCGAACAACACCCGACCACAGACTTCATAAAAATGCAAATATCTCGGTTAGTATTCAAGATAGAGAATAAGTGTATATAACAATATGTATAGTAAATGTAATTTGCAATAAGATTGGTACTATACAATTTTTCGATCCGATGCATAATAACGGAGATATTTCGAATTTTCGAAAATCCCCCCTCTAAACCCTCCCTCCCTCTGGTACGATTTCAGCCATTAACGAACTTGATCTGTCTTTTTACATAAAACGGTTAAATATCGAGTTTCGTAACGATCAAACAAAAATTACGACCGCTAGAGCGTTAACAGACAAATATATATATATATATATATATATATATATATATATATATATATATATATAATTTTGAACGGACTTCATTTTCGTCATCTTCTGGGTAGGATCGATGGAAATTTGAAGAAATTTTTCGAAACTCGCGTCATGAGTACGACCTCAATAGCTGATTTCCCTCAAGGGAAATCTGTTAAAAAACTGACAATAACACAGATTTAACGGCAGTAATAGGAAGTCAAACATTTTAAATTGAAATGTCCAGCCAACTTTTAAATTATCTCTGTTATTATGCGTCGGGTCGAAAAATTGTATAGAATCAATCTTATTGTAAATGTAATGTTCTATAAATGTTGTTATGTACATTCTTTCACTATCTTGATTATTTACTGAGATATGTGCATTTTTTAGTTTTCGGTCATCAGTAAAGCCCCACTCTTACTCATCTCATATTTTCAATATTCTATTATGCTATGAAGCACTTTATTTGAAACTTAAATACCAAATATTGTTCTCATTGAACTTTTAAGTTTTGAGATAAATGCAAATACGTGGCGCACGTGGGAAATCTGCTTAGTTGACGCAGCTCCTGCGTGGCGGATTTTCTTATTTGTTTAATAAAAGGAAATGACTTTTGGCAATATGCATGATTCAGCCCTAACCGGAAATCCAAACCTAAATTCGCCAATATTCCTGTTTAAGCTAGCCCTGACGTCATTGGTGGAAGCGTGGAGCTTTGTGTATCTACCTATGGATTTGAGTCCCACTGCCTGCCTGACTGCCCTCAGGACCGAGCTCGCCTGGCCATACTGAATTACGGCCTGTTAGTTAGATCTGACATTTCTCTGGGTGGCTCGAATGGTTTTGTATGTCATCCCCCCCCCCCGTATGTAAGACATTTTTTTTGTATTCTTGCAAATGTTTTTAGCAACTTTCCCTTAAGGGAAATCAGCTATTGAGGTCGTACTTATGACGCAATTTTCAAAAATTGTATGTCTGTTAACGCTCTAGCGGTCGCAATTTTTGTTTGATCGTTACCATCGATATTTAATCGTTATATGTAAAAAGAAAAATCAAGTTCGTTAATAGCTAAAATCGGACCAATGGGAGGGGGGGATTTAGAGGTGGATTTTTGAAAATTCGTAATATCTCTGTTACTATACGTCGTATCGAAAAATGACATAAGACCCATCTAAGCCTCCCCCTTCCAAATCCTGGTACGATTTAAGCCATTAACGATTATGAGATAATAAATGAAATGTTAAAATATCGAGTACGGTATAGATAAAATAAACCCTTTTAAGTCAAGAAAAACAATATTAATTTTTGACGTCACCGCAAAACGTACTTGCTTTATCTTATCCAGTAAAGATGCACTTAATATTTTGCATTTAATCATGGAATAATACGTTTTATGATATATTTATTTATTATTATAATGCGATGGCTAAGAGCGGGGATTTACTGGTGGCTGAAAATTAAAAAAAAATATCTGGCAATATCCAGGGTAGAGAAAAATATGTATAGAAAAAAATTAATTTTCTACTAGTTCGGTTACACATGAGTTTTCGATCCGTCTCGAACTAACGCAGATATTTGGAATTTTCGATTTTCTCTTCCACTAACTCTCCCACTCCAAGTCCGGTTGTTGGCCGTTAACAAACTTGATTTTTAATTATACATAAAACTATTATACATCATGTTTCGTAACGTTCAAATAATAAGTGCGACCGTAAGAGACAGGAAACAGAAAAGAGGACCTCACCGTCTACTAGGTAGGATCGATTGATGAACATTTTTGAAAATAGTATGGGAAATACAAAAAAGGCCGTCACGCAGGGGCTGCGTAAACTAAGCAGATATCCCACGTGTAGTTTTACAACAGAGAAATTTCGCGAGAGCCTAAGAGTTACGAAAACGGCCGACCTAGCTTTTGGCGGGATACCCACTATATATATATATATATATATATATATATATATATATATATATATATATATATATATATATATTCAGTTTTGAACGGACCTCATTTTCGTCATCTCCTAGGTAGGACCGATGGACATTTGAAGAAAATTCTGTCATGAGTACAACCGGGGCTCAGGTTAGCCATGCGAGTTAAAGCGTTGACCTTAATTTCACATGGTAAACCTAGAGTGGCGAGTTCGATTCTTGCCTGGGCAAAGGAAATTATTTAGTGACGAAATTCATTAAATAACGTCCTAAAATCCCACCCTGGCTAGAAAAGGGTGGTAACCTGTAGATAACCCGTCCCGATTAGCCTAAGTTGCAAAAAGTGGACGTTAATAAATAAATAAATTGAGTACAACCTCAATAGCTGATTTCCCTAAAGGGAAATCTGTTAATAATGAAATGGAAGTTTTTGGTACATCAAAAAGCAATGCTTTCACCAATGTTTCCTCACTAGCTCTGGCTGATGAACAAAGGCAAGAAACCATTAAAGGTTGGAAAGCATTAATAGAAATGTTTGATAGAAGGGAATTGGTCTATCCTAAGCAATGGAATGTTTAACCGGCGCACTTCATTCTCTTTCCAGAATTAAAAATAAACACGTGTGTCGGTGTTTGTATTCTCTATTGGTGGCCGTCTATTTGCACTCAGCCAATAAACACACTTGTATTAACTCTCCGCAGAACTCCATAACAAGTTATAGCATCAACTTGTCCCCAACAAACCTCTCTGGGGGATTTTATATGAGCTGCAACATATATTGTCGCTCTGGGATTGTTACTTTGTATGTGGTCCGTTTTTTCAGCCTTTATTTAACCAGTATTTGATTAAACAATTTAAATGAATGGACTTTAAAAATGAGTTTTACTTGAATTAAAAATTTTAAGTTTTTTTTGTCAGTAAATATCTTTTTAAATTATAATAACGATGTAATTGTAACCTGCATTCTAATTAGTAAACTCGGGGCTCAGGTTAGCCATGTGAGTTAAAGCGTTTGCCATAATTTCACATGGTAAATGTAGAGAGTTCGAGTCCCGCCTGGGTAATATTATTATTATTATTTATTAACGTCCACTTTTTGCAACTCAGGTTAATTGGGACGGGTTATCTACAGGTTACCACCCTTTTTTAGCCGGGTGGGATTTTAGGATGTTATTTATTGAATAACCTGGGTAATAGGAATTTATTTAGTAGCAAACTCATTAAATATAATCCTTAGCCCCACCCTGGCTAGAAATGTTTGGTAACCTGTAATTAGATAACGCCCATGTAGTAATAATGTAATCCACTTCTTGAAGATGAAGTTTATGAGTGGTTTTTACAAAGAACGATCTCATTATGAGCCTCTTTCAGGCCCTATTTTTCAAAAAAAAAAAAAAAAAGTAAAATTTTTCCAAACTGATTAACTGATTTCAAAGCAAGTGATGACTGGCTTGATAAGTACATAAAAAGACTTGGTATTCGTTACCGTGCCAGAACTGGAGAGACATTATCTTGTGAGCGATTTACGCAGAAATGTTATGAAACGATCGCAGCTCAAAATTTTGTTCGTGAACAGATTACAACGCAGACGAGAGTGGCCCTTTCTTTGTGGACTTTGTTGTTCATAAAAATGAAGGTCAAGAAGCCCCAGGTCAAAAGATATCAGAAGAATGGATAACTTTCTTATTCAGAAATTAATTTTTTAAAACGATATAAGTATTTTTGTTATTTCTTAATCTGTAATTTGAATTGAAATATGAACATCTTCATTTAAATAAAAATATCAGAAATTATTTTAATAAATTAATAATATGTAAAATTGAGTCTTTATTTGGATTATACCAGAAAAAGTGCATAATCCGAAGTTTTCGGTAACCTGAACACCCCCTGCAAAAATTAGACTGTATTACGGAGATAGCACTGTATTTATGGTTGGTATTATTTATTCGCTCTTCTATAAGCTCTGTTGGTTTGGGCTTATTATTTTATTTTGAGCCTATTTCAAGAAGCAGTTCTTCTAGTTGACTGTCAATGAAGAATTAAGACCTCGATTTTTATTTATTCTGTTTTTTCATATTGATTGGAAAAGTGAGGGTCAATAACAAGGATTTTATGAATTTTCATGTCGCTATAAAATCGTTTATATTTAAGTACATTCCTAAAATCTCAAAAGAAACAGAGATTTTATAAGAAAATACCTACTTAAAGTAAGAGTATACGCTCTCAAAGTGCCAATATATCACCACACAGTGTAATGATATATCTTAAAGTCAGCTGTTCTTACGGATAAATGATAAATTGTTCGAATAAATTTTGGAATTTTTTTTTTGAAAAGTATTGATGTCGAATAGGACTAATATTATACACATATTTTTAGAAACACTAAAGAAAAATTGTTTCAATCTCAGGAATATGTATCCAACTCGTTATTACCGAACAATAGTCATGGGCGTCTCCAAGTTCCCCTTGTTTTCGCAAAGCCGCAGCCATCTGAAGAAGAGCGGCTCTGTGGTACCTGAAACAAACGAGATTATGTAATCAACTGTCAAAAAAATAAAAATATATTCCTTTCCGTGATACTAAACTAAACTACAGTGTAACTTCAGTTGAAAGAGTGAGGCCTTTGCCCGGCTATGAATAATGTTTAGTAGTGTGCTACAGGAGGTGATGAATATATAAATATATATATATATATATATATATATATATATATATATATATATATATAAGTTCAACATCTATAGCTCATTTCACTTGAGGAAAAGAGTTCAATGTACACTCCGATATCATTCCTGTATACGTATCTAACTGTTAATACTCTTGTGGCCGAAATGTTCATTGATTCGCTACTAAAATCGTTTTTTAACTGTTTCATGTAAAATTTATGATCAAGTTGATCGTTAAAGGGTGACTGGGTGTGGGGACTGAAAAAAGGGAAAAATCTTAAATATATTCGTAATTATTCGTCGCCTAGAAAAATGTTGTATAATGTCGGTTTTATTCACTAAAATTAATGAATAGTAACTCAGTTTTCTGTATTTTCTCATTTTTATCATTTAGTAACTTCATTCAGTAATTATTTTGAAAAGTACGCGATTTTCAAAGTATGCAATTGTCTCAATAAATACTACATAATTAGCTGAAATGTAAAATGTTTTTTGTACATGTTGCCGGTTCTAAGGTAAAACATGGAATTCAAATGGTTATTGACGTTCTCTGAATTTTTTTACTTGTTTATTTTAGTTTTATGTACACAAAAAAATAAAATAATAAAATACCAATAACCATAATAACAGCTCCTCTAACCTATAATACTTAAAATACACGATTAAATAGGGGGTTCCTAACCCCATGAAAGTCTATAAAGGACATTATATATATATATATATATATAAAGGTACTAGCTAGCACCAAAAAGGAGTTTAAAGGAGCTTAGCTTTAACCTAACACGTAGCTTTCACAAAACACAAAGAACAATAAAAGAAACAAAAAAAATCAGAAGACAAAAAAAACCCTCATACATTGTTGTCTAAAAATAATACATCTTAACCATAAATATATTCATAAAAATAAAAATAAAAAGACAAGACATTCCTACTAGAGATACAACCTACTTAAAAAAAAAAAAACTACAAACAGAAATATAAAACAAAACAAGAGAAATAAAAATTCAATATGAAAAAAAATCCTCTTAGTAATTAACAAAAAGAATACCTAAATAAATAAATTATTTTTTGGCCAAAGTGTCTCTCCACAGTCTTCGTCCAGAAATAAGTGTCTTACTCATAGGACTTTATAATGAAATCATCGTTAATCCTTACTCATCGTGAGATCATATGTACTTAAAATCCAGAAATCACTTTGGCATAATAATAATAAAAAGTCCGTCAGGCAGGGGCTGCGTAAACTAAGCAGATTCGCCTCGTGATGTTTAACAATAGATAAATCTACATACTGGTAACACAAAAGCACCGTCAACATCAAGTGAATAAATACAAACGATAATAAGAAACCTCCAGACGGGAAGCACCTGAAACGTAAACAAACAACTGGGCCAACTTCTCACAGGAAAGAAAAACAATTACGGAAATATATCAGAATATAACATATTATTTTTATTGAAAACTATTTAATATTTCTAGTACTGTAATTCATAATGGATCAGAATAATTTTTATCTCAATCAATCAAATTTTAGTAGTCCAAGAACTTAAGAATAGGGTGGCGAATACGATAAGATACTTGCTTTTATCTCGTATAATAAAGGTCCCTTGAAAACAATTTATGGTATTTAAGCTTTGAATATGGTTTATTACATAACAGAGTATTGTTTATGTAACTTGAGTAGAAGTGGGCGTTTGCTGAAGGCTGAAAACTGAATTGCAAATATCTCGGTTAGTATTCAAGATAGAGAATAAATGTACATAACAATATTTATAGTACATTTAATTTGCAATAAGATTAGTTCTATACAATTTTTTGATCCAACGGAGATTTTTCTTTAGGGAAATCTGCTAAAATCATCGTAGGTCTTACTCATAAGGTGATCACTAATCTACAATGGAGTTTATCCCTTACCGCGAGTTGAGATCTCCCATTTGTAAGTTGCGCGACAGATCATATGCTTTGGAAGCGTAGCGTGCACTCTTGTCAGCATCCTGCAGTCTTCCAAAAAGTTCAGACAAGCCAACATATACCTGGAAAAAATAAATTATTACATAAAGATAATAGTATTAAGGGGGCATATATCACTTAAAAATGGTATACTTTTAATGATTTTTTTTTATTCATTTGGAATTCTTTTCTCATGATTGAACAAAAAAAAAAATGTTTTAAGTTGTGTTTAAGGTTCCTTCAAACCTTCATAAACATTCTTCCTAGGTTAATCATTTAATGTTCTACAATTTTTGATGTACTCTATTTTCTAATTTGAATAGTAAGTGAGTTATTTGTTTTTGTTTTCTGCCCCCAGTTAACATCTGCTACTTTTCATGGGATTTTCACTATTCAGCAATTGTAGCGCCAATACTGCACTACTTCACCAGCTGTGCCCAAGAATAAGGGTAGCGACTAATCGTCTCTCCAAACCAGCAATCATAAGGAAATTGTGCATTGCGTAAATAGTTTGACTAAATAATATTATTTTTATTCACATAAAAAAATAATTAAAAGATTAGCTATTTAATTTGCCCCAACTTGAATAAATTACACTATGCAGCCAGTGGATCACTGCCCAAGTACATTCACAGTTTGTATACAGCTTTAAATTGAAACTCTATAGAGAAAAAAAAATTAAACAAAATCCTATTATGGAAGCATTTATGTCCAAGGTAGATGAAAAGCGTTTAAAGAGAATGACTCACAGGAAAAAGGTATCACATATCTAGCAATTTCCTCGAAACAAAGAGCCTGTGCCACCTACTATCTGCAAGCTCCATTAATTCTTTTATATATTGACTCTCTCTTTTTTTCCCCATAACCTCACCTTTTCCGAAAGTAAAATTATCATTTCATTGACTCAATAGACCTTCCATCACCAAAATATAAATCTCTACAGAATGGCTATCGTTATACGTTTTATTTTTGATTTACATAATCATAAATGTGTCTGTTTTTTATAAAGAATTGAGTACAAACTTTTCCCTCAAAATATTTTTAATATGTTGACAATTAATTCTCTTATAGTCTATAAGATGCAAAATAAAGATCGTAATAGATATTAGTGTAAAACTGGTTTTTAATTAAAGTTAAAACAACTATTGAAGTTGTACTTATGAAGCAATTTCCACAATAGTCCTAAGTGTCTACCTATCCAAGGCAATTATAATAACTTAAGTTATATAATATTTTGAGTTGTGCCATTTAACAATAGATAGATAGATAGATAATAAATAGTTTTGGGTGGGGAGGAAACGTTTACAAGATTTTCTATCACTTCTCTATCGTAAATATGCGTTCCTTTTACTAGTCAACCATAATTTTTAGCTCTCCTTGGAAGTGCTAAATTTGGAAGCGATAAAAAAAACAAAACAGCCTAGAATTTTAGTACGTTAACAGTAATTTACATATATTGAACCAATCACATTTGTGACGTCTACTCTTGGTGGGCATTAGAAGACGTTCATTGCAATTAAAAATCTTCAAACGAATATTACTATTATTTGTTAAGGCCCAAGTTTTGCTACTATGGCTAATTGGGACTGCTAATCTACAGGTTACCATCCTTTTCTAGCCAGAGTGGGGACTATGGATTATGTTTCATGAGTTCGTCACTAAATAAATTTCTATTGCCTAGGCGGGAATCGGCTAGCGACTCCAGGTGTACCATATGAGATTAAGGCAAACTCTTTAACTGATATGGCTAACCTGAGCCCTTCAAAAGAATGAGAAAATTCTAAGTTGATACTCTGGCAAGTGGAAGTGAATTCTATTGCAAGTAGAGGAAAACGTCCGTCACACAGGTGCTACGTAAACTAAGCAGATTACCCTCGTGAAGTTTTGCAATAGAGAAATTTACATACTGGTAACTTTTAACACCGCCGAGAATATTAAGTGATTAAATACAAACGGTAATGAGAAAACTTTTAGTCAATTTTAATAACCTCTCAACGGAAAGCGTCTGGATTGTATACAAACAAGTATGCCAACCTCTGAACAGATACAAATATCCTTCACCTGAAAGAAAAACAATTACTGAAATATATCTGAATACAACATATTAATTTTATTGAACACTATTTACTATATCTAGTACTGTAATTTAAAACAAATCAGAATAATTTTTATATCAATCACTCAAATGTTTCACAACAATATTTGGTATTTAACTTTGGAATGAATTGGTTCATGATATAAGTGCTTATTGTTAATATGACATGGTTAGGAGTGGGGGTTTGCAGAAGGCTGAAAACTGAAAAATGCAAATATCTCGGTTAATATTCAAGATAGAGAAAAAATGAATACAGGGATATTTATAGTACATTTAATTTGCAATAGGATTGGTTTTATACAATTTTTCGATTCAACGTATAGTATGGAGATATTTCAAAATTCTCTTCGATTACCCCCCCCCCATCCAATTTTAGCCATTAACGAACTTGATCTTTAGTTTTACATGAAATGCTTACCTATATATTGAGTGTGGTACCGATATAAAAGTAATTGTGACCGCTAGAGCGGTAACAGACAAATATATATATATATATAATTTTGAACGGACCTCAGAATAGCAGAAATGGCCACACTTCCACAGTAATATCTGTCATTTTCCCTATACGTGCAATGAGAAGGTTAATTTGACTTTGGCAAGAAGAGATTTGTTATGTTGTGTTTATTGAGTCAAGAAGTTGATGAAGTAGGCAGTGGCCGAGTAAAAAGAGGCTCTAACGACTGAGGTATATCGCATTGTGGACGAGGCTTTGTTCAGCTGGCAGAATGGATAACAATTATCCACGCCCCTAATGGCGGTCTATTGTAGCCAAGCAGTCTACTCCTTCTCTTCGGCTCCCAGTCAATGAGCTTCTCTCTCGGTCGCCGCTTGCTTCATTAGGTCTGATCGATTGGCGCTTTCCAACATCCAGCCGTTCTTCTTAAACATACTGTCAATGACAGCGGGCTCCCTATCGACCCCCGAAGAAACAGGGAGAGGAAAAACAGCGGTTAAATATAGGGAGGGGGGAGCACCAATATTTATGGTCAGAATATGACATTGCAATACTCATGAGAGTTTTGGTGTTCAGTCACCATCTCAGGCATTTAAAAAGTCCATCACGCATTTGCGCTAACTAGGCAGATTTCCAATGTGCGCTACCTATTTGTATTTATGTCAAAACATAAATGTTCAATGAGTACAATATTTGGTATTTAGGCTTCAAATTGTGCTTCATAATAAAACAGCTTATTGTTAATATGACTTTAGAAGGAGTGGGGCTCTACTGGTGGACGAAAACTAATAAAATACAAGTATCTCGGTTAATAATGAAGGTAATGAAAAAATATACATAACAACATTTATAGAACATTACATTTGCAATAAGATTGATTCTATACAATTTTTCGATCAGATGCATAATAACGGAGTTATTACGAATTTTCGAATTTTATCCCCTCTAAACCCTACCCCCCATCCTCCGACTGGTTCGATTTCAACCATGAACGAACTCGACATTTAGTTTTTGAAATGCTTTTATACCGAGTTTGGTTACGATCAAATAAGAATTGCGACTGTTAGAGACAAGTATATATATATATATATATATATATAATTTTGAACGGACCTCATGGTAGGAAGACTAAACATAGCGGAAATTTTTCAAAAATCGTATCGTGAGTACGAACTTAATAGCCGATTTACCTGGAGGGAGCTTTGCTAAAAATGCCAATTGCAAGGTGTTATCCAGACCTTTTTAAGTAAAATGTTTTAATGATCTTGAGATCTGATACCTCCCGTCACAGGAGCTGCGTAAAATAAGTAGATATCCCACATGCTGGTATGAAACACTGATCTCATCTCACTATATGTTCTCTAGTTCTATAAGAAGTCCCGAGAGTACACGGAGGGGAGAGGGAATGTTATTGAAGACTGAAAACAAGAAAGTACCAATACTGTCTTAATATTTGAGTTACGCGAAAATATTTGGAATAAGAATTGTAGAACATCAATACTTAAGAGAATATTGGTTTTATAGCATTTTTCTTAATCTGGGATTTCTCACATGCCAAGAGGTACCGGGTTGAGTCCTGGTTTTCTTTTTTTTTTCAAGAAGGAAAAATTAAAAAAAAAAAGCTACCATGTTTGCATGAGAAAGCCTGAAAAACTCTCAGAAACTTCATAATAAAAAATATTCAGTTAATTCGATTGGGATTTAGAGGAGGAGAAAATTGAACTATACCAATATGTCCCTTCTTATGCACCACGTTGAAGAATGTTATAGAAACCAATGTTCTTAAGATATTTTCTTAATTTGTGCAGTTATTCAAAACTTTAAATTGAATTTGAACAGTTTGATTAGTATTTTTTCAATTTAAGTCTCATTCTGACTGATGAGACGTTCATATTAAGATATTAAAGATCACTTTGTGTGAAGATTTTAGCACTGTTTAAATGTGTTATTTCTTATAAAGGTGGGATGTAGAATACTATGTGAGATTTGGTCAGATACGTGTTTTTATATAAGAATAGAACTTAGCTTAGATTTTCGCCCCTACTTGAACTTATGGCGTCTTTTCCTTTATTGGAGGGATTCTGAAAATAATTACGGCTTTTGCCGATATTTACATGAAAAGACTTAACGAAACCCAAAATAAATTTTAACAAAATCTTTTTACACAGCATAAGTACTAAATTAAGCATTAATTAGCTTTGTGACAAAGGTAATAATTTTGAGTACTGTACCAATAAAGGCTCTGAGGGATTCCTCGAAATAAATATTGTATAAAAAAAAAATACAACCCTTTTTTGCACGAAAAAGGGAAGCTTTATGATTCCAGGAGAAGTAATTTTCACTTTTATATCACATTTCTTATAACCTAATTTAGTTTGCTATCCTGTAGAAGCTCCCCAAACTCGTAAGGTTGTTACCTAACAACTCATCTAACTTAATATTAATGTAGGAAAGTAGGTTAGTGAGACATAAAAAAATCCTTCATTAAAAAAAAAACAACAAACTTTAAACATATACTTTTTTAATTAACAAAGAAAAAATTATATTTATGACAGCCCAACATACGCAATAAACAAACAAATATTAAATTACTTGAAAATCATATTTACAGCTTTAGTAGCCATAATTTTAGCTTATGTAACGTGTAATATTTAATTAACACTCTTCATTTAATTTTAAACAACAAATAGATACAGGAATCAAATTTACGTTAAGCTTTAATTAATTACTGCTTTACTTCTGTATTGCGTAATTCGTTACGCAATATTTGAATAATTTGTAGGTAATAAATGTTCGACTCTTAAGGAAATTGTTGTCTTATTTAATTCCTTACATTACTTGCAGTGTAAAATTGTATAACTGACTACGAATAAAAAGAATATGTTTGAAAACTTTTATAAACTAAAAATATAATCATAATTTTTCAGGATTTGAAGCGTTTCGTTCATTATTTTGTAAGATTTGCTATTGCAAATATTTGAGGGGGATAATTATTGATCAATATATGTTTTAAGTGTTAAAGTAATATTTTCAACATAATACAAGTAAAATAATTACTATATTTTCAAACTGTGTGTTTTTGATCAGAAAAGTTTCTCTTAGCCAACTTTGGTAATATTTATATTCTTTTTTTGCAATCAAAAAAGTAGCATCAGTTATTATATTAGAAACTTTATTTAGTGTTTCATTTTCGACATCCTAATATAATCATATACGTGAGAGGGAATTATTGTGTAGATGCAGATACAATGAGAGCCATTGAGCAAGGCTAATGTGCCATGAACACAGAACTTAGGCCATTGTTTGACAATATGAACTTGCACATTGTCTATTGACAATACACATTCAACATAGACTATTACTCATATCAGGCAGTAGTGCACCAGCATCTATGAAATACAATTCATAACTGCTGGTTGTAAATATAATTTTAATCTTCATTTAGGAGATATTTAAACTATTCAGGAATTAATGCAGAATATCACCCTAAATATAAGGATATAAAATCAAAAGCCTAGCGGACAATAGGGAAAAAGGAATAATTGAATGGTACTCTTATGACAATTGCCATTCAATTTACAAATTTTGAAATGTCCTCAAAAATGAATCAGATCCTTCTAAAAAACCACAATCATTAACAGGACTAGATGTGTGCAATATTGAAAAATTTTTAAACAGAACAACTCTGAGGCGAGTGAAATTGGGGGGCTGTAACAATTATTTTCACTATGTATTAAAACTTCCCTTTTAATTAGTTACTCTATGATTATATTATCCACTTATATGTTATATTATTAATTTAAAGTGTACGTTTGGAAAATATAAAAGATAATTTTTAGTAAGTGGGACTGGAGAGAAGATATTAGGTTCATAAAATAAGAGAGATTGTTGTACTTGAAACCACCTTTCCGGGAATGCAATTTTTATTGAGGTATGGTACGTAATAATTATGAACCAATAACATTTTTGTGATCAGATTTATATGACTCTTGATATTATTAGAAGGGACCGTTTTAATTTGATTTATGTTTATTTGTCAAAACTGCCATATTGCATCAATTGCTTTAAATACCACGCAGCAAAAAAAACTCAAAATGTACATATTGGAAGCGTGCTTACTCAATATTTCTTAAATTTCTCAGTCGAAATAGTTCTATATATAATTCCTTTGATTAGACAATAATGAATAATCGTTCGACAGTAGTGTTGCTGGAAGTGAAGAATATTGTGTACTTGGAGAAAAGAAAACGTCGGATTCTTCATAACCCTTTTATTTTAGCTCTTGGAATAAAAAAACTTGTGAAGAATGGACGTTTTCTTTTCTCCAGTTAATGAATAATCGCATATATCACTGATTGTGATATGAAATAGAGCGGAGGAATCGTAATATATGTGGATTCCTTCTTTTTGAGTTTATGTCATGTAGCTATGTTCTTACAAAAATTGTACGCTCTCAGAAATAATGATATAGAAAGGGCATTGAACTTAATTTAAATATTTAAAAAACCTCAAAAACAAGTTATTATTATAATTTTGAAGACTTTTTTTTTTAGAAAAGTTATTGCTGTTTGGATTAGTTTATCAATAAGGAGAGTTAGGGAAATGGAGAGAAAGACTGGCTGTGTGTGAGAGAGTGGGTAAATAGCGTTGTTTAGTTAGCGATTCAGTTGCTTTAATTGCGTTTAAGATGAATGCTTATTATGTTACAGTGCGCTTAGTTATGTTCCCCTTAAGAGAAATCAGCTGTTGAGGTGTTACTCTTGTAGTGATTTTGAAAAACGAGAAATTTGAATGTTTCATTTTTCATTCATGAATGAAGCCTTATTAATAGGTACTCATCTCAGATTTACAATAAGCTGTTATATAAGATGAACCACTTTATTCGAAGCTTAAATACAAAATATTGTTTTCATTGAACTTTTACAGTGGTAGATGCATGCAAATAGGTTGGTCATCCCCCAAAGTTGGTTCCTCCTTAGCTCTTGACTTCCTTGTCAGGCCGGGAGAGGCTGCTCCTCGAGAGCTTCTGTCGAGAATGATGGACAGGCGACTGTATAGTACAATCACATTACCAAATGCATTTAATGCAGACTGTAATATTCTTAATAAAATAAAATAATAATAAAAAAAATAACAACTGTTGATCCATGATTTTTTTCGTATCTCAAATATTATGCGAGTTATTCTTCTTTCTTGTTTTCAGCAAAAAACGCATATACATAAAAATTTAGCTCTAATATGCTATAATTTTAAAATTGCCGTTTTAACCAAATTGTATAATTTTACAATTCCTTATATAAGCCAGCGTGTGCGTGCGTGTGTATGTATGTGTGTTAATTTTTTTTTTTTATAATTTGTATTATATGAATGTGTAAATAAAAACACATTGATAAATAAAAATCAATCAATATAGATTTTAAAAGGTCGAAAACTATTTTAACTTTTATCACTATATCATTTAATATTTTTTAATACTCTTTTATCATCTATTTATTACTTTTATAAGTAATAAATAGATTATAAGTATTTGGTATTGCTGTTTTTACGTTGTATCCTGAGTTCTATATTTTGCTTTTTTGTTTTATTCTATTAGTACCTAGTTACATTTGTCTTTCCTGACTTTTTTCTTTTTCAAATTTAAATGAGCAACATTACCTAAGTTTCCAAGCTCTTAAAATAATATAAATAAATAAATTGTTTTCAGCAATCTGTAAACTCTCATTTCTAGTCATCGGATTTTTACTAAGATATAAAAAAATATATGGTGAGGAGAGATGATTAGTACTTCATATCAGAAGGTAGGAAATCTACTTAGTCTCTGCAGTACCTGCGTTACAGACTTATGTGGTGATGTGAAATGGCGCTAGCAGAGTAAGTACCTGTAGTTCGAGTGCAGGGTCCTGTATCCTCTGTGCTATAGAGTGTGCCTGCTGGAAGGCCTGCAGAGCTTTGCAGAACGTAGCCAATTCCAGATGGAGGCTCCCCACCGTGATTTGGACCAAGCCAGCTGTCCTGCACTGGTCGCATTCGTTGTATAAAGAGTGCCTGAAATAGAAAAAAAAGTTACTTGTAGTATTTTGTTAAAATAAACTATATTAAAATTATAAATGTAAACGTTTGTGAAGATATCACAAAATACAGGAGACGAGATTTGACAGACTGAGAAATTACAATAAAATGTTAAAATGATGAAACCATACGATGATTTTAGGATATTTATGTTATTTATTAATGTCCACTTTGTGCTACTATTGCTAATTGGAACGGGTTATCTACAGGTTACTACCCTTTTTTAGCCAGGGTGGGACTAAGGATTCTATTTAATGAGTGCATCATCAAATAAATTCCTATTGCCCAGGCGAGAATGAGATTAAGGCCAACGCTTTAACTCACATGCCTAACCTGGTCCCAGGATATTTAAGTATCTATGAAATATTCCTTCGATTTAAAATTTCATTTTAAAAAATGTTCATGCCATATTATGAATATTCATAGGATTCTTATTTAAACATGCGATTTTTTGGTTAATTTTCGAATAAGTTTAATTACATTGTAATTAAATACAAAACGCTTGGCGGAGGTTCAAATCTATAATCAAAAGTACGAATGAATAGCTATCAGATTTTGTTGAGCCCAAAAAAAGTCTATGAAAGATATTCAGCGTGAATTGCAAAATCAATGAATACAAGAGGCAACTAAGCTTAATGAAATTAAGGATTCCGTTAAAAAATGGGAATCAAAGACTGGAAAAAATGTCCGAACAGAAGGGAAGAAGTTATGGCACGACAGAATAGCCCACGTAAAACAATTATCCTCAAATATGCTTGTTCCCACCGATTTATTTGTAAAACAGACATCAATTAATTCATATAAACAACCCTCTTATGAACTGTCAAAAAAAAAATTCCAAAAAAATAAAATTTACCAACAAAATTAAATGAGCTTTTAATATTAGACAGATCAAGGTTTTTAAATTTATGAAACATTAAGGACCTCTTATATAAAATCATAAATACGCCCTCTAACTAAAATTATGCCTCAAACAAGATTAAAGCTGCTCCTTATCGACAGCCACCCTTCTAAATTGATAACATGGAGCATAACTTCTAAAAGCAACAGATGTTTGTCAGCCTTGGACGATGCGAAAAGTTTCTTAATTCCGAAGCCATTAGCTTTTCCTATCCAAGAACTAGAACCATTTTGGGAGGAGATCGTTATCATCCGACGGCGAGTAGCATCTTTTTTTTGTGGCGATTGTCTAAGTAATCGGGGCAGTTGAACATTTCTTGCTTGACTTAGCACAACATTGGAGTTACCTCATAAATTTTGCCGTTCCAGCTGACGGAATAATTAGTGGCAGTGTGCTTTTTTGAAAAATTTTAAACTTTGAAATTATATTTATCATTTAGATAACTGAAGTTTTTATCTAATTCAGCAACTGTATTACTATTTAACTAAAGGTTTAGTATAGTTATGTAGTTAAACTAAAGTATATAGTTAGTACAATTAGAAATTTGACAAAAAACCATCCAATAAACGTCCTAAACGAGTAGGGAATTTATCCGACATCTGGAATGACAAAATTCAATCAAATGTAATAAATATATAATATAGAATATTTTATCTTATAAAGAACAAGCCATTAATCTGTCATGCATTGATATATGTTAAATGACGACACACCTGGAGATGTTTACGTTGGAATAATATATTTTTCCCTAGTTTTGAAAACCCTACTAATTCCATTATGGGATAAGCAGTTTTGAAATATAAACAACGTTATATTTCAGAGAACAACCCCATGAAAACTTAGGGCCTGCTATTTAAGTTCTAGCTATATTTTAAAAAATTAAATCGAAATAGGATAAAAATTGACTGAAATAATGCAATAGGTTTTAATGGAATGTATCAGGAGTGTAAACATTAACGAGGCAAAAACATGTTAAAGAAGTAAAAATAAAATATAGAGTTAAAGCTAATTTAACTGTTAAATTAAATTTTCATTTAATTTTCTTCCTATGTAGCGATGCAGTTAGTCGTACTAGTATTAAGGGATGTAAATAATAAAATAAAATAGTAGGAGAGAAAAAATAACGACGTGTGACTTCGGCTATAAAGCAGGCTAGTTTGGTGGCCTGATTGCTTGTGTGTTAAGTTGGTAACTCCTTGGGTCTTGCCCCAACATGTTTTTGTTATTGAACACGACTATATTATTTATACAGATAATGGTATGCTTAAATCAGTCATTAATACCTGAGTAATTATGGAATTTAAAATCCGGGCTTTCTAGAATATATAGATAAAATTTGTTGTACAAGAGAATAAAATTTTTCATGAAGACTACGTCTCTAATTAGAGACAATAAATGCAAATTGACTTACTTTTTTAACATTAATAAATGTAACTCAACATGATTATATTGTCTTCAGTGGATGATACATTAATACAAATAATATAATTGGAAACAAACAAAGACAAGTCATACAACAAAACAGAAATAAACTAACATTTATATTGATGATGTTGCATTGTCAGAACAATTGAGAAGGAAATTAGTCGAACAGAATAAATTATCTTATCTTAGGTATGTTATTTGTATGAATCATTCGCCATATATTCATTCCTGATATTCATTATATCATCAAACTTCGATTTGAAACGGGTCATTTTTAAAGAAATATTTAGGCACCTATGATCTAAGGTTTAAGTCAGCAGCTGAAGAGACATTAGGCATTAGACAATGTAACTTGACAAATGCAAAATGGTTGTCAACCACTTTCAAATGTGTTTTAGTACTCATAATTGGTAGTATGATGAATTTTGTGGAACGGCTGTTATAACCCTCTATCAATAGGTTACTCAGCTTACATGATCCCAAACGGATGGATATAATTTCCCAATGGTCAACAATTTTATTTTATTAAAGTAATTAAAAATGCCAATTTCGTCTCACACAATTTTTATCTTCTTTAAAAAGTGTCTTATAGTCGCTTTTAAATTGTTTTAATATTATTTTTAATTATTTGTTTGAAAAACCAGATTTTCTGTACGTGACGTTGGTAGACAAATTCAGGGGGCGAAAAGTTTCGGGGATTGTTGGTTTTCCTATTTCACAAAATAACCAACACAGAGAGGATGGGACGCCAACAAGACAAGAGGAAGTTATCGACTTTATATTCTAGAGCGGAAAAAATTGCCTAACCTTTAGATACGTATCTCTGCTTTACGAACATATGGACATTAATAATATGTCATCACATAATCACATCGTAACCTCATTAATTGTTGTTTGAATTATTTTTTTCATGTAGGTACTGAGTTTTTAATTATTGAGTTATTTTAAAATATGAACAATGAATGGAAATAGCATTTTTTCAGTTCCTTGGAACACTGCTTGAAATATTAATTATTATTTCTCTTCCAGAACTTTTTGAATTACATTTTATGGTTATTTATAACTCTTATTTATAGTAGACATAGCATTGGCAGAGATTGTCAAAATAGAATAAGAGTTGTAGTTTAGGGTTACAAAAATAAATAACAATGTATGCTAAATATTTAAGTTCATTTAATCCTAGCAAAGGTAAAAAGACTGTAAGGGGCGGACACGGTAAGGGTATCGTTGGTTATAGTACAGTACCATAAAATATGCTAATATATTTCATAAAAGCACTAGTAAATTAAAACAGTTTAACTTTTTCTACTGAATATACATAGAATTACAAAAAACATTTCCGGTTATCTAATTTTGAGAAATAACCCAAATATACCCAATTTACCAAAGCTTGTCCAATTAGCGGTTGATTTTGGCGAAAGGGGGTTGGGTTATAAGTGGTGACGTCAAGTGGAGTGCAGAGCCGATCTAATTAAGTGAGATTCTGCCAGTGAGATAGAGCACACCAGCGAGGTAGGTGCTAACGACGCTGCTAATCACTTCCTAACCTACAAACTCCAACCTTCAGCGCCCAGCTGTAAACAGCTGCACACTCGACAATCGTTTTCTTTTCCTTATGCAATTATTCTGACCTCGGACAATGCATTTGCACAAACGTATGTACATGGAGAGTTGGGTGGTAAGAAAGAGCTTCAAAGTCTATTTTCGATAATCAAGTTCTATTAGCAGATTTCCCTTGAGGGAAATCAACTATCGAGGTCGTAATCATGACGCAATATTTGAAAAATTTCCTCAAATATCCATCAATCCTACCCAGGAGATGTCGAAAATGAGGTCTGTTCAAAGGGGAGAATTTTGAAAATTCCAAATAACTCCGTTACTATAAGTCGGATCAAAAACTTGTGTAGAAATAATCTTATTGCAAATTAAATGATCTATAAATATTGTTCTACACATATTTTCTGTATCATGAATATTAACCGAGATATTTGGATTTTATAGTTTCCGGCATTCATTATACCCCCACTCCTACTTATGTTATACTAATAATAAGCTGTTATATCATGAATTATTTCATTACAAGGTTATATAAGTTATATTGCATTCATTGAACTTTCACTTTTTGAGAAATATGCAATTACGTACTTCTTTTGTTCTTGGGTTACTAAAATTTAAGTAATTGATATTAAAATTATTCTGATTCACTACAAATTACAGCACTGGTTATAGGTAAACGTTTTCAATAAAATGAATATGTTATACTCAGATATATTTCATTAATGGTTTTTCTTTCCGGTTTAGTATTCAGGTTGGCTAGCCTGTTTGTTTAAAATACAGACGCTTTCCGTTGTATTCATTTCTTTGCTTTTCTCTTTTCCTTATTTTATTATTATTATTTTTATTTATTTCTCCCCCCTCCCCAGTCGATCTTATATTTTCATTTATATTATTTTCACCATCTCGATGTTTCCATACAATACTATTTGTTTCTTATAAAAACGGTATTCCAATGATGAACCTATCAAAAACCACCTTTGTTCACTCCTTTTACGTTTCCTTCTATTTATTTTGCTATTTTTTTTTCTGCAGGATTTAATTATGAGTAAATCGCCGGTGTTGCGGAACTCATTTAAATAAATAAATAAAATAACTTGTAACTGAAAGATTTCTTATTACCGTTTCTATTTATTCACTTATTCGCGGTGGTGTTACCGGTATGTATATTTTTCTATTGTAAACCTTCGCGCCGGAAACCTGCTTAGTTTACGCAGCCCCTGCGTGACGAATTTTTATTACTTATAGTAGCTGTTGATGTGAACTATTAATTGCTAGCTACACCTAATTGGAGTCGAAAGTTTCTATAATATTTTGAGAAAGTAGTATATAGGAATCTAGTCTATTTCCAGCAAAGAATCAATAACAGTTTGGAAAACACTTAAGAGCTTGTTTCCAGCAACCCAATATATTTGGATAGCCTAAAATTTTCTCCCTTAATAATTTTTTTTTTCTTTTTCTAGATTTAATTTAATAAAAGCTTACTATGCAATGAATAATTTAACACTCAGCTTATTTGGGAACAGATTCTACAACTGGGAAATGAAATCCATGTAGGATCTGGGCCAATATCTTAAACCATTGAGTGTGGCTTCATGTTTAGAATCCTCAAATTCCAGTCCTCCAGCCTCCACAAGTTGTTTCCGGTATGCTTTTATTAATTGTTGTTGTTTTTAATGTAGCTCTTCTATTATTTATAAATCTTCTATTACTGTTAACAAATGTCCAATTTTTTTCATTTATTACTAAATACAAGTCGACGATAAATCATGTTATCCTAATTATTGGTATATTTAGAAATTCTTTTCACTATAGTTCCAAAATTGGGCATATAAACTCAAATTTCGGAAAAACTTTCATAGATTTGTTATAAATGTACGTTTGAAAAAACAAATCATCTTTTTTCATTCAGAAATACTGATTTCATTATGGTCAAGTCAATAGTTTCGCCAATTTATACTTTTACTAGCGGACTCGACAGACGTTGTCGTGATTAGGATATTAAATTTAATAATATTATGTTTAAAACAAAAGCTACTTTTAGTAACACAAAAAAGAACTTTTGTTATGTGTATTTTTGCCGCCTAAAAACAAATAGAAAATGAAATATCGCAAATTTTTTATCAGGCCTCCCTTATAACCCCCACTCCCGTTTGAACCTAAAAAAATTTAATATAGCTTATAATCATGGAAGAATTAATGCTAATTTACATATAGAGATTTGTTCAATCGTTAGTGCCCAATAAAATTGTTGACTTCCACTTTAATTTATTAGTGTTTATCTCGCTTATACTTTGTTATTCGACAATAGTGAGTAGACTCCCGATTAACCGAAACCTTCGGGACCGAGGGGTTTCGGATAAGCGAAACTTTCGGTTAAACGGGAGTCCGAAATTTCTGCGTGAAAATGGATCAATTAGAATAAAAAACACGTTTATGTACTTGAAAAAAAGCATTTTTATTTAACAATTAAAATAACTACGTACATATGTATTTATAAAACTATAGACTTAAAAAGAAAAATGAAAGAAAAAAAAAACTTCATCGTTTAAAAAAGTCGGTGATTTTTCTTTGCCGAGCTTCTGAAATTTTTTTTTGTCGATGCGTTGTCACGTATGTCTGACCAGACCACCGAGTATAGAAGGAACTCTTCAATACTCACTGGACCCGAACCTAAGAGGTTCGGAGAAACAGATCGTCACATCCGTGGGACTGTCGACCCTCCCTCGCGCTCCCACACCCTCTTCTCACGCCTCTTTCCGCGAAGCTAGGACGAAGTAATTTTTTTTTCCCCCTCCCTAGCAACTCAAAATGTTTCGGTTAAGCGAGAGAATCGGTTAATCGGGTTTCGGATAATCGGGAGTCTACTGTATAACAAAAGTTACTTTAAATAACAACATAAACAACTTTTAACCTGTGCATATTTGCCAAAAATCCAATAGGAAACGAAATATGGCTATTATTAATTTTAGGCCTCCCTTACAACCCCCACTCCTGCTCCAACTGCCGGGCTGATTTGTAACGCTAAACCATACAGGGCGTCGCCCAAATGCGTACAAAAAGATTGATTCAAATCTGTCCAGCCGTTTATGAGGAGTTCAGTGACATACACACGTATAATATATACATAAGAATTTTATATGTAAAGATAGATTTCAAAATCAGGTTCAGGTGAGAAATAAACTATATTATAAATGAGCTTTTAAAAGAAAATCGAACTCCTTTTTCTTTTAATTACAAGAAAAAACGTTTAAATTACTTAGCTCCCACCTGATATTTTAGTAAGGAGTCGTCTTAAATTGATTAACTGAGTTTATATGGACTCAGTATTTAATTTTATTTAAACTCTGGGTTCTTCAAAGGAAAGTTGCTTAGGACGTAATAAGTAGCCTGTACAGGAGGTCCTTTGACAACATCGACATAATCCTTCTTCCACCCCCCTCCCATTCTCCTCTTTCCTCATTCTAACTACCAAAGAAGACTTAAGTCCGTTCCAGTACACCCCCCCCCCTCTAAATCGATTTCTTTTGATTGGTTTTGAAGGGCTCTTTTTAGAATAGACTAATTCTAAAATCTTTTTCAGCTTGAATCATTTATTAAAGATCTTCGGGTTCCTTTCTTCGTTAATGGTGTGCCAAGTTGGTGTTCAGTTTCTTCACCCCTTTAAAGTTTCTGCGTTAATTGCTTCGGGGGAAACGCCGAATTGGAATTCGCTCTAGAACTTTATATTGCCCGCAGCCTTGCAATCATCTCTATGTCTATAGTGCTCAGGCATTTTGGGAGCTTGGAATTTTTACACTGGTGGCTGCTCTAGACTAGTCCCTCACACAGAGAATGCATAAACTGCAAAGATTTTCCACCAAATGTCCCTGCTTCTTTCTGGTGTACCATACAATAGTTTCTTGGGAAGAAGCATCAGAATCCTATTCATACAAAAAGTTCCAGCCGCCTATCCTTTTAGCAAATTTCCCTTAAGAGAAATCAGCTATTGAGGTCGTACTCATGACGCGATTTTCGAAAATTTTCTTCAAATGTCCACTGGAGATGACGAAAATGAGGTCCGTTATATATTATATATATATATATATATATATATATATATATATACTAGCTCAGATACCCGGCTTCGCCCGGGAATTCATTTGAGGCTGGATGGTGATGGTATTTTTTTTGGCAAGGCTTAACTTTGCACAATATTTTGACATTTACCCTTCCCAGTGTTTAGGGTAATACTCGTCGTTTCTGTGGATTTGTTAATAATAAAATTAATTTTTTATGTAAGACTTCACTGTCCTCCATATTGCCATATTTCCCGTTTCCTGTGCATTATGCATAGATTTAAATTATTAAGGACAAAATATTATAATAATATATTATAATTTGAATTAATTTTTCCAGGTGAGGTACCTTGTAGTTCATATTGAAAAGAATTGTTGAGCAAATTTCTCTAATTAACAAAATAAACAACTTTTGTTATGTTCATATTTGCCGAAAATCGAGTAGAAAAAGAAATACCGCTGTTTTAAATTAAGGCCTCTCTTACAACCCCCACTCCTGCTCGTCCCTAGAAATGTTAGTATCGCTTATTATAAGGAAGGCGTTAGTGCAAATACACATACCGGTGTTTTATTTAGTTCGGTTGAGTCTTTTGTGCCAAATAAAATTGTTGACTTCCGCTTTAGTTTATAGTGTATATCTCGTTTATACTTTGTTAAAAGACAAAAATGATTAACACAAAAGTTACTCTAAATAACAAAATAAACAACTTTTGTTATGTTCATATTTGCCGAAAATCGAATAGAAAACGAAATACCGCTGTTTTAAATGCAGGCCTCTCTTACAACCCCCACTCCTGCTCGTCCCTAGAAATGTTGGTATAGCTTATTATAATGAAAGCGTTAGTGCTAATACACATACTGAGTTTTATTCATTTCGGTTGGGTCTTTTGTCCCAAATAAAATTGTTCACTTCCGCTATAGGTTTTAGCGTATATCTCGTTTATAATTCAGTATACGAAAAAAATGTATATAACAAAAGATACTCTAAATAACAAAATAAACAACTTTTGTTTCGTGCACATTTCCCCAAAAACCAGTAGGAACCGAAATATCGCTATTTTTAAATTCAGGCTTCCCTTATAACCCCCACTCCTGTTCTCCTCAGAGAATATTAATATAGCCTAAAGTCTAAGTTGGGTTAGTAGTAATATACATACCATGTTTCATAAAATTCGGTTCAGCCGTTTATGCGTCAAAAGGTAACAAACCAACAAACAAATAAACAAACAAACAGACACCAAAGAAACAAAATGCAGTTATGGTGTCTATGACATGTGAAACGAAATGTTATCGTGAAATTTCGCGAAAAAAATCAATGTACAGACAGGGGTTATAATTTTATATATATATAGATATAACGACTGCTAGACGCAATTTTTGTTTCTTCGTTACCAAACTCGATATTTAAACGTTTCATGAAATGACAGATCATGTTCGTTAATGGTTGAAGTCACAACAGTGAGAGGGGGGGTTTAGAGGGGGAATTTTCGAAAATTCGAAATATCCGTTACTATACGTCGGATCAAAACATTGTATAGAACCAATCTTATTGCAAATTAAATGCACTATATATATTGTTATATACATTTATTCTCTATCTTGTATATTAACCGAGATATTTTCAATTTCAGTTTTCAGCCTTCAGTAAACCCCCACTTCTGCTTGTGTTACATAAACCATACTCTGTTATATAATAAACCACATTATTCAAAGCTTAAATACCAAGTATTTTGTTCCAGAGACCTTTATTATCCAAGATACATGCAAATATGTTCTTGCCCCCCCTCGTCTTAAATTCTTGGACTACTAAAATTTCATTGATTGAAATAAAAATTATTCTGATTCATTATAAATTACTGTACTAGATATAGTAGATAGTTTTCAATAAAATGAATATGTTATATTCTGATATGTTTCAGTTATTGTTTTTCTTTCCGGCGATCCGTTGGCAGACTTGTTTGTTTACATTTGAGACGCTTCCCGCCGGCAGGGGAAAAGATTTCTTATTACCGTTTGTATTTATTCACTTAATCTTCACGGTGGTGTTGTGTCAGCAGTATGTAGGTTTATCTATTGTTAAGCATCACTAGGGAAATCTGCTTAGTTTACGCAGCCCCTAGGTGACGGACTTTTTGATAACTCTGATAAAAGATGACAAGTTCGCCAATAAACTCCATTAGTTGGTCGTTGTTCGTTCTCATTTCCCCTTCAGGAGACTAAATGACACTCGACTATTATGTTTTCCTTGAAAGAACATGAAGAATTGAAGCGCTTAATGAATATATAAGTATAGGGAATATAAATAGTTCTATGGAACGGTCTTATCACCTAATGATGGTTTGCAAAGGCAAAGAGGTACAAGGTATAGCTTTAATAACCTTGAGGGAACATGTTTTTAGACGATCCCTGCGTAACAATTCCAATTACTCTTCGAGAATGGGAGCCTTTTAAAAGAAGTTGTACGAGAGTCCCTTTGAATGAGAGCAAAAGCTGTTTTGGCGTGTTAGCTGTATTATGTAGGGGCTCACCCCCCCCCCCCCCTACTCCTCTCCCTCTTTCATCCTCTCATATTTCCTTTTATGACTTCTGTCAGGTCTAGACCAATTATATTTTGGCCTTACGTAACTCCAAAGCTCCTTTGAGCGGCCATTTTCTCTGCTAGGACGAAGGGCCTCAAAGACATAGAGTATAGTCATTCTAATTATGAAGGAAAATAGTTTGGTCCTTTTTTTTTATGCTTTCCAAAGGTCATTTTGGCTCTGTAAAATGGAAGACGGTTATAAAAAACTTGTATTTCTAACGAGTAAGTCGACTTCGGGGCATCAGCGCCATCATGATGTGTTTCAGTTTTACTTATCTCGCAACGAACATAGATTCTATATCTTTAAAGAAGTCTCGTGTTAAAATCGGACCTAGGATAACATAATTTTCTACAATTTTTGTTTCGCACATTATTTTACGACTGAAATATTCACAAAGATATTTATATTTTATTTTTCAGCCTTACCCACTCAAGATATTAGTAAATTTCCCTCAAGGGAAATCAGCTATTGAGGTCGTCCTCCTGACGCGATTTTCGAAACATTTCTTCAAATGTCCATCAATCCTATATATATATATATATATATATATATATATATATATATATATGTGTGTGTCTGTTAACGTTCTAGCAGTCGCAATTTTTGTTTGATCGTAACCAAACTCGATATTTAATTGTTTTATGTAAAAAGACATACAACAAGTTGGTTAATGGCTGAAATGGGACAAGTGGAATGGAGGGGGGATTTCGAAAATTCGAAATATCTCCATTACTATACATCAGATCGAAAAATTGAAAGAATCAATTTTTATGCAAATTAAATTTACTGTAAAACTGTTATATACATTTATTCACTATCTTGAATATATATTTTTTAATTTCAGCTATTATGCCACTGGATGCCACATAACAGCTAAGTGTTGACTTGTGTGACTACTAAGACAGATATATAGAATAGAGCGTGTAGGCTTCATCATTTGTGTACCATGTTAATAGGTTGGAAATCTGCTCAGTTAACGCCGTCTCCACTTGATGGATTGATACGTATTTATTGCAGGCACGACTGTTGATTGCTTAAAGAAATCATTGACTTCTAGTACTCGTCGAGCTGACCACTGGACCCTCTACCCAATTTAGTTTGGCTGGCATGTCTGTATTATATTACTGTATATATGTATTTATATATTTAATAGCTTCGCAACAAGGGTGACATTGCTCTAAGCAAAAAACAACAAAAAAATATTAAACATAAGATAAAAATAGAAAAAAACTAATCGAATAGAAATGAAAAAAAAAATTGTAAACAACAAAGAACAACCAACACAAGAAAAAAAGTAATAGATAACAACAAAGTACAACGAAACAAAAATAAAAATCAAGAAAGAATAAACTAATGTCAAAATAGAAAACAAAAAAAATATCTAACAAGAATAACACTAAAACCAAACTAAACAAAATAGTAAAAAAAAAACAAAACGATATATAAACATGATTTACAAATAAATAATATAATGGATCAAAATAAACTTAAAATATTAATAATTAAATGCGTTAGGGAACTTATTAGAAATATTAAAAATGTAAAAATAAGCAGATGTCCAACAACAATGTAATAAAAATAAGATAAAATATAACGAATATCAGTTTTTGCATAAACACAACAAACACACAAAAATTTACATGTGTAAACTAAAGAGAAAGCTTCCATCCAAAAGTGTTGCAAAACAAACTCAAATTAAAAATATATCAGTTGTTCAGATTTTTGAATAGAAGTCTTTAAATGTTTGAGAATAGTTTCTACGTATGGACCCCCCCCCCTTTGTCAGAACGATACATGACCTTCGTTCATGGGCAGTTGAGACTTACATCTACTGAAACCGGTTTGCTACTTTGTAGACGAATAAACTCCAACAAAATGCTAACAACATGATTTAGACAGATCAAGAGAATGAGTTACTAAATGGTATAAAGCAATATATTTAGATCACATGTTGTACTACTACTACTACGTTAACTACTACTACTACTAAAGTTTAAGTACAAATTTCAGTTTACTCATGTTTAAAATTATAGCGTTTTCATTTGAATTGGAGATTTTCCTTCTAAATATAGTAGTGTACAATGTAGCAAATGCTTGAGGAAGCTTGCTGTGTATAAAGATTGAATATTGAGAGAGAATATTGTAAGGCTCAAGATAATATTGTTAAGATGGTGGTTTACCTGGCACAGGCCAAAGCCCTCTCCAAGCCGCCCATCCGTTCATGGGTCCTGGCTAGGTTGAGGTATGCCTCAGCCCTCAGGTTTGGCGAGTCTGCTTCCTCCGCTATGTTCAGCTGGCGGTGAGCCAACTCCAAGCTCTCTCTGAAACAAATACATCAAATCTACTTAAGACACCCTTCAGAACTCCATTAATTTATTCTTGTTTTTCACATGAATCTCAATAAATAAATGTTTAAACTATTTATAGGATCTCTTTGTAATAAACAATTTATATCCTCTTTGGTGAGGTTATGTATAATCAAATAAAGTTCAGTTATGGTCTTGTCATCATTGTGTTAACATTCATTTGGTTAGGTTAGTTTATAACCTTAAAACATGGTGCCTTCCGAGTTTATACAACAGGGAATTAATTGTCAAGCTGCCCCTGATTTCTATTTAAATTAGACGGGGATAAACTTTTCCTTCTTTTCAGACCAGTCAAAAAAAACCAATGTCATCAAAATTTAAAATTTAGTCTGTCTGACTATTACTTAATCGCTCAAAAAGATTTTTGTGGAATTTTATATTTGTCAGTCATCTTTTCCAAGGTACAATATGGGCTATTTTGGGAATTCCAGCAAGAAAACACACATGACACATGAAGGAGTAAAACTATGGGGTACAAAACTAAATAAATAAAATTAAAAATTAATATACATAATAACATAACAATTTTTTTATTAAAACCATTTTAAATTATTGACTTTACTACTAGTGTAATGTTTATTTATGTTTGTTTATCTAATGTTTATATATGTTTGTTTATGTCTTATGTTTATTAATTGTGTTTATTACTAGTATTTAAAGATTATTTGTTGTATTTAATTTTTATTTGTTGTTTCAGTTTTTGTTATTTTTCTATAATTTGTTTTTCATTTTACATTGTGAAACTTTGAGCCAAATCGCCAAGATGCGGGTGCTCCTGTATAAATAAATAAAAATGAAATAATAATGATGAATGAATGCTATCTATGATTATGGTTAATACTGTCCACGATAAACGTATATTCCAGTGCAGACGGATTGATCAGAATATGATGAATATTTGTTTTTTGCAGGGAATAATTTGAAAATTGAAGGTTAATTCCTGTATAATTTGAAGAGCATCTAAAAACTAATGCATTTTTTTTATATGTTAGAGAGGTTTCTTGCCAGTCAATTTTGAATCTGTTTACGGCCTAATTAGATAATCAGGCGGTTAGTTTTTATTTGCTAAAGCTTATATCCGTTTACGGAATGGCAAGATTATTTGCATTCCAGAAACATTTTCTAACCGTCTATTAGGATATTTTTAGAGGGAGCCATTTGTTTATTCATATCTTCAAAATAGACTGGGAGTAATGAAGTCTGCCGAAGAATTAACTGCAAAACATAAACACTGGTCTGGAATGTACAATTACATTAGGAATTCTGCTCGTATGAATATAATGGGGTTGGGAACTGGAGAGAGGCCCCCCCACCTACCTGAATTATAATATTCAGCCATATATATCCGCTACGGGCTAAAGGCCCCATTCAGTGCAGCCACCCTTATCATTTGTCAGATTTCTAAGTGAAAAGGGAGAGAGAGGAGGGGGGGAGGCTTTGGCGTTCTATGGAGTAAAGGTGTGAGGGTGTAGTCTGTAGCTCCTAACTCATCTTATCGCGCCCCAATCTACAAACAGCCAAGGAATATTTGTTCCTTCTTGACACTGAAAATTATTGAGATGAGATTTAGGTTTTCTAATAAAGCGATTTTTATTTTACTCTTTGCTTTTAAGACATTTTTTTTTGTAATGAATCTCAATCATTTTAGGTCTCATGATGAAAAATGTTTACATTATTTGGAAATAAGTATTGAAAACTCTTCTATAGACCATAAAAAAGTGCCGACAAACATGTATTAAATGGATTATATACATAATAGATTTTTATTTAAGCATACTAAAGCACTTGAAAAAAGAGACAAAAGTTTACATTTTACATGTTGATATTTGATAGATGACTTAATGTATTGATGGGTATCGTATTATATATTAAAATTAATTTTTGTCTTTATAATTAACAAAGTATAATTAAACACGTTATAAAAAAAAATGGTTTTTAAAAACATATTTCTTTTGGATATTTATTAAAAATGTATTAAATCCTACAAAATATGTTTAAACACATAAATATGGGGCTGCGCTAACTAAGCAGATTTCCCACGTGAAGTTTTACAATAGAGAAATTTCAAGAGAGTCGAACAGTTACGGAAACGGCCGAACTAGCTTCTGACGGAAACTCACGACTAGACCCGAAGTTAGCCGATCTCATTTCCTCCGTCACAATTAATAAAAGAAAAATATCTTGGTTAATATTCAAGATAGAGAATAAATGCATATTATTATTATTATTATTATTATTTATTAACGTCCAATTTTTGCAACTTAGGCTAATCGGGACGGGTTATCTACAGGTTACCACCCTTCTCTAGCCAGGGTGGGATAAAACAACATTTATAGTAAATTTAATTTGCAATAATATTGGCTCTATACAATTTATTGATCCGACGTATGGTAACGGAAATATTTTGAATTTTCGAAAATCCCCCTGTAACCCCCCCCCCCCCCTCCCACTGGTCCGATTTCAACCATTAACGAACTTGATCTGTTTTTTTGCATATAATTTTGTACGGACCTCATATACTTCATCTCCTGGGTAGGATCGATGGACATATGAAGAAATTTTTCAAAAAATCGCGTCATGAATACGACCTCAATAGCTGATTTCCCTCAAGGGAAATTGCTAAAATCAGGTTTATTTTACACGAGGTGTGAAACTGTCACATGAAAAGTTCAATCCAAAATGTTTTATCTGAATCCTCTATTTATGGCAGGAAAAATGTAAAATTCATAGCAAGTTGATGAAATATGAATTGCATGAAGCAGTATTATGGGGCAAGGTTTGTAATTAAAGGCCTATTATAGCTAGAATGATTGGCAGCTTAATAAAGGTCTATTGCTGATCGTAAATAGGGAATCCCAGATCCAATTAATCGGACCAAGTAAACACTCGATAATCAATTAACTTATGAAAGTCAAGTATAATAAACTGCCTTTACTACCTGCACGTAGTATGATCGAAATGCTTGATTCATACTTTCTTGAGACTGAAATTTCTTAATTAAATGTTTATTATCACTGATTAAGGAATAACCCTTTGAGACCTCATTCCTGATTTGGGTTTCGCGGTATGTGCCTAGTTAAACTACGCCATGACTTTTTATCGTGAACGATGCATTCACTATATCTAGCACCAGAACATGTAATGCTTTTTGGCTATGCTTTTTTCTCTACTCAATGAGAGCTTACTACAAAATCATGAAGAAGAAGTACTGAACATGGAAGCGATATTTGTAGAAAAAGAGTAAGAAAAGTGGAAGTGAAAATTTAAATACAATAAATTGATCTATAGGGATTTGGGCTTATCAAGTTTTTGAGGGGCGCTTGAAAATGCTTACTTGATATAAAGTTTTTTCATTGTGAGGGCTTCGGCTATCTGCTCCAGCGGTTTAATTGTTTGTTGGTTTGTAAAATTTCGATGGAAATGCTTTCATCTTCGTCAGGCAATAATTTAATTTGAATAGTTACTACTCTCAATCATATGTTTTGGATTTTATTTTAATATGGCTTTCCACGTTTCAGAGAGTATGACTCCGTCCACGCCGTTTATTATATTTGTTCTCTCGTTAATTTACCTATTACATTGTTATTTATCTAGGACCAATCTTTTATCGAATTTAATTTGGTGAGAACAAATACTTGCTCTAGCTATGGCGGATGTCTTTCTTCTCTAGTGTTTTAGATAGGCCATGTGTAGGTTGACTTTTGAAGCAGTCTTCTTATCTGTCTGTCACAAATAAACTTTACTGCAATCACACGGTATCATATAAATTCCGCTATCTTGATATAAAGTGTTATTTTTGAATTGTCCAAAGAAAAACCTCAGTTAAAACATATTTGCGAATATGATACTATCACCAGCGGTCAAAAAGGCTTTGAACTGTTTAATACTACGAAACGACAGAGGTGATCTGAAACATATATCAAGATACAAAACGTGAGGGGAAAGCTTGGATTATTTGAGATGCAATCGTGGAAATTAGGATGTGGAATTTTTTTGGAGTTGGCGGAGACGGAATAATAAGCAGGCAATACAGAAGTAGTAATACCATGTGACTGAAACAATGTATAAATATTATCGTTCAGGGTAGGATTTGAGCCTGGAATGTACTTATTGAGCTCATACATAAACGTACAGATTGCAATAACAGAGAGGAAAATCCTATAGGTAATTTATTGCTAGGACTCCTAAGAGTGGAAGGTATGAGACACTCTGACACCAGGTGTTGAGAGTGGAGATAAGTGGGTTATATATCAAAGTGATGTATACTGGAGTCACTTTTAGCAAGTCAGATAAATATCCTCCAATTAGAGATACCACCTCCATTAGGAACATGGGGAAAACTATAAAGTAAGGGAGACCAACAGCGTAAGGTAACGTTACTGGAGAAACACGTAGTTGCCAGGGAGGACTTGGGTGAGCTTATCTTGCGTTTTACATACTGTTTTGAATTTAGGGTGAGGTGTGCACCAATATGTAATACATATGTATCAAATCAGTAATAAACTACAGAGACTGAATATATCTTTGGCTGGAGTTGTATTTGTCTCATACGAGTCACTGTAGAAAACACATAAACACACCAATCAAAACCCACACACGGATAATTGTACGATAGTTGCCCCATAGCTATGCCTCTAAGGAAGTTCTGTAATTACCAAGGTTCCCATGCTTTCTCGAGAAAGTCAAAATTCCTGGGCAAATTTCTTTTGCCGGGGTTGGAACATCAGAGGTACGCCCGTAAAACTCCCTATAAACTCATAAGATTAGGAAATATGATTTTAGATCGCTTTAAATACCCCTTAGGCATGCAAACGTTAAACATCTCCAATGAACATTTTCAGCGCAAAACCCTGTTCCAATGAAGTTAACGGTGTCTTTGCACCCAAGTCTGCTTACAGATGTTTATTTGTTATTGATATTTTTATGAGCAATGATTCTCCATGGCAAGAGTGAAACTACTTTCTAGTCTTTGATCAAAAAAGTCGCAGGGGAAAAACTTTTTCATACCCTGCAAAAGGACCTCTGCTTTAAGTGTTGTCTTCCGGAAGGCGATAGAATAAATATGATATCTATTTATGATCTGATAATCCAAGTGGGCCTAGAGGATGGGGGACGTATCTAATAGAGGTCAACCCGAAGTACTTGTCAACATGGCAAGTAGTCTCTTATTGCAGACCACACGGACAGAATTGCGGTGGTAATGAGTTCAATGTCTTCAACAAGTTGTAGCACTTAGTCGCTAGTTAAGCATAACTTAAGGTTGGAAATGAAAAGATTAAAAATGCTGAACAGAATTTGTATCTTAATTGCGTAAAACCCTCCAAGGCTGTCTAAATATTCAGAGGAAACAATGTCATAGCAGTGGAAAACTCCTTATTATAGCATAAGGTAGGCAAATGGCAGGGAAGGGCAACTACCATTGCTTCCATATGCCTATTAGATTCATTCCAACTTCTTTTTTTGAGAATTACCCCAGTTGTTCAAAATAAATTCCTTAGAAGCAGTCTTATTGGAGCGAATATACTATGTTGGAGAGAGGGAATGACTGAGTGTAAAACCCCATTGTCTAACTTATGCATTCATTTCAAGCGTGGGTTCTAACTTCCTCAACAATTAGAGATATTGGGGGTCAATCAAAGTGATCTCAGTTGATAAAGGTCGCTATGCAACTGGTTCGATGTAAAGTCTGACTACTTGTTTATCAGGTACTGGTGAAAGTAATTAGGTAACCAAAATAGAGTTAATACAAACAAATTTTATATGTTGGCCCGATTCTTCCTTATGGAAGAAAATAAGCATCACCCGTCCGATTATCCACAGAATTTGAAAGAGCATTCATCAGACTGAGAGAAGCTTCGCCGAAGATTGTTTTGTATAGGACAAAGTAAGAATATACTTGAAATAAGCTGAAACAGTAGTGTTCTGGACCTAATGAATGTCTCATGAAGTCCTGTCCGTGAAATGAAGATGGCTAGTTGCATAGTTGGCAATAAGCATGAAGTGTTAAAGAGTTGGCCAAAACAATTTGAACGTGAAATACACAAAGAACGAAGGGTAGTTAGAAGAATGATTTCCAATGTCTCTAAAGATGAGGGTAGAAAAATCGCTCTTTGCCTTGTGTTTGCAGTTGTTCCTATGGAATGCTCATTCGGTGCTCTGCTATTTTTCATTTCCTTTATTGCCTTTACTGCTAACTCTAAACCAGGTGAAAGCATCCTTTCCCTCCTTTCTAAGACATTAAATGTCATTTTTTCAAACCATTCTTCTACGAATTTCACGTCCAGAACTAGTTGAAATTGCCTTTAGCACCTCCCCAACGTGTCCCGTTTTATGACAGCTAGTCGTCTCTTTCTACGCCCTTGGAACCTACTTTTAAAACTGACTCTTCCATTATTGACTTTCAAATAAAAGCCCTACTTTCTTTTGTCATTTTTATACAGACTTAAATAAAAATCGGCGATATTTAAGAGTTTATGTTTTGACTTTCTTTGTAACGAGAATATCAGCACTCCGTAATGAATTTCCATTTTCCGTGACAATTTTCGGTGGGTTAAAGGATGAATTTTATTCCAATGGAACCCTAGGAAATAACATAAATCTTGGAAATCGTATTCATTCATGAATTTTTGTCCGATTCATAAAATCATTCCTAAAATTTTGCCTGAAAGATCACAGTAAAGGATCAAGAATCTGTGAGTAATTTTCCCTTAGAGGGTGGCACATCGATCACCTCTTGGGACCGCAAAGGTCGTAAAGGTCTAAATGACCACTCGTGATTTTTACGGCAGGGTGTTTGACCCTCGAGCCTCGGAGGCCCATCCCACTGAAATAAACCAGAGGATTGCTTAGGATAAAGAAAACCTTTTCTCATTTACTTCCTCCTATTTTTATTTCACTCTTTGTCCCATTCTTATTCAGCAAAGCTATAGACCTAAAACCAAACGCCTTAAACAGATTTGGTGAAACTAGCATATCCGTTTACAATTGATTTACAAAATAATAGAAAGAAATTAAACTAAGAACGAACAATTAAAAGTTTAATGTAAATGAAAATAAAACGTTTAGTCAACTAATATGCCTTCAGGTGAATGAGATTAAAATGCTATGTCATGGTATGATAATACACAGACACATTATTGTTATAAATATATAAAACCATATTTAAGATAAATTCTTTATTACATCGGAGGAAGGTATCAAAAACCGGCAACTTCCTTTACTCACCTTGAGCATTAAGCCTACATTAAAATATTGGGAATTAAATTGTAACAAAATGTGGCTAACCTTCTGCCAGGTCCAGAGTGACGGAATAATATCAGAGTAGCTAGCATTTATTTGAAGCAATGCCACCAGCTAACACATATTATCGATTCTGCGAAAATATACCCAAAAAATGTACTAATGGAATTTATATATAATACTCTACATTAGAATAGAGAAATTACTGTTTGCTTTATAATAAGTTAATAGGAATTTCAGTAACGTGCACAATTTCTTATTCTTATCCTTATTATATATTAAGAATATGCGACGATTCGACAACATACGCTGTTTTGAAATACGTAATTCTATTCCATATACAATTGGCAAAAGCCATATTCACGAATAATCTGCATATAAGTAGCATTATAATTCGTAGATGTTTGAAGTCACCTCATCTTTATTGACAGTTCCAAAATCTGTGGGTTTTCCTGTGTGTGGTTTTTAGCAGATTTCCCTCAAGGGAAATCAGCTATTGAGGTCGTACTCATGACGCGAGTTTCGAAACATTTCTTCAAATGTCCATCGATCCTACACAGGAGATGACGAAAATGAGGTCCGTTCAAAATTATATATATATATATATATATATATATATATATATATATATATATATATATATATATATATATATATAAAATTGTAACCTCTGTCTGTACATTGATTTTTTTCGCGAAATTTCACGATAACTTTTCGTTTCACATGTCATAGACACCATATCTGCATTTTGTTTCTTTCGTGTTTGTTTGTTTGTTACCTTTTCACGCATAAACGGCTGAACCGAATTTTATGAAACTTGGTATGTATATTACTACTAACCCAACTTAGACTTTAGGCTATATTAATTTTCTCTGAGACGAACAGGAGTGGGGGTTATAGGGGAAGCCTGAAATTGATAATAGCGATATTTCGTTTTCTATTGGTTTTTCGGTAAATATGTACATAACAAAAGTTGTTTATTTTGTTATTTAGAGTAACTTTTGTTATATACACTTTTGTCGTATACCGAAGTTTAAATGCGTTATACGCTAAAAATTATAGCGGGAGTCAACAATATTATTTGCCAAAAAAGACTCAACCGAACTAAATAAAACTCGGTATGTGTATTAGCAGTGAGGCCTTCATTATAATAAGCCATACCAACATTTCTATGGACGGGCAGGAGTGGGGGTTATAAGGGAAGCCTGAAATTGAAAATAGCGATATTTCGTTTCCTATTGGTTTTTCCGCAAATATAAACATAACAAAAGTTGTTTATTTTGTTATTTAGAGTAACTTTTGTTATATACACTTTTGTCGTATACCTAAGTATAAATGAGTTATACGTTAAAACTTTAGCGGGCACTAACGGCTGAACCGAACTTAACAAAACTCGGTATGTCAATTAGCATTAATTCTTCCATGATTATAAATTATATTAAAATTTTTAGGTTCGAACGGGAGGGGGGTTAAAAGGGAGGCCTGAAATAAAAATTCACCATATTTACATGTATAAGAGACGGGAAATATAAAAATATCGTAGACTGTGAAGCCTTATCGAACAAATAATTCTATTATTAGCAAATCCACGGGAAAGACGGGTATCAATCCTAAACACTGGGACGGCTAAGTGTCAAAATATTGTGCAATGTAAAGCCTGCTAAAAAATACCATCACCATTCAGCCTCAAATGAATTCCCGGGCGAAGCCGGGTATCTGAGCTAGTATATATATATATATATATATATATATATATATATATATATATATATATATATATCTGTTAACGCTCTAGCGGTCGCAATTTTTTTTTATTGTTTCCAAACTCGATATTTAAACGTTTTACGCAAAAAGACAGATCAAGTTCGTTAATGGCTGAAATTCGACCAGCGACCGGGGGGGTTTAGAGGGGGGATTTTTGAAAATTCGAAATATCTCTGTTACCATACGTCGGATCGAAAAATTGTATAGAATCAATCTTATTGCAAATTAAATTTACTATAAATATTGTATTTTTTTATTAAATTTGGCCGATAACGGACGACTGAGTTTCCCGCCATAAGCTAGTTCGGCCCTTTGCTGTATTTGTTCGGCTCTTGTATGGAGATTTCTCTATTGTATAACTTCACGTGGGAAATCTGCTTGGTTTACGCAGCCGTTGCGAGACGGACTTTTTTTGGGTAGTGGTAGCTGAAAGTTAAAACATCGATTTTCCAGTTGCTTTAGTACATCTTAAGAAAATTAAGTATTAAATCTTATAAATCTCTTGTTTGATTATTAGTTTAAAGAGATATTAGTATGTTAATACTTAATTACAGGCCGGGACAGTGTTACGTATTCTATGTTCGTCAACGCTAAATCCTTTTTTTTTTTTGTATAAATTACTTTTCTCGCTAATGATTAGAAGTTGTATAAACATGAATATTATAAAGACATTATTATCCTTTATTTATTTATTTCATTCCTGCTGGAAACATTTTTAATGGAAAATAAAGTGAAGTTAAATGAGTTTTGAATCTAGACTGTAAAATGATTGAAAACATAAATAAATGTAGCTTACTTCAATTCTAAAATTGCGAAAGAGAGAGAAACAGTCCGTAGCAATAGAAGTAATTTAAGAAAGTAAAATGTATCGTAGATACAGATTTTATAAACTATTTTTCGATTGAGTTGCCTCCGTTAATGAACGTCACGGCTCGTCATTGTAACATTATAACAGCCCGTCTGTTACTGGCAGTGGAAATTATTAGATCTAAATTCACGAAATTAGGAAAGCAACTGCTAATTGTTATTCTTGATCGGTATAGTTACTAACGCGAAATTCGACTTACTCCCTAATTAGAGTATTGCATTTATTGCAAATGCAGAGGTGTTGAAAATGATATATTGAATAATAAATTTGAAGTATGTAGGAGCAATGGACGATGGAAGAAATTATTAAAAAAACTTATTGTGGGTGCTAATGAGATAGACGTATAAATAGGTATATCTCCTAACAAACGACATTCATTCACATATGTTTAAAATTGTCACCGTTACTTTCTTCTTAGTGAAAAATCAAGATTTTGAAATATATCTTCAAATCATAATTGGTGTAGCTCACTCCCTGAGCAGACAAGACAGCTGAGGCAGAAACCTTAATGCTAATATAATAATCACATAAATTGGCAAAACAGCCTATGAAGGCCTGTCACACGGGTTTGGTAGAGACTAAACCAAAATTGCTACTTTGTTATTCAAGTTGCTACTCAACTTCTTGACGATTCTGAGTACGCAATTCCGCTGGGGAATTGGTAGAATTATAATCTCATCGCACTGGCACCGGTAAGTGGTTTGAACTTGAAACTTCTAGCCCATTAACATAGTTTTAGCAGATTTACCTTAAGGGAAATCAGCTATTGAGGTACTCATGACGAGATTTTCGAAATTTTTCATCAAATGTCCATCGATCCTACTCAGGAGATGACGAAAATGAGGTCCGTTCAAAACTGTATACATATATATATACACACACGTATATATATATTTGCCTGTTACCGCACTAGTTACCAAACTTGATATATAATCGTTTTATAGAAAAAGAAAGATCAAGTTCGTTAATGGCTGAAATCGGACAAGGGAAGGGGGGGGGTTTAGATCAGGGGGAGGGTGGTTTAGAGGGGGAGAATTTTGAAAAATCCTAATATCTTCGTTATAATGCGTCGGATCGAAACATTGTATAGAACCAATCTTATTGCAAATGTAATGTTCTATAAACGTTGTTATGTACATTTTTTCATTATCTTGATTATTTACTGAGATATTTGCATTTTTTAGTTTTCGGTCTTCAGTAAAGCCCCGCTCCTACTCATCTCATATTTTCAAAATTCTATTATGTTATGAAGCACTTTATTTGAAAGTGGCGCACTTGGGAAATCTGCTTAGTTAACGCAGCCCCTGCGTGACGGAATTTTTTACCACTTGGCCCGGCTTATATCCGAAGTATATTGAGCAAAAAATATTTTTGTTTTTTTAGTAGATTTCCCTTAAGGAGAATCAGCAATTGAGGTCGTACTCATGAAGCGATTTTCGAACATTTTCTTCAAATGTCCATTGATCCTACCTAGGAGATAAAAAAATAGGTCCGTTCAAAACTGTATATATATATATATATATATATATATATATATATATATATATATATATATATAAAATTGTAACCTCTGTCTGTACATTGATTTTTTTTTTCAAAATTTCACGATAACTTTTCGTTTCACATGTCATAGACACCATAACTGCATTTTGTTTCTTTCGTGTATGTTTGTTTATTTGTTACCTTTTCACTCATAAACGGCTGAACCGAATTTTATAAAACTTGGTATGTATATTACTACTAACCCAACTTAGACTTTAGGCTATATTAATGTTCTCTGAAACGAACAGGAGTGGGGGTTATAAGGGAAGCCAGAATTTAAAAATAGCGATTTTTCGGTTCTTATTGGTTTTTGGGGAAATGTGCATATTATAAAAGTAGTTTATTTTGTTATTTAGAGTAACTTTTGTTATATACACTTTTTTCGTATACTGAATTATAAACGAGATATACGCTAAAACCTATAGCGGAAGTGAACAATTTTATTTGGGACAAAAGACAACCGAAATAAATAAAACTCGGTACGTTTATTAGCACTAACGCTTTCATTATTAATTAATTAATTAAAAATAGCGGTATTTCGTTTTCTATTCGTTTTTCGGCAAATATGAACATCACAAAAGTTGTTTATTTTGTTATTTATAGTAACTTTTGTAATATTCATTTTTGTCTTTTAACAAAGTATAAACGAGATATACACTATAAACTAAAGCGGAAGTCAACTAGTGGGCGCTAACGATTGAACCGAACTTAACAAAACTCGGTATGTCAATTAGCATTAATTCTTCCATGATTATAAGCTATATTAAAATGTTTAGGTTAGAACGGGAGTGGGGGTTATAAGGGAGGCCTGAAATAAAAACTCACGATATTTCATTGTCTATTTTTTTTCGACAAACATGCACATAACAAAAGTTGTTTACTTTGTTATTTAGATTAACTTTTGTTTTATACATTTCTTCAGGAACAATGTGTGTAGAAATATTGATATGCCCAAAAATTCATTCTAATTTAAACTATCAGGTACCTCACCTGGGAAAATTAATTCAAATCTACGTTAATATTTTGTCTTTAATAACTGAAATCTATGCATAATGCACAGAAGACGGGAAATATGACAATATGGAGGACAGTGAAGTCTTTCATAAAAAAATAATTTTATTATTAACAAATGCCAACAACGGGTATAAACCCTAAACACTGGGATGGGTAAATGTCAAAATAGTGTGCAAAATGCCTTGCCAAAAAAATACCATCACCATTCAGCCTCAAATCAATTCCCGGGCGAAGCCGGGTATCTGAGCTATATATATATATATATATATATATATATATATATATATATATATATATATATATATATATATGTCTGTTACCCCTCTAGTGGTCGCAATTTTTATCTTATCCGTATCAAACTCCATATACATATAATGGTTTTATGTAAAAAGAAAGATCAAGTTAGTTAACGGTTGAAATCGGGCTAGTGGAAAGGGGGGATAATTTCGAAAATTCAAAATATCTCCGTTATTATGTGTCGGATCGAAAAATTGTATAGAACCTATTTTATGGCCAATGTTATTAACTACAAATGTTGTTATATTCACACTTTCTCTATGACGAATTTTAACCTAGATAATTGGATTTTTCAACCTTCAGTAAACCTCCACTCCTACTCATGTCATATTAACAATAAACTCTTACATAATTGGCCACATTATTCTGTGCTGAAATATCAAATATAGTTTACGCAGCCCCAGCGTGACGGACTTTAATTTGTTTTATTCACTTAGAAATCGGAATTCTACGAATTTAAGTTTAATTTTGGTTAGGTAGCACTATGATAAATTCACCTAGCTGGAACACTACAAGTGTCCAAAGGATTTGGCCGTGTTCATAGCCACAGTTCGTAAGGATTATCCTATAGATTTATTCATGGCTCCCCTCCCTCTATAGAGAGCCATGCATAAAATAATTTACTAGCCATTACTATAGGTTTGGAGCTTTGCTGGAAGACAAGGGCTGGAGAGGCCTGCAGCTGAGAGCCGGGGCTTAATTCATTACTAAACAATGAATGAATGTAGTCCAAGCATCCCTACTCCCTCCGCTTTCATCTCCTTAACATATTGATTTATGAAAATTAGCTTGTAGTGAAAGATCATTAAGACGGGCTTTTAAATGATTTACATAATCCTCCTCCATAGAGAAGCAATAATGGGACTAGACTATAGACTATCTATAAAAGTTATTCATTCTTACCACAATTTTAGCAGATTTCCCTTAAGGGAAATCAGCTATTGAGGTCGTACTCATGACGCGATTTTCGAAAAATTTCTTCAAATGTCCATCGATCCTTCCTAGGAGATGACGAAAATGTGGTCCGTTCAAAACTGTATATATATCTATATATATATGTCTGTTAACGCTCTAGCGGTCGCAATGTTTGTTTGATCGTTACCAAACTCGGTATTTAAACGTTTTATGCAAAAAGGCAGATCTAGTTCGTTAATGGCTGAAATCGGACCAGTCGGAGGGGGGGTATAGAGGGAGGGATTTTCGAAATATCTCCGTTACCATTCCTCGGATCAAAAACTTGTATAGAACCAATCTTATTACAAATTAAATTTACTATAAATATTGCTCTCTACATTTATTCTCTATCTTGTATATTAACCAACATATTTGCATTTTTATTAAATGCGGGCGGACGAGTGTTTCCCGCCAAAAGCTAGTTCGGCCGCTTCCGTAACTGTTCGGCTCTCGAATGGAGATTTCTTTATTGTATAACTTTACGTGGGAAATTTGCTTAGTTTACGCAGCCCCTGCGTGACGGACTATATTATATATCTCCCCTGTTACCAAATTTTAGCTGATTTCCCTTTAGGGAAATCAACTATTGAAATCGTACTCATGTCGCGATTTTGAAAAATGTCCTAAAATGTTCATCGATCATACCCAGGAGATGACGAAAATGAGGTCCGTTCAAAAGTATATATATGTATATATATTTGTTTGTTAACGCTCTAGCGGTCGCAATTTTAGTTTGATTGTTACCAAACTCCATATTAAATCGTTTTATGTAAAAAGAAAGATCATGTTCGTGAATGGCTGAAACCGGACCAGTGGGAGGGGGGGGCCAAAGAAGGGTAATTTTGAAAATTCGAAATATCTCCTTTATTATAAATCTGATCGAAAAAAAGTATAGAACCATTCTTATTGAAAATTTAATGATCAATAAATATTGATCTATACATATTTTCTTCATCTTGGATATTGACCGAGATATTTGTATTTTAGCAAATCAGCTATTGAGGTCGTTCTCATGACGCGAGTTTCGAAAAATGTCTTCAAATGTCCATTGATCCTACCCAGGAGATGACGAAAATGAGGTCCGTTCAAAATTATATATATATATATATATATATATATATATATATATATATATGTCTGTTATCGCTCTAGCGGTCGCAATCTTGGTTTGATAGTTAACAATCTCTATATTTAAATGTTTTATTCAAAAATAAAATAAAATAGATCAATCTTATTGCAAATTAAATAATTTACTATAAATAATGTTATATACATGTATTCTGTATCTTGAATATTAACCGAGATATTTGCAGTTTTCTGTTTTCAGCTTCTGAGATGAGATCGGCTAACTTCGGGTCTAGTCGTGAGTTTCCGTCAAGAGCTAGTTCGGGCCGTTCCCGTAACTGTTTGACTCTCTATTGTAAAACTTCACGTGAAAAATCTGCTTAGTTTACGCAGCCCCTGCGTGGCGGACTTTTATAGTTTTCAGCCTTCTGCAAACCCCCCCCCCCCCTTCTATTCATGTTAAACTAACAATACTGGGACGTATAATAAAGCATATTATTTTAACCTTAAATACCGAATATTATTTTCAAGAGACCTTTATTATTTGACATATATGCAAATATGTTTTGGTGCCCCCCTCGTCTCAAGTTTTTGGACTACTTAAATTTGATTGATTGAGATCAAAATTATTCTGATTCATTATAAATTACAGTACTAGATATAGTAAATAGTTTTCAATGAAATTAATGTTTTATACTCTGATATATTTTAGTAGTTGTTTTTCTTTCCGGATTATTTAGCCCCGTTTGATTACATTTCAGACGCTTCCCGCCAAGAGAGGAAAGATTTCTTGAGATTGCCTTTTGTATTTATGCACTTAATCTTCAAGGTGGAGTCATGTTACCAGTATGTAAATTTATCTATTATTAAACATCACGAGGGAATCGGCTTAGTTTACGCTGCCTCTGCGTGAAGGACTTTTTTTATTATGGACTGTAAAAACTCCATGATGCGGCAGCCATCTTCTATGGTAAATGAGAGGAAGGTTTCAACATAATGCTATTCCAAAATCATTATTTGAGTTTTCCCTTAAGGAATGCCAGCTATTCAAATTACACAAACACTTCCAAAAAAAAAACAAAACTGTTTTTCTAAAACCATCCTTAAATGTTGGAGAAAGATTAATTTCCTCATGAAATAGCACTAGTGTGAAAATGTGAGAAAAAAAAGGATCTCGAAAACATGATAAAAAATTTAGGCTATTTAGAAATAAGACGGAAGTGGAAAGAATTACTGTCTGGATAATTTAAAGCGTTGACTTGAATAATGGCGAAGACGAATATTCAAGTATTTCGCCACTGAAATATTTATACCCAGGAGATGTGGCCACTATACTTATCTTTATTTTTTTTCTGGAGAAGCAGATTTTATTTATCAACTCCATTCCTCCTTGCTTTTTTAAAACTAGAAATACAGAATTTATTCAGCGAAGAACTCAATGAAATCCTTAGTCCCACCGAGGAAAACAAAGTGGTTCTAAGTTGCATCCACTATAGCAGCATAACGTTGATGGCAATAAAAAACAGTATTTTGAAGTAAATGAATAAATTTTAAAAATTTAATAGAAACCCAAATGATAATAAGAAGTGTAAAATTAGGAAAATCATTCAAAGTAGACACTTTCATACACGTGTAGTAACTTATATTTCCTTATTATTTTTTTTGTCTTTTTTTTTTTTAAATTTTGATGACAGGTTTTACATATTAATAAGCATATGCAATTTAATTGTTTTTTTTTTCTTTCCAAAATTATAATGTAATAAGTTATTGATGGAAAATATACATAGTTTGCTTATTTCATCGATTTTCTTTACAAATTACAAATTATTGTGAGTAATTTCTCGTTTAAATTTCTTATAGTGCTTCAATGATTATAACATCGTAAGTTTCTGTACTAAAATTCTATTCCATTGACCCACGTATAGATTTTTCAAAAACGTTTAATGTGTAATTTTATAGCAGTAGGAATTGAAAAAATGGACTTATATATTTAAGTACCCACAGCTGGGATTGTTTGCACTTTTTTTTTATACTATTGTATTATAATGTCCATAATTATGTTTAATGTTCCCCCTATAGGAGATTTATGAATAGAAAGAGGAGATTGATTAAGAACAGCATTAAGCTTATTCTTGAAACTCTACATACTTAAGAGTAAAAATCAGGTTCTTTCGGGACAGAATTACAGGAAAAGTATATGAAAATACATAGCACATATTAAATCTTTTTATATTCGTATATTTGATGTCCTTGAAAAACAAACAGAGCGCTGGTAGGAGGAAGAAAAACTTGAATTGGGAGACGAGGAAAATTAAAATGCCACTCCTTTAGTTTTCTGGAGGTCTTCTCATTCTTGAATGTCGGAATTAGTCACTGCTAGAATTTCTTTATTACTTTCTTTTTTTAAATATTCCGTACATCTTGATGTTTCTTTAATTTGAACAAGTGTTCATATAAAAATGAAGATAATAGATAGCAATTAAATAAAAAACTAATATTTAAAAATTTAATGTTAATTAAAATAAAACGTGTAGTCAAATCATACTACTACTAATAGTGAATACATGAAAAGTGTATGGGATTCCTATGTCACAGTATGATGTACATGTATATATACATATATAAACATACAACATACTAAAATATATATTTATATATATGAACGTTTATTTTAAATAGAAATCGATGAAATTCACGTATGCTTAGGTACTTTTAGATAATTTTATATAATATATTGCCTAGGCCGTTAAATGCTTAAGTTTTAGTCAAATTTTCAAATGTCACTTGCATAAGTTCTATTATTATTCTGGAGTTGGGCTGGCTGAAGATGGGACGGTTCGCCCCGAAAGTACTTTGTCTGTAATAAAAGAAGTATTAAGAGTGGATGCGTTCGACCTTTTTGATCCTTCTGTTGTCTATTATTATTGTTATAAATATATAAAAGCATATTAAATTTTATTTATTTATTTGTTCACTTTTTGCTACTTTGGCTAATTGCGACGAAAACCCATATTTAAGATACATTCTTTATTACATGAGGAGAAGGCCATCAAATACAGGTAACTTCCTTTATTCACCTTGAAAATTTTGGAGCACTAACCGTACATACTAACGTTGGAAATTAAATTGTAACGTAATGTGACAAACCTTCTGCCAGATCCAGAGTGGCAGAACATTATCAGACTAGCTAGCATTTAAATGAATCAATGCCACTAGCTAACACTACATATTATTGAGTCTATTTAAATATACCTCAAGAAGTCTACTAATAAGCTATATTATAATAAAGAAATTACTGTTAGCCTAATATTACGTTAATACAAATTTCAGTAATGTGCTCAGTTTCTTCTTATTATTACTTATTAACGTCCACTTTTTGCAGCTCAGGCTAATTGGGACGAGTTATCTACAGGTTACCACCCTTTTCTAGCCTGGGTGGGAGTTTAGGATGTTATTTAATGAATTTCGTCACTAAATAATTTCCTTTGCCCAGGCGAGAATCGAACTCGCCACTCTAGGTTTGCCATGTGAGATTAAGGTCAACGCTTTAACTCGCACGGCTAACCTGAGCCTCTGTTCAGTTTCCTATTCTCATGATTATTATTTATTAAAAACGTCGTTTTGCGACGATTCGACAACATATGCTGTTTTGAAGTACGTAACGTAATTGTACTCCATATATGTTCGATTCTATAAAACGAATAAAACAACACGTTAATCCATTGATAAAGCTGATCATTATGTATCATAATTTATTTTTATTCCGAATAAGGATAATACTATTTCAAGTTGATATCTTTTTAAACGCTGTCAAATGTTTCAGCAACCTTTATTGCAAAAGGGAGTATCGAGGGCGAAATAAAAAATAAAAGGTTCACTCGATTCAGGGAAAACTGAGTGAATAAATAAATGCGCTTGGAAGTAAATAAATTATAATAAAACATACTGAAATCTAATTAGCATTTATAATTGTGCATATGTCACAATCTCGTTTTTCAATTCAATTACTACGGGTAACTCATTTAAATTAGAAAAAAAAGTTATTGTTTGAATTTTTTATTAAAGAAAAAATAAAACCAATGAATATGGCATTCATGCAATTCAGTCTCAATATTAAACGTGTCTTAATACAATGTTATTGTCTATTATGCCACTTTGCAAAGAATCATGACTAAGGGGGATACAAAAATTATTTTTCTAATAACAAAATTATTTTCTTCATTTTTTTTTTTTTATGCAACTTAAAAATTCCTAGTGAACACTTTTTTACTACTTGGGTTATTTTACTTACGCATATTGTAAAAAATATTAAATAAAAAAACTTTAATTATAAAGAAGCTAACTAAAAATATATTTTATTTAGAGGTAGCTAAGTTTTATACAGGTTCCATTAATATCAAATTCAATTTCTTACCTATACTTGCCCCAGTCCATATAAGCTTGGTAAAGGTAGCCTAAGAGGATGAACTTGTCACTTCTCTTTCTGATTCTTTTTAAGGCGCTTTTCCATTTACTAACGGCAGCCTGTTGCTTGTGCTGGTTGTATAACTTCAAACCTTGTTCTACCTGAAACGGAGATAAAATATAATTTAGTGGCCTCCTGTTAAAATTTCATTACTTAATTAATAAGGGTTTTTTTTTAAATGTATAGTTGGGATTTAATTTAGCTTTTTGAGGTAAGGCGTTTGTCTTAAACTTGGTATTCCCAGAGACCAAAGGTTGCGATTACGCTTGGGCAATAAGAATTTACTCAGTGGCAAAATCACTAAATGAAATAGACAGTTTCACTAAGAAAGGGTGATAAACTGAAGATAACCCGTCCTGAGTGTTATCTGTTCACTGAATGTTCAGCATTTAATCAAAATAAATGAAATTTAATAATGGACATAATTTTAAAAGGAGGTAATTGGCCAGAACCACCTCATATTTAATTTAACAAATATAATAAAGAATATAAATTACATCGAATGTGTGTATATATATATATATATATATATATATATATGGATGTCGCGAAAATACATTAGAATGTAAAGTTGATTGTGAGGAATGGGAATTATAATTCAACATATTTACCTTACATAGACTCGCAAATTAATCATCGGTTGAGTTTAACTTTAATTCTTTTTTTGTTTTTGTTTTATTTATTTTCATTTCATTTATTAATTTTATTTGTAATTATCTTACACATTTTAATATTTTATTATATTATTATTTTTTTGTATATTATATTACACACACACACACACACACACACACACACACACACACACACACACACACACACACATATATATATATATATCTGTGATGCCAGTCTCTCTGAAGGATATGAGGAGACGGCCTAGTATTACAAATCATGTATTGGCAGCGACCCATAGATCAACTGCTGGACAGCAAGGCACACAAGAGTCAGCATATGATTGATGGCTTTTCAACTGTAGAGCTGAGCCCTTAAAGGTCATTACATCAATGTTAGTTAGTCATGTGTGGTCGGGTAAGATGGCGAATGGGCCACAAACTATAAGGTATACAGGATGTCTCAATCTGCGGGAGGAAGTATAATCATGAAAACACGAATAGTGATCTAGTAAATAAAGTCCGTCACGCAGGGGCTGCGTAAACTAAGCAGATTTCCTATGTGAAGTTTAGCAATAGAGAAATCTACATATTGGTAACACAACACCACCATAAGTAAATACAAACGGTAATGAGAAATCTTTCAGTTAATTTTAATAAACTCCCAACTGAAACGGCTTCTGCATTGTAAGAATAATTTATATTTTAATAACTCAAATTTTAGTAGTCCAAGAACTAAAGAAGGGGGGGGGCGGATGAACAGAACGTATTTACATAAATCTCACAAAGTAAAGAAGGTTAGGTAAGGTTAGAAACGACAGGTTAGGTTAGAAGCTTCCGCCAGAGCCTAGACTTACGAAAACGGCCGAACTAACCTGAACAACACCCGACCACAGACTTCATAAAAATGGAAATATCTCGGTTAATATTCAAAATAGAGAATAAGTGTGTATAACAATATTTATAGTAAATTTAATTTGCAATAAGATTGTTTTTATACAATTTTTCGATTCGATGCATAATAACGGAGATATTTTGAATTTTCGAAAATTCCCCCTTCTAAACCCCCCCTCCCTCTGGTACAATTTCAGCAATTAACGAACTTACTCTGTCTTTTTACATAAAACGGTTAAATATCGAGTTTCGTAACGATCAAACAAAAATTGTGACCGCTAGAGCGTTAACAGATATATATATATATATATATATATATATATATATATATATATATATATATATATAATTTTGAACGGGCCTCATTTTCGTCATCTCCTGGGTTGGATCGATGGACATTTGAAGAAATTGTTCGAAACTCGCGTCATGAGTACGACCTCAATAGCTGATTTCACTGAAGGGAAATCTGCTAAAAGGTAGTTTAAAAAGGATTATTGCTGAATGAGGCTATAAGGCAAGCCCACTTCAGACTTGCGGTAATGTAGATCTTTGTGGGGTACATGTAGGAAATGTTTAATAGATTATGGCATAGACACTTAATGAAGTACCAGAGGTTTAGAGGAAGAAAAACCAATGATATACCTGATAAAATGAGTTGAGTTGCTATCAGGAAGAGGAGAGACTCTAACTGAGAATAACCCAGATTGAAATGTGTATTTAGTAACGTACGTTCTCCCAAAACATAGAGTTACCATGATATTGCTCCATAATAAAAAAAAACAAAAAAAAAACTTGAGTTGTATAAATAAAAAAAATAATTTAAATTATTTATTAACGTCCACTTTTTGCAAGTAAGGCTAATTGGGACGGGTTATCTACAGGTTACCACCATTTTCTGACCAGGGTGAGATTTCGGACTTTATTTAATGAGTTCGTGACTAAATAAATTCCTTTGCCCTGGCGGAAATCAAACTCGCCTCTTTAGGTTTAGCATGTGAGATTAAGGTCAACGCTTTAACGCGGACGGCTAACCTGAGCCTCTGTTCAGTTTCCTATTCTCATGATTATTAATTTTTAAAAACGTCGTTTTGCGACGATTCGACAACTTATGCTGTTTTGAAGTACGTAATTTTACTCCATATATGTACGATTCTATAAAACGAATAAAACAGCACGTTGAATTCGTTGATAAAGCTGATCATTATGTATCATAATTTATTTTTATTCCGAATAAGGATAATACTATTTCAAGTTGATATCTTTTTAAACGCTGTCAAATGTTTCAGCATACTTTATTGCAAAAGGGAGTATCGAGGGCGAAATAAAAAATAAAAGGTTCCCTCGATTCAGGGAAAACTGAGTGAATAAATAAATGTGCTTTTTCCTAAGATATCAATCTGCTAATAGTCCCTAAGTTAGGTTCAACATTTATTTAATATGATAAATTTTCGCTTTCAAACATCTTCAAGGGCTACAATGTTATTAACAAGAATAATAATCTGTATAATAACTAATATTATCAAAGTTTTTAACAACATAAACTAGAATGACTTAATAATTAAAATTCAGGATTACTTACAAGGCTAAGCTTGGTAAACGTAAGTTTTCTATTTTTTGCCCACTTCGCTTTAATTTTATCAAGAAATAGTTTTTTCAAGTTTTATGTTTAAGTTATTACCATTACCACAGAAGTAATTCACTTATTTAGGAGGTGAGGTAAAAGCCGGTTTCATTCAATAAGATTATACATTTTATAAATTTCAGACTTTTTATAAAAACTGCATTTAAATAATAATATAAATAAATTTGTGCCGCATATCGAAAAAACAAACAAAGTCAATTTCAATTTTGTATCCGTTTTCTCTCCTAATCTTCATTTAGTAATGCTAGCAACAATTATTAACTTTATTATATTTTTCGTCACTTCGGTATAGGAATTTTGAATTCAATTTATTGATTCATGCTTCTGATTGTTGAGTATTTGAGTAATAACTATTATTATTATTTTTAATAATTGGAATATATCCTTTACTATTTGTTTATGACCCGACAAGAATTATTCATCCAATTCAAGAAGTTGAAGTATCAGCCCAAGGGCATATAAAATACTCTGTGGGAGTTATGATACATAGGGGGAAAAAGTCTGTTCCGAGAACCTTATTTTTATATTACATTACTGTATTCTAGCCATGGCAAACCTTTCTTCTTCTCCTCTCTCTTGTCCACGTTTTTACTAACTTCTTCAACTTGTAATATAAGATAAGCTGATAGTTTTCCTACATATTTTTGGGAGGTAACTCCTTCCTCGGCTGTCAATCCATTTGCAAATTGGTTGAATTATACAGCTGGAGCAAATTATTCCGTCTAAGCCGAATCCCCAGGTTCCAAATGAATTGAAAGACTTTTGTGCTGAGTGGTTCTCCAATACCGTCATTGTGTGAGGGTGTTACTTAAGAAGAAATCTTGTATTCCGTCAGGAAGAAAATAAATTAACACACACACACACACACACACACACACACACACTCACAATTATTTTAGAAAATTGCGTCATGAGAACAACCTCAACAGCTGATTTCTCTTCTAAAAGCACGGAATCACTGCATCACGTAATCTATTCATCTGGGTTAGAAGAATCAATAAGAACAAGTGAGTGCCTCATGCGAAACATCCCCAAAAACGTTTTAAATTGTTGATAAACTTATTAAAAATACTATTCATATGATTCCATTTTACAATCAAACAGCAGTACAGCTCCAGTTTATTTTTAAAACGAATATATGAAGTGAGAGTGGTGTTCTCAGCTCAGTAAAAAGTAGGTTTATAAAAAGTCATTGTCAAGAATATGTTTTCACATTATAACAACGGCAACATAGTATTAAAGGGAGGAAATTTGAAGACAATGCACGTTTATAAATGAATAGGGATGCTTTGCCACGTAGGAGTGGATATCCCTCATGGGAGCCTTAAGAAGAAGGCACTTGATTAGCAAGCAATCTCTTAGCAGGACTGCTGGCTTCATTATAAAGATTTTATCACTCAGAGGCTTGGCTAATAATAGTTATAATGAGATTTCTTAGCTTAAGTAAGGCTCCAGCCAGATCTAACAAGGATCTAACTTGAGAGAGCTGTTTATGTCGGCAGCCCTCTGAAGCAGGCCTGCAAACAATATTTTTAGAAAATCAATTCTTTAATAGCGATAAGGAGTGAGTGCTATTCAGGCAGCAGCTATAAGTAATCAGCTTCTAAATTCTTGGATTTGGAGAGCTATAATTAGTTATTTATAGTTAGGGGCAGTGTTTAGGTACTTTTTCTTTCAGACATCATGAATGAATTATCATGTTAATCACCGATATACCTGTTTCTATTTTCAGCTGGTGGTGAGATTAATGAATCAGGTTAATAAAAAAAGTGTTTCTGATTAACCCCACTACTAAACCGCCGTAATATTTCCCACATAACATTTATGATGTAATGACTCCAAGCAAAGTATTTTGATATACAATAGAGCAGTCTTAAAAGTAGACTGTATTAATTGATTTTTTGTTATTATTCTCATACCTACACAAAATTGAAATATATGACAACATTTAACATGCAAATTAAGTCTGTGGTGTACAACAAAATTTAAAATTATACTACTAATTAATCATCCACCAACTATACACTTTTTTTTTTGTATTATTGCTAAGTTATTTGTTATTATTACTTGTTGTTAAGGTATTTACTATTGTTACTTGTTGTTAAGGTATTTTTTATTGTTACTTGTTGTTAAGGTATTTACTATTGTTACTTGTTGTTAAGGTATTTGTTATTGTTACTTGTTGTTAAGGTATTTACTATTGTTACTTGTTGTTAAGGTATTTACTATTGTTACTTGTTGTTAATGTATTTACTATTGTTACTTGTTGTTAAGGTATTTACTATTGTTACTTGTTGTTAAGGTATTTACTATTGTTACTTGTTGTTAAGGTATTTGTTATTGTTACTTGTTGTTAAGGTATTTGTTATTGTTACTTGTTGTTAAGGTATTTACTATTGTTACTTGTTGTTAAGGTATTTACTATTGTTACTTGTTGTTAAGGTATTTGTTATTGTTACTTGTTGTTAAGGTATTTGTTATTGTTACTTGTTGTTAAGGTATTTACTATTGTTACTTGTTGTTAAGGTATTTACTATTGTTACTTGTTGTTAAGGTATTTATTGTTGTTAAGGTATTTACTATTGTTACTTGTTGTTAAGGTATTTACTATTGTTACTTGTTGTTAAGGTATTTACTATTGTTACTTGTTGTTAAGGTATTTACTATTGTTACTTGTTGTTAAGGTATTTGTTATTGTTACTTGTTGTTAAGGTATTTGTTATTGTTACTTGTTGTTAAGGTATTTGTTATTGTTACTTGTTGTTAAGGTATTTACTATTGTTACTTGTTGTTAAGGTATTTGTTATTGTTACTTGTTGTTAAGGTATTTACTATTGTTACTTGTTGTTAAGGTATTTACTATTGTTACTTGTTGTTAAGGTATTTGTTATTGTTACTTGTTGTTAAGGTATTTGTTATTGTTACTTGTTGTTAAGGTATTTACTATTGTTACTTGTTGTTAAGGTATTTACTATTGTTACTTGTTGTTAAGGTATTTGTTATTGTTACTTGTTGTTAAGGTATTTGTTATTGTTACTTGTTGTTAAGGTATTTACTATTGTTACTTGTTGTTAAGGTATTTACTATTGTTACTTGTTGTTAAGGTATTTACTATTGTTACTTGTTGTTAAGGTATTTGTTATTGTTACTTGTTGTTAAGGTATTTGTTATTGTTACTTGTTGTTAAGGTATTTGTTATTGTTACTTGTTGTTAAGGTATTTACTATTGTTACTTGTTGTTAAGGTATTTGTTATTGTTACTTGTTGTTAAGGTATTTACTATTGTTACTTGTTGTTAAGGTATTTACTATTGTTACTTGTTGTTAATGTATTTACTATTGTTACTTGTTGTTAAGGTATTTACTATTGTTACTTGTTGTTAAGGTATTTACTATTGTTACTTGTTGTTAAGGTATTTACTATTGTTACTTGTTGTTAAGGTATTTGTTATTGTTACTTGTTGTTAAGGTATTTACTATTGTTACTTGTTGTTAAGGTATTTACTATTGTTACTTGTTGTTAATGTATTTGTTATTGTTACTTGTTGTTAAGGTATTTGTTATTGTTACTTGTTGTTAAGGTATTTACTATTGTTACTTGTTGTTAAGGTATTTACTATTGTTACTTGTTGTTAAGGTATTTACTATTGTTACTTGTTGTTAAGGTATTTACTATTGTTACTTGTTGTTAAGGTATTTGTTATTGTTACTTGTTGTTAAGGTATTTGTTATTGTTACTTGTTGTTAAGGTATTTACTATTGTTACTTGTTGTTAATGTATTTGCTATTGTTACTTGTTGTTAAGGTATTTACTATTGTTACTTGTTGTTAAGGTATTTACTATTGTTACTTGTTGTTAAGGTATTTGTTATTGTTACTTGTTGTTAAGGTATTTGTTATTGTTACTTAAGGTATTTACTATTGCTACTTGTTGTTAAGGTATTTACTATTGCTACTTGTTGTTAAGGTATTTACTATTGCTACTTGTTGTTAAGGTATTTACTATTGCTACTTGTTGTTAAGGTATTTTTTGTTATTGTCACTTGTTGTTACTCTTAAAGGGCAAATCACCTTCGATGTGGTGTCCAAGAATAAAAAATTATAATAATAATAATACTAATGGTATTAGTACAGTGGTTCAGAGTAGCCAAGTGTATTCAGGCTTTGGTCTTAGTCTCCCATGGTAAACCTAGAGTTGCGAGTTCGATTCTTGCCTGGGCAAAGGAAATTATTTAGTGACGAACTCATTAAATAAAATCCTTAGTCCCACCCTGGCTAGAAAAGGGTGGTAACCTTGTGATACCCCGTCCCAATTAGCCGAAGTTGCACAAAGTGGACGTTAATAAAGATATAAATAAAAATATTATATTATTACAACTCCTATTCTGTATTATCAATGAATATCCTTCAATGACGTACATTCCTCATACATACAGAAAATAAAGCCTAAGAAATATAACTTATGTCACAAGGTAATATAATATTCTTTGATTCTATTATTCTAGTTTAAAAAGTGAAATGAAGCAATTTTTGAAATTTCCTCAAAAGCGCATATTTTTTAATGCCTGAAATCAAACCTGGAATAGGGAGGGGGAGAGAGTGTATTTCGAAAAATAAAAATATCTCCGTTATTATGAATTGGAGCAAAATAATATCAAAATAATCAATTAATAATCAAAATAATATATAACCAATCTTGTTAAACTATTGATACTCTACAACTTTTGCATTGTACATTTTTTCGTAACTAATCGTATTTTACTTTTTCTGTTTTAAGTCTTTTGTAAACCATCTCATCTACTCATAGCATTTTTAATTAGAAACAGAGAATATATGGGGATTTGAGATCAGTAGTGTGCTAAACCAGTATCACATGTATAAAATAAGCAGAGAAATCTGCTTAGTGTACGCAGCCCCTGCGTGATGGACTGTTTTATTCTCAAGCTTTTAAATTACACTGGAAACGGTTATTTCTTGTGGTTGTATGTACACTTTAGGTGTAAAGCTTTTATTATACTTTATTGGAGAAGCGAAGTAAGGGAATTGTAAATGGTAAGAACATTTCGAGTTTGCCTATGTTAGAAATAGTTTTTCCTTGTGCCTCTCCAACGTTAAGACAAGAAGGGTATAATTTGATTGGCTGTAAGCGCTAGGATATTGCAACTAGCCTGGAATAGAGATATTCCTCTCAAACTATTCGGGACTAGAAGTGGCCTAGTTGGCCTTAGAGTTGAGTAAGAGAACTTGTGGAATTCTCCAAGGGCTGCTCCACTGTCGAACCCATCCACTCTTGAACCCCCTTCTACTTACAACTTCTCTCATGAGATAAGTTTACCTTACTTCTAGGGACAACCGATATACACTCATCGACCTATTTCTCTTTACAATTTAAGCAAACTGGAAACTAGTTCTTTTAAGATTCATGCAATTTTGTAAATTAGAAACGCGCTGCCTAAGAGTTGCTTCTACTATCAATGATATCACAATGTAAACTTAAGTTAATTAAATATTGCATGGTGTGGCATAATCGTTCTACTTTTCTCTACGCCTCTAAATAAATGAAACCCTATTTAAAGAAATTACAAATTTCATCGCAAATATATTAAAAGGTAAAAACTGGATGGAGGGAGGCCCATCAATTCATGTTTTGAAATAGTTCAAACATTTCATCAAATCGAACCATTAATAGGGGGGGGGGAGAGTAATTCGAAAATTAAAAATATCTCCGTTATTATGAATCAGATCGAAAAATCATATATAACCTATCTTCTTTAACTACTGATACTCCAAAATTTTTGTTGCTGTACATTTTTCGTAACTCTAATCTTACTTTCTTGTTTTCAATATTCTGTAAACCTCTCTTCTACTCATAGGATTTTTAATTGGAAATAGAGAATATATGGTGAATTGAAATCAGTTGCGTGTTATACTAGTATTTGAGAAATTCTATTAAAAATTTCCTAATAATAAAGACGTACATACTTCTAATTGATGATGAGTTTTTATTTACAATATTAATAATATTAACATGAAGTCGCTGAGTTTATAGGTACCATATAATTGTTAAATTGACAAGTATTTTTTATGTGTTGACAGGGCACTGATGAAGTAGCTCTTTCTCTGAAAGCATTATGTTGGTGATGTATTGTTTATGGAAGGAAGGGCTAGTTTTGTGTTGATATCTACCCTACACCGTCTATCACATATCTTTGAGAAAAATGGATATTAACATGTTTCCTATATTTTTTTTCTTTCCTGATCATTTTCAATTCTTATTTTCTAATACCTGTATTAATGAGCCAAACAAAAAAATCTCATAGATCAATAAACTCGTTAATTTCAACTTAATTACATTTATATTCTAATTATTAAAGGGGAAAATATGACTGGGACGCCTGGCGCAATTCATAATTCTGTTCCACCTCAAGAAAGACACTGGACTACCTATTTGATTTCAATTCTGAGTTTCTCTCTTAATAGTAAAACATTAAAGTCCACGTCTCAGAGACTTCTATGCTAAATAAATTTACCACAATCACAATAACCGCAAAGTGATTCACATTGCATTCCTTATTTAGTTTTAACTCAACCCCCATATTAAAGAAGACTTCGACATCAATTCCACAAATAATTAAAATCATCATGACTTCCTATCATCGAAAAGTCTTTCAGGATCAGGAGCGGAGGTTTGTAAAAAACAAAAAAGTATGCAACATACTCCGTAAGCATTCAATTAAGAACTATATGTGGTGAATAAAAAAAACAGAAAATAAAATGATCAATACATTTGGTCAAGTGAAATACTTCGATGCAATGAGCATTTTGCAATATTTTCTATTTTATATTTCACGTTTTCCCTAAGCCTTCATCGAGTTCACAATTAGGCCATTAACGAGTTTAGCTATTAGTTATACTTCAAAATGAATGTCTGAGGGATTTTGTTACTAGTTTTTATATATATACTTTTGTAACCAAATCAGATTTATCATATTTAATAATAATATATAGCTATGCTAGTTAAAACAACTTAATCTCACATGGCAAACCTTGAGTGGCGAGTTTGACCTCCACCTGGGCAAAAAGAAGGCGAAATTTATTTAGTGAGGAACTCACTAAATAAAACCCTTGGTCTCACCCTGGGTAGAAGAGGGTGGTAACCTGTAGATAACCCGTCCTAGTTAGCCATAGTAGCAAAAAGTGGACATTAATAAATAATAATAATAATAAATCTGCCATAGTCACGCCTATTATAGTAAGTTCAAATTGCCAAAAACGACAATACCAGGCACCAAGAATTTAAATCTGCCAACAACAATTATAAAAGAAGGCACAGCAAGGGATAATTCCTGATACAGGAAGAATTGTGCGACAATTTTTATATTCCCCTTAACATGTCACAATCACAAACTCCATGTCGGTTGGATTTTCCTCCGATATGGATTTTATTCCAGTTTTTACTGTGTATAAACCTCCCATAATAATATATAAGGGAAGTGAGCTCAGTTTTAAACTTTCAACATAATACGATTTTAAATTGAAATTATTTGTCACTTTCAATCTAATATCCAATTTATACATCATGCCTTGTCCAAATAAAGCAAATATTCAGATAGAAAAAGAGATTATAATGTTCTGACATCATCAGGGTCATTTCCGTGTTCATATTTTATAAGCTAATTTTTCAAATTTATAAAATAGTTACATCAACGGGTGAGTAATAGTAATTATTACGGATAAAGGATACTTACTATTTATATTTAACTGAAACTGCGTGGTCCAAATTAACATTAGATTAGCTAAACGATATAGCTTGTATATTATATGGCAAAAATAGTGAGTTTTAATATTAAAACATGGATAATTCATAATTTCTGAAGTTTATTCTTGTTAATCAATGCTCGACGAAGAAGTGGAATATTCTATGGTGCCAAATAGAGAAATACATTTTAAAGCCCAATTATAGAAATATATTAGGATACATATCTATTTTCTTACAAAAATTCCTTCTTTCTACTGGGTGTTTACAATATAACATGTATAATATAATATGCGTACCGGAAACATTTTTGCTAAAAGGAAATTCTGTGAGGAGATTAGTTTTTCATGAGTTCCAAACATTCGTAGTTAGAAACTGAGACAAGACCCATCCCTCTCAAAAACTTCTGAAGGCCTAACGGAATTTTTCTTATAGTGTCAAGTTTTTCCTAAATCTAGGTCAGCGTGCCCCACTGCAAGTTGGATGTAAAAGTTGGAGTTTTTGTTATTGCTAGCTTTTAAGCTAACATGGAAGATTCTCTAAATAAAAATGATTTCCTCATCACAACTCTTTCATTTTAATGAATAGAATGTAAGGAGTGAAGCAGAGAGTTTAATTCGTAGATCAGATTGCTCCTTCCACAGAAAAATAGAGTTCAATTTGAGGTTTCTAATTATTTCTAATTAAGTTTTGTTTAATATCAATATTGTCATTTAAAACATTTTTAATGAGTGCTGAAAAAATATTTTCTTAGTCAATCGTATAAGCGTACATTTCAGTGAGACTGAAGCTTGCCTTTACAAAACCTACCAGTATCACATGTACAAAGTCTAGTTAATGAAAAACCCTCTCTCCCCCTGGTCAACACACACACACGTATATGTCAAACAAAAGCAAAAAAAGCTGAACTCCCTTCAGAAGTTATCCATCAGTATTCGTCTCTTGAAAGCCCGATGTGTAAGTTGTCAAGCATTTGGATAAAGGTGCTTCAAAAACCTTTGCTTCAGTAACCCAGCATCGTAAGGGTGATCAGCTTAGAACAGAGTTTATTTGTTTTCAAAAAATGACGGTTCAGTATTTGAATAAATGTTTTTGAAATGTATCTCGAATAAGACTTGATTTCGGCAGTGGTGAATCCATATTCTTGAGGTTTGTTGGATAATTCCGACTACTCCAAAGAGAAGGAATTTTACTGTCCACGTTTGTTATGTTGTTTCTTTCCTGAACGCATTTAGACCACGGCTCGAAAATATAGATTTGTTTTAAATTAACTTCATCTTTCTTGTTAGTGAATCTTACTTTTTAGCCATACATCTTCACACCTTCAGTATCCGTTTGATGAGATGAAGCCAACCAATTCGTAAACTCCTAGTTTTAGGGTTTCCTTAATACATGTGTGTATATATATATATATATATATATATATATATATATATATATATATATATACGTATATATATATAGTATTGAACGTACCTTATTTTCGTCATCTCCTCGGATGGGTCGATGGACATTACAGATATTTTTAAAAATCGCATCATGATTACGGCATCAATAACTGATTTCCCTTAAACGAAATTTGCTAACAGGTATATTATGACAACGTTTACACGGAGTCCAAATATTAAAACCGGGACCTTGAAGAAATCAAGTTTCTTTAATGTTTTCGGTGTTTTGTAAGAGTCTACAGAACAGAGCATATCGCGTATCACCACGCGTTAACTCAGAGGTATTATCTTCTTATTCTTTCTAGCAGTCGATTTTATAATCAACTCTAGATCTTTACCAGTAACTGCACTCTAAATCTCACCCTTACCTTACCATCCTGCTGTTCTTGTGATCTATACCTATCTCCCGCACTTTGAATGAAGTATTTAGGAATAGTGATTTATCAATTCCATGTAGTTTATTAATATGTATCATTTGAATTTTCCCCCTTAATTTAGTTGCAAAGAGAATTAGTGTGAATCACTTCGACGTCCACCTGACATCAGAAATTCCTTCTTCTATCCAATAATTGGACTCTGTGGTTTACGATAAAAATGCATTGCTGATGAATGTTTACCAATAGATACTAAATATATAATATCAAATTTGTACGATGATACTTTAATTGTTTAAGAGATTACCATTAATAACTTGATAACTACTGATTAAGGGAATAACACAGTCTATATAAGAAATAGCTCAGCGAAAGAAGAGAACTTCATTTTCCAATTGTAGTGAAGTTTGTTGGAGCCTGGTCTAAATACAGGGGATCTGGAATAGCTTTGAATCTAGTGTTATTATCTTCGCTCTAGTTAGATTTTGTTTGTTGAAGTTATCTAGGGTTTGGTATTTCCTCTAGGAAAACTATTTTTCCCTCTCGCGGGTTTATTTGAAAAAATAGATTGCAGTTTAACTCTTACCAATTTATCCTGGAACGAAGTTTATTCTGCCAAAGGCATTAACTACTGCTTAATTATTATTTTTTCCGTTTGAGTTGTCTGAAGAACATGTATAAAAATAAATTATAAAAGTCCGTCACACAGAGCTGTATAGCTAAACATATTTTCACTTACTGGTATAACACACTTGTGTTCTCATCTCGCCACATATTTTCCATTTCTACGTAAATGGGTTGTGGGAGATATTTAAGGCTGAAAACAAGAAAGTACAAGTAACTCGCTTAATACAAAAAGTTAGAAAAAAAATGTATAAAACAACAATTGTGGAGCATCGATAGCTAGTCCAAATCGGCTCAATAACATTTTGCGATACAACTAATAATGACGGAAATATCTTGAATTTTCAAAATCCTCCTATTCCACCCCCAATTTCAGGGATTAATCAATATGATCTTCAGTGTGGAATGAAACAGTTAAATGTCGAGTATAGCACAGAAGAAATAAATATTTTCTATTTACTACCGGAAAATATTAATTGATGAGGTCATCGCACCAAATTTTGAATGGAAACAATATTCTATTGATATTGTTATGCTTATTTCTATTATGACATGAGTAGGAGTGGGGGTTTACTGAAGGCTGAAAACTGAGGTAAAGAATAAATGTATACAACAATATGTATAGTAAATCGTATTTGCAATAGTGTTGGTTTAATACAATGTTTCGACCCTTCCTATAATATCGGAGATATTTCGATATTTTCGAAATCCCCCTCTAACCCCTTCCCAGTGATTATATTACAGCCATTAACGAACCTACCCTTTCGTTTTGTATGAAATGATTATATATCGAGTTTGGATACGATCAAACACAATTGCGACCGCTAGAGCGGTAACAGATAAGTATATATATATATATATATATATATATATATATATATATATATATATATAATTTTGAACCGACCTCATTTTCATCAACTACTAAGTAGGATCGATGGACATTTGAAGAAATATTAAAAAATCGCGTCATTCTAACATAAAGCAAATATTCGTTCGCTCCAAAAACACACACAATGACTTTGCTTAGAAAGGCATCAATCCCATGAACTCCATCTAGAATTGACCTTTTAGTTTATAAGATAATGTTAATGCAACACAAATTTTGATTCTATTAAATATCATTAAGAGATTCAAATGATAAACATCAAATAGAATATATTGGTATTTGATCTATATGACTGTAATATGGGTAGGAAAGTGAAAAACTGGTTGCTTCAAACTCCACGTGATAAGGCCTTGCTGTTCATGGGAATTCTAAACCATAATTCGCAAGATGTCTTCCCCATATATTGTGCTCATTTGTTTTGTTTTAATAAATTATATTGTGAAACTAGGTCGTTCATTAATGGACATCTTGTCGATTCTGGCTTAGGGTAACCATATGGGTTGATTCTCGTTAAGGTAACCAATGACCAGTAACAGTAAATGTTCTAACAATCTCAAACTTTAATTATCTGTCCGTTCTATATTGGTCTAACTCCTGTACGTGTAAACGACTTTGGTGTTTCTAGATAAGATAGCACTTGACCATATGTGGAATGGAATTAACTAACGGAACATATGTTTTCAGACTTTTAGTTTGATAGTTATTTCATTACTATTTTTCATTTTCTGAATCGTTCCAATTTAAGTCACGATTACATATAGGAAAACTATTACTGGGGGACTCAAAGCCCATCTGTGTTAATGCATAAATCGTAATGATGTAACCAAAGTTCATGTTCCCGTCTGGGACGTTTGAAATTAATTTAGCAACGAACTCATTAAAATACTTATTTGTCTCATGCTTCAACGACTGCAACCCTGTAGATACCAGTTGCCATTAAATAAAAAAAAATATATCTTTTGGTCTTGATAATGCAGTATGTATTCTAATTCTGTGTGAAAAGAAATTATTTTCTAAAAATAATTAAATTCTATTCGTCCCTTCCGTTTTTAATTGGTTAGTGAGGACAATACAGTAGCTGAAGCTGAGTATATCATAAGTGATATACGAGTACATAATTATTCTTTTATTATTATTCTTAAGTCATACTTTTGAGTCTTGTGTAGTACTGTAGTAAAAGATTTCCTTTAAGGGAAATCAGCGATTCAGGTCTTACTCATTTCGCGATTTTCGAAAAAAATTCCTCAAACGTACATCGATCTTACCTAGTAGATGACGAAAATGAGATCCGTTCAAAATTGTGTATATGTATATATACAACCAAATATAGTTCTCATTGAATCTTTAGGTTTTGAGATAAATAGAAATCTATTTAGTTAACGCAGCCCCTGCGTGACGGACTTGTATTAGCCTCAAATATTTGAAAATAATATACCTAATGGTCAATGGTATTTAAACACTATAGTTCAAGAAGAAACAATGATGTACTAAGAATGTTATCTTGTTGTTATCACTGCAATTGATGTAGACTATGTATAAATTGTTATTCTATGTGGGACGCAGATGTGGTATATGCCAGCATGCATTAACTGGGAAGCAATTATTGTAATTCGTGCCGTCAGTTTTGCCATGCACGGGAGGTTGCCACTAACTAACTCAGTGTATTAAATTAGACACTGCCTCAGACGGAATTCTCAGTGGGCATACATTTCAGTCATTAACACTCTTGCTCTGACAATGTACATATATCTTAGTATTATTATCCATCGCAAGATGTTCTTTGGCACCAGTTTTTCTTCCCCCCAATTAATAGCCATAATTTTATATCGAAAAAAAACCTTGATGAGCTCAGATCATCAATGTAATAGGTCTGGTGATAGGCTATGTAGGAGAGAAGGATTGTCATAGAGTTTTAAGAAAACCAAAATAATGACAAATGGAGAAGAAGCCAGTTAAGTATAAAGTCTGTATTATCTTTGAACATTCCAGGCCAAAAATATGTCCTACGAATATGTTCATAAGACTCACTAATACCTCTAGGATAGGTTTTCCCTACATGGTAATTAAAAACTACTTCAGCTTGTTCAAATTTCGGTATTATGTCTAAATTTAACTTAGAATAACGTTTAATTTTAATTGTACTAAGACTACTAGTTATACTATTTTTAAAGCTTTCAAACATATTATTATACTCATCTTGTAAAATACCATCTTTTTTACAATAAACAGCGTAAGTTGTGTTAGGTTTTAAATATTGTACAATATGTTTTCATTTTTTCTCTGTCTAATGAGCTTTAAAAGAAAAAGTCCGTCACACGGGGTTGCGTAAACTGACCAGATTTCCCACGTGAAATTTTACAATAGAGAAATTTCACGAGAGCCGAGCAGTCAAGGAAACTGCCGAACTAGCTTTTGGCGGGAAAGTCACTCGTCCGTTAGTCGCCCAGATTTAATAAAAATGAAAATATCTCGGTTAATATTCAAGATAGAGAATAAATGTATACAACATTATTTATAGTAAATTTAATTTTCAATAAGATTGATTCTGTACAATTTTTCAAGGGAAATATTTCAAATTCTTGAAACACTCCCCTCCAAACCTACACTTTCTGCCATTAACGAACTTGTTCTTTCTTTTCATATAAAACGATTAAATATCGAGTTTCGCAACATTCAAACACAAATTGCTACCACTAGTGAGTTAACAGACAAATATATATATATATTTAAATAATTTTGAACTGAACTCATTTTCGTATTTCCTGGGTAGAATCGATGTCCATTTGAGAATATTTTTCGAAAGTCGCGTTATGAGTATAACATGAATAGCAGATTTCCTTCAAGGGAAATGACTGGTGTGAATTAATTATTGTTGCTTATTATTATTAAATATTTAAAACTTTTACAAATTTTGTAACACTTTAAGTTATGTAAAGACAGTTTTTCATTCATTCGTTCATTAACAATTATTCAAACAAAGTCGACGTTATGGCTGTTTAGTTTAGAAAAATTCACATCTATAGAGCTTTTTTAAAAAATTATTTTCTCAGTATCAGAATAATTCATGTTCTTTATTTACATTTTATACTGTATAGCATAATCATGTTTTCTCCGTTGTCTACTGAAAATGAATGCATTTTTTAATAGAATTAAAATAAATTGTTTACTGAACATGATTTATAAACCAAAAGGAATCACGTCCACTCTAGATCGGGAATGAGGCCTTTCTGAGTAAAGTCATTGTGTGTGTTTTTGGAGCGAACGAATGTTTGCTTTATGTTAGAATGTCGATATTTTTTATTAAGGGAGACTTAGAGAAGTTAGCGATTTGTTATTCCCCTCGTTTTCCTCGTAATTTAATCATTTTATTCCAACTCAACTGTGCCGCTCCTGAATATTTCTCACACAATGATTGCGAGCTAACATAAAAAGTGCTGAAAGGAAATAGTTTAACAAATTTGAAATTTTATCACTAAAAGCTTAAATTTAATTTTTTTTTTCTTTTCATTGGTCTTTTATTACTCCGGAAATGAGAGAATAGAATGTGAGATGATGTCTTCAGCGAGTTATATCTGCACGAAGGAAATGTACTTAACGGCTGTGAAGTAATATATAATTTATTTTATAGAATATAGAAAGAAATAATAATTAAGTATTTTGCGATGTCATTGCTTTAATAAACTTCTTTCCAGTGTAAATAGTTAAGAAAAAACTAGTTAAACATTTATAAATAGAGATGGATATTTATTGTATAAACGTTGAATTAAAAAGAAAGAAAATTAACCAAATAGTAGTCAGCATTTCAGATCCAAACATTTGCCATTCTTCAGAATATTTATAGAGAGCTTTACTGAACTTTAATATTATTATTATTATATTATGACAATACTTTAATGTTTTACCGTTCTAATTTTAATCTTACGATCTGTATTAAAATGGTTTTCTTGCCTTTTGAAAGTTCATAATCATAGATTAAGTATTAGTGATCTTATCATCTTCCTTCAGCGCTGCCTTCTACAATGTTCTGGTTTATCTTCTTTTAGCAGATTTCCCTTAAGGGCTCTGTTATGTAATAAACCACATTATTCGAAGCTTAAATACTATTAATTTTTTTTCAAGAGACCTTTATTGTACGAGATAAATGCAAATACGTTATCGTGACCCCCCCCCCCCCTCCTCAGTTCTTGGACTACTAAAATTTGATTAATTGAGACAAAAACTATTCAGATCCATTACAAATTTCAGTTCTAGATATAGTAAATAGTTTTGAATAAAATTAATGTGTTATATTCTGGTATATTTCCGTAACTGTTTTTCTTTTCGAAGACGAAAACTATTTTTATTTAAACTATTACTACAATTTATATTGAAACTGAATAATTTTATTTTTATCTCAATCACTCAAATTTTAGTAGTCCAAGAACAAAAGAAGAGGGGGGGGGGTGAATAAACAGAACGTATTTCCGTATATCTCACAAAGTAGAAGTTGAATGAAAAAACTATTAGGTATTTAACCTAGGAATGAAGTAGATATGACAGCTCATTATTAATATGATTTGAGTAGGAGTGGGGGTTTGCTGAAGACTGAAAAACGCAAATATCTAGGTTAGTATTGAAGATCGAGAATAAATGTACATAACATCATTTATAAAACATTACACTTTCAATTAGATTGATTCTATAAAATTTTCCGATTCGACGCTTAACAACGGAAATATTTTGAATCTTCGAAATTCTCCCTCTCTAATCCCCCCCCCCTCTTTGGTCCAATTTTAGCCGTTTGACATAAAATGCGACTGCTAGAGCGTTAACAGACACACGCACACATACACACACACACACACACATATATATATATATATATATATATATATATATATATATATTTGAACAGGCGTGATTTATTGATATAATAGTAATTGAGTAAATCGTACCCTTCTCCTGGCTAGTGTCTGATCTATGCGATGCCTACAGCCCACCAGGCAGTCCCAGATGCCAGATGATGCTGGTCTGCGCAGCTCTTCCTCGTTGAACTCGTACAGATCAAGGGGGTGCCGTGAACCGTCTGGCGAGGAGAGAAGGGCCGTAGCAGATAGCTGGTGGCTCCCTGTCCTCCTGAAATGTTTATAATCTATAATTATCAATAGGTAATTTCATAATTATATTTAATAAAAAAAAGTTGCTAGGTGTACTGTGTGAATATTTTATATGCAATTACTGGATTTTAATAATTTAATATATTTATTTACAATTTGCAGAACTATATTTGAGCCATAGTGTTTTGAAGACTACCATCATTGAACGCAGGCTATTCATATTTTTCATGATTTAAATATGTTATACTCTTTGCGATTTTTCCTTAATTGTTTTATATTGTACTAACAATTTGAAATTTATTCCGAATAAATTTTTACTGGTATGATTTATTCTACACCAATCTCATGAATTTTCAAGTATGTTTATTTAGGAACTATTAAACTAGACAGATCAAGTTTTTAGATTAGTTGTTATTAAAATAGTTTCCTTTGAAGAATCGAATGTCATTTTATATCAATACTATTTATTTGGTTTAAATGAATACAAGGTTTTATTTAATTTATAATGCTGTAGTAAACGTCCAAGCATTTATTAAGTTAACTAATTATTTGAATTGGATAATAATCTAAGAATTTAAAATTAGTATTGAAATTATTAAAATTCATACAGTAATAAAGTATCATTTAATTAATTTTATAAATTATCTATAAGTTAATTAATATATAAATATAACCGTAGTTGTACCGTGTAATCGTTCTTCATATTTGTACTTATTTATATATATATATATGAAAACTTACTTCTTTTAAATGATTAGGCAAATATGAAGAACAATTACATGGAATAACTAAAGTTATATTTATATATAAGTTAACTTAATATAATATATATTATATATATATATATATATATATATATATATTATATTTTTTTGTTTTAATGGAACTGTGTTAACTAAATCCAATTAATTTAATGTATTTTGCTGATCATATAAGTGTCCTATCCATGATATAGGATGTATTTATAGTCTTTACAATTTTGATATTAAATTATTATTTAATTTTCATATTAAATCATAAATTTACATAATTTGAATTTTATTTTCAATTTGTCGTTGAAGCATGTTTGCTGTGGTTAGCTGTAACATTCCTTCAATTGGTGATGATGGGCTTCAACAAATCCACTTTCTTGTTATTCTGGCAACTTTGGAAGGACTTATCTCTATTACTAAAATGTCATGGTACTTATTTTTTAGAACCAGGCTCCTTTTCTCAATGTCTCAAATAATGGTAGACCATGTAATAAGGTGCAGTTTTGCTTCCGATCATCCATCACTAACGTTTTTTACAGATAAAAAAAGTCTTACTTCTTTAGGAGAGTCTTTATCTATAGTTTCTTATTCTATACTCCAAAATTATCTACCATTTATTACTTGTGGTCTGTAGACCTTTGAAAATTTTACTTTTATCCTGTAGAGACTTTTAAAAAAGAGAGGTCATGGAAGAAATTAGGTCCTGCGTGAAATCGAACTACAAATGCAACCACGCTATATCTCTGTAACTCTTCGGCCCATATTAATGAACTTACTGCAACTGGAAAGATCTGATCGAATAGATAACAGTCACCCGGGTTTTTTAAACAGTTTTTCATGAACTCATAGAAAATGCAACAAACTAATTGCGATTGAAGTGAACCAATTGTAATTTAGTAATTTTAAATATTTGAATTTTACTAGGCCACAGCTGATTATGAGCATGCAATTCCTTCTCCAGACAGTTTAACCTTCCTGTCTGAGGAAAGAGTCAGATTCTGTCTCCTTTGCTTGGGGCCTTCTCACTCAAGAGTATTTCTGGTTTCTCCTATCTCATCATTTTCTTAAGTGAAGTTGTCTAATATTCATCTCTTCTATGCCGTATTGGCCCTATCTACAAAATGTCTCATAATTACATTAATGCTCTACCCATTTCCTTCGGTATGTTTCCAGGCATTCATCAGTTCAACCTTTCATACGATTACAGGAACTTAATGAAAAGGCAGCGTTGAATGACATATTCTTATGCCTTCGCTAACAACTGGCTAATGAGGCCATATGTAGTCGTTCGTCTGGGGCCAAATTAATTCTCGTACGTCCGAAGTATTCTTTCTACGTTACCAAGAACAAATTATCACTAAAACCTCAAAGTAGAGCTGCGTAGCCACATATTGCATATAGTTTGTTACTAGTGATGGCCTTTTTCCATATTTCTATAAATTTTTCTTCTTTCCATTTTCTGACAACGAACCTCCTTCGTGATAGTAACCATCCCACTAATACAGTGATTCGACTTAGCCAATATTCCAGGGAATTTCCTCAGGCTCAGGCAAAAGTTTGGTGAGAAGATAACCTTAATGTTCTATCCACTGCACAAGTTCTTCAATTCCCACATTATTGAGTTAGTCCATGCCATGAGATGTTATCTAATCTTGGAGGTAATTTTGGTTCAGTTTAAAGTGTTAGTACCATCGAACCATAATTTTATCACTTCGGATTTGACAAAGTGTAGATATCACGGTTTTTTTCTCGCTCACCGTGGCAGTATTGCTACATCGTATGCCCTTGAGTTTTATGAATTGTACGTATTTGTTGTTTTTTTGCCTCTCTCCATTTCTTGATGGTCTTAGCAGATTATCTTCAAATCAATAAGTTCTATTTTTTCATCCTCTTTTGCCCTGTATTACATTTCATTCATGCGATAGTACTTATAAGTTTCTGGGTGACACTGATCTCTTCCGCTGAATATTTTAAGATTCGTCCATTACCTTGGTAATTTTAAGTTGGTATTTACACTTAGTGAATAACTTCGACAAATAATACATATATGTGTGTGTATGCATGGAGGGGAGGAGGGGTGTGAAACGTTCTGTCAGCCATTGGTAGTCTACAGGTTCATAATTAGGCACTGGTGAGGAATAGAAGTTGCCGGGGGTCGGACAGGGGAAAATGCATGGGGGCGTTGCTATATTTACCCCAAGGTGGTTAATTTGGTATCTAAATTGGTTTTATAACTGGCTCCATCGTTGGGTGGTAGATGTTATTGATTACAGCTCGTGGCAGCGTTGAATGAAGGCAGGGATTAGGAGCTGCTACGAGCCGCCATCAATGAAAAACACCACCTGATGAAGCCAGCTGTATAATTGTCAAAGACAAGTACACTACTGCCTTCGTCGAGAACCGGAATGAGTTTAACTATGAAGTCGAAAACTATATATTATTATTAATCATTTCATTGAAGGTAAAAAGTCCGTCACGCAGAGGCTGCGTAAACTAAGCAGATTTCCCACGTGAAGTTTTACAATAGTGAAATCCGCCTAATAACAGCTGTCTGTGGAAGGGATCTCTAAACCTATTCACAAGGGACGAATAGTTCTGGAAACGGCCACCAGAGCTCTCGGCGGAGAGTCCGGAACATGACGGGGTTCCGTTGACCACACACACAATACAAATGCAAATATCTCGGTTAATATTCAAGATACAGAATAACAATATTTATAGTAAATTTAATTTACAATAAGATTGATTCTATACAATTTTTCGATCCGACGCATAATAACGGAGATATTTTGAATTTTCAAAAATCCCCCCTCTAAACCCCCCCCTTCCACTGGTCCGATTTCAGCCATTAACGAACTTGATCTCTCTTTTTACGTAAAACGCTGAAATATGAAGTTTGGTAACGATCAAACAAAAATTGCGACCGCTAGAGCGTTAACATACAAATATATATAATATATATATATATATATATATATATATATATATAATTTTGAACGGACCTCATTTTCGTCATCTCCTGGGTAGGATCGATGGACATTTGAGGAAATTTTTCAAAACTCGCGTCATGAGTACGACCTCAATAGCTGATTTTCCTTAAGGGAAATCTGCTAAAACCAATAATCAATACTTATGTAAATACTCTTTTAGAATATGCCAATAGTTTTCATTCAATACCTACTAAATAATTTAATATCTACATTCTCAAGTAGAAAACTGTAAAAAATGACACATGTAAGAGTTATTAATTCAATCGAGTTTATAATTAATTAATCCTTCATTTATCTTAGGGTGGGGGGGGTGTGTATGCAATCTTCAATTAGAAATGTGTACATATGTAATTTAATCTATTGTATTTTGCACACACGTATTATTCCTCAATGAAGTCTTAGTTATTACTGATGGTTGGCTGTCGTGATATTTTCTTTTCCAGTCTCAAAACTCAGGTATATAAGGAACTGAAGTTATCATCTACGATAATAAATGTATAGTTGTATAATGTCCCTGAAATCAATCTATTCATTTAATTGGTAATGCCATTGTTCTGACATTAAGATAATTAGGCAAGGTGATGGTTCAAATGTTTTGGAAAGGATGGGGTTTCAAGGATAGATACTCAGGCTTATATGTGCAGAGGGATTAAGCAAGCTTCTAAAACCAGGCAGCTATGAAATGCTATGTAGGCGTTGAATGTGTTCCAATCTCTTAGGTGCTCAGCAAATGGGGTTATTGATAATATCAGGGGATGATAAGAAGCGCAATGCAAAGGGAAGGTAGAACACGGTGTAGGGAAGGCTTAAACACGAGGGCGACAGGTTTTCATTCACTTCCTGGAGTTTCTGTCTCACCTGAGAAAACTAGGCTTTCTTTTCTGTGGAGAATAATCAGCAAGGTCATCCTGGCTAGACAACGGTTGCAACCTGCAAAAAATCCGATCTGGAATTAAATTTTATGAGTTTGGCATTGTTGCTAACATTGTAAATGGAAGTCCTCTAGTTTACCTGTGAAACTAAACTTAAGATTAAATTGTAGCGTTACGATTAGTATTAGAAGTTGGACTACAAAAATTACAACATATTAAATAGCTTGCTATAAATCTTCAGAAGTTCTTCATTGCACATAACATGACCGTAGACATTTTTTCGTCTCAATATGACACCCTCCTGGTAAAATCCGTCAAATAGTGTGTACGGTGTATTGACGCAATACAAGAGTTCATTATCGTGTTATTAGGGGTACTTTATAATAGATAAACAATATCATCGTCATTTATTGGCTGCGAATTGGATGACTTTGGAAATATAGAGGGAAAAGTAATGGGTTTTGCATATCTAGAGTTTTGTCCTCTTTAGTATAGCAGACGTAAACAGGAATCAGCCGAAACCCAATCAATAAACGAATAAATAGTATGCCCTTGTAAATACTCTGAACTGAGTTGTTGCCAAGTGAAAGAGTATATTCTGGCACTTTTTTTTTATTATTTCTAGTCATATTTTAAAATCGATTAATTTAAGATTAGATATTATAGAATATATGATTCAGGTACTTGTTTTCTATTTTTTTGTTTACTGCCCTTTTTCTATTTTTTCTTATGTGAATGTTCACTTTTATTTTCGGTTTAGTATTATTTCTTTCTTTATCAATTATTTGAACTATTTCAAAATTGAAGGTGTGTTTCCTGGAGATAGAGGACAGTCGCAACGTAATGTAAAAGGTAAACGAGGACTTCAGAAATGTAAGTAGCAATTTATAATTAGATTTAATAAATATATCATAGATGTAGGCACTTACTAATACAATATATAGCAAAAACATTATTATGGGATGTGTTAAATTAATATTATTAATAATTTTTTTATTTTAATTTTTTTTAAAAGGGATAGCCCCTGAAGAGGTGGCAAATAAGCCACGAAACATGTAGGGAAGTTGCAATAATAAGTAGAAATAAATGTTTTTTATTGGAGACCCTTGCCCTAAAATTTAAAATTTGAAGAATATAAAAACAATATTGGGTAGAGAATAAGAAGAATATTTAATTTAAGAAAAGAACGTTAATAAAATTCATCAGTAAACTTTAGTTTACTGATTCCATAGAAAATGAGTATATTACTTTTGTGTTATTTTGTGGAAAACAATGCTTATCAAGCTCTGAATAATAGAGAAAGTGAGAACTATTTTCTTCAAACTTTGGGTTATTTTATTAAAGAGTTTTCTCAGGAGTTAGACTCCTTGTATTGTTTAGAAAGGGCGATGTTCCTGTCAATTAAGTTTCGTTCCCCAATCATTAAACAAGATGTTCTGGACATCAACAACTTCAAATGAAATTAAGTAGAGAAATATTGCCCTCAAAGTTTTCTGGCATCCTTCACACTTTAATTTGGGCGGCCGACGTCCAAAAAACCTTCTTGATTTAGAAATAAATGAGAGAAAATAGGAAAATGTTTTAATATTTGCACACGGAGTAAAATGTTTATTTTTTTAATTTATTTTTTTTTTCCAGAGAAGACCTGTACTAGGGTAAAATGGCGGATGTGAAAGGAAGAGATTTGAAAGCTTACCAGTTGGGGCTAGAATGGGAATTCGAGACCTGTTAGAAAGAGTATAGACCGAATCCTTTTGAAGCTACTTTTCCAAAGAAGTCCTCCTTTTAAACGAAGATCCGATCCACAGAAGTATTATAGTTTCCTTATCTATTGTGTCTTAGAATAAAGGGGATTATTCTAATCTTTTACAGACGTACCAAATAAGACAAAGCGTGGATATAATTAAAAGGAGTCTTAAAATTGGTTTACAAGAATCAAAGTGAATCGCATTCCATTAGTGGATTTGTTAAAATTTAACTAATAAACAAACCTTGTAAGTCTCAATAAAAACATACTCATTTTCTGTTGACAAATGAGGTCAAGAACTCAGAATATAGTTTCTATCAAACATATAACAAATTGATAGAATGAGTTCAGAAAGCCTAACAGCAGATTTATGAACGGAATTAGTAATGTTTGAACGAAGGGGTTTAAAATTTGTGCACTTAAGAATAAAATCACTAATATCATAAATCAAATATTAAACGTAAAAATTAGCACGTTCATCACAAAATATAATCTATAGACAGTGCTCATGAGTTAAGTCTTTGGCATTCTCGCACTGAGTATTTAGTTTGAGTCAACGGCTAAGTGGTTTTGAACAAAGGTTAATTAGAGAAAAATACTCTAATGAGTTGATTATTTTCTTATAAATTGTGGAAATACATTAGTAATTATAAATAAATTCGAAAAAAAAACTAACTAACCTATATTAGTAACGAACGATATACTCTTTATCGTTGAGTATCCAGGTGTTTTATGTCAGAGTTCTTTATTTAACTAATAACATGAATGGTCTGTTGAAAAAGACGATAAATAAGCAAATGAAGTGATTAAGGTAGAGCGTATATGTTTGTAGTTTATGTATGGATAATATGTCTTTATTTATATTAGGAGATTTCCCCTAAAGGAAATCAGCTATTGAGGTCGTACTCATAACGCGATTTTCGAAATTTGTCTTCAAATGTCTATCAATCCTAACTAGGAAATGACGAAAATGAGATCCGTTCCAAACTAACTATATATATATATATATATATAAGTATTTATTTGTCTGTTACCGCTTATTACCTTACACCAATTATTGATTAATCATTACTAAACTCGATATTTAAACGTTGTTTGGAAAAAGACAGATCAAGTTCGTTAACGGCTTCAATTCTCCATCGATCTTACCTAGCAGATGACGAAAATGGGGTCCTTTCAAAATTGTATGTATGTATGTATATATATATATATATATATATATATATATATATAATATATATGTATATAAATCATAGCAGGCTCATCTTTATGATCTTTATCAGTTCCATTATTTTCGAAAGAAGACGACTTTCTACAGGTCTTAATTTAAATTTCATCATTTCATCTGCCATTGGGCTACCTATTCCTACATTTGACATCATAGAAAAGAGTTATAATGAGTATTGTTTGGAGTTGGCTAACATAGCGGAAGATTTAAGTCGATGCTTTACTAGCCGATTGGAAATTCTGAAAAGTTGAAATGAACTTTTATATTGATGAAAACATTCCTCAAACACTATGAATGAATACAGTTTTTGAAATTTTACAAAACGTTTGGGACACATTAAGCGAAACTTTCAACTAGGGAGTTTTTTAAGCCCCTTGCAATTATGAGCAATCGACTTTTCATTCTTTAATGAAGGGAGAGATTTGAATAAGAGTTGGCGCAAAATTGGATCTGTATGACGAAGTTTCTTTAAATTGAGATCCATTATGCAGATGGTGGAGACACCGTCAAAGTCTCTAAAAGGGAACTCTCGGTTATTAAAGAATGTTTCATTAAAATTCTATCGAATATTAGGAGGAAACGAAGTTAATGGACTTGCTGCTTAATCAATCCTTAGCCAATGGATTAACTTAAATTAATTTCTTATGTAATACAGAAGAAATATAGAAATTCTGCATGAACAAATATATCTGTTACCTATTATCCTCTTTTATTTTTGATGTGTTTTTGTACAAATATAAAATATTTAACAAAAATTGTTCCAAGTTAGTCAGCTTGTTGCTGTTTGACAATAGTCTGTTACTTCTGTTTCTATTTGTCTTAGGTATGATTGTTTCTTTTAGCTGTTCATGTGTTAAGTTAATACGTTATTTGTGTTTTGTTGTTTTGAGCAGTTATAAACTTGCTTAGGTTTTCTCAAAGTTGTTTAATTATTTTTTTCAGATGTTGACAAGCTAGTATGCTTTTAAGTATTGATTTCCTCCGTTTTCATTGTTTTTCTTTTTTAGGTCAAGATTGTTAATTTAAATAGTGCCGGTTACATGATTTCCATGCGTTGTTTTTATGCCAACAGGTACTGAAGATGGAGCTGTTGCTCTGAAACAAAGTCAAAATAAAAAGTCCGTCACGCAGGGGCTGCGTAAACTAAGCAGATTTCCCACTTGAAGTTTTTAAGTTTTTTAATAGAGAAATTTCTGAATAGAGATTCAAACAGTTACGGGAACACCCCGAACTAGCTCTTGACGGAAACTCACGACTAGACCCGAAGTTAGCCGATCTCATCTCAGAAGCTGAAAACAGAAAAATGCAAATATCTCGGTTAATATTCAAGATACAGTACAAATATATATAACATTATTTATATTAAATTTAATTTGCAATAAGATTGATTCTATATAATTTTTCTATCCGACGTATAGTAACGGAGATATTTTGAATTTTCGAAAATCCTCCCCCTCTAAACTCCCCCTCCCACTGGTCCGATTCCAGCCAATTAACGAACTTGATCTTTATTTTTGCATAAAACGTTTAAATATCGAGTTTGGTAACAATCAAACGACAATTGCGACCGCTAGAGCGTTAACAGACAAATATATATATCTATCTATCTATATATATATATATATATATATATATATATATATATATATATATATATATATAGATAGATAGATATATAAATATAATTTTGACTCCTGGGTAGGATCGATGGACATTTGAAGAAATTTTTCGAAACTCGCGTCATGAGTACGACCTCAATAGCTGATTTCCCTTAAGGGAAATCTGCTAAAAGTATTGTAGAGGAAAACATGCCTACAGTGTACATTCAGACTTTATTTAGTTAGTTAAATAAACTCTTAAATATGCTACGATGAACGCCTTAACTCATGTCTAACTTGTGTACCATCATTTAATTCAATTTTAAACTACACAGACCTACTCAGTGGTAAAACGTGGAATAAAAATATTAATTGAGGCGTTATTCGTAATATATAGCGGATAACTTATGAGTAGAGGGTGCTAGTCCAGCATAGGAAATTATTTTCAGAGGTGAACTAAGTAAAAAGAAAAAAAAATCTAGTCCCAGCGAGACTAGAAAAAAAGCGCTAATCTGTAGATAATCCATTCCAATTAGCCTTAGCTGTATTCAGCGGACTTTAATTCATAAAAAATATCCAGCGTGGACACGAAATGACTTTCTTGTTCTTAAATTAAATTAAACATACAATTCGTTTGTTGGACTTCATTTAAAATTATTTAACTAGAAAGTTTCAACTCTGTCTACATTCCTATGCATTAGGGAAAAAAACAAGAGAATAATTTATTGGTCTATTTAAGATAAACAAAATAAGTGATTTACAAATCTACTGTTTCGCTAAATGGTATGGAGAAATTCGCATTTTTCTATATTTACCCTCCTCTAAACCACTCCACTCTTTCATTTTTCCGATTTTATTCAAAAAGAGAGTACAACTAAATGTTGCATAAAACATGAAATTTCAACAGTCGAAGGCTATTGGATTCTGAGTTATGGATGATATACATATGTGTACACATTCGGTGTGACATAATTCATCCATAATATATACATTTTTGTATATATTATGGATAAGTTATGTCAAGCCATTAAGATACGGAAGACATTCTCATTTCATTGGAACTTAAGATTCTAGATATTGACAAGTACATTTTTTATTAAATTTTTCTCTCAAAATGTTAGTTGTTTTCAAAGGAGTTAATATATCATATTGTGTTTCCAAAACAAGTGTAAGATACCTTAATTAAAAGAACGAGTTCATTTATGAATTCCTATATTTAAAAAATAATCCAAAACCGATTTTACTCTTATTTACCATTTTTACCAAATATAATCCTAAAATTAAAAAAAAAATAGAAGCTTTTTTTTCATTAATATTCTATCTGAGTTTTCAACTACATTTTGCATTTCTTGAAATGTACACGATCAACTTTAAGGAAATGACTTAGCGGAAGACTTAAGTTGAAAGTTTCTCAACAAAATATCAATTTACAGCAGTCTAGGAGCATGAACCAGAAGCAAGGAGGAGATTCTTATTTAGTACAAAGTTTAGAAGCTTGGATGTTGGGTCCCGGCCTGGGATTCGAAACTCGGCCGGACAAGGAATGCTTGATAAGGGGTTCTTCCTTTCATTCAACTACCAACAGAGTTCGGCTCTGAGCCAAAGGGGCCAACTTCTAGAACCGAGTTAACGGCCTGGACCGTAATGTGCCACATTACTTCTCTCTATTTTATTTAAACTTACTCAATATTTAATAGGGCATAGCCTGATATCCGATAACAATAAGAAATAAGAAAATAATTATTAAACAGGAGTAGAATAGGAAGAAAGATTAGGAATTCTGACGACACAGCACGAGAGCAAATAATTTCATTTGAAATTATATATAGACAAAAAAGAATTAATATAGACTTCAAAAATGAAATCGTCTTTTTGTTATTCAAATATTTTTGAAATGCTCCCTCTCTTATTCAACAAGATTTTCACAATTAAAGTATAAAAAGAGGGATAAATCACAAAAGCTAGAATGCCCCTAATGCAAGAGATTGTCTCTTAATGCATAAACCGAAGATTGTCAACTCCCTTAGAATACATCAAAATAAAAGAATACAAAACAAATCGTTTAGTTTAATACTACAACAATTTTGGTAATTATTTAAATGTAATCACATTGTTTCTTCATATATTAAATATATTATTTGATTTGGGCTGGTTGACAGAGGTCCGTCGACAACGGAAAGATATTATTATTATTATTATAATTTATTGACGTCCACTTTTTGCAACCAAGGCTAATCGGGACGGGTTATCTACAGGCTACCACCCGTTTCTATCCAGGGTGGGACTATGGATTTTATTTAATGAATTCCGTCACTAAATAAATTCCTATTGCCCAGGCGGGAATCGAACTCACCAGTCTAGGTCTAGGAAAGATAAGGTCACAAACCTCCCCTCCTACAAATACTTTATTATCACTAGATCTCACATGGCAAACTTAGAGTGGCGAGTTCGATGCTTGCCTGGGCAAAGGAAATTATTTAGTGACGAAATTCATTAAATAACATCCGAAAATCCCACCCTGGCTAGAAAAGGGTGGTAACATGTAGATAACCCGTCCCAATTAGCCTTAGTTGTAAAAAGTAGGTAATAAATAATAATAATAATAATAATATTATCACTAGAGAACTTTCTGGGTGGCCTGCCTCATCTTTACTTTTCTATGAAATAACATATACACGTTTCGTAAGTTATTTTACCAAAATAAATAATCAAATAACCCAAGTCAAGTGAAAAGTAACAAACGTATATATTACTTCGTCTTTCAAAAAGAATATACGTATAACAAACTAATATTTTGTCCAAACTATCCATCTCTGCGCCTCAGCTTGGTTATTGGAAAAACGAATAAATAGTCTAGTTTACATTATAGCCAATAAATATCAGTTGTCTTCTGTTTTCCTTGGTAACCGTCATTATGTTTGAATTGAACGCAGTTAGAATTCGTGTAACATTTTCTTCAGGAACACGAGAGCGGTCATGCCTCTTTCCTTTACATACACATCCTGTATCCCCAAACCGTCGATACCATCTGCGAATGTTCCTCTCATTCGGAGGATTTGGTACCACAACCTGAAACCTCTTTGCACTGTAATCACGAAACTGCACTTCGCAAACACAAAATGATTTCTGCTGCGGAGTATTTTAAACATATGACGGTTACCAAGCAAACCAGAAGACAACTGACATCTATTGGCTATAATGTAAACTAGACTATGTATTCGTTTCTCCAACGGCCAAACCGAGGGGCAGAGATCGATAGTTTGGATTAAATGTTACTTTGTAATAATTATATTCATTTTAAAACACCCTATAGTCATAATGCAAAAAAGCCCGTCACGCACGGGCTGCGTAAACTAAGCAGATTTCCCAGTGTGAAGTTTTACAATAGAAAAATTTCACGACAGCCCAACAGTTACAAAAAGTCCCAACTAGCTTTTGGCAGGAAACTCACTCTCGTCCGTTATTTCATAAAAAATGCAAATATCTCAGTTAATATTCAAGATAGAGAATAAATGTATATAACTACATATATTTATAGTAAATGTAATGTGCAATAAGATTGGTTCCATACAATTTTTCGATCCGACGTATAGTAACGGAAATATTTGGAATTTTAGAAAATCCTACCCCTCTAAACCCCCCTCCTACTGGTCCGATTTCAGCCATTAACGAACTTGATCTTTCTTTTTACATAAAACGATTAAACACCGAGTTTCGTAACGATTAAACAATAATTGCGAACGCTAGAGCGGTAACAGACAAATATATTTATATATATATATATATATATATATATATATATATATATATATATATACAGTTTTGAACTGGCCTCATTTCGTCATCTCTTAGGTAGGACGATGAACATTTGAAGAATTTTTTTCGAAAATCGCGTCATGAGTACGACCTCAATAGCTGATTTCCCTTAAGGGAAATCTGCTAAAATATGTATATATTTATAAACACAGAAATTAAAACTTATTAAAATAAAGTAGCACCAAAACTTATTAAAATAAAGTAGCAGCTAACAAAGGATTCCAAGGCTGTGCAAACAATAGAAACTAAACTAAAACTAACCACATGCAAGACTTCTACATAATAACATGAAAACAAGACATATTATAAATAAATAAATATTAAATTAATCCTACTAATGAATGAAATGGAGATTAAGAGGAGATACTGACCTAGTTTGAGTTGGTCACTATTTAGCCGGGATCTCCAGCATAGGATCATCTCCCTGCGAATAGGGACTAACTATAGGTCAGTATAGTATATCCACTCCATGACCATTTCATTAATTTATAGGCATTATTTAATATTCATTTATTAATAATATGTATTGTTTTCATGTTAATGCCATTTTTCTGAGTTGATGTACTTATTTTGCATGTGGCTAGTTTTAGTTTGGTTTTTATCATTTGCACAACCCAATCCATTGCTTAGCACTGACTATTCATAAGTTTTAACTTGTGTGTTTATATATATATATATATATATATATATATATATATATATATATATAAGTATATTGTATATTTAACCCTCCTCCCCTACCCACTGGGTCGTGGGCGACCCAGAGCTGCTTTGTCTGCGCTTGTACGCACCTGTGCAAGGTGGGTAGGGGGGAGGGGGTCAATTACCCTCCCAGTAAGTCACCAGGAAGCTGTACTAGCGATAAGGTAAGTGTGGTTGCTTTTCTAACCTTTATTCTAGTATTTTTCTCGAAAAATCTGCAAGTGTGGGTCGCACACGACCCAGGGGTAGCTTATGTGTCATGAAAATTCTAAACTGTTTTCTTCTGTCTGGTCTAATTATTTTGTTTTCTTCTGCAGTAAAGATGGCCGAACGACGCCTTTTAATTACTGATGATGAAATTCGAGAGGAATTGTCCCGGCAGATGGAGGAAGAAGACGGTTTAGACCCAAGCGGCGAGTCTAGTGAACCTGGCGACGAAATTATCGCCAATGATGACGATGTAGCTGACGATGAAGAATATACTTCCGACCAGGGAGATGATGTTTTACCTTTTTCCCCTGGAGAAGAAAATGATGAAGTAAATTTTGTACTCGGGAAGGATCTGGAAACTATTTGGGCTAACAAACCTATAAGCACTAAGTACTCCAGAACTCCCAAAAAAACAAAATTACTCATTTGCCAGGCCCAAAAGGGGAAGCTAAAGTGATTTATTACTACCATCTCAATATGTTCTGAGCCTTATTGAACCAGTTACCAAATACTAACAAATATCGGTCGCAATTTCTGAAAACGCTAGCCATCGCTCTCGTCACTCCGCACCTAGAACAACGGATGTCCAAGCCCATTCCAGGAGGTCTAAAATTGGCAATAACCAATTTTTTAAAAAAGGAAATGGTAGAACCAGGGCCTACAAAATCTTCAGAAACTTCAAAACGAGCTAGGTGCAGTTTCTGTCCCTGGAACAAGGATCGAATAAGCAATTCCAGCTGTCAGCTTTGCCAAAAATCTATTTGTGGTGAACACAAAATGAGTATTTGTCCATCTTGTTTGACCGAAGCGGGATTGAATATTTCAAAATCACCAATAGAATATTTAAAATATGAAGGATTAAATTGCCTTGTAACATAGTGTAGTGTAATATTTCTTGTAATGTATTACTTACCTGTTCATTAATTTAGTTTTTACAATTTGTTATTTATTTTTTACCTTTGTTTGCCTTTTTAAGATTAAAAATGATGTTTCTATACTTCATAAGTTTTGTACTTTTCATTTCAAATCCTAAATGATTTATTTTTATATGACAAGATGAATTTCAGGTCCATGGGTCGTACACGACCCAGGAGTAGTATATGTGTCATAGAATACAAGGTTAGGGGAGGAGGGATATATATATATATATATATATATATATATATATATATACAAACAAACAAATTAAGCTGCCCCCGTTTTTGGGGTACCTATGAAGGTCAGCCTCCTTATCTGCCATATTTAAAGTACTTATTTCCATTTTGAATCTTATATAAATATCTTTGTTTTGGGGATGTTGCTAAGAGAGTAGCTTAAGTTAAAATTTGTTATTGTATAAATGGAAAAGGACTATTCTGATGGGCGCTTTTAGAATATTAGTTGGCATTTGTCTTATTTCTCTATTCTTTACATCCAGATCTTGAAGGTATTTTGCAGTTGACTTGTGTATAACTCCTCTCGAACTAAACAGTAATCCTTTTACTTTCCAATTTTGTATAATGCCGAACTATAAAAGCGTTATATGCTAAAAATTATAGCGTTAGTCAACAATTTTATTTGGCACAAAAGACTCAACCGAACTAAATAAAACTAGGTATGTGCATTAGTACTAACGCCTTCCTTATAATAAGCCATACTAAAATTTCTAGGGACGGGCAGGAGTGGGGGTTATAAGGGAGGACTGAAATTAAAAATAGAGATATTTCGTTTCCTATTGGGGTTTCGGCAAATATGCACATGACAAAAGTTGTTTATTTTGTTATTTAGAGAAAGTTTTGTTATACGTTATACACTATCGTCGAATTCCGAACTATAAAAGCGTTATAATTTAAAAATTATAGCGGGAGTCAACAATTTTATATGGCACAAAAGACTCACTGAACTAAATAAAGCAATCGGTATGTGTATTAGTACTAACGCCTTCCTTATAATAAGCAATACTAACATTTCTAGGGACGGGCAGGAGTTGGGGTTATAAGGGAGTACTGAAATTAATAATAGTGATATTTCGTTTCTTATTGGGGATTCGGCGAATATGCACATAACAAAAATTGTTTATTTTGTTATTTAGAGAAATTTGCTCAACAATTGTTTTCAATATGAACTACCAGGTACCTCACCTGGAAGAATTCATTCAAATGTATGTCAATATTTTGTCCTTAATTATTCAAACCTATGCATAATGCACAGGGAACGGGAAATATGATTATATGGAGGACAGTGAAGTCTTACATAAAAAATTAATTTTATTATTAACAAATCCACAGAAATGACGAGTATTAACCTTAAACACTGGGACGGATAAATGTCAAAATACTGTGCAAAGTAAAGCCTTGCCAAAAAAATACCATCACCATTCAGCCTCAAATGAATTCCCGGGCGAAGCCGGGTATCTGAGCTAGTATATATATATATATATATATATATATATATATATATATATATATATATATATATATATATATACTAGCTGAGATACCCGGCTTCGCCCGGGAATTGATTTGAGGCTGAATGGTGATGGTATTTTTTTGGCAAGGCTTTACTTTGCACAATATTTTGACATTTACCCGTCCCAGTGTTTAGGGTTAATACCCGTTGTTGGCATTTGTTAATAATAAAATTAATTTTTTATGTAAGTCTTCACTGTCCTCCAAATTGTTGACTCCCGCTATAATTTTTAGCGTATAACGCCTTTATACTTCGGTATACGACAATAGTGTATATAAAAGAAGTTTCTCTAAATAACAAAATAAACAACTTTTGTTATGTGCATATTTGCTGAAAATGCAATAGGAAACGAAATACCACTATTATTAATTTCAGGCCTTCCTTATAACCCTCACTCCTGCCCGTTAATAGAAATGTTAGTATGGCTTATTATAAGGAAGGCGTTAATGCTAATTCACATACCCAGTTTGGTTTAGTTCGGTTGAATCTTTTGTGTCAAATAAAATTGTGGACTCCCGCTATAGTTTTTAGCGTATAACTCATTTATACTTCCGTATACGGCAAAAGTGTATATAACAAAAGTTACTGTAAATAACAAAATAAACAACTTTTGTTATGGGCATATTTGCTGAATAAGCAATAGGAAACGAAATATCGCTATTTTTAATTTCAGGCCTCCCATATAACCCCCACTTCTGCCCGTCCCTAGAAATGTTAGTATAGCTTATTATAAGGAAGGCGTTAGTACTAATTCACATACCGAGTTTGATTTAGTTCGGTTGAATCTTTTGTGCCTAATAAATTGTTGACTCCCGCTATTAAAAACTATAGCTCTAAATTACAAAATAAACAACCTTTGTTATGGGCATATTTGCTGAAAAAGCAATATGAAACGAAATATCGCTATTTTTAATTTCAGGCCTCCCTTATAACCCCCACTCCTATTTGTCTTAGAGAATATTAATATAGCCTAAAGTCTAAGTTGGGTTAGTAGTAACGTACATACCAAGTTTCATAAAATTCGGTTCAGCCGTTTATGCGTGAAAAGGTAACAAACAAACATACAAATAAACAAACAAACAAACAAACAGACACCAAAGAAACAAAATGCAGTTATGGTGTCTATGACATGTGAAACGAAAAGTTATCGTGAAATTTCGCGACAAAAATCAATGTACAGACAGAGGTTACAATTTTATATATATATATAGATATATCACATATATATATATATATATATATATATATATATATATATATATATATATATATATATATACATATACACATATATTTCTCTACATTTCCAGAGGCGTCTATTTCCAGATTGTATATAATGTGCATATTTTATGAGTTTGTAATGAAATGATTTGCAAGATTTCAAAATGCATTCGGGAACTGAGAAGATGACTGCTAGAATACCTACACCCTTCCGACTGCCACCTTTGTACTCTTGTTAATATTCAGCCCCAGAAATGTGTTACCCAGATAAGAAATTCCGTTTCCTAGGAAACATTGCTTATTTAATTCATAGTACCACATGGAATGTTCGAAATGTAGTAAATCAGTTTAATATATATTTTTTTAGTAGTTTTAACTTAGTTAAGGATAACTTTATCATGTCAAAATTACAAGAAGACAATCCAACGATGGAAAATGTTTAGGACGTTCAAACAATTTATTCGATTCCCGACAATCTAGAAGATCTGGTAGATGAAATGCAAGATGGCTACAGGGAAAACAAGAGGCTATTTGAACGATTGGAAAACACTCTTTCTGCTTCCAAGTTGCCCGAAGGACTCCCAACTTATGCTGCAATTGGTAAATTTAAACTGTTAAAAGTCAGACTATCAAAAGTCAAAAGAAAAAGCAACTTTTGCGAGAGTGTGTGGGATTGGGTTTTTTAAAAAAAATTATCACTGATTTAATTTGAGAAAAAAGATATGTTGATTATTTCTTTTTCCATTGTAAACAATCCATCCTCATAGAAGTTGTATATTTTGTATAGAGCATTCAAAGCATACAAGATACATTTTTTTTTTTTTGTGAGCAAACAATTAAGTAAAAGAATATTAAAATTATTTTATCCAAATACAAAATGCCATTTATGCATTATAAACCATTACATTCATAGTTTCACAGTATCATTATTATTTTAGTTATTTTATAAAACCAGAAAATTGAGTCATTATTACAATATACTATTTTAGTGTCTACATTTTCAAGTCTAATCAATAAGGGTTCTTATGGATCGTATAAATAAGAATTAATTCGATCCAATTTTGTCAATTGTCTCCAGTATAAATTTTTATTAATGTTTATTCTATATCCAATACAAATATCTTGATCTAGAGAGTATTTATTATTATATCCATAATGGAAATTTTCTTACTTCCTTTAATTTAATTTTAATGTAATGTCCATTTTATAATATAGAGACAGGTTGCTTTAGGGTTACCACACCCGATCTACATAAGTACTACCTTGAGCCCTGTTTCTTGAAATTATGAATGATTATTTAAGTTAATAATTTAAATTATTTTAAGACAGCTAAAATTGGAATAATTTATTATCACATTTTAATATTTTTCTTTATTAAAATGAAACAGTGTCACAACTGAAAATAATCGAACTTTAGAAGAAAAATTAACTCCTTGTGCAAAAAAGGACAACTTTTTGTTTAAACTCAAACATGAAGTTTCTGAGGAGCTTCAAAAACATACTAAATGACATTCTGGGAAGGTTCCCTTAATGTACCGAGTGACAAACATTTGTTGTATCTTCTTTTTTCGCGAGTGGCTCAAGAGATTAGTAGAAAGTATAATTGGCCTCTCAAATGTTAATGACTTTTTTAATGAAACTACCAGGAAGCCAATAATACATTCTCTGAGCCGTATTTGAAAATATCAGAAACCAAATTTTAAAAAGTCAGATAGCCTGTCTTACTTCCCCTCATATGCTAAATTTTCCATTTTGAAGTGATTTGAATGAGAAGTGATAGGGAGCTTGATTTAAAAAAAGAAATAAACTAGCTCCTAACACGGCTATTTGTTCGTTGTTAAAGCTGAATCTTGGGTTTATCCCGCATTCGGCTCAACTCGGCCAGCACTAAACCATTTCGTTAATGTTCAATTCACTGTCCTTAGGCTCTCATCTTTTTTTTGGAGAACAGTTTCCTTTGCTTCAGTAAAAGAATCCAAGCCGAGTTTCAAAATTCCATGCATTTAAATCTCTCCTTCTTTCTTAAATGATAAAAGTAAACCTTTATAAATAAAATTAACACTAGAAACGTAAAACAATAACTTATTCAATTAAAAAATTATTTTAAAAAGTTTCTTTAAGTTAGCCGATTACTAATTGGCTGAGCTAATAAATTTAATTGGTAAAAAAGCCAATTAATATAGGTAAATAAATAATGAAAATGAAAAATTTTAAAATGAAAGTCATTTTTAGTGTTTGAATGGAAACTGATTTCTTAGAGGTTTTAAATTAAAATAACGAGAAAATCTTCTAAAAAAAAAGTAGCCAACATTGATTAAGGTAATTAATTTTCTTCGAATTTTAATATAAAGGGTCACAAGTAAAATCATTTTCCTGTTCGCAGAGTTTATTTCATAATTTCCCTTCATGTTTTTGGGTCTATATTCCACGTCCACAAAAACCACTATGATACACGTGTAATAAACCAAATGGCAAAAAGCAAGTGCTAAATAAAAGTATTTTTAAAAAACGAAAATGTGTAGGAAAAAACGAAGATCTAAGGATGGAGTTAAAAGTGGTTTACAGCAAAACTGACGACTTAGTGATACGAATCGGTGGCATATTTGATTAGCTTACTAACGAGAGGGTTCACGCCCTACATGTTTCAAAAAGGTTTAATATAAGACATATTAATAATATTAATAGATAGTCCTTGCTGTTCATAAAGTTTCAATCTGACATAATTTTTTAGTTCGAAATTACTACCATGACATCATGTCATCCGTCATTCAATTGATGAGTATGTCAGCTGATCTTATGAGAGAATATGAAACCGTTCACAATCATTACGGCATAGATATTACAGATCAACTGGAAAAGACTAGACGAATATTCAAAGTAAGTTGTGAGTAGAATAGAATAAGCAATATTCGTTATGATAACTATTCTTTATATTTTCTTATTTTCAATATAAAGAGAATCGGAAAATCCTAATACATTGTATAAAGTATGTATTGGCGGGAAGCTTTTTAAAGGCAAGAATAAGAGAGAGCATTAGACTGAACCATTTTTCTATTTCTATTGGAAAGATGAGGGGAAATAACACAAACAACTATTTGAGTTCTCCTAAGAATCAAGTATATTGAATTGATTAAAACTACATATAATACACGTTATAAATAGAGGTTGAACAAGAAGCAGAAAGAACTTAACTTTATAAACTAATACTAATTTACTAATTTAGCGGCAATATATATATTTATATATATATATATACATATATATATACATAGAATGAACGATAGGTCCTATATTGTGTGAGTACTTATTTGATAATTGCTCAAATAATGCTACCATTATTAGAAAATAAATAGGCACCTGCGGGAAACGAAAACGTTCCTAGAAGTGGAGTCCTCCTTCGTTGCTATGTTCTGTGTTCCGTAGAAGATCCGATTTCCAGCCGGTTACGGTGATCTGCACAGGACGGCAGCTTTGCGGGAGATGAAACAACTGACTGACTCTATCACGGGTGAATTCCAACTGACCGTGTCCTTTTTGCTAGCCGATGCCTTCTTGAATTGCATGTGTTTTTCCGCTGTAGCCACAGCCTTGGCGATATGCATGTTTGTGTGGCGGGTCTATGAACCCAGCGAGCGTAAAGTATATACAATATAAAATATACAATTATGTTGTTGTTTAGTACAAACGCTTATTGGACTGAATTGCATTTCTGATTTAATGTTTCATAGATATTTTTTACACTAATGAACAAAATGAATGTTTGAAAAAAATTATAACATTTTAGAGGAACATGAAATGAAAGCATTCTCTCAATTTCTATTCATTTCAACATCTTCAGGCAATATCAATATTACAGCTACTACCTGGAAGTAATAAAATTACGATTCTTTTCACCATCTTATTATACTATACAGTTCAATCTGAACACATGATTGTCAACTTGTGTACCACATACTCCATAAGACAACCAGCCACATCTGCTTTTAGCTCTACTATACGGTTGTGTTGCCATGTAACTTTTCCTGAGGAGCCTGTTTGGTTCTATAGGTATATTTTTTTTTAAGTTACACCAGGCATTTCAATTTGTCCTCAGTCGAAGTTATCTGACATCTAGTACATATTAGCTATACAAATTCATTAGATCACAGTTTTTTAAAACCATATTTTCCTTAGGGGAAATAAACATTTTTATTTTCTGTGGCTTTTCCGTGGTTTCATGGACTTTTCGTAAGGCTCCCAGACCAGGAAAGCTCTCCTCTATCATAGGCTTTCGATGTCATGTATAACTGTTGGTCTCATTAGTGTTTTATAAGATTTTAAAATTCAGTTACAGAAGTCTCTCCCTATCTGCCGAAATTCTGGAATCCCTCAAGTCACTAGCCTTTATAAAGATATGTCAAAGTTTATTTCTATTCTTAGTGTTTCATTGAAAATAACTTTTACTTTTTTCTAGTGTTTAACGGACTAAATGTTAATCCAAATTGTGTTTTGGGGGAAAAGCTGTACTATCACTCTTTATAGATTTAGTAAACTATTGGTTTAATGTTTCTTGATTTTTTGGACTCACAAACACACGCACTCACAAGCGTCCAAAATCCGACTGTCTGTTATTCCAGAATTCCCTGTTAGAGATTCTGCCATTTATCTAGAGTACATAACTCCAAGGGTAATGAATAATAAAAGTGACGTGATGTGAGTTGGAAGTGAGATGGATTTCTATTCTTTATTTGCTGTGTTTGAAAGCAATGGCGGGGATGGAAAATAAAGGGGGTTGAGCAGCTGGGATATTGACAGAGTTTTGATGGATGGACTGTCTTCAGTACAAATTATCAGAGCTCAGGACGTCAGAGACACCACTTCTCCTGATAATATTGCTTCTCAGCAATCTCCATCTATCATTAATTTCAGAGATTTTATCGAGAACCTACCTATGAATTTTAATAAAGGACTAGATTTAGAAATTATACAAGAGCGATAAATTCCGTTTTTCCAATTGTCTCTGTAAATGTTTAGTCATATGATCATTCGATGCAGTTGTATCAATTAGACCAAAGAACAAATAAGATCGAATGAAACCGTGTTTTTTTTTGCTTTTATTTATTATCGCACTTAGGATTTGTCTTCGGGTTGAATAATTTTGTTCATTGCAGCAGGTATGGGTGTCCTTAGACATTGGATGTGATTGTAGTCCCGTGTTACACAAAATCCAAAACAGTTGAGAAAATATAAGTACAAGTAGAGAAATATCTATTGACAGAGTGATTGAAAAAAATGTAATAAATGATTATCAGATAGACAACGATGACTCTTAATCGGGACTTTTTATAAGTTTTAGACCGGTAGTGATATCACTTTGGTTTTGAGGTTATCACTGTCTTAAGGCAGACTTATTGCTTATCAATCGTTCTGTTCAACCTATCCGAAAAATATGAATTACTCTGTTGGTACCATACTCAACACACCACTTGGCGTCTACTAACGATGTGTTCGTCAGTGGTAAATGTTAATTGCCTAGTGTTCTGGAAGATCGAAGCTAAACATAAGTGTAAAAAAGACATAGTGCATTGAGAGAACTTCTAGAGGGTCCACAGATACTTTCGACATAGGGGGCGTTTGGATCCAAATCGTTTCAAGTTTCATGTACTTGAGAGCAGAGCAGTTGTGTAGAAGCTAATCCAATAAACAGAATGGTCCTTGCTACCGAATGCTTACCGCTTTTAGAGTATCTTCAAGAAGGAAATAGTGCTAGTAAACAGTTCTATATGTTACTGTCAAAAAATGGGATCTTACCAACGCGAAAACTCCTGGTCTGGGAATGTGAACACTAAAAAAAATATCTGGAGATATTCGAGCAATGATAGTGGGCCAGAAGGAGCGTAGAACAGATCATTTCATCCGTGCTATTATTACCGAATTCTTGAACTGCTATTAAGAAGGACAGATACGTTAGTTACAATAGTACACAGCAAGAGGACAGATCCTAAAATAACAATATTGTACGGCACACCAGTGAAGCAAGGACGACTAACAGCTGGTTCTAACAGTTCTCGTCTTTGAGTGAAAATCTGTATGCTCTTCCTTTGTACCTTTGATGTTAAACAGACTCATGTAGAAAGCAACGAAAAGCACTGTCATCGTGACCCACTCCCCTTGTTCGTTTCAAGAAAACGTGTTCCTAACTTCAGAAAGAACTCAAGGCGAATAGTGCTGATTCAACAAGAATGCCCAAAAACGTCTAGTGGGTTTTATTGTATATATGCTCAATCTATGCGGGGCAAATTTATTTACTCTCAAAGAGTTTTGGGGTATTTTAGATCTGCAGAAAGACTTAGTAGAAGCGTCGTCGACCATACGACGAACCCTCGTCGCGTTTGCTTTAATCTCTGTCATCCAACGGATTCATTACTTTGCATAAAATCGAGTTAGAGGAACTTGCTCATCTCAAGTATAGTGGAGAACAGAACAACGAATTCAGGTAGCGTTCTCAGGATCTTGATTAACTCTCAGGTAGTGGAAAACATTCTACACGGCCTTCCACTGGGTGGTGTTTAACCTCCATCCTACACTTCCATTTCATTATCTCTCACCTGTGTTTCCTTTATTATAAGTATTTATTTTGGTTATTGTAAGATTTATAATTTTGTAATTTGTGTTAACAAAACAGCATTATGTTTATAAAGAGCTTTTTTATTTTTATTTTTATTTTTTTTTTAGGTTTTATTAGCCTTAAACGTGGTGGTAGGAGTAACAAAATAAGATTTGAAAAAACATTTAAATTGAATCATTGTAAATTAAAATCTACATTTCACTCTCACAGACGTGTGTGTATACATGTATTATATATATCATAATAGTCACACCATTGTTTTTTTGTGTTCAATTACAGTTATAGATCGTGTGCAGAGCATTATTTCCACTGACATTGCACTTCACATTTGCATTAATTGTTTATTCCGTCATTACGCTAATTATAGTGCACTTATTATGCTTGAAACTGAAATATTAGTAGCGGGGTGTTTGTTATATTTTGCAAGGAACCAACAAATTTATTTTGGTAAATAGGAGTTCGGATATTTTTTACAACTTATTCTTCGCTATTATATATATATATATATATATATATATATATATATATATATATATATATATATATATATCAGTTCTCAGAACATAAATATCCCATTTGTTTCCTTGAAAAATGGGTTAAATGCATACTTAAGAAAAAATCATAATATAGAATCAAGTGAGAACACCTGGAATAATGTTCGAATTAATGGAAGCTCAAAAATAAAAAAATAACTAGTTTCAACTTAATATTGCCTTCTACTCTATATGTTTCTCTTTTTTGGGATCCATAGTGCAATGCAGTGGATGGTATTAATAACTTGTAAGTTGTTTTATGTATACATATAACTATAATTGTTAGTGAAAATAAACATCCCTTTAAACTATAGAAGTCATTATTTCTAAAACAGTCCCATTAAGAATCTTGAATAGTGTTACGATACCCTTGAAGACACTAAGGCGTATGATATGAGGCTAAATTAGCCATTCTAAACAATGACAGAACTTGAGAATTCCACATAAGTGTCATTAAAATAATGTGGGGAAAGGTATGAGAAGAAAGGCAGATGATGCCCCAGTTATAAGCAGATGGCTTAAAAGCTTCCCGGGACAAGTGGTTCAGCAATTTAAAGTGTAAGAGGTCATGAATAATAAATTAGAAACGAGTTAATTATCCAGACCTGTAGTCCTTTGCAAAAGGCGCGGCTATGACGTCCGACTTTTTTTAAAGATAACATCTCATTAAATATGGACCGAGTTTTTCCCTTTTAATTTGTGAAAGCAAGGCTATTTCACTTTTTTTTTTATATTTCGATGTAATTTTAATTGATAAAATGTTAAACTTTGGGGTAAATTCATGTCTAGCGAACCAGCATTGGCAATCGGCCAAAACAGAGCAAATACTTGTTTTGTTGAAAGTGCAGTTAAATGTTTTTGAAAAATTATCCTTGAATCTGACCTAAAAAAAAGAGGCTGGTACATTCTCAGGGAGGACTCCACTATAAACGTTTTACCTCCTCCCTCCAGAGGTCATTGTAAACCCCGAAACAATTTCTTGAATTGGCCCAGAACCTGATTCTTTAACCAATAATTCCAGAGATCTGATATAAGGTTGTGACACTGCTCAGATAAGAACAAAGTAATATCTGTTTATATGAAAACTGAGAATCCATATAGTTGACAGAACGCCAATTCTCCGAAATATTTTGTAATATCTAGAATTACTTCAAATATGCCAAAAGACCTACGGCAGTGCAGGGAGAATTATAACCAGCACAGATAGATACGTTTAATTTGACTAGGAAGTAATTAAAGGTGAATTTTCAAGCCACAGGAAAACTGAAGTTATCAGAAAGTTAAAGTGAAAAAGTAACTGTGAAACTTAGTGTGCAAAAAAAATGTAATAGAAGAAACTATTATTACTAGAAATCTGTTAAGGATGCCCTAAATTACGTACTATATTTTGTGAATGAATAAATTAAAGTATTTCATTCCCAGTAATGTTTTTAATCATGGCAATGGATTGAAGAAAGTTTCTGAAGAGTTCCTGATATATTATAGAATTTTAGACATCACCAATATGTAATCCGTCATCGTCTTCCTGGTTTCTATAAAGAATCCTTCAAAAGCAGTTTTTCGTAGTTGGGTGAATAATATTCTCATAATAATTAAATAAAACCCCGAAAAAAAGGAACAAATCTTTGAAAAAAAAAAAAAAAAAAACTACAACAAAAGTATATTTAAGGGGCGATGGGAAACCCTAGAAATTCAAAAATGCGCCGATGTCTTAAAATGTTATTCTGTGTTCACAGAAAAAGGGCCCTTACAAGTTGCTGCCTTTCATAAACGGGCTGCTCCAAGAGTCTTATAAGATGGCCAGAGCTTGCTCGCCCTTCTACAACACCAATCAAGGTGTTATCATTTCAACAGATATTGCTGTCATCATTATCAAGAGAAATCTCTACTTGATGAATAAGAATCTAACGAAATATTCACAGCATGTGAGGTCGGCTAAGGCAAGCCTAGTTAAAATAGTTATTTCTTTGGAATCAGTCAAGAGAAAATATTCGACATATCAGTTTTGGAATGTGTTTAAAGAATTTTTCTTTGGGTGCTTCATTTGAATAAAGAAATAAAATTGTTGGTCAAATGTGAAAACTCTGTTATATCTCTGGAATATGCTGGATGGTAGAGGAACCAATTGATAAGGATCAATAAGAAGGCCAAGTCCTCTACTGTTTTTTAATATAATGCAGAGTCGCCCGGCGGTCGTGGTCCAGGCAACGCAGCTTTAATCAGCAGGCACTGAGGATGGAGCGTTGACTCCGAAAGTGCACTCTGCATAATATTAAAAAACAGACTGTTAACTGCCGAAGGATCTATAAGTTCCTGACCAAACTGATTGTTGGCGAGGGGTGGTTTCTTATACTGACTTAAAGAGTCTGATTAGAATGGTATCGCTTAGAATGAACGTTGTTTTAATAGATTTAACATCGCGATAGCTGTGGTGCTCCAATAAATAAATATAAAATAGTAAAAATGTACGCATTATTTAAACAATCAAAAACACATAATCACACTTTTATATTTGAGTGGCGAATAAAATGGTGGTTGTGCTGGAAAAATGGGAGGCAACAAACCGAGAATATAGCCAAAAGTCAGTAGAACTTTTACAGCTAACGGGGCCCAAGGGAGTTCTTCACTGTTCTACTTCCTGTTCCTAGCGGACTATTTTACTGTTCAAAATGAGCAACGGTTTATCATACATCGGGGGATGCTATTGTATATTCGTTGAGGGCTTTCTTGTAGCTACTGAGAGCTCCTTAGCCGAACGTAAATCTACATGAGAGGTACTCGTTAATGTTTTTGCGAATTAATTAAAAAATAAAGCTTGTATGTATTAATATATGAATATATATACTGCCATTTCAAAATTGTTCAAATTAGCCAAAGAAACATTATTCTTTGGGTCATCAGGATTGATAATGCCTTTTTACCCGATTTACCTTGTGGAATTTAGAAATCTGATACAGTCTCGATTACGAGAGTTTTGAAATGTCTAGCAAGTAGATAATGAATATACAAGTGAGTCAATTAGAGGCGAATTTTCATTACGAGTTTAAATGTAATAAATAATTTGGTTAATACAGGTAATTTGAACATTAGATTTTTTAGTTTTAATTTATTTAGTAACGAATTCGTTAAATAAAATCCTTAGTCCCTTACTGGCTAGGCTGTAGGTAACCAGTCCAAATTAGACATCAAATAAACATTTCATGCTTTTGTATCCCTCACTTTTATAAACACAAATTTCCTTACTATATTATTGATTGTGAAATATTGTTTACACAGAGTCCTAAGTGCTTTTTAGATAGGTTTTTAGCCATTATGGTTGAGTTTTACTGATTCTCCCAAAGGACGTAATCTAACAGGGTCGCTAACTTCACCATATTACTAAGGCATTCCTTCAAATGTTTGTAAATCGTAGTAGGTTTATTTCAAAATAAAGATCCATTTGAATCGGAAATTGTGATAACTTCATTCCCGCTGATCCTTTGCCTTTATACTTATTGTGTAATTTCATATTTATTTATTTTTTAACAAACTAATTGTATGCAAAGATTTAAATCGTTTATTGTCTGTGTCGGCCAGAAGGAAGAGTATTAAAATTAAAAATTCTATAAACATCTCGGTTAATGGGCGAGAAAAGTGTACAGCCGTTTTCCAATGCGTTTTAAATAAGTTATTTTCTTCTAAATACACTCTTGACTGGTCACAAAACAAAGTTATCAAAAAATCATTCAGAACTCCGAAAACCATCAGCTCCAAATATAGTCTTGTTCATTGTGGGCCCTTCTCATCGTGAGAAATAAAACTAAAAAGTCGGTTTCATTGATATCGACAATTAATCAATTGGCATTGGTATGCCAACGCGGGATAGGACCTGTAAACCATTTTACAAATACTGTTATTTTATAACGGTATTTACTTGTGGAAGACATCTATAAATAAACACCGAATGTATTTCGATGTAAATGAATCAAACGCACCATTGAAAGCCATTTAAACCTAAAAGTCAACTTTTTTATATTACGATCAATTGAAGCTTTTGTGTAGTTCTACGTACGTTGATATTATAAGATTTGCAACCATTCCTTATGTATAAATTGAAAGATAATTCTTCAAACTTCCAATAAAAAACCTTTTTTCGGTGCAAAGTTTATTTAACCTGCCCTACATGTTTCGTGGCTCATTTGCCACCTTTTCAGGGGCTATCCATTTCTGAAGTGCTCGTTTCCTTTTTTCATTACGTTGCGACTGTCCTCACAGAGGAGGCATATGATACTCTACTCTGTGAGAACGGTCGCAACGTAATGTAAAAGGTAATCGAGCACTTCAGAAATGGATAGCCCCTAAAGAGGTGGCAAATAAGCCATGAAACATGTAGGGCAGTTTCAATAAAGTTTGCGAAGAAAAAAATGTTTTTTATTGGAGACCCTTGCCATAAAATTTGAAGAATATATAAATAATACTAGCGGACTATTTCAAGTGATTAGGATATTAAATTTAATAATATTATGTTTAAAACAAAAATTGCTTTTAATAATACAAAAAACAACTTTTGTTATGTGCTCGTTTGCCTAAATAAAATAGAAAATGAAATATCGCGAATATTTTATTTAGGTGAACCTAAAGAAATTAATATAGCTTATAATCATGGAAGAATTAATGCTAATTTACATACCAAGTTTTGTTAAGTTCGGTTCAATCGTTAGTGTCCAATAAAATTGTTGGCTCCCACTTTACTTTTTTAGTGTATATCTCGTTTATACTTTGTTATACGACAAAAGTTTCTCCAAATAACAAAATAAACAACTTCTAACCTGTGCTTAACGGTGCCGAAAAACTAATAGGAAACCAAATGCCTATTTTTAATTTTAGGCCTCCCTTACGACCACCACTCCTGCTCCGTCTGCCGGGCTGATCTGTGACGCTAAACCGTCCATGGCGTCACCCAAATGCGTACAAAAAAAATTTGGTCGAGCCGTCTAGGAGGAGTTCAATGACATACACACGTAGAGTAGAATTATATATATATATAAAGATTGGGTCCAGAATAAGAGGAATTGAAAGATAATCTTTCCAAGGAGTAAGTAGTGATGCAAGTACATTTCGATATATCCATGGATTGGTTATATATTTACGATTTATACATGGAGAGAAATTGGTATCGACATAGATTACTCGTATTTATCTTCTGACAAGCTAAAGTTGTATGTAGGAAATAAATGGGACTTCCATTATAGACTTGATGTTTTGTAAGCCGAATCGGTCTATCGTGAAAGAAGAAAGTGGAGAATGTTTTGGATTGAGAGTTTTTGCGACCCCAGCGCTAAATCAGATATGAAGCCAGCAATTATGGCCATGAACTCCAGTTGTATACGCTTCCATTAGTATTTTGAAAGCAGGGCCCGGCTGGAAATGGAGTAAAAGCTGCTCATTCCCAACACTAATGGAAACCGCTGCATGTTCTCCGCTAATGCGGCCTCGCCTCCCGTCGCTAATTCGACATTGTAAATTTTCAAGCATTACGCCCTATTAACTTCATCTGTTGGAATTGGGAGCGTACACACAATTTCAAGAAGTGATGATGTTTGAAATGCAACATTGTTATGACATTGGCTTTGGAAAAGACACCCCTCGGACTCGGGATGAGTAAATCTCGAATTAAGAGGTGGATTTGCGGAAGGAATTGTACGAGAATATGGTAGAGATATCGCGCGACATGAAAACGGATCTCATTGGAAAGGGGATTTATAGCTTTGATATCGAGGTTGAAGATTGAGAATAACTGAATTATTGGTAAGTGCAACAGAAGAGGCTGCAGATGTTATATATCAATGGAAAACATTAGTCTATGAATGCAGTTCTACTTTATGCTTTATCATCCCAAAGGCAAAGTAATATTTTAGGCAAGGAGATGGCATAAACCATAATATTTTATTGCTATAAATAATATGAGATTTAAAAAAGTCCGTCACGCAGGGGCTGCGTAAACTAAGCAGGTTTCCCACTTGAGGTTTTACAGTAGAGAAATCTGTATATATCTCACAAAGTAAAAGGTTAGAAGACAAGAAAGGTTAGGTTACACGAGTGGCGAACAGTTACGGAAACGGCCTAACTAATCCGGAAACCCGACCATAGCCGCTCACACACTTAATACAAATGCAAATGTCTCGGTTAATATTCAAGCTAGAGAATAAATGTATATACAAATATTTATAGTAAATGTAATTTGCAATGAGATTGGTCCTATACAATTTTTCGATCCGACGTACAGTAACGGAGATATTTCGATTTTTTAAAAAAAAACTAAACCCCCCCTCCCTCCCTCCCACTAGTTGGATTTTTTTTTTACATAAAACGATTAAATACTGAGTTTGGTAACGGTCAAACAAACATTGCGACCGCTAGAGTGTTAACAGACAAATATATATATATATATATATATATATATAATTTTGAAAGGACCTCATTTTCGTCATCTGCTGGGTGGGATCGATGGACATTTGAAGAAAATTTTCGAAAATCGCGTCATGAGTACAACCTCAATAGCAGATTTCCCTTAAGGGAAATCTGCTAAAAATGCTGTTTAAGTAGTTATTGATATTTACAGGATCCTGTTTTATTCACACTGGAAACATTTATATACTAACACAAAGGTCACGGAAATATATACAAAAACAGAGTCTAGTACGTATAATAGTCTTCGGCTTATGATAAAATTCACCAATCCTGCAAACGGAATCGCACACTTAGCAAATTGCTTGAAGCGGTGAACATAGACGGCTTTACAAAGTTAGTCGTCTCTACCTTAGAAAATATAATTAACAAAGTACAGTGTTTCAAATTAACAAAAATTTGAGAAATAGCCATTTGTTAGTCACTTTAAACAATGCCTTGTATGTTTCTTTTAAATATGCACTACTAAACTCGGAGCAACGTAAATTCAACTTTACAGTTCAGAAAAAAATCACCCACTTGTACGGCCAGTGTATTGGGAATTGATAAACGTGTATTGAAAGCGATAACTAATTTAGGACAAGTTGGCGTGAATGGAATCATTAAAAAACGAAAGAGGAAGTCATTTAAATTAATTACCCAAAGAGTAATAGTAAAACGTACAAGCTGACCTTTGAGATTCTTTGTAGATTATAAATATTTGTTACATAAAATACCTGATTCTCTCTATCTATAATTCAATAGAATCGCAATAATCATAATCGATTCGAAATTCGTTATTCCGATGTACTATGAACGTGTAGGTTTTGCTGTAACGTTTTTCGAAGAGTTCTAGAGGGGGAAATAGCTATGTACTAATTAATTTATAAATATGAGTTTACATCTTAATATCTTCAGAACTACTAAAGATGAAACAATAAAATTGTACTGTTGTCATGTCCGTAATTGAAGACTATCATTTATACTGGCGGTTCTAAACCTTTATTTGATTTACCAATAAAATCGCGTTACTTTATATATGATAATGACCCAAGAACACCACATTATATTTTCAGTAAGGTTAAGCGTATTAACAGCACAGTTAATAGTTAAATCGTAACTGTTTTATAAGCTCCGTAAAGAGGGTGTTAAAAAACAAATATCCTATAATTATAGAGGTTTGAAATTGTTATTTGGAGTTCATGATGTAGAATATGAATATGTTAATATTTAACAAAATTCCAATTTATAAGTTCTTATTAATCGTTATAGTTGTCATAGACTTTTTTTTTACAGCTTGGTATATGAATATGGTCAGCAAACTTCAACCTACATATCCTGAATATGTAAATTGTGTAACTTTTGTTTGCATACCAATACCTTTCAGAGGAAATTTTTACCTTTCATTTTGATATTTAAATATTCAAACGGATATTTTCAAAATGATAGAAATGGGGGGGGGTGTACTAGTTCCGAGGGAGGAGGGGGTGTACTATTTCCGAGGGGGAGGCGTAGGTAATGGTGGGCCATATATTATCGCGGTATACTTACTTTGTAATGCCCGCCAACGTAAATACAAAATTTGGTACACTTTAGTGGGCGTAGAGTTTCTACAATCTCCCCCGTATTATCCGGACTTTATTATACAACAGTTTCAAGGAATTTTGACCGTAAACATTCCTCTTCTGCTCCTCTGGCATTCCGGATGGGGATAAATGTGAGTGGCTGTTCAAATTTCAGCAACGAACATGTCCATTCCCCTACGGGCCTTCAAGGAGTCAACATGTATAAATATTCTTCTTAATCTGGACCCAATATTATTTATATATTCTTCAAATTTTATGGCAAGGCTCTCCAATAAATAACATTTTTTTCGGTGCAAATATTTTTGAAACAGCACTGCATGTTTCGTGGCTTATTTACCACATATTAAACATTAAAAAATATTAACATTAACTTAACACATTCCTTAATAATTCTTTTGCTATATATTGTATTAGTAGGTGCCTAAATCTGTGATATATTTATTAAATCTAATTATAAATTGCTACTTAGATTCCTGAGGTGCTCGTTTACCTTTACATTACGTTGCGACTGTCCTCACAGAGGTGGCATATGCTACTGAGAGGTTCCCGAGGTAGGTTAAGTTAGCAGACTAAAAATCGATTATTTACAAGTCAATCTTGAACTCGATTATTTCGCGTCATAATTTAAAGTCGATTAGTTTAAGTTGAAATGTTATAGAATATATGATTGAGTTATTTGATTTCTTTTTTTTGTTTACTGTCCTTTTCATATTTTTTATTATATGAACGTTCTCTTTTATTTTCCGTTTAGTATTATTTCTTTCTTTATCAATTACTTGAACTTTTTCAAAATACAATATCTAGCAAAAGAATTATTAAGGGATTTGTTAGACTAATGTTATTAATAATTTTTTATAATTTTTTTCTTTTAAAAGAGATAGCCCCTGAAGAGGTGGCCGAAATAAGCCATGAAACATGTAGGGTAGTTCCAATAAAGTTTGCACCGAAAAAAATGTTTTTTTTTATAGGAGACCCATGACATAAAATTTGGAGAATGTGTAAATATTGCAAATGCAAAGGAAGGACTTGAAAGATAACAAATTCAAGATCGACCTGAATTCGGAGAATAAGTATGTTCCGTACATGGGTGGGCCTTAGACCCGGGAGTCGACAGCATGCGCTTTTGCAGCTGGAAAGGAAGTTCCCGCTTTCAAGCATTTATCCTATTACGGACCATTTTCCGTGGAGATGTTTGCCATTTCAACAACACTTTGCCGACGCATGACTTCGGAAGTAAGAACGCATCACGTGCACGGATTCCAAGAGCATAGTATTTTCTCAGCATAACTATGCTTTGGAGACAGGAAATTATGTGTTTTTAGTCTGGGTTCCTGGCTCTCACTGACTTGAGTTGCTTCACATTTCTTCGACTTCTCGGAGGCTAGGAAAGGAGCTAGTCAGACCTCTTTTGAGAGGGATTGGCAGAAGCTGGCAGGGCATATGAGAGACCGGTGTTGGGGATAAGGTGAAGATGGTCAAAACTGGCCCTGCCCTTTGGAAATCGTCCTTCAGAACGAGTCGAATGGAGGAAGTCTTGATTGCCAGGATGACGCTGGGCCAGTTTTTTCCCACACCACCAACAATAAAAAAGAATGGAAGAAGTTATGTCATTCCATTTCTAGTCAAATGAACGGAACTTTTTTATTCTTGATTGAGAATTCATAAGGTAAAAAAAAAATAAACCATTAGCTACTCCACATATGTAAAACAAGATTTGACTCCACATATGTTAGGCCCTTTATTAGTGAACCAATGTAAATCTGTTTATCAACAGACAACCTAGTAACTGATATATTTTTGTTTCAGATAAAGAATATTTCGAGAAGGTGTAGTCACCTCATCTCTGCTGGGATTGCTGAGTCCTACAGGCTGATTTACACTTCGTTTAAAGGAAAGAGTTTGATATATGTATCAAGAGCAAAAGCTGCAGAGCTTTTCATGCTCATTCAAAGGAAGGTGCTCGTTGATTTAAAGGCTTTCATGAATGAAATGAAAATCGAGCATAAATATCTTATAGCTATAGACTCTCTATCGAAGAGGGTAGTAGAGTCTGAAGCGCTTTTGGAATGGTTAAACGAATAATAGTTCTTTTGGAAAGCTGAAATATTCTGAAGGTTTAGTACTCGTAATTTGAAGAGTGCCAGGGTACGTGTTCTATGATATTCAGTAGGGCTTTTCAGTTTAATTAGAGTACTGCTCAACAAAAATAATTTTGCAGTTATGCTTCGCTGGAGTTCTATTGAAGATAGATCGAAGATATATCTTTCACCTGTCTGTTGGTATTGTAAATAAATAAAAATGAAATATTTGATTAACTAGGAAATTGTTACTATTAATGTACCAAAGTTTGGTGCTATTTAATACTTGTAAAATAACTGATGCAATGACAGCTACTCCATAGAAAATTAATAAATAAATAACTAGGAACTTCATTTTTATATATTGTGGGATGATAACCCGCTTCTCAAGGGATTTTCAAATTTCAAAGTGGTAAATATGAAACCTAGAGTGAGGAGTCCCGATTGCCATCTGGGCAATAGGAATTTATATAGTAACGAACTCTTTAAATAAAATCCTTAGTCCCACCCTGTCTAGAAAACAGTAAAGATTGGTATCATGTAGATATCCCGTCCCAATTAGCCATAATAGCAAATAGTGGAGGCTAATAAATAATAATAAATATGAAAACAGAATTTATGTACTCTTCTAATAATAATGGAATATTCTTGATCCAGAAAATCACAATATAAGAACAGAGCTTATCCTTGAAAATTATCCAGGAGTCCACGGTTCCCTCCTTGAGTTTGTGTTGTAAATAAGTAACTGTAAATCCTTGGTTAAAAAGGAAAATAATTGTCATTGTGGAATGCAAGATGATTGCAATATACTTTTTAGAGACATAGTTATGCAAATGGTAAAAAGTTAATAGGTTTTCAGATTTTGAGAAAGGTATTTCCTATAAGGGCTATAATTTACAATTACAACACCACAATTACAATTAGCCCCCCTCCCCCCAAATAACCCTACAATTACCCATTCAATTACCATAAATGTACATGAATCAAAGAAAAAAAAATCTTCATTAAAACTTACATGACAGTTGTATTATGAATTAGCCGTATGTAAATAAACAGCAAGCTCCTCTACATATAAAATGTGGTCACTTTTAACGTTGTGAGAAGAGGCATTGGTCTTAATCAATTTGTTAAGCCAAGATTGTAGGTCCTCTTCGCTTCGGCAATAGAAATTAATTTAGTGGGAACTCACTATACTGAGGATTAGTATTGGTTTAACTAGAAATAGTTAAAGTATTCGCAAAGAGTGAGGAGCTTAGTCTAAATGTTTATTTTTTTCTGTAATATTGAAGTGTAGGATATATTGCTTATTTAACTTGATGTATATGATAAGGATCAATAAAAAGGCCTTGGCCTCTACTAGGTTTTTAGCTGATAAAGCTGTTTTAGGGAAATCAGCTATTGAGGTCGTACTCATGACGCGATTTTCGAAATTTTTCTTCAAACGTCCATCGATCCTACCTAGGAAATGCCGAAAATGAGATCCGTTCAAAACTATATATATAGTTTTGAACGGATCTCATATCGGACCAGCCCGGGGGGGGATTTCGAAAATTCGAAATATCTCCGTTACTATTCATCGGATCGAAACATTTTATAGAAATTTATTATTCCAAATTAAATTTACTATAAATATTGTTATATACATTTATTCTCTATCTTGAATATTGACAGAGATATTTTCATTTTTATTAAGTGTAACAGATGAGCTATGGGCGCTTCTATTCCTTCCCGCCGAATGCTAGTTCGGCCGTTTCCGTATAACTTATTGTATAACTTTACGTGGGAAATCTGCTTAGTTTACGCAGCCCCTGCGTGACGGACTTTTTTTATTTATGCGAAGTGCACTTTCAGAGTCAGCTATCCAGCCAGGTCATCAGCCAGGTTTGGTTCCAGGCTACACTTCTCTAATCATGTACCACCTCAGGGTTTTTATTTTTGTTCCTCACCTAGTTATAGTTCCCTAGGTGTGCATTCAGGTCAATTTTCACACCCTTGTGATATGTAAATATATGTTTTTTACCTAGTAATTGGTCTACTTTTAATGCAGATAGTTTATAGATTTTTAACTTTTTATCTTTCTGACGCACACTTATAGTTTTTATTTTTTTTTGGTTGACTACTTTTTATATTGTCTATTGGTTTTTGTCCTGTACACGTTTTGTTTTTTATTGTTTTGTGACTGTTTTTACACGATTTACCATGCTATGCTTGTTATTTTGTTTTAAGTTTTTGTTTGTCAGCTGGCACTGATGATGGAGCGCTGACTCTGAATATGCAGTTTGCCTAAATAAAAACACTGGTAAAGAACACGGCCTTTTTATTGATCCTGATCAATTGACTCCTTTACTGGCCAGTTTTTCGGAAGATTTCTAGTATATGGTTTTTGACAAAAAAAAATCGTATATTAATCTTCCTTATGTTCAGTAGTCATAATGTTGCTCAAAAAATGTAAACTACAATGAAACGTCAGTGTATAAAAATCTATTATAAAATGTGTAACCCAACAAATGTAATTAATTATTAATATCTCAATATTTTTTTCTTCAAAATATTTGAGTGAAGTAAAATTACTTCATTAGGTAAAGAGCTGATAGAACATTAATTTTAGCGCCACGTGTTGTCTTAATAAGGCAATTATACTGTAAAGTTTGCTTATCTATTTATTGTTGCCGTTATTTTCATTCATTATATTATAATAGGTTCCTTTCAAAGAGCCCTGGCTTCCTTTGAAGTACATTTAATGATGTTTAATTAGTTCTTCAGTGATTCCGTTCAGGGCAATCCTTAGAAGATTTTGAACTTAATTCTTTAAATATGTATATTTAAATATCAAGAAAAATTAGCCTTTCACATGAGTCCATATTAAATGAATATTAATAAATCAAGATAATAATGGACATACAAAGGTTCAAAGAAAGTATTGTAACCGAGGGATAGAAAAAATTTGAATAGAACCTTTTTGATTATCTTGCAAAGATATCTAAACTATGTTTTATGAGATTTTAAATTTGAAGCATTTACACGGAGATATCGTATATAATTTTCAAACGAAATCTCGTTAAATGAAATGCTTCAAAACACTTGATCTAATTTAATAGGAGTACTTTCTGTTTTTGTTTTGTACTTTTCTGCTTTCTGTGTGTTATTTGAACCAAATGGATTTTTATGATTGATTGTGTTTAACCTCCTTAGTTATATATTGAGCTCGACTGCTAGATAAATAAAAATAAAACTTCCGTAGAGTCTTTCCTATGTCGGATTACAACGAATATAAGGAAAAACTCAGGATAAATTGTTGAAGGAACTAGCGACAAAGAGCATCAAACTCTAGGGCGCTCTGAAGGAGGACAAACGAGGGGTCGGGGAGAAGAAAGAGGAATTTGGGAAGGCTAACGATTGTATAGTACGTGTCTGACGCCATAATCCCCCGCTGGTTCGGATTTAGAGGAATCGTGACATCATACACACTGTTTTTTATTCCGTTGGTGGTTCTGTCGTCTTCTTCAAGGGACCATCTTTACTTTCCCTTTTTGCCCTGAAATCTTCCAAATACTATTCACAATTTCTCTTCTCTTCAATAGTCTATTTGGGGAGGTTTACATGAGCATTTTCATTTATTTCTAACCGTGTGAAATTTAGGTCGCCATTTAGTGATAATCTGACTATTGCGGTTGATGGAGATGAGATCGGACAGCGTTTGGCAAAAGGGCGATATTGTTGGTTGAAGTTGTGATGAGGTGGCGGTGATATTAACTATTGGTGTTGATTAATTAAGATGGAATATGGATGAGTATTAAACCAAATAACAGTGCCGATGAAGTTATCGATGGTATAATGAAAAAGATATGGTAGGCGATCTAAAATAGTTGTGAGATGATAATGACAAACTCAGAGGACTTACAGTGTACATTACTATTATTTATACAAAATAATAAATATTTGATACATGATTATTAGTTGAAAAAATGTATATTGACTAATGAATGAAACATTTTATGGAGCGACAGTCGAACACTGATATTTATTTACCATTTATCATATATGATCTGAGACTTACTGACTGTATACGGGTATGAGACTTACTGACTCAAATACTTGTAAATGCGACAGTTACACTGAACAGACATTCACCCACCTGATTTATGAATGTAGACTGACTCAAAACATACGAAAACAGTTAAAGACTCATATTCCCGGATGGCCTATCAGTCCCGATATTTTATTTTCAAAATACATAAATTTATTAAAAGAAATAGCCTACAATACCCTTGAGCTGAGAGAGGAAAAGATAATATAAAATTAATATTATGTAATTTTTATTGGTTATTTAATTGTACTATGTAATGTTTTTTTGTTTATTTTATCAAGTTTAATTTTTATAATCTTATTTACATTTTAATATGTATATATATTATTATAAAAAGCATTGTTAAAATGCACATATAATGCAAATATGTATGGGGTGTGCAGAAAAATAAAATCCCTCCACATAGGGTTACTATGTAGAGGAAATAAATAAAAAATAAATAAATAGGATCATATATATGTTTTGTTAAAATAGTTTTTAAACCCTATACAAATAGTGAAGCATGATTTGTAAATAAAAGTTTTTAAAATAATAATTTCCATTTTTTGGACTTGTGGCATGTGAATTAAGGCGTTGGTCTTAATAAACTTAGTAAACCTATAGTTATGTCTTCGATTCCCATGTGAGCAATAGGAATTTATTTGGCTCAGACTCCCATCCCTGCTAGAAAAATGTGGTGACCTGTAGATAACCTGTGTGGATTAGCCCCTTTAGCACATACTGGACATTAATAATTTCTAGTTTATCGAAACAGGTTATCTACAGGTTAACATCCTTCTGCAGCAACGGCATGACTACGATTTTTTTTAAAGTAAGACTATCTACATAAATTCCCTTTGACAACTCAGAGAATGAACCTAGAACTCAGTGTAAACTTTATCAGGAACACCATTCTGATGGAATAATTTATTTGTTCAAACGCCTTAAAACCATTTGCAACGTGAGTTCCCAGAGAAATGGAATTTTTGATATTTATGGGAAGCGTTGACAACATTTAAAAAAAAAATATTTTCTCAGAAACAGATTGCTGAGGCCCGACGATCAGTTAAGAGATTATTTAGCCTACAATTTAAAAAACAAAACAAAAACAGAATAACTGTTTCACTGATGAGTTAATAGTTCATTCAATAATCTCGATGATTCAATTCAATTTGCATCAAATGAACAGGGACCATCAAAGCTGGAGCAGAGCATGTGATAAAACATTAAAATGTCGAGCCATAAAGGAAAACAAAGTTAAGTCTATTATGAAGCTATGCATTTTGATGTAGAGAGAGGACAGCTCCGGCAATATTCCCGCTTCCAAAAGTTTATTGCCAAATTGAAGCCGTTATTCGTGCCCCGAACCACTGGGTCAGGAAATTGCAGTCATAATTTTTGAATGTGGGATATTGTATAGTATTTCTCAGTCTAAACTTATCAATAACATTTATCTTCTTTTTCATTCTAAAATCATTCAATTTATGGACTTTCCTAAAGTAATATTCTTATAATGATTATAAAAGTTTCTAATACTATTACTATTATTTGTTATTTAATAACGTCTACTTTGTGAAAGCTCGGCTGATTGGGACGGGTTATGTACAGATTGCCACCCTTCTCTAGCCAGGGTGGGACAAAGGATTCTATTTAATGAGTTGGTGACTAAATAAATTTCTATTACCTAGGTCGGAATCGAGCTCGCCACTCTAGGTCAACCATGAGAGAATAAGACCAACGCATTAACACACACGTCTAACCTGAGCCCCCTACTATTTTTATAAATTGAAAAATACAATTAGCAAATATATTTGTATTTGGTATTTGAAACAGCTCATATACAAACTCTGCGTGCATAAGGTTATACTGTGAACGTGTGTATCCTCCCTGGCTCAGAGTGAATAATGTAGCTGACAAGCTTCTCCTTGGATATTATGTCAATCAACTTGGCCATTTATACCAGAACTATAAAGGACCGTATTAATCAAAACTGTATTATTGACCTTTTAAGAATCTTAAAGACTAAGCTATTTATATAGGTATAGCATTGGCCTTAATCTCACATGGTAAACCTAGAATGGCGAGTTCGATTCCCACCTGGGCGAAGTAATCTATTTAGTGACGGAATTCATTAAATAAAATCCTTAATCCCACCCTGGCTAGAAAAGGGTGGTAACCTATAGATATCCCGCACCAATTGGCCTTAGTTGCAAAAAGTGGACGCTAATAAATACCAATTAATTATGTATATGTATATATATATATATATACATATTGTTACGTTTTTGTATTACCAAAATCAGTAATAAACGCTTTTAAGAGTTCTTTTGGATTGCAAAATTAAATACTCGCAAGTTTCACAGTTTTTATCACTGCAAAATTTATTTCACAATGCACAATAAACTTGGTGATTATTCTTAATTACTACTCACAGTATACACTGATAGCGTTACTGTTCTTCAATGAGTCACAGTCCAATAATTCACTGAAATTCACAGAAAGACGGCACTGCACTGTCCTTTACTTCGCGGCACTGCACTGTCTTATGCACGGCACTAAACTGTTACTTCCATCACGGCACAACACTGTTCTTCTTATAAAAACACTTTTCCGCACTGTACTAAGTCGCACTGTAGCACTGATGTGAACATCAAGACAGGTGAGAATAAAACTGACTGGCTCGCAGCTGGCCGCTCTTTATAGGTTGTCGGCATACATCAAAGGGGAATTGTCTCGTTCATTCGAGGGTGGGCTAGAAGAGTCTATAGAGGCTAGAACTTTCCTGTCGGCTGCTTTGATCTACGTCACACTTTCCAAATACGCGACTCTCTCTCTCTCTGAAGGATTATTCATCTATTTAATTTTCGCAACAATATATTATTTAATTTATCTTTTTTTTCTTTATATTTTTATTTTACATTATTTCATTTCATATCATGTTTGGCTTTATTGCTGCCACACAGGTATCAATTTTATTTTAACTGAACTTTAATTTTTTTGACATTTAGTTTTATTTATTTTTTTAATTTCATGTGATTGGTGATTTAGTTCTGTAGTCAGAAACTCACCATCGGCGAGCAGACACATCTATTCTGCAATAAAGTGTTTTACATCACTCTGATCTGAAAGTAGTTACTTTCGCTACCGTATGTAAGTATGGAAAGTGGGTCTTTTTATAATAACTTGAAACGACTGTTCTCTTTCCCGGTCTAAGCGAAAGTGACTTACTTACATACTATCAGTTGAAGTTACAGTTTCCAACACTAGGTTACGCTAGCGTTTCTATTCGAAAAACGATTTATATTTTAGTTATTTTAAAGCACTAAAGATATTATTGGTCGATTACTTATCATTAGAAATTATAATATATGATTTTCTTAATTTTGTTTTAAAAAAAATTGATAGCTTTATTTATTTATGATTATTGTTGTAAATGTTCGAATTTGTTATAAATTTATTTCAAATAAGAAAGAATTGTGTTTGAAAGAGTTATTAAAGTTATGTTACTTGTATCAGGTTACTGCTGTAAATCAGCTGTTCAGAAATAATCGATACTACAGAATGCAAAACAAATCATTTAATATGATAATACTTAATAATTACGAGTTTAAATTATATTTTGCCTCGTGATGTAAAGTATCGTTCATAACTCGGGCGGAAAGTGAGTTTCCAATGCTCGATCTAATTTCCAGCCTCGGCTTCGCCTCGGCCGTAAAACACGATCTCGCATAGGGAACAGTCACTTTCCGCCCTTGTAATGAAATATACTATTACATCACTCTGATCTGAAAGTAGTTACTTTCGCTACCGTATGTAAGTATGGAAAGTGGGTCTTTTTATAATAACTTGAAACAGCTGTTCTCTTTCCCACTCTAGGGAGGGAATAGTATATTTCATTACAAGGGCGGAAAGTGACTGTTTCCTATGCGAGATCGTGTTTTACAGCCGAGGCGAAGCCGAGGCTGGAAATTAGATCGAGCATTGGAAACTCACTTTCCGCCCGAGTTATGAACGATACTTTACATCACGAGGCAAAAAATGCAAAATATAATTTAAACTCGTAATTATTAAGTATTATCATATTAAATGATTTGTTTTGCATTCTGTAGTACCGATTATTTCTGAACAGCTGATTTAGAGCACTAACCTGATGCAAGTAACATAACTTTAATAACTCTTTCAAACACAATTCTTTATTATTTGAAATAAATTTATAACAAATTCAAACATTTACAACTCAACAATTTTAGTGGCTTCCTTCATTAAATTTTCTGGTATGCTCCCAGCCATTTTGTATAAATAAAATAAGTGGTTTGTAAACATGAGATGTAGCTGTGACAATCGATTAGTTGATAACAAATGACGACAATGTCACAAATTTGGATTTATACAGAACTCTTTTAAATGACATAAACGAATTTTATAATAAAACTAAGTTAAATTAGTGTAATTATATTTTCTAATGATAAGTAATCGACCAATAATATCTTTAGTGCTTTAAAATAACTAAAATATAAATCGTTTTTCGAATAGAAACGCTAGCGTAACCTAGCGTTGGAAACTGTAACTTCATTAGAGGGAGGGAAAAGTTCTTTCCCTCCCTAGAGTGGGAAAGAGAACAGCTGTTTCAAGTTATTATAAAAAGACCCACTTTCCATACTTACATACGGTATCGAAAGTAACTACTTTCGCATCAGAGTGATGTAAAAACTTTTCCGGCCAATGCTCGATCTAATTTCCAGCCTCGGCTTCGCCTCGGCTGTAAAACACGATCTCGCATAGGAAACAGTCACTTTCCGCCCTTGTAATGAAATATACTATTTCCTACTTCTTTGGAGTGTATGAAAAGTGACAAGTTTGAATGCTGTTCTTTACTTCACAGTATATTTAATAGACCGTTGCGGTGACTGCTCCAAGTTTATCAGCAGAAGCAGCCCGTTGTTGACATCCACGCCGGATGATGGAGGCTATACTGATAGATAGGCCTTTCAGGCTAGTAAATACACTGCATTGGAAAGGACTGGCTTTAATATCAGTGTCATATTGTACCTTTACCATAATAAAGTCCGACACGCATGGGCTGTGCAAACTAAGCAGGGTTTTCTCGTGTTGCAGTTTTGCAATAGATAAATCTACATACTGGTAACACTTAAATACCACCTTGAATATTAAATAAATAAATACAAATAGTAATGAGAAATATTTCAGTCAATTTTAATAACCTCCCAACGGAAAGCATCTGAATTGTAAACAAACAAGTCTACCAACCTGAGCAGATAGATAGAAATATTGTTCACCGAAGGAAAAACAATCGATGAAGAGTATCTGATTATAACGTATTAATTTTATCGAAAACTAATTGCTACGTCTAGCACAGTAATTTATAATAAATCAGAATAATTTTCATCTCAATCACTCAAATTTAAGCAGTCTAAGAACTTAAGACGGGTGGGGGGGGGGTCAACAGAACATATGTGCATGTATCTCGTATAATAAAGGTCTCTTGAAAACAATATTTAAGCTACAAATGAAGTAGATTTTTATATAACCGAGTATTATAGGGGGAGGGGGAGGGGGAGGGGGAGGGAGAGGGAGAGAGAGCAGAAAGGAGAGATGTCTCCATTTTTATTTGATAAAGGTAGCAATAACAATCTCGACTTATCATCCATATAAAACCACAGCCCACGGACCCTATGTCTGATCCGGTGGAGAGTATGTTTTTGATAAAGTGGGCCTTCAAAGAGTGCTTTCTTAACCAGGCTATGTAGTACAAAAATATTTTATGCATTTTGAGTTCTAATATCCGCAGCAACTCAAAGCCAAAGAATATTTTGGTAGAGAAATATGAATTATGAAGCCTCAGAGAATGAATATACGAGGGCTAAAGAATGGGATCGAGAAACAAGGAGTATGCGAACATTGGTGCGTACGTTTTCGAGAAAGATATATGAGGGAGAGAAGAGGGGCGGGGATGTAGAGAAAAAGGGAATAAATCTGAAAACAAAGGTGCGGGGGGGAATTTGTGGCTGGGATATTTCCCTCCGAGTTACGCACGGCTATAGAATGTCCTCTATCTTATTCTATCATGTTTCTTTTGGAGCTGTTAACAGTCCACTAGATTTACAATCATGGCTACCATAAATCTATTGCACACAAAATTCCCATTGGTGGCTCTGTGCACTCATTCGAACTGCTTTCAGAGCCTACTACTATAAAAAGTCGATATTTAAACGTTTCATGGATAAAAAAGATCAAATGGGCGACCTAGTAGCAGAAGGAGTGGGACTCATTCGAATCAAAACATTTAATGAAACCAATCTATTATCTGGTTTCATCCAAAAAAGATAATATAATTATATATAACTAGCGGAAACGAAAGACATTGTCCTGAGTGATATTTCAAGCGATTAGGATATTAAATTTAATAATATTATGTTTAAAACAAATGCTACTTTTAATAACACAAAAACAACTTTTGTTATGTGCACGTTTGCCTAAAAAGAAATAGAAAATGAAATATCGTGAATTTTTTATTCAGGGCTCCCTTATAACCCCCACTCCCGTTCGAACCTAGAAAGTTTAATGTAGCTTATAATCATGGAAGAATTAATGCTAATTTACAAATAGAGTTTTGCTAAATTCGGTTCAATTGTTAATGTCCAGTAAAATTGTTGACTCCCACTTTAATGTTTCAGTGTATATCTCGTTTATACTTTGTTATACGACAAAAATGAATATAACAAAAGTTACTCTAAATAACAATATAAACAACCTTTATTCTGTGCATATTTGCCGAAAAACCAATATGAAACGAAATTTCGCTATTTTTAATTATAGTTATCCCTTACAACCCCCACTCCTGCTCCATCTGCCGGGCTGATTTGTGAATCTAAACCATCCAGGGCGTCACCCAAACGCATATAAAAACATTCATTTAAATCGGTCCAGCCGTTTAGGAAAAGTTCAGTGACATACACACGTACACTAGAATTATATATATAAAGATATTGATATGTAAATTTACCTCACATTTACGAACGAACGAACGACGACGATTACGAATTGTTTATATACTTTTATTTTCAGTCTTCTGTTAACCCCACTTTTACTCAAGCAACTTAACTGGTTCAGCATTCAAATGAGAAATATGGCTATTTCATCAACACCTAAGTGGCGTACTAATACATGAAATTTTGTCATAAATAAAAATGTATTCTATCGTTGCATCCTTCTTACTGAGTTCTAGTTTATTTAAATTTCAGAAATTAGATAAAATGTCCTTTCTTCAGGAATGGTTGGATTAAGGATTTTATAGGGGACGACCGGAGGGTGGACTCAGGGCTATCCAGGATTACGACCTCAACTAATGGTGTTGCCCTCCCGGAAAGACACACCGGAAAATTGGCAGGCAGCCACATTTACTCTCGAGTTTTCCACAATGGCTTCGTCTTTTCTATAGAAAGCGAGCTCTTATAAAATTGAATTGCACAAAAGCTATTTTTACTACCGTTATCAGAAGCCCTAGTAAACATAAACGACAGAATGCTTACTTTATTTTTTTCTTCATCTGCAATTAGTTTAATCGATTATTTATTTAATTAAGTTTTTATTGACGAAACTATTGTAACAATTGACTCTGCTAAACGGTTGAAGGGATAACATAGGATTAGATGCTATTCGTTGTTGGACATGGCTTGGTCCTACAGGATTATCCTCATACGATGTATATTTTTTTTAAAAAATTAACTATTTATGTAACGCCACGTACATAATTTGTTCTCTAAACATATACATATTAAGGAAAGTTTAGTATTTGGCGAAGAAGCAGACGGTTTTTTTTTTTGTGCCATCATCGATATTTTGTGTGCTAATACTTCAGATTCAGTATTGATTCTCTTCTATGTGCCATGTTAGTTAAAGCGTGGCCTTTAATCTCACATGGTAATGGTAACGTGGTGAGTTGAATTCCCGTCTGGGCGATAGAAATTTATTTATTGACGGAATACATTAAATAAAATACCATAGCTAGAAATGGGTGGAACCTATATATAACCCATCCTAATTAGACTTAGTTGCACAAAGTGGACGTTAATAAATAATTTAAAAAATCAAGATAGGTGCTAATAATTGAAATTTATTATTTACAATAGATAAGGATCAATAAAAAGGTCAAGTCATCTACTGTTTTTATTATTATGCAGAGTGCACTTTTGGAGTCAGCTCCATCGTCAGTGCATGCTGATTAAAGCTGTGTAGTCTGGACAACGACCGCAGGGCGACTTCGGAACTTTGGAAGGCCTGCTTTAATCAGCAGGCATGACGATGGAGCTGTGACTCCGAAAGTGCACTCTGCATAATAATAAAAACAGTAGATGACTTGGACTTTTTATTGAACCTTATCAATTGGTTCCTCTACCATCCAGCATATTCCAGAGATATTTATTATTTACTGCTGCCAATTTAGTATTCTGAATCAATGCTGGGTTTACCCCATATATAGATATACTATTCTTGGAAATACATTTGATAATGCCATGCATGTATATATCGGTAGATTTAAATAATACATCACTTTGAATCCTAATAGCCAATAGTTATTATGCCAGTTTTACTGTTATTGCCTATTCACCGATGAATATGTACCCATATTATTCGTATTGAAATGAAGGTATTTGAATTCTATCTAGTCATCTGTAATTAATAGGGGAAGGGCCAGGGGATTATATAGGAGGGATTTGCTCGCTTGATAAGACAGGGATGATGGGACGAATTATAATCAGGCCAGCAGTGGTAAATCATGTCTTGCAATACAATATCCCCATCAACTACACCCCATGCGACTGGGCTATCATGGACTTATCTTTGTTTCCTACAGATTGACTCTACGTTTTTGTGAATCCATTCTCATATAAGTGAACCATTACGTTAGATTAAGAGTTAGATATAGACCCGAGCCCATGATGTTATGTAGCATTGATAACCCTAGAGGATAATAAGGTCCGTCAAGCAGGAGCTGCGTAAACTAAGCAGATTTCCCAAGTGAAGTTCTGCACTAGACAAATCTGCATACTGCAAACACTTAACACCACCGTGAGTAAATACAAACGGTAATAAGAAATCGTTAAGTTAATTTTAATCACCTCCCAACGGAAACGGCTTATGAATTGTAAACAACTAGGGTTGCCAACCACTGAGAGCTGAACAGATATACATATTCTTCGCCAGAAAGAAAAATAATAACTGATATACATCTGAATATAAAAAATTAACTTTATTGCAAATCATTTGCTATATCTAGTACTGCACTTTATAATGTGACAGATAATTTATATTTTAATAACTGAAATTAAAAAAAAATACACAAATATGTCGCTTAATATCAGAGTTACCAAAACCCAAAAACAAAATGTATAGAACAACAATTGTAGAAAAGTAAATTAAATTTTTATTTTGTGATCTGTCCCATAAAAACAGTGGTAAATCGGCCCCTCCCCCTTTAATCCTCCTCCCGAATCGAAATTTATCTTTAGTTTTACACGCAAAACAGCAAACATTTGGTAGACCTGAAGATTGTTAATAGACAATTTTATATACTTTTGGGAGATGTCAATTTCGTCATCTCCTATGTAAGATCGATAAGACATTTGAAGAAATGTTTAGAAAATTGCGTCATAAATGCAAAATCAATAGCTGATTTATTCTAAGGTGAAATCTAGTAGTATTCTCTCAGAAGATCAATAATTTAACTAAGCCGGTTAGTAAGAGACGTTTCTATTTTTTATTTTTTCATTATTCTCCATTAATTATTCTCCAATTACATTGTACTTCTTTGGAGCATAACTAGATATCTAAGTAGCCAGAACAGAAACTTAATTTTTTTAAGAAGTGAAGAAAAATCCGTAGATATTGTTAGTATCAGATGAAGGGCTTTAGTCAGTTGGTTTTTTTTTCTATGTTCAGCTCTGAAGAAGTAAACTTATGACTAAAAATTCATAGCACTACAATTAAGGCCACGTGAAGGAATTTTAAGTAACACAAGCTATAGTATGCCGTCCTATACACTTATCACAAAATCACGTCTTTGCTTTATTCTGTTGTTCGTGCCCTTGGATCTTATTATAATAAGGAATATTGTTCACATCATTAGGAAATGGGATTGGCATCTAATTATTAGTCTTCAATATACGAAAACAAGCACTGACCATGTTTCCTAGCTTCTGGAGGTTTTCTCTGCCCAAACAAACATATTTTCCTTACTAGCCAACACTAAAAAAAAATCTCAGTTATTAATGTATTCTCATAAATCTTGCACCTTTCTAAGAAGAAGCATATGTTTAATATAATACAGTATTCATGTTAAATCACGGAAATTCCAACAGTGAAGTGGAAAGTTACAATGCTACAATGACTCTATTAATTAAGGTTTATTTAGGAGAATTTCCGTCGAAGGTTTTAACTGTAATCTCTGTTTCAATTGCAGTTTCCTTGAAGGCAGATTTCATGGGCTTAGTTGAAGCCATGAACAGCTTCTGCAAAGCTCCTGTAGAACATTAGTGAGCTCCTTGAAGTGCAATTTTGTGTTTCATAGGATAGACGTAGTGAATGCTTTAGACTGGTGAATGCAATGAGACTTTTATAAATAATGTCGGTTTGGCTATACCCAGAAGGGGATGAAGAACAGCTTTACAAAACAGGAGATCAATACAAATTTTAACAGGTTGAGGAATTTTAATTGGAGCTTCTGAACAACTCGAAGATCCTTGATGAGGTTGCTACAAGTTCTCCCCCAACGCCAGGATACCGTGGCTTGAAAAATATTCAATGTATGCTTGATAAACCATTGTTAAATAATACAATGAAAGCATAATTTTGTCGGATACTGAAAACAGAGATTGGAGATTTCATACGGTGAGATATTCAATTTTATCCATTCTCTCCTACTTACCTTAAAATCTGGATGAACTACTAAAAAGTCCGTCACGCAGGGGCTGCGTAAACTAAGCAGATTTCCCTTGTGAAGTTTTACAATAGAGAAATCTCCATACGAGTGACGATCAGTTACGGCAAAGGGCCGAACTAGATTTCGGCGGGAACCATAGCGCGTCCGTTACACTTAATAAAAATGCAAATATCTCGGTTAATATTCAAGATAGAGAATAAACGTATATAACAATAAACAATTTTTATAGTAAAATTAATTTGCAATAAGATAGGTTCTGTACAATTTTTCGATCCGACGTATAGTAAAGGAGATATTTCGAATTTTCGAAAATCCCCCCTCTAACCCCCCCCCCCACTGGTCCGATTTCAGCCGTTAACGAACTTGATCTTTCTTTTTACATAAAACGATTAAATACCGAGTTTGGTGACGATTAAACAAAAATTGAGACCGATAGAGTGTTAAAAGACAAATATATATATATATATATATATATATATATATATATATATATATATATATATAGTTTTGAACGGACCTCATTTTCGTCATCTCCTGGGTAGGATCGATGGACATTTGAAGAAATTTTTCGAAAATCGCGTCATGAGTACGACCTCAATAGCTGATTTCCCTTAAGGGAAATCTGCTAATACTAAATGATAAAACTGAAAACATGGTAAGTAAAATAAGAAAGTTTATACAAACTCATGTAATACTCACTCCCTTCCTATTCCAGAGAAGAAAGTCATAATGGCTTAATTCCAACATTGTTTTTAATGATTCAATTGTAACATTAACGCAAAATTGTGCTTTAACGCCTGTGCGTATGCATACGTGTGTTTCCTGATTTAATAGTTGGTGTTTAATTTGTTATTGTTGCCTTTTATATATTTTTATTTTTGCTTTTGTTCACGAGCAATATCACCTAGCAGCAACAAAAAATAAATAAAATCACAATTTGCTTACACACTCAGGCTATTTTTACGATTTGGCTAATTGAACATGGTTACACAAGATTTATACTGTGACTTTAAAGCGCTTCAATTGCGTCCCGACAAATGTTTGTTTGATTCGAGTCGAGTGCAAATCAGGCGCCTAGATATTTATACTGTTTCGCTATAATTCCTCGACAAGAGCGGCCTCTACTTCTCGTATGATAATAAATGAATCATATTATAATCGTAAATAAATTTTTCGTAGATATTTCGGCTATATCTTTAAATGTCGATATTCCTAGATGGGAAAAACGCCATAAATTCAAATTAATATGTGTGCCCAGTAAAGCTATCTACTTTGACAGTATACACTATCCGTAAATCTCGGAATACAATTCTTACTTCCTTGTACGAAATAAAGGAGGTATTGCAATCGCGAACCCTTTCTGTTTTCAGGCTTCGTTGGAATAATCCATTTTGACAATCCCTGAACTCAAATTGGCTAGCTTTGGCGTGACATCGGTACAAATGGCCGCATGTAAGTATAACACATACTTAAAAACCTTAGAATGATGAAATATTTAGGTTTTGGTTTTAACGTCTAGGGTGCTACGGCCCATTTTAATCGATCGAAGACTCTATTGAGATAGAGGATAGAGAGATTGGTGCGCGAGGCTGGTTGCGCGAGAGCCGGAGACAAGAAGCGATCGCCGGGGACAAGCGATCAGCAGACAGCAGCGTCCACCTCGAGCTCGAGTGAGGATTTGGCTCCCGATAAACGCTTTGACGGATCAGAGTGAAATACAGCTTGAAGAATAACAGTTATCTCGTCGGACGAGAGGTAACAAAGTTATGCTGATTGTGTACACACAATTAAAAAAGAAAGGCCTATTTATTTGTATTGATAAGTCCCCCATGGGGAGTATTGTTTTTTTCCTTTATTTAGTTATTATTTTTTATAATTAAGATTAGAGATAAGTATAGTTGATCTATTGTAAATAAACTGATTTGTTTGAAGAATACTGGTTTCGTTGATACCTTTGAGAACAAACAACGTGACGCCCTTAATATATTTATTTCTGCCTATTGATATGAGGCTAGTTAAATTTAACTAACAGACCCACACGCTTCTCCACTGAGCTTGGCAGTTTTGTTACCCGGTCTGAGGGGTAATAAGGTATTCATTCACCACAAGCTGAAAGTAAAAAAAAAAGCATGTATCGACATACCTATTAGACACACAAAATATATGTATAGGACCATTTTTGCTTACAATGAAAAGATCTATAAATTATTTGCTATGGGATTTTTGGATCCAATTCATATGAACGGATATATCGTATTTAATTTTAAAATGAAATAATTTTAAATGAAGTACAACTAAACATTTGGTTTTATTTTATAAGAGTACAAGAAAAGGTTTGGTGTCAATAACTTACACCTTTTTATAGATTTTTAGAGCTATATCCATTAATGAGCGATATTTATTAAGGGGACGTGTGTGGGACAGAAAGATATTTTGTCTCGCTAGGTGCAGAGGTATTCAATATTCAACATTCATGCTAAAAATGAAGTCCCATCACCATTTTGGATTAGACGCAAAGGAACGCAGAAATTAAATGCACCGTTTATTTAAACTGCATACAACCCCACAACAGAACTTGCTCAGCAAACAACACATACTCGTATTTTATTATTCATTTCAAACAATTAAATTTAATTAAACAAGTTATATTCAATTAAGTTTAAAATTATTGATGCTACATTCCTATTAGGGAGTTTCAGTAATGAGGTAGGGAATTGGTAGAGTACTCAAGTTTGCTGAGAGGGCTATATTACCAAGAGTAAGAAGTTACGGAGTGATCGATTTTCTGATTCTTAATGGGACCAAACATGATTAACTTGTCAACCTTGTTTTCAATATCGAACGATGAAGTGAAAGTTGATCGGCGTTGGGCTGGTTGGTGGTTAACATTTAGACCATAAATTTAGTTGAGAAAGTTGTCATCAAGCTACCAAGTTGATATTAAGTACAGATTCCCTTCTTCAATACTAATAACGATCTAGAGTAGTCATTAAAAAATGGAACCTTTTATTTAATACAACAATCTGGAAACAAATCGTTTATTTTCCAATATTAGATATAAGAGACTTTAATTACACGATGCCATAGGTACATTTTCATTGTAAGCCTATTTTAGAAATGTTGTGACAATGCGTATGTATGCTTTTGGGAAACATCAGATCCTGGGATTTGGAAAATTTCCTATGAGAGCTAGTAGATGAACCTACTCTCTAGTATTAATAAAAAAACTATTGAAAAGGATTTGGAAATATTTTTTATACCCCATCACAGTGCTCATACTCTCAAACTATTTTCTTTCATCATCATATTTTCTTTCTCCACCCCCTCCCTTCTCCAAATTTTGCATTTTTTTAAATTCCTTCAAGCTCAATTGTCTATTCCGTAAGTCCCTAGGTCAGTGTCTATACTCGGTAATGAAACATAGTCTTTGGGTTAACCAAAGGCTTGCTTGGGTAGCTCTGGAGATAATAGTTCCAAATGGCAAGCACCTACAAGGGAATAAATAATAAATTGCAAATTTTATTTCAGTGAGTCATAATTTCATGAATAATTCATTGCTGAGAAGAAACCCCCACGGTGGTGAATCCAGCTTTGAGAGGATAATTTCACACCATCTTCTTAAACTTCTGACCTTCTGAGTTCACACTTCAATTTTAATCCTTCTTTATGATATTATTTTCCTATGCTCAAAACCTTCAGGTCATACCTTACAGTTGGTTGCGTTGTGGAAGCTTCTCTCACTTTAAATGGTGAATTCTGAGATATTTGGAGAAGGGTATTTAGGATTCCAATAGGGTTGGGGTGAGCGGGTGTTGGAGACTCGTTTTCATGTCATATTTAACAGACTCTATCATACGTAATGGGAACTACTGAATAAAATTATTTCTTCTTCACATTTGCTATAAATTATTTCTTTGGTTCCTACATTACTCACTCTCTACTAAATCACATGTACAACACACACAATGTAGAAGACACAGTAAGAGATAAGCCTAAGGCTGTTAATTTAGATTTCAACTATATTGTGATGAACCATACAAAGTGTCTATTATCTTAATGACAATAATATAAAGAGAAAAATTAATAGGTACTTAATACATTCATGGGGTAAAACAGGAGGCTTCATTCTTATGAAGGTATAGAATAGAATAGGGAGTGAAGAATGGACTAGATTCTATGCAGCACACTACGGCCAAAAATCCATCCATGAATGCAAATTTTTTTCAGTCATCCATCCTTATCTTGAGAGTGACATCACACTAGAAGAACTACAATATTGTATCCAACAATCCAAAAACCAGAAAGTTCCTGGCTTCGACAGTATTATCTATAAAAACTACAAAAACCTCACCCTGGAGTTGGAGCACTATCTACTCAACCTGTTTAATATAGTAATGGACCGTGAAAACCCCGTTTTACAATGGACTAAATCAAAACTTCATTTACTCTTCAAGAAAGGGGACAGGAAAGATACAGATAACTATAGAGAGATATCCCTTTTAAATACCATGCTGAAGTTATTTACTTGCATTCTGGCAAGGAGGATAATACAATGGGCTGAAGCTGAAAACCTCATACCTGAAGAGCAAGCAGGGTTTAGAAGTGGCAGAGGCTGCATAGACCACATCTTCACTTTAAAGTCACTAGTTGATAATTAATTCAGAACCAAATGCACCTACTTATATGCTGCCTTCATCGACTTCAAGAAAGCCTTCGACTCTATCAAGCACACCTTGCTATGGGAAAAACTCTTTTCACTGGGACTGGGAGGTAAACTCATAAGGATTATGAAGACGCTGTACGACACTGCTACGACTCAAATAACAGTTAAAGGACAACTCTTGGAAGAAATAGATAGGGGAAAGCCTTAGTCCAACACTTTTCATCATGTTTATATCTGACATAGTCCAATTCTTCAGAGAGAATGGTGCCACAGGCGTCAGCATTGATAGTACTCATGAGATAATAATGCTCTTACTAAAAAATCAAAGGTTATGGTATTCCATAAGTCCCCTAGGCTGAAGCAACTTAGGCTACTTTACTGGCATGGTGAGAAATTAGAATATACTTAAAGCTACACTTATCTGAGAGTTCCTTTCACTTCTTCAGGAAGATTCAGCAAAGCATCGAAGCATTTTATTCAAAGTCATCTGTTGCAGCCGCAAGAGTTCTGGCAATTTTGCGAAAAGGTCGAAGTGATTCATGGGACACGAAGATAGATAGCTCTTTTTGATTCTATGGTATATTCAACCCTCCTTTATGCATCTGAAATATGGAGTCTAAACTATCTAGATGCTATCGAAGTAGTACAGTTAAAGTTTCTGAAACAACTTTTTAGCTGGCCGAGGAGTACTGCCAACTACATTGTGCGCCTAGAGACAGGCCGAAACCCCGTGAGAGTCAGTGTCATGAAGAAGGTTATAAACTATTGGTCCAAATTGTAACTCATGCCGGAAGAGAGGTTGCCAAGGCTTTGCTTCAATAGGCTAATTTTCCTGGATAGGAGCAATCCTGATACAATCTTCAATTGGGTGACCCAAGTCAGATCAATAGCTAATCACTATGGCTGCGGAAAGGAGTTTACTGGAGTTCGTCAGAACGGAATACTGAAACACAAAAATGAAATTTTAGAAAAGTTAAAAAACCACGACCTTTCAGTTGATATCCACCGAGCTACAAATTCCAAAAGCAACCCCATCTATAGAACTATATCCAGCTTTAATATATCCAGCCAAGAGAACTACCTGACATTTAAGACGAACATAAAAAAGCTAAGATCTGTTAGCCAATTAAGAGTCTCAAGCTCAGAATACACCAAACTTCAATCGCGAAACAAAACTTTCTCATTCAAAGCTCTGGAACCTTGCAATTTTCGTAATCAATTCATCCGTAATAGCCTGTCACATATACTTCTCTACTGTGGGACAGAAATAAATATCTACGAACACTTTCCTCAGCAGTCAGTGATGTGCATAAAATTGAAGATATACTTAGTATCGATAGCCTCGAAAAACTACACAAGATTAACTGCTTCATCACTTCAGCATGCAATACTCTGGAATCTATAAGTGCGGATGGACCACACTACAGTTAAATGTTATAATAAGACGAATTTATATAATTGTAGAATGGTTTTAGTTATCTTTATGTATTATATTTACTATTTACCCTATATTGTTTTTTTTTGTTTTTCTTTTATTGCCATATTATTATTGAACTCAAGGGGCTCAGGTTAGCCAAGCGAGTTAAAGCGTTGACCTTTATCTCACATGGTAAACCTAGAGTGGCGAGTTCGATTCTTCTGGGCAAAGGAAATTATTTAGTGACGAAATTCATTAAATAACGTCCTAAAATCCCACCCTGGCTAGAAAAGGGTGGTAACCTGTAGATAACCCGTCCCAATTAGCCTCAGTTGCAAAAAGTGGACGTTAATAAATAATAATAATAATAATAATATTGAACTCAAGAATTTGGATTTAATTTATTTATTTAAAAGACAGAGTTGTTATTCGTTTATTTAATTTGTACAAGATATAAATCTTTAACAATTAAATATATATTCTATATTCTATTCTATGAAGGTAAAAATATCTAAAGAAATAATAAACACTACTCAATAGTAGTGAATTGTGTGAGGTAATTGACAGGAAGACGTATGCTCTCTGCGAGAAGTAATACTGCATTAAGTGCAACTGATATACTAACTACCCGTTGATGCAGGAATTGACCTAATGCTGGGCAGTCCGCCAAAGAAACTAACCCTTGAGCACACAAGTCATAGATAGAAAACTGACCAATATTGCCATAACCATCGAATTTTGGCAACTGAAATACCCATCAGTCTTGATTGATTCCGGCAAAAGTCTAATTTAATTGATTTCCTTTTGTATTTGTTATTAATCTTCTCCATATTTCCTTGAGCTTGGCCATCTCCTAAAAGGAGAATAAGAGAAGTCCTGTAGTAAGCTGGTTTCAATTGGTTCCGTTGGCATGAGTTAATGAGGGCAAATTGTAGTAGTTTGGACGAAGTTGAGGGTCTTTTTTATTTTACCCACACCAGTTACTTTTTGAAGTAACAGTGATCATATGAAAATTAAAAAGACTCTAGTCGTTAGGTTCAAGTAATTCATTCAATATGTTGCTAAGCTATATAAATTTTATGCATGAAAGGGGTTACCTGCCTGTTACATGGTTGGTTGTTAAATACGTGTAATTTCTTTTTGTAATAATGAATCTCATTCAACTTAGTCGTGCTCTTAAATCAGAAGAAATAGCATATAAGAACCAGAAGATCCATTCTCGACTCATGCCTACGAGAGTTTGTTTACAGAAGAAGATACGAGAACGAAGACATATTTGAGTGCTTATTAAAATCTTTGAAAGCATGTTGGCTCCCTAAACGAATGATTCAACGAAATGTATATTATAGTATAATTTTTGTTTACATTTAAAACTTGTTAAATACATTATTTCAAACATATATTCAATCCTTTTATCAGTTTAACGATAACGTAAATCACTGTTTTAGAAATAAGTAGCTGGTGAGGGTAAAGTAAAAAAGACCCGAAGATGATAATGTACTCCAATACCCAGTAAAAGTACTAACGAAGGAAAATCTTAGTGATAGATGGGGTGAACATTTTTAGATTTTTGCAGCTGTGAGTGGGAGGCACTGAAGGAGAATGAGAATCAACGCCGAACTATTGATTTGAATGGCGATCCTGTCTTAAGTGCTGTTAAGAGAGGAAGAGAGATGACGTTGGTGCGGGCACGACGAGTGAATGTTGTTGTCAAGAAAAATGCTGTACTTTTCACCAACATGAACCTCCTAGGACAAGCTCAAACAAGAGCTATTTATGTCACTGTGGACGGATTATTTACAGTTAACCACACATTCCTAGTGAGGGGGACTAATTATATTTAATTTATTGTATACTATATATAGACTCCTATTGCCTCTTGAGGAAAGGAACTGACGAGTCCAATTGTATTATCCAAGTATATACTCACATGGTTCAAGGCGCTTGGTGGTCTAAGATGGAGGCCTATTATACATACATGCTAATGAAGAAGGGTTAAGTCAGTTAGTAGGGATGAGTTCATAGGTTGGTGCTACTGGCATTAACCTGGTTTATTACACATAAGCATTTATGTCACTTTTTCTTCTGCACTTTTTTCTTTTCTTTTAATGGCCTATCAAGATTAATCAGGCCTAGAATTTCTTTATGAACAATCCCATCCAATTTTCTAGCAAGTATTTTATTCTCATAAAGGACTCTATGTAGTGACTTCATTTCTGCAATATTCTTTAGGTCAGAATTCCCACTGTCTTTAGAACTAGGATTTGAGATCTCGTGGCTTCGGATTTCGCATTTTGTAACACATCCATTTTCCTTTGACAATTCGGGTATATTAGTATGTGATTTCTGGTTTATCTTCTTCTGAGCTGAGTTATTGAACATAGCTTCAAATGAGTGGCTAGTTGTTGGGGGTTCTTCACCTTTCTTCATTTTTCTGAGTTGTTTCAGCCTTAATCTTTCAAGCATGTCCTTCTGTTTCTTACAAATCTCTCTATTGTACAGATCCAAATCGGATTCGTCGGTTCCATAGTTCATGTCATGTATGACATATTTCAGTTCGGGAACGTAAACTGTCAGATCTTCTAGCTTTTTATAGTTCGACAGTCTCGACTCCAATGATTCTGCATCAGATATCCTCTCAGACATATCCTCACCATCATTCCCCTTGTGTGCCTTCAATTTATCACAACTTAATAGACTTATTGGTTTTTTCAAAGAATTTAGTGGCTTATATTTCTTTTGAAAGCTCCATCTCTTTCTTTTTGGTGTTGATCGTTGTGGTGTTGACATTCGAACTTTATTGGGATTCACAACGGGATCAAACGTTTTGTAACTATGGTGGTCCGTGGACGAATGTTTTGGTTCCATGTTATCTTGAACAAACGTTTTGATGATCGTGTCATTATCAAATGTCGAAGAATATGAAAGTTCGTCATCGTCTTGTGCTTCGAATTTCCATAAATGCTTCCAATGTTCGGACTTGAAGACTTGGAGGGATGGAAATCGCTTAGGTTGCTTTCTACGTTTTTCTTTAAAAAAATCACTTTTCATGAAGTCGTCACATTTAAACATACTAAGAAATATGGTGTGCAAATGCAGTAATATATTGTTTTCCTTTTCAAGTATAAACCTTTAACTCCAATATAAACCTAAACATGTGATCCATGGTAATCGATTGTTCATGAATGAAGTGGAATATTGGAGGGAAACCTAATAAATTAAAAAAAAAAAAGAGGCTCAGGTTAGCCATGCGAGTTAAAGCGTTGACCTTTATCTTACATGGTAAACCTAGAGTGGGGAGTTCGATTCTCTCCTGAGCAAAGGAAATTATTTAGTGACGAAATTCATTAAATAACATCTTAAAATCACACCCAGACCAGAAAAAGGTGGTAACCTGTAGATAACCCGTCCCAATCAGCCTAAGTTGAAAAAAGTGGACGTTAATAAATAATAATAATAATAAATTAAAATACTAAATTAAAAGAAATAAATTACGATTGTAGAATGACTGAATATTAACTATTATTGTTTACCCTAAACCTAATTCTTGCACCATTCTGAGCAGATCGGTTATACAAATGTAATAATCTCTTGAGGTAATATATATAAAAGAAACTAAAAGGGGAATGGAGACCCCAAAGGTAACTACTAAATGTTCGTATAATGAAAACATGACCTTAATGAGTTCTGTACCAACAAATAATAAAATAATCTAAACAATTAAGGGGACATCTCAAGCGAAATAACTACTACGACTTATTCTTATGCGAAAAATGTTTATATTCTTCTTCCATGCTTACGTTTCTTTAAGCTTCCATCTGGCAGCCTCCATATCTAAAAAAAAAGTAGTGACATAATTTAACACTTCCAAACGATGATTATTTTGCAATGTGGTTTCCATAAAGGCAATAGGCTGAGTAATATTTAATTTTATCTTCAAGAGCGTATTCTACAATTTAATATTGGTAAAAGCGCTTAGTTGGTTCGGTAAAACGATTCAGATAACATGGGTTGATCACATGGCGACCCTTGGTATTGGAAATCGATGGGGAGTAGGGAGAAAATATTGTCATCCAGAGAAGCTTCTCCATAAATTTCCGTTTACCTCAAGGCTATGAGTTCTCTCATTTTATGTATTCAACCGAGAAATGAGTTTCATAGCTGCGAGTTGTATTTTAGTCATTTTTGTATTGATTGGGTGTCTTATATTTATAAGCTCCGTTTCTTATATATATATATATATATATATATATATATATATATATATATATATATATATATATATATATAAGCTCAGATACCCGGCTTCGCTCGGGAATTCATTTGAGGCTGAATGGTGATGGTATATTTTTGGCAAGGCTTTACTTTGCACAATATTTTGACATTTACCCGTTCCAGTGTTTAGGGTTAATACCCGTTGTTGGCATTTGTTAATAATAAAATTATTTTTTTATGTAAGACTTCACTGTCCTGCATATTGTCATATATTTTCCGCCTCCTGTGCATTATGCATAGATTTGAATTCTTAAGGAGAAAATATTGACATTATTGAAATATCACTATTATTAATTTCAGGCCTTCCTTATAACCCCCACTCCTGCCAGTCCCTAGAAATGTTAGTATAGCTTATTATAATGAAGGCGTTAGTACTAATTCACATACCGAGTTTGGTTTAATTCGGTTGAGTCTTTAGTGCCAAATAAAATTGTGGACTCCCGCTTTAGTTTATAGCGTATAACTCATTTATGCTTCCGTATACGGCAAAAGTGCATATAACAAAAGTTACTCTAAATTACAAAATAAACAACTTTTGTTATGTGCATATTTGCTGAAAAAGCAATAGGAAACGAAATATCGCTATTTTTAATTTCAGGCCTCCCTTATAACCCCCACTCCTGTTCGTCTTAGAGAATATTAATATAGCCTAAAGTCTAAGTTGGGTTAGTAGTAATATACATACCAAGTTTCATAAAATTCGGTTCAGCCGTTTATGCGTGAAAAGGTAACAAACAAACAAACAAACATACACGAAAGAAACAAAATGCAGTTATGGTGTCTATGACATGTGAAACGAAAAGTTATCGTGAAATTTCGCGAAAAAAATCAATGTACAGACAGAGGTTACAATTTTATATATATATATATATATATATATATATATATATATATATAAAGGTTTTAATAACGGTTCTATTCGTTATTTGGGTCTCAGGCTAGTCATGTGAGTTAAAATGTTGGCCTTAGTCTCACATGGTAAACCAAGAATGGAGAGTTCGATTCCCTCCTGGGCAATAGGAGTTTATTTAGTGACGATCTCATTAAATAAAAGCCTTAGTCCCGCCACGTCTAGAAAACAGTGGTAGCCTGTAGATAACCCTTCCCAATTAGCCTAAGTTGCAAAAAGCGGAATGAATAAAGTGTTTTATAAGCAATATAAAAAAAAAACTTTAGCAGTCTTATGCCTCGCATCTAATATCCTTTTTATTATTTGTTTTATGACAAAAATATGAAGTACAAATAGTGATTAGAATATTTTTGTTCTTTCTTTAAGTATGTTAATAATTCCTACTTTCGGGCTAATTTATATAAACCTATCAAGAGCGGATAACACAGCTAGCTGATTACTTCCTCCTTTCAGTTACCACCTTATACTTCTATGGAATTATAGTTAGACTAAGGGGGCTCAGGTTGGCCGTGAGTGTTAGGGCGTTGGTCCTAATCTCGCGTCGTAGACAAGATTGGCGGGTTCGATTCCCGCCCTGGGCAGTAGAAGTTAATTTTTTAACTCACTAAATAAACTCCTTGAGCCCACTCTGGCTAGAAAAGGGTAAGAACCTGTAGATAGCCCGTCCCGATTAGCCTAGTAGCATAAAGTGGACGTAAATAATAATAAACAAACAGTTAGACAACCGGTAAAATACTTTAAACAATTTTTTTCCGACTAAACCTAAGGCGATGCAATCGACTGGAAACTATATTTATCCGACAACATGAATGATATTAAGTTCGTCTATATTCGTTCAATAGACATTCCATCCTTCATGCTTAAAACAATAATATGCCAATCATTATATTTCAGCAACATTATTACACGGATAGATTTACGGGAAAAGCTATTCTAAACCCAAATTCGCCCAACTGTTACTTTTCAACTCAAGGCTATAACAAAATGACATTTTTGTTATGTGAATAAGATCATTTTGCTCATAGATTTACTAATTCTAATTTAACCCGTCAATGGTTGATTAAATCCATTTCCATTTATTTATTCATGGACACCACATCGAAGGTGATTTGGCCTTTCAAAAGTAACAACATGAAACAATAACAAATACCTTAACAACAAGTAACAATAACAAATACCTTAACAACAAGTAACAATAACAAATACCTTAACAACAAGTAACAATAACAAATACCTTAACAACAAGTAACAATAACAAATACCTTAACAACAAGTAACAATAACAAATACCTTAACAACAAGTAACAATAACAAATACCTTAACAACAAGTAACAATAACAAATACCTTAACAACAAGTAACAATAACAAATACCTTAACAACAAGTAACAATAACAAATACCTTAACAACAAGTAACAATAACAAATACCTTAACAACAAGTAACAATAACAAATACCTTAACAACAATTAACAATAACAGAAAGCAATGACAAATAACAAAGGTTTGCTAAGTATGTTATAAGTGATATATATATACAAATATATATAATTTAAAAAAAAAATATAAACAAATAGTGCTGAAAAAAGGGTATTATTTCACCAACGGGTATACTAATTTTCACTTTTATAAATTTCAGTATCTTTCATTTCGAGTAGTATTTTTATTATTGTATTAAAAGTATTAATACAAATACCAATATAAAAAGACATAAATAAACTTCTTAGTTGCAAAAACAGAGACTTACTCTAAATTATTTGTAACAGATATGTTCTTTATTGCATTAATTGCATGAACCACGTCATTTTTATTAATATATTTTTTGAGAAATCATCCAGCATTTTTTGAATGCTATATTTTGTTACGTTCGTCACAATTGGTTTTTTTATTGACGTTAGATAATCTGTTATCTGTAATAGTATCATAGGATAACAAATTCTTACTTGTTTTAACACTTTTAAAACAAGTTTCTCTACCTTGCTTAATCCTCTTGAAGTTCTTATCACGAAATAGACTTCTAAGCTTGTTATTAGTTACAGCTTAAACTTTACTACTAATTCTATTACAGCTAATTGAAAGACGTACATCGAACTTTGTGTATTGGATGTGGGAGGTCAACTTTAACGAGAAGGTATAAAATCAATCAGCATTTCAACTGATATATTTATTTGTCATCAAGTTGAGGTAATGACACTCTATATTCAAGGCCTTTAAAAATCAAAAAGATTACACTTAGACCCAAATATCAACAACTATTATTACGATTCACAACAACAAATTTCACATTTTCAATGATTTAAATTCTACAAGATTATTAAGTATATTAAATTGGATTAGGGCAGATTAAGCAATTAAAAAAAATTAAGGTGAGCAAAAATGACAAAACAGAAAAAAGCATTTACAGTACAATGTAATATATAATAAATAGCCTAAATTGCAATATTATAAATAGCATGGATATGTATCATGTTTACATAATATATTTCAAATACTTCTCTGTGATATCTGCAGGTTTCCAAGCTGAAATCCCCTAATCAGATTGAATTTATGAAGCAATTTTGAAAAGTTTCTTCAAATATCCATCGATCCTACCTCGAGCAGACGAAAATGAGCAAATTTAATTTTCTAAAAAGCTACCCTTTTTTTAATGCTATGCCAAAAATCTGGCAAGATATTATAACGTTTCAGTTTCTACCGTTCAGTTAACATCCAGGCCCACTCATTTCATATAGAGATCCTGATAATGGTCATTTCAGAACGAGGATAGTGACTAAATTATTGTATGCTCTCGTATTCCTTTCTCAATCGTGAGTGGGTCATGTGGGAAAATGACAGGTGCTTTATAATAGTTTACTCGCGTATTCTCTTCTCAATGTGAGATTTTCATATTAGAACAGGAGAGTGACTCTATTATAGTTCAGACTCGTATTTTCTTCTCAATTGTGAGTGGTCCAGGAGAGAAAGATTTTCGTGACTTTATTGTAATATGGTTCACTTATAAACTGTGAACACTTTACGCGAGGTAGGAGATAGAGACTCTATAATAGTCTGGTCACGTATGCACTTATCAACTGTGAGCACGTTACGTGAGGTAGGAGATAGTGACTTTATAATAGTCTGGTCACGTATGCACTTATCAACTGTGAGCACGTTACGTGAGGTAGGAGATAGTGACTTTATAATAGTCTGGTCACGTATGCACTTATCAACTGTGAGCACGTTACGTGAGGTAGGAGATAGTGACTCTATAATAGTCTGGTCACGTATGCACTTATCAACTGTTAACACTTTACTTGAAGTTGGGGATCGAAACTCTATAATAGTCTGGTCGCTTATTTACTTTTCATTCGAATTTGCAAAATTAGACACTTTACTGAATTAGCACTGAATGCGCATTAAACGTATTCAAGATAATCCTGGAGTTGAGAATCACATAAAGGAAGAATCAATTATAAGTAATTTCAAAAATGGTTGGAAGATAAGAGTTATGAGGTGGAACAGAGTCGTCGAAAATATTACTAATGGATTACACCTTTAATATTTACATTTCGATAAACATCTAACGATTCAGTGTCACCCATACGTCTCAGGACGCTCCAGTTAGTCTACAGCACTGGTGCCTTCGAAATGCATCGAATCAGCAAAGTTAATCAAATAGGCTTATCAAGTGGTTTTGAGAAATTATTCGATCAGATATTCGTAGCCAGCCGATACTCGGGAATATTCCCAATTGTTCTAAAGTCTGGAAGATTCGAAATATCTTACATCTATTTAGTGGTTTCATTGATTTTCTTATCAGCTATTACGTTTGTAAGTTTCGAGGATGATGGATTGGGTTATATCCTGGAAACCCTAAATAATGCTAACAAATTGTTGTGGAAATGTCCTCTGCTGATACTACTATTACTCAATTTCGTCAATATGGTGTGGTTTATTATTAACCTGAAAACGTTAAACAACATTCTTAAAGAATTAACGTCTGTTGAACTTGTTACCGGTCATTACACAACAGTAAATCATAGAGAACTACAACTGTATATAATGTTTTCCTTTCTAGATTTAATTCATCAATATTATCGCAATGAATGGTGGTTGCCGTATTTTGCCCATTGTGCTTTCATTGCTAATATTATAAAGTATGTTATAATTAGTCAATTCATTACTGTGCTTAGTATTATGAAAACGTATTATAGCATTCTTTGCGATAAATTGCAAGTTAAAAATGTGAATCATCTTCTTAGTATATACGACATGTTGGGAAATTGTGCCCAGGATATTACTTATATATACGCACCTCAGCTCTTACTTATAATAGTGTCGACGTTCATATTTTGCGTATTAAGCATATTTCTAATTCTTCAGACATATTTTGGGACAGGAATCTTGGCATATGGCCATCTAAAATGGGTGATATTTAATTTTGGTGGATACTTACACGCCATTCGAACGTGCAGACTAACAGTTCTTCAGGTGAGGAGTACAAATAAATTCAAGGTATCAGTGTGCATTTTTAAATGATTCAAATGTGAAATATATTTCTTCTACTTATGAACATAAAGCATTATTAAACTTCACTTTTATATTGCTATATTTTTACCACAGCTTAAATTTACAACGTAAAAGCTCAGAGTAAATATGAATGATAAAATATGAATATTTTGAAAATACTAGAGGCGAAATATGGTCGATTGCGAAACCTTTTTGTAGTATAATATGAATAAAATACTTTGGAGTTTGCAGTGTTTACTACAAAATAAAATAAACACATTATATTATTAAATGTATCATATTAAATTTTTATTTTACAGTAGAAGAAAGACGTACGTTCAATTAAAAATGAAAACTGTATTTTAAAACTGTATTTTTCTGAAAAAGTATTTTTTTTTTATACAGTTATAACATAAAGCCTATGCTTATAAACAATTGCTTTATGGGATAACCTTCAGTTTTGGTTGATGTTTTTCGTTCTTAATACATTTTTAATTGTTCCCGAATATGTTTATTTAGTTTTGATACAATTTTCTTAATAGATCACAAAAAACCAAATATGTCGTCCCTTTCACTCTTAAAACTTAACAAGATTTGTAACCATACTCAAGAAAATCATGTTAAATGTGTTGCTGTTGATGCCTGTTTTGTTGTGCTCTGACCTGTTTTCAACTTTAAACAAAGACATTTTTAATGGTCACTCTGTTCTATAATTGCTATTTACTAATAATATTATAATAATTATTATAACGAATGAATTACATTCTATAGTTTAATAAAGTGTAGTGTAATAACTATTGAAAACATTAATTAGTTTAACTATTTTTCTTTATTATCCAATTTTAAAAAGAAAAGGGATGAAAGGCCCCTTAACTTTTCTACAACTTCAAATATCTTTACTATATATATTTCTATATGTTTCGAGGACAACATGACATCTCCTCAAGGATAAAAAGTTTTGTCATTGAGGTTTTATTGAAACGACTTAACTTTTACATGGAAATTTTCAGGCAAATGAGTTTGACGAAAAGCTGTACAGACTTGCTCTCTTCGATGAAACAAGGACATTGATCACATCAGTATGTATTATTTACTTGTAAACGGGGGTAATGAAATAAGGCCATTTAATTTAATTACATGAATAATAATGAATGAATAATAACGAAAAATAATGTTCATGATCTTCATATAAAAATAGAGAAATGTGTTACTATAAAACTAGGATTCTAATCCAATTTATTTCAGAAATTTCTTATTTAGTTTCTGGTTTGAGACTGAACAGTGCCGTTGCTGGAGAGGATAGAAGTTAAAATCTTAATATAATCAAATACGGTATTGTCCTTATTAAGAACAATAACAAAAGATCGTCAGACCCATTTCATTAGAAACGTGCTGAATTAGACGATAAAGAAAATAGTTAGAATAATAAAAGCTAAATATTAACTATCGCGATTATTATTTTTAATTGTTACTTTTAAAGGATTATTATTAAACTTGAACTTTATTATTTCAGAAATTTTGATCGAATAAATATTTAATGAATATGAATAGCCATAAGTAATGTACTAATAATAATAAAGTTAACGGCCATGTTATGCTAATTATTATAATTTCTATGAGATTTAATTTAATCCAAAAGGAGAGTTTTTTGCCACATAGGGTGGTAGGTGATTTTAAGCTTAGAGTAATCCTGGGTAATAGGAATTCTTTTAGAGATGAACTCATTAAATAAAATCCTTAGTTCAACCCTACCTAGACAAGGGTGGTAAACTGTAGATAATCCGTCCCCATTTGCCATAGTAGCATAAAGTGGTCGTTAATAAATATTAATAATAATAAACTTTTGGTTTATATGTAAATGTTTTATTTTATTATGAACAAGAATTGTTCAATGAATTTTGGACTCAATATGGTCGAGTTTCTTTAGCGGTCTCAGTGTGAAAATTATTAATAGCTTTAGAGATTTTCATGACATTAAATGTAACACTCAGTTGAAGAAGTGAAAACATTCCTGCAATATACCAGGTTTTTTTTATTTATTATTTAAAAATCACGTTCAATTGAGTGAAAAATACTGGAAACATTTTTTAAAAGAGGTATCATCTAGAAGAAAGAAGAATAGAATTCTGACTCACCAAATGTTTTCTTGGCTTTACAATGTTTCAGAAAAGGGTACTCATGCACTACAAAGCAGGAAATCGATTAGAATTCTGTTGTATGGGTCTATTCAACATTGATTACCCACTAATTTGCACAGTAAGTATCTTGAATGCTGTTTTAGTATTGAATTACAAAAAAAAATAGTAATAAAATATTAATTACTAGGATATATTATTGTACCGTTCTTTCCTGCATCAGATTCAAATCTCAAATGTATTAGGAGTACTGCAAATTAGCGAAATTTTAATTTACAAATAAGTTAATATTATTTTATGAATTTCCTTATAATAAGAAAACTAATAGCATGGGGTTATTCTATTTCACAACCAGTCTCCAATCCCAAATGATTTTAGGAATATGACTTTTATGATTTAGCAATTATCAATATTTGAATTCAATGGTACATTTTAAAACCCAGTGGAACCTTCTTTTGTATGATATAACCAAGTAAATAAATAATGCGAAGATCACTCACAGATTACCTTGTGGCTCAATGGTTATATTGAGACATGTCAAATAAACTTAATACAAACATATTAATTAAAATTAACCTGCACGTACTTTATCTGTATGAATTTTATCTATCCAGAGCACATTCCACAAACAAAAACCTAGGGAATGACCACGATTACAGAGATATGATATCTTGAAAACTGACGACTAAAACAGGATACTCTTAGTAAGGGTAAACAAAAGTTTTTTTATTTAACATTGCCAGTGAATAGTTATATATATATAGTAATAACCGAGGCTAACTCTGACGCCCTGGATATTTAGGAAAGTACCCTACCTACCAGCTAAGTTAAGAAACTATTCAACATGTCGTCCTGTTTGGGGAGGTTATCTTCAAGAAAGAAATTATTACGATTTTCCAACTATTCGCTACACAGACTCAATCGTTAAATGGAAAAGCAATTGCCTAAATAGCATAAATAGAGGGACATTTTTTAGCGTCAATGAGTGTATATACAACGTTCTCTCATATAAAAAATATTTAATCATTAATAGAGAAAATAAACGAAACAGTATTTATCATTGACTACCTTTTAGCAGATTTCCCTTACGGGGAGATTGTACTTAAAACATTTTCTCAAATCTCCATCGACCTTTGAATATCAGGGACGGAGGGGGGCTTAGAAGGGGAATTGTAAAAGTTGGAAGTAGCATTGTTCTTCCAACGTAAACGTCGGGTCAGACAATTGCATATTATTGATATTTGAATTTTTTATAAATGTTGTTATATACGCCTTTTTTTCTAGTATGAATATTAACCGAAATATTTGAATTTTTAGTTTTCGGCTTTCAGTAAATTCAAGTCATATTAATATTTACGAGTTATTTAATTAACCACTTTATTGGAAGGTTAGATATAAAATATTGTTTACATTGAACTTTTACTGTGTGTGGTACATGACCAATACGTTGTGTGATGGACTCATGATTTAAGATTCTTTGTTTTTAACTTGAAAATGCTTATTTGTTCTATACTATACACGACATTTAATCGTGACATTCGATACTAGATTTGATAGTTGTTAATGGCTGAAAAATGTTATCAAATCTATTAATCTAATGATGCTCTACAATGGTTTCTAATGCATTTCTTCGTGGCTCAAATCGTAAGCCAGTTACTGGTACTTTCTTGATTTCTGTGTCTAGTAAACATGGAACATCGAATTTATACCTAGAAATATGTAATATAGATGAGATTAGATAAATTTTGCGTTAAACCCGCACGTGGGAAATCTGCTTAGTTTATGTAGCCCTTGGGTGACGGACTTGAGAAAAATGTAATGTAAAGTCGTCCATTTATTTTAAAGTCGTTACTGTTGTTCCATTACCAAAACGTCAACCAAACCATAATTCAGTTTATAACTGTAAGATTACTATTTATCTTAAATTTGCTAATATTATTTTTGTTGATTTTTTTTTTTTCAGATGGTCTCTACTGCAACAACATACATCGTGATTCTGGTTCAATTTTCTTAGTGCACAACGGGTAAATTCATGGAACTGTTTTCAATGAAGAACACGAAGATTCATTATCAACTTTTTTGAGCAGAGTGTGTAATATTAATAATTAAACGTAATTTCTTGTATTTTACATAAAGTTTTTTTTTTTTTCATAAATAAATCATTGGCGCCTCTGGAGATCTAAAAATATTAGCTCGGCCTAAATAAAAAAAAGTAACGCCGATCTTTATTGCAATAATTGTTTTAAAACGCGTGTAAAATAAGTGGAATATGAAACAATGTATAGGTTCTGGATTTTAGTCTGACTGTGTTAAGAAAAATTAATCGTTTTTGGCTTTAAAATTAAAAATGTTTTATGAGTTTAAAATAAATGATAAGGTAGGTTAGAGAAGCCCAATAATAAAAATATTATGAGCCTAATAATTAAATACATATTATCTTAATCGTCAACTAGAAAAAAAATGTATATAGGTGATAGCGATATATGATCATTTACTAGCTGATATGGGGGGGCTGCGTAAACTAAACAGGTTTCACTTGTGGCAAGATTGGTATGCATTTGCCTGTTAGCAGATTTCCCTTAAGGGAAATCAGCTATTGAGGTCGTACTCATGACGCGAGTTTCAAAAAATTTCTTCAAAGTCCATCGATCCTAAATGAGGTCCGTTCAAAATTATATATATATATATTTTCGTTTGATCGTTACCTAACTCGATATTTAAACGTTTTATGTAAAAATAAAGATCAAGTTTGTTAATGGCTGAAATCGGACTATTAGGAGGGGGGGTTTAGAGGGGAGGTTTTTCGAAAATTCAAAATATCTCCGAATCTTATTGCAAATTGAATGTACTATAAATAATGTTATATATATATTTATTCTGTATCTTGAATATTAACCGAGATATTTGCATTTTTCTATTTTCAGCTTCTGATTTTATAATATTGGAGACATTTAGAACATTCGAAATCATCTCCCTTTATACCTCTTGTGTCTATTTCAACCATTAACAAGCTTAAGCTTTCATTTTGTGTAAAATGTTTAAATATCAAATTTGGCAACGATCAAACAAAAATTGCGGCTTCAAGATTGTAGAATCAAGCACAATATAGTTTTGAATTTGAATTTTTGTTTTTTTCGGGTATGATCGATGAACGTTTTAAGACGCTTTCTGAACATCGTGATATGAGTATAACCTTGACAGTTTATGTCCCTTTAGCAAAATCTGCTAATAGACTGTATAGCCGAGATATTGTACTGTTAATTAAGTACAGAATATTAATTATTGATTTTATTTCGTATTCCCACTATGCTTTTAGTTGATTTCGGTAACTCAATTTATGTGTTTTTCTTAATATAATTTTTAAAGTAACAGTGATGACAAACATTACAAACAATTGATCATATTTTTATGAGACATACTAACACCTTGTACAAACGTTCCTTAGCTAATATAGAGTAATCGGAGTTAGTAACGTCATAACTGGAAAAACGATTTCCACGAAAAGTATTTCATTAATAATTTTAAGTATAGCAATTATAACTGTGTGCTTGGTCTGAACAACGTGACATTGTGTTATTTTTTATTTATTTATTTTTCGTTAAATAAATAAGGTTACAAGTTATCAGGAGTTACAACTGACCAGCTTTTGCGTGCTTTGATGTGGAGTAAGGAGGGACAAATAAATAAATTTATAACCACTATATGAAAATGAGGTTAAATTAAATGCAAAATAAATTAGCCTGAGTTAGAAGTTTTGTTTTAAATTGCATTTCTTTTAACTTCATTAATTTAATTACCTTTATTAATATTCTTTTGAGTTACAAATGGTAATTACAAGCTTTTTCATCTTCAATACAATTTCAGTAGGAGGAAGTCTATTCTGCTCCAGCGAGGACAGTAATCTGGTGATTACTCTATTGAGACAAAAGCTTCTAGTCAAGTGTTAATTTATTACCGTGGATGACTTCCTACAAGGGTAGGTACTCCCATTTGGCCAGTCAAGATGGCAGTGAGTTGAGGAAAGCGTAGCTGGATTAGCATTTCTTGGTTCCTCTGGCATAACTTTTACGCTTCCTTGAATAATTAAGACTGCTCCATTCAGTAAAACAGAAGTTAGTTCAGTCAGTTGTACTTATTAAAGCCCCCATAGAAACCGACACTCATACTCATCTTTAAAAAAGGAGTGTTAAATCAGAAAATTGCTACATTTTTAAAAATAATATTAGTATAAATTATACTATATATATATATATATATATATATATATATAATTTTGAACGGACCTCATTTTCGTCATCTCCTGGGTAGGATCTATGGACATTTGAAGAAATGTTTCGAAAATCGCATCATGAGTACGACCTCAGTAGCTGATTTCCCTTGAGGGAAATGTGCTAAAATTGACTCTCTGACGTATAACCTCATTGAAAGTTAGTATCATATTCATTTAATTTTACAAATATTAAAAAATCCAATCACAAATATAATATTATTGGACTTCCGTATGTATGGAATTGGTTAATGAGGACGTATCCTGTAGGACCGATATTAAGGACTATAAAAGGGAATTTAATTCAGAACCGGATAATAAAGGAAATGGGGTATCGATCTAGAAATGTTAATTAATTTTAATATCTCAATTATCCAGCTTATGAGATTTTGTGTAAAGAAAATTATGATGGGGTCTTTCCCTAATTATTGCACCGTGTCCTCGGAGAAACTTTGAAATATTTTATAACTTTGAATTATTAATTTATGGTGATTAACGTAAAAAATTCTCTTCATCACTGTAAAGCCAAAGTAAAGAAAAATGGGTTAATAATTGAGGTGTAGTATTCATTATATAAATTCCCTTTACCTCTTACTTTTTATTAATAAAGCTCCTTACCCTTTATCAGTATTAAAAGCTGGAAGGAGAAAGGAAGGAGAATAAAATGTTAGCCACGCAGATGGGGAGTAAACCAGTAGACTCCCCAACTGCTGCTGCTATGCTAAGTTGGTGATATCATTTCCCATTTTAATATCTAATTATCTCGTAATGTGAAGTCATGGTAAAAAGGACTTGAGCTGAACAAGAGATGTTTATTTATACAGTTGTTCTAAGTGTATTATATCGTATTAGTACAAGTGGGGAATAATGAAAGCTGAGAACTGAGAAATGCAAATATATAGGTTAATATTAGATTTATATAATTTTGTAGACTCCCTCGATGGGAACATTGGCTTTCAGACTTTTACCAGCTTTCTGCTTCAGCGGTTTTCTCGTCAATAGGAAAGTTAATTTTCGCAAAGCTTCGGTTTTCATCTTCAGGCTGGCCATAGATACCACAATTGCTTGGCCACAGTCTGTGGACTAAAAAAGTTTTTAATCCCCTTACTGTGGCCAAGAAGTATGCCAAATATTTACTTCCCTCAGGACAAGAAGGCCGATTGTGGAGTAAGCTTGTGCAGGTACGAAGAATACAAGAGATCAAGAAAAATGCAAAGAATTTTTAAACCATTTATAAGAAATTAAATTCCTAACAAGAGTGATTAGATAACATCATAATAAAGTACTTATTTCGAATTTTCTATCCCCCCTCCACCACTTGGTCCGATTTCAGCCATTAACGAACTTGAACTTCCTTTTTACATAAGTCGTTTTTGTATGAAATATTAATTTCGTACCTGTGATTTTCACGAATGCAATCGTTTACCGTTGCAGTCTGCATCAAAACATCCAGCTATTAAGGGCCATCATGAGGAAAATTCCATGCACACCAATAAAGGCAAGTGTAATGAAACATGTAGCCTATAGCCCGAATAAGCTGACGAGTGATAACGATTAGCAACTGTGAGTATGCAGGCTACAACTTTAACTCAAATTCCTGTCTTGCCCAATGCCGTATAAGTGAGAATTTGTGAAGGAGGGAATATATATATATATATATATATATATATATATATATACAGACACTCACCATATTTTCATCATCAAGGTACGATCGATTGGCATTTTAAGTAATTTTTCAAAAATCATGTAATAATTAAAATCTGAATAGCTAATTCCTTAAAGGAAATCTGTTAAAAGACAAAGATACCCCTAAATATACGAAAATTTAGTGTAGAGTATTAAAATAGATAGGATATACAGGATATACCTGTATATTAATATAATGACAGCTAAAGGCTTATTGGTATGTCATTTGATAGCCTTTGTTAAGTCTTGTTGTTTTTTTAGTCATTAAAATGTAGAAATTATCCTAATTCTTTTAAGTAGAATATTGTACTCCCATTATTTGCAATATCCTGGACCTACAGTTTAGAAACCTTCTCTAGCCTGACTGAGTCAAGAACTTTTATTTTACTGATTCTAATTACCCTTCTAAAACGATAAACTTTGTTTTTAAATTGAAGTCTACATTACGAAGTCAATCTAATTGTACTCCATAGTCTACTTGACACGATATCTTTTTATTTTTATTTATTCTAATTAAAGAAGTACGTTTTCCTAAACAGCTATAATCTGAAAATTGTTTCTACTAAAGTCAGCGCTCCATCGTCAGTGCCTGATTATAGCAGTGTGGCCTGGACAACAAGAGTCGGCCGAATTTTTATTGATCCTGATCAATTGGTTCCAGTACCATCCAGGATATTCCAGAGATCTAAAATGAACTAGACACTTTAGCTGACGTTTAAAAGAAACACATTTTTACATACACTGATAATACGAGACATAAAAACATCTGACCTATTATTTCTAATGAAAAGCGGAACACCCAGAAACATTGTAATATGTAAAGTTCGAGGTCCTTGGAAATTTTTTATATAATTTATTCATTTTTTCTATATTACTGGCGGAATGAAAAGCACAGTATAAAAAGGAGTGTCGAAGGACGGAGAATTTAAGCCTATCTTTTTAAAATTCCAGCCAGCACCTCGGGTTGTGACCTCACTTTCAGAGACAGCCACAATGGGCCCATGTATTTGAATTAACTCTACCACCTTGATGTATTTTTTATACTTAATCTACCTTCAATATGACCCCTGTACGGAATACTAATACATTCCTTTGTACATGCTTTTATAGGTTGCCAATAGGTATTGATTTATACATACATATATATATATATATATATATATATATATATATATGTGTGTGTGTGTGTGTGTGTGTGTAAACTAAATTAAGTAAATTAAATCTTTCTTCTTCATAAAATGTCGTAAAGAAGGTATATGTCTACTTCAAAGTTCTAAAAAGTCGTTCTGAAGGTTTATATATATTACATTACAACACCGACAATTACTACTCACAAAGTACAATCATTAGGTACTCCGCAAGGATCATGTCTTTTCCCATTATTGTGGACTTTAATTATGAATAACCTACTACGAAACGAATTACCTCGTAACACAGAAATCATAGCTTTTACAGATGACATTATTATTCTGATAAAATCCAAATTGTTTACAGAAATTCAAGTATTAATTAATATAATTACCCGCATTACTGACTTGTGGGCAAAAGAGCACAAACTCCAATTTAATACTAACAAATGTAATTACATTATTTTTTCTAAAAAATGATTCCGCTTATTACCACGCGTATTCAAGGCCAACAAATAAATAGGGTAACTACATTAAAATATCTGGGAGTAATTTTTGATGAGAAATTAAAATGGAACACACATATTGACCAACTACAAAACAAACTGCTTAGAATTATACATAACCTCTCCTTAGTTTCAAAATTGAAATGGGGACTCCCATCTCAAGCATTGCATATAATGTATAAAGGAGCTATTTTACCCGCTTTGACATACGGACTAAACATCTGGCATCATGGACTGAACAGACAATACAATTTGAAAAAACTACAGAGAGTACAAAGATTGATGGCCCTAAAAATAATAAAAGGTTTTAAAACACTATCTTATGACGCAGCATGTTTATTAGGTAAATTAATACCAATAGATCTCATTGCAAAGCAGTACGTAATTCAATTCTCTCTTTTGAAAACCTCAACAGCCAACTCGAACTATCTGCCTGAAGAAATAGAAAGAGATGTCCATTATAAGGGCTGGCTCCATTCGTCGTTATATCCAAGTATTTGTTTAAATCCATACAATAATGCCGAAATAAGCATTTATACTGATGGCAGTAAGGATGAAACCCGCGTCGGTTGTGCTTTTGTAGTTTTTAAAAGAGATGAACTAATAGAAATACAAAAATTCAGACTTGGAAAACTGTGTACCAATAATCAGGCAGAAAAAATTGCAATCTTAAATAGTTTACTGTACATAGACGACAAACAACCTTCAACGCACATCAACATTTACACTGATTGCCACAATTCTTTACAATCACTTCAAAATTATACAATTCATGACCCTTTGGCAGAAAAAATCAGACAGTTACTTACAAGACTTAAACAAAATAATATACACATACACTTTTGCTGGATCAAAGGTCATTCGGGAATTTCGGGAAAAGATCTCGCTGATTTATCTGCAAAATCAGAGTCAAAAGATACCAAAATTCCAGAATGCTACAACAAAATAACAAAATCACACTTAAAAACACAATTACTTACTGACACAATTAACACATGGCAACAGAAATGGAATACAACTATGAAAGGACAACATTTAAAGATATTTATTCCAGACATTAAAGAGTACTTAGGACAAAAATTAATATCAACAGACTTTTATTACTTGACACAATTATTAACTGGACACGGAACAACAAATTCTTATTTTAATCGTTTTGGCCTATCAGATCAACCAAACTGTTACTGCGACGTAACTACTTAACAGACATACAGACACTTGCTCTATGAATGCAGACTACTAACGGACCAAAGAGAAGACTTTAAATCCCAATTAAAATGCCGACAAGAAAATTGGCCTGTTGAGGAAAAACAATTATTTTATAAACATAATAAACCATTAAAACAGTTTGCTGAAGAAATGTATGACTTCTTGAATTATTTACGTTTTTTTTCAGTGTAAACTTTATTGATGCTGCCCTACATGTTTCGTGGCTTACTTGCCACCTCTTCAGGGGCTATACCTTTTCAAATAATATTTAAAGTTTCAAAAATGCTTGCACCGAAAAAATGTTTGTTATCGGAGACCCTTGCCATAAAATATGAATAATATATATAAAACATATTGGGTACAGAACAAGAAGAATACATATAAATAAATAAATATAATATAATATATATATATATATATATATATATATATATATATATATATATATATATATTTCATCTACAAAATAATATTGAGGTCTGTAACTTTATAAAACAACATTAGATATAAATGTTGTGCTGTTTTATAAAGTTACAGACCTCAATATTATTTTGTATTGAATAAATGAATGTGTGTTGAATAAATGAAATCTTTGCATATACGTCCATATACCATAGCCATCATGAACATATTATGATTAAAGAAATGATTATGAAATCAATTTTCTGGAAATATATTGTTGTATTTTATAAAGATGAATAAATATCAATTTGTATTAGTAATATGATTTTCTTTAATATTTTGTCTTGACTACTAAAAATTAAGACTGTTTTTTTTTTCTTCTTTTAATGTTCACATTATTTCAATACAAGATTCATTCGGTAAAAGAGCTTGTCCTCATAACCGTCGATTGTATACGATTTTTTTTCTCTTTCAATAAAGTCTATAATCATCATTAATTATAAATGCTATACAGTTATTAACATTAATGCTATCAATATGCCAAGTAAGTTAGACGAGAAAAATAATCTCCAGACCCTAAAGTACACTAATCAATTACAGCTGATCATTGATGGGGTTGAAGGCCAGAAATGACATTGTTGAATGACACTGCCATCAGGTGGAGGTAATGATTGAGCCTTACTTGACCTATGCATCGATTTGAGCGGCTGAGCTAAGTACTGCTGACTAGTGATTGATGGCTGTTTGTGCTAGTCCCATTATTATGATGAAGTTAGAAAGTTCCAAGAAGTAATTTTTAGTAAGTGTTTAGTATTTCATGCTACTTGTAGCTCTATTTAGTTCTCATGATGCTAACGGGAAAAATACGATGACCAAATCATAATTCACATTTTAGCAGATTTCCCTTAAGGGAAATCAGCTATTGAGGTCGTACTCATGACGCGATTTTTGAAAACTTTCTTTAAATGTCCATCGATCCTACCCAGGAGATTACGAAAATGAGGTCCGTTCATAATTATATATATATATTTGTCTGTTAACGCTCTAGCGGTCCCAATTTTTGTTTGATCCTAACCAAACTCCATATTTAAAAGTTTTATGTAAAAAGACAGATTAAGTTCGTTAATGGCTGGAAATCGGGCCAGTGAGGGGGGGGGGAGGTTTAGAGGGGAAATTTTCGAAAATTCGAAATATCTCCGTTACTATACGTCGGATCGAAAAATTGTATAGAATCAATCTTATTGCAAATTAAATGTACTATAAATATTGCTATATACATTTATTCTCTATCTTGAATATTAACCGAGATATTTGCATTTTTATTAAATTTGGGCCGATAACGGATGAGTGTATTTCCCGCCGAAAGCTAGTTCGACCGTTTCCGTAACTGTTCGGCACTCGTATGGTGATTTCTCTATTGTATAACTTTACGTGGGAAATCTGCTTAGTTTACGCAGACCCTGAATGACGGATTTTTTTAAAGGAAAACTATCCACATAAATTCCCTTTGACAACTCAGTGAACCTAGAACTCTGTCTGAAATCTATCAGGAACACCTTTCTAATGGAATAACCCATTTATTCTAACGCCTTAAAAGCATTTACAACATGAACTCCTAAAGAAATGGAATTTTTGATATTTATGAGAAGCGTTGACAACATTTAAAAAAAAATATTTTCTCAGGAACAGATTGCAGAGGTCCAACGATCAGTTAACAGATTATTATCCTACAAATTAAAGAGAAAAAAACAAACAGAATTCACTGTTTCACTGATGAGTTAATAGTTCATTCAATAATCTGGATGATTCTATTCTTTTTGCATCAAATGAACAGGGACCATCAAAGCTGTAGCAGAGGATGTGATAAAACATTAAAATGTCGAGCCAAAAAGGAAAACAAAGTTAAGTCTATTATGAAGCTATGCATTTTGATGCAGAGAGAGGACAGCTCCGCCAATATTCCCGCTTCCAAAAGTTCCTACCCAGGAGATGACGAATATGAGGTCCATTCAAAATTATATATATATATATATATATATATATATATATATATATATATATATATATATATATATATATATAATTTGTCTGATAACGCTCTGGCGGTCGCAATTTTTGTTAGATCATTACCGAACTCGATATTTAAACGTTTTATGCAAAAAGACAGATCAAGTTCGTTAATGGCTGAAATCGGACCAGTGGGAGGGGGATTTTCGAAAATTCGATATATCTCCGTTACCATACATCGGATCAAAAAATTGTATAATTGTATTGAACCAATCTTATTGCAAATTAAATTTGCTATAAATATTGTTATATACATTTATTCTCTATCTTGAATATTGACCGAGATATTTGCATTTTTATTAAATTTGGCCCGATAACGGATGAATGAGTTTCCAGCCAAAAGCTAGTTCAGCCGTAACTGTTCGGCTCTCGTATAGAGATTTCTCTATTGTATAACTTCACGTGGGAAATCTGCTTAATTTACGCTGCCCCTGCGTGACGGACATTTATAAGATCTGTGCTCAATCATTATTTTAGACTTCCTTCTAAATAACCTCAAACATTATTAAGGCACATATAGTGTAGGAGGAAGAACAGAAGTGGGACACCTGTTGGGAGGGGAGGGGGCACCAGAGGACGTTGAAAAAAGAAGTTCACCAGAGCTTAAGTGGTGAACTTTGGGCGAGCAAAAGTACAGTAGAATGATTTAACGCAAAACCTACACGTGGGAAAAGGTGAGCTAAGATATAATTCAGCAATAATATGGCACGGTGGTAAACAGAAAAGTTTGTACTTTCTTCACACGACATGTTTTCATGTCATCATCATGTCTCGTCTCTTCTAAAAATTCCGTCACGCAGGGGCTGCGTTAACTAAGTAGATTTCCAAATTGCGTCACGTATTTGCATTTATATCAAAATAATTGGTATTTATGCTTCAAATAATGTGCTTCATAATATAACAGCTTATTGTTAATATGACATGAGTAGGAGTCATTTACTATTTATTTACTGAGGTATTTACTGGATGCCGAAAAAACTACAAAATGCAAATATATGACGGTTAATAATCAATATAGCGAAAAACTGGACATAGCAACATTTATATTTGCAATAAGATTGGTTCTATAAATACCAATTATCCAAAACATAATAACAGAGATATTAAGAATTTTCGAAATTCCCCCCCTCTACTTACTCTAAAAACCCACTTCCGACTTTACTTATTAACGAACTTGATTTTTGGTTTTACATAATACTTATAAATATCGCGTTTGGTAACGATTAAACAAAAATTGCGATCGCTAAAGCGTTAACAGACGAGTATATATGTATATATATATATATATATATATATATGCAGTTTTAAGTGTACCTAATTTTCTTCATCTCCTGGGTAGGATCGATGGAAATTTGAGGCCATTTTTCTGAAATCGTGCTATGAGTACGACCTCAATAGCAGATTTTCCTTTAGGGGAATCTGCTAGCACCTGTTAATGCAGCAGGCCTGCGGTAAACATGTTCGTATGAAGAATATTCATATACTTGCTATAGATATAGATTCCTTATACTGTAGTCAGTAAAGATTGAGATGGTGGTCGTCTTGACGGCTTTAAGAACCATTCTAATACTTTAATAAGCCTATTTGGAGCAAGACCCTGTAAACCAATTGTGTACACGATTAAACAGCTGGTACATGAAATGGTCTGGACGAAGCATACTAAATGGAAGTTGAAACACATCAAGAGAAAGGCAAGTAAAATTCAATGTTGGTGACATGTTTTAAGAATATAAGAAGACTCATAAATGGTTTATATATAGAATTTTTAAAAAACAAAACAAAAAAAAAACTGTAGTTGTCTATGAAAAAAAAGACTGATACAAGAGATTACTTACTGCTTTTAATTCTTCAAAAATAACAATCGAGTCTTACCTGCAACAAAAAGAAAATTAGTACTTAAATATGTAAATATTTGTGCAATGAGTTCAGTGAAAGCACACAGGATGTACCAGTCTGAATGGGAATGAGATATTCAATATTTTCAGGCCTAACAAATTGCTCTTGTTATAATTCCCTTATGATACCAAATATGTGCTAAATGTAGCCGAAAGTCTTAAAAAAACAACTGAGAATCATGTGATAGGATTGATACATTTTTTTTTTTTTACAAAAAATCAGGTCTTAATGGCAATTGATTCGCCAATAACCATAACTTTTAGTTTTTAGATTCCACCCTAAGGCCAAGGTCAGCTCTGTAAGTTAAGACTTTGGGCTTGATTCACTTTGATTAATTTATGTTGTAACCATTTGGTTTGGCGACGATCACAGTAAAAAATATCTCACACCGGCTAGAAAAAGATCATCTGTAGATAACCCGTTTCAATTAGCCAAAGGTCCGCAAAAAAAAACAAAAAAAAAACTAGTTTTTTAAATTAAAAACATAATCCTGCTTCTGATGACTGCTTATAATTATGCATCTATATCATTACTCTTCAATCATTATATTAATCATCATTCTTTGATATCATCTGGGGCTCAGTTTAGCCATGTGAGTTAGAGCGTTGACCTTAATCTCGCATGGCAAACCTAGAGTGGCGAGTTTGATTCCCGCCTGGGCAAAGGAATTTACTTACAGACGTAATTCTTTAAATATCCTTGCTTCCTACTCCGGCTAGAAAAGGGTGGTAATCTGTAAATAACCCGTCCCGATTAGCCTTAGTTCCAGAAAGTTGACGTTAATAAAAATTTAATTAAATTTTAATATCATTATTCATCTTAATGAATTGTTATTTCTGCAAGTGGTAAGGGTGACGAAACAGGTTTATCAAAAACACATCACTTTGTGGTTCCTCACAATATATTTATAACAGCTCCAGCAAATTTCATTGTCATCTTCAGAGCTAAAAATATTGAAAACTAAAGATATAATAGGGATTTCGGTTTATAAGTTAAAAATGTTCATCACGTCATGTTTAAAAAAATCCTTATTTATTGTAGATATAATTGTTTGTAGCTCTGAAGATGACAATGATTGAAATTGCTGAAAGCGCTAACACTTCAACATATATTATGAGAAGCCATAAAGATGTGTTCTTGTTAAGCCTGTCTCTTATGGTCCCTAGAATGTTAAAACTATATATGACGAATTCTTAATATTCACTGCACTACCCCCACTACCAAAATATAATTTCCATTTATAATTTACAATCAAGAGCAGTTATGACACTCCCATTATTAATCTACGTCCATAATACACGTGATATTGACGTTATAATTCTAAAATTCCATTTCCAAGTACAAAAAAAATGAAACATTAAAAGGTACAAAGAGCCATGTCTCGAACAGAGTTTTAGATTCCTGGTTAATTATTTGAGATTTAATTATATGACTCATGAAGAAAGAAAGATCAAGTCATTATTTCGTAAATTTGATGAAAATTACAAAGGAACTTATTTTGGAGGTTTCATATACAGCTTTAAAATGCCTGTCAGATTTAGAAGGAATGCAAATATCTATTTTAGAAATCTAACCTATATGAGATTAAAATATAAATGTTGGTATATAAAGCTCCAAATGTTTGTTACCAGACACTCCGCGTTAGGGAAAAGGATGCATTCCAGTAAGGCAAACAGTTAAGAAACATTTTACTCATCATAATAAGGCATATAAGGATTTAATCATAATTTAAACAAATTTTGATAAACTTACCAACTGCTGGGGCATTCTATTGCTAAAACAATTATTATGCCAAAAATTTAAAAATGAATTTATGAAAAGAAGCTCGACAAACCGAGGTAAAAAAAATACAATTCCATCTATTTGGTGTTAGTTGAAAAATGTATATAACACTGCTTTGGCATTCTATTGTTAGGCTTGGTTAATGGTGGTTTTGAATATAGATTCTATAAAAACACAAAATAAATGGTCTTTTAGAACCACTGGAGTGCGAAAAAGGAACTACAGACCCGACCAGGGTTATTGAAGACAAAGTAAAGAGAATTCTAAAAAGCAGTTTTTCGGATAAAAAAAGCAATGAACGGGTTGTTACTTGGAGACTAAAGAATATACCACGTATTTACGGGTTACCAATGATCCATAAGATACATACCATCTAGACCTATACTATCTATGATAGGTGCACCAACATAGCAATGGCCCGCTATTAGAGCCCGTTCGTAGGTCACACACCGTCGTACGTTAAGAATTCTAGCGACCTAGTGAAAATACTAAAGAATGTAGAAATAGTGGATTCTGGCATATTAGCCAGCTATGATGTCGAGTTGATGTGTGTAAACATTCTTTTTTATAAATAACAAAGAAAGGAGTAAAAGAAGCGTAAAAATACATGACTGGACGGGTAGATAGTTGGAATCCAATCAGTTGGCTAAGAGGTGAAACCACACATTCCACTAGAAGAGTCCTTTTTTTTTGGAAGAGCTTTCCAATAAAGGGAAGATTGTGGAATCTGTGGTTACATTTATTGTCCAACTAGTTTCACTAAAGACGAAGAATGCACAAGCACTGGCAACACTGAAATGGCCTGGTCATTTCCTATATTAAGTCCCATTTTTCAAACAAACTAACATATCGAAACATCTAACAAAACAATAAAAAAACAAGAAGCTCAATTCAATAAAAAAACAATCTACTTGCAGATTAATGACTATTTCATGGGTCAAGTCCAAAATGCTGAGGAACCTTAGAGAAGAAACTTTAAAACTAATTCAACCAGGAAACTCCCTAAATCACCCTTCAAGTACTTAAGCTAGAGAAGAGAAGCTGCCACAACATTACTGGACCAATATTTATATAAGCTTGCGTCATTGAGCCCATCAAGAAAATATAATATAAAGCGGTAAACGAATTGGTAAAGCTGATGGGAAAGTATAATTTATTCCAAGTCCCTCCCGCCGCAAGTTCCTCCAGCACCCGCCCCCTTCCACAGCCTCTTGGATATAATTCCAAAAAGTGGTTGGTCTCCCCCCTCTCATTCCGGGCCAAGTTGCTCCTAACTTTTTCTTGTTTACCTTATTTATCACCCTGCCTCAGCAACGGATTCCATCTCATCTGCAAATATTTCTCTGCCCTAATTAAAGTTAACATTTCTAATGAATAATTATGGAACAAATTAGACACTGTTTCCTAAATCTTAAATAACGATTTACAAGTCCACCCCATCCTCTTTTAGCGTTGTAATTAATTAAAACTTTGGTTGCTTGTAGAAAAACTAGTTCAACTCTGTCAACCCTCTAAATTTAAAAATGATCACAGTTTAACAAACCTATTTATACAGCATTGACATTATGGTTAATTATTTCAGAATATGTTATAAGTTTGACATTCAGGAAATTGTCTAGGTAGACCAGAGAGACATTGGATGCCGTCATTTTAAGGGAGTATTTAATTATTACTCTTTCAATATAGGATTTCGCGTCTGGGGCGATTTAGCGACGAATCAGTTAAATTCCTATAATTACTTTATTATATTTACGTAAGTATGCTCATTTCTGCAAATACATTGAGAATTTCTTATGTTATAATTTTTTGAAAATGTTGTGTTGTTTCAAGTAGTGTAATACGCGGTCTATATATATATACTAGTTACCGATATGCATTTGGCAGTAGGGTCTCTCTTCTCCAATAAGTAAGTAAGCGTGATTTAGTCGTGAATGGCCAATTCTTAACCTCGTTAAAACTACTTCTTCTCTTCTAATTATCCTTTTTGATGAAGGCCATTCACCAAGTATTGGGTGTATTTAAGCACCTAGGAAGAACAGTAACAGAGAGAAATAACATAGAAGTAGTGATTAGATGTAGAATTGTTGAAGTGATGGCTTCTATGTAAGCCCTGGAGAAAGCACTTTGATTCAACAACCTTACTCAGAAAACAAAACGATGATGATATTTCAAGCAATTACTACTATGTATAGTAGTTAAACGTGTACTCCCACAAGAAGCAAGTAAATAAGATTGAATTACTTCATACTTTGTTCGTTAATTCGTTTGTTTTTGATTGTTTTTTAATAAATTATGTGCTATAAAACTCAACTACTGGAAAGGTTTTGCTTAGAATCCCAGTAGTAACATTGATTGAAAATATGCACGAACTTCATAATCGCTTCTCAAGTCAAAGCGAAATAAAATTTGGGACTTTAAATACTTCATCGGGGTTGTATTTTTTTTTTCATATTTACCTATTTAATTTGAAGTAATCATCTTTAATTGAGTATTGTTGTATTTACAGGCTATGTCTGGTAATTGATCTCGTGAACAGGTAAACCGGATTTTCAAGGGATCTAAAAAGGGAGTAAGAGGGTCACAAGGACATGCAGTGGTTTCCCATTGCCTTCAGCATCAGGCCATCCAGCAATAAACGCATCATGAGGAAAATTCCATTTACACCTGTAAAATAATTAGAGCAAATTCTATTCAAGACCAGAGTTCTTAGATAGCCATCACTCAGTAGCCTGCTGCCTGCATAAGCAGACTAATGATAGAGTATTAGCCAGTATGTGAACAAAGCGATTCGAGGCTTCTCTTTAAGGGATATATGCCAACGAATAAATAAATGTGGTGTAAGTGGACTGTATAAAGAAGGAATGTGTGAATATAACTAATGGATAACATGATATATTTTTAATGATTACAACTAAATTGCCTGAAGGGCCATGGTGAATACTAATATATAAAAGACAACACTGCATTTTGTCACTGTCCACTGGGCAACATGGCCGATGATGGCTCAACTTGATGTTTGTTTCTTCTTTATTTTTTTTTGCAAATATTTGTCATAAAATGAGATACCTCATTGCTTGCCGCTCCCCGCCGTGCTCTCCCTCCGCCCACACTCTGCTACTTTCGTGGATTTCTACTCCATGGCGATAATTATCTTATTCATGCAACAAGTACTGCTTGCGGGCATTATACCAGTGTCGCCATTTTCTTCAGACTGTCCTTTTTTTCTTTCTACCACGCGACTAAGGAGGTAGTCATTGGGGCACGTGTTGCTAGGCAACGGCGTGGATGGGCAGCTGATCAAGAACTGTGACGCCATTTTTTCTTTTTAGCATAAGTGCCGTAAACAGTATGAGTATACGCACTACAATTTTTATCTGTCCTCCAGTGTTGCCCCATACATTTTGAAAATAAGGGATCATCTTTAATACATTCTTTCATAAGAAACAAATCCTGTTTAATATGTGTAAATGTTTCTGAAATACAGTTTTTAGCGATTTGTTTAACAGGAGAGAGGAACAACCACAACTATTTCTAGAAATACCCAATTATTATTCTTTATCGCAATACATCCTTGAATTTTTAAGTCCCGAGTTCTGGATTTTAATGTGTTGCCCTATATGGTATGGTATTTAAGAAGCGATAAGAGGAGATTTATAGTGGAACAATATCGTGCATGGGCAATGGGATCCTAGTTTGGGGTATCCAAGGCTTTAAATCGTCCCGAGATAAAACAGGGCATTCACGGCTTCTGCACAAGATATCGTCCATTGTGAATCCCTTTGGGGTGGAATAAGTAATTCGCAATAAAGATTTTATGTGATATCTACGGCTTCCAGATTTCTCTCTTTAATATTAACATGAGCTGTGTGTTTCTCATGCGGTCATATAATACCACACTAAGATAAGAATATTATCTTCCCTTAATGATTCACCTCTCTTAGTAATATAAAATTTCTTATTCGTTGCTCGTATATATCATAATATAAGTTCAGCTAATATTATGTCCCATATTAATGGCAATTTGAATTGATAAAGTTTTGAAAAATATTAATTCCTTAAACGAAGAAAATTCACAAGATATGCACTCTTTCTCTAAAGAACTAATTAGATTTAAGTGCGCTTTCTTTATATTTTAATAAGAATTTAAACGATAATTACACTGGTGAGTATCTTTGTCATATATTGCTAAGAAATTATATTATTTATTACGTCCACTTTTTTGCAGCTAAGGCTAATTGGGACGGGTTATCGACAGCTTACCACCCTTTTCTGGCCTGGGTGGGACTGAGGATTTTATTTAATGAATTCCGTCACTAAATAAATTTCTTTGCCCAGGCGGGAATCGAACTCGCCACTCTAGGTTTACCATGTGAGATTTAGGTCAACGCTTAACTCACTTGGCTTACCTGAGCTTCTTATTGCTAAGAATGTACAAATATTTGACAAATGCAGAAACGTTTGTGGATAATATACGTAACTGTCAATATTGCACATGATGGATTAATATGCACAACAAATAATTAGAATTTGATTGTTATTAAAATATAATTTTTCTCCCCTTTGAGATATTTTCCCTGCCTCTTAAATGGTAGCACCCACAGGTACATTCAGGTCTTAAATCCAGCTGGACGCTATTCGGGCTCTACAGCTGGAGCGCAAGCAATGAAAATAAATATCTTATGTGGGCACAACTTGGCTTCCTTTTACTAAATTAAATAAACAAATTGTTTTTCTAGAACATCGTTCAAAATTATTTCATTTAACGTCTCCGTTCTAATTCATATGAGAAAAAAATGTCACAGAAAACTCTTTAAAGACCTTCTTATGAGAAGCAATGGCTGTCCTAATTTATTTTTGTTAAACGCTTCTTTTCTGTGTTTTTAATGCCACTTGAGTATACCACGAATGTCCTGAAATCCACGTGTAATAAAAAAAGGAATTTCATTACATGTACTATTTATTCATTCCTAAATTCACAAACACTCGTTCCTGGTATTCTGTGCAATATTGTCCATTTCTTAAAATTGGATAATTAACTATTTTATTGATGTACTAAAAGTTGTTAATATTATAATATTTCTAATATTTGTAAATTTGAATATAATATTATTACGTTTTAGGAATATTTTGAGTTACTATTTGTTATTTATCATATATTTGTTTGTTGTTAGTATCCAATGATGACACATTGGAGCCCAAAGGCGTTGTGAGCAAATAGATATCTTGGACGGAACACCAAGGTTTTCAAGAGTATTGAAAATAATAAAATAAAACTTTTATTTCTAAGAAACATACATTTAGTTTCAATATAGTAAAAGTAATCTATAAAGAAAAAATAAATACACAATATCTACAAATACAAAAAAAAAGCATGACACCAAATCAGTCGATTTTAAAGTTTGTGTGAAAAAAATCCTATAATAGTAATAAGCTTGGACCTACTTCGGGTAAACGAAGTATTAAAGATTCGCTGCAGAAGAATCGTTTAGACAGGTGTAAAGGAGACGGAGCACTTCGTAACCAAGTGTTGTTGGAATTAGTTAATTGCATTTACGTCGTTAACTGAGTATACTTACCTACATGTTTTCAATGATATTTAGAAAAGAAAATTGCCTCTGAAAAGATGATTTATGAGCCACGAAACATCTGGTGCTAATATGCAACAAAATCTTAATTGAAAAACCGGTCATTTCTATTATTATTATTATTTATTTAAGATGCCGCTACAATGGCGACTCATCTTTTAACATGTCATGAGTATAGTCATTTCTATTAAAAAGTGACAAAAATTGTTATATTCATTTCGTCATAGAGAAATTTGTAATATTTAGGTATAGCCAAGCAGTGCATTATAGTAATTAGATTTCGATAGCCACAATAAGAAATTTAACTTAGTTTAAGAAAATTAGTTTGACTTTTTTGTAGGAATCGTCATTCCAAAAGCAGGCTCAACTCTTTCAGCATCGACATGAATGCTTTTCCTAACCAACGAATATGTCTTACCTTTCCTCTTTTCTTAGTTCAGTAATAAGGAGATGGCCGTTGAATGTTGCGCAGCCTTAAAGAAAAAAAATAAATTGTTTTGCATCGCTGGGATGCTTTAATGTACAGCGGGGGAAGAGAAGGATAAAAAGAAGGGGTCAGAAAGTGAGAGTGAGGCTGGTTGCGGGGAGAAAGATGGTCTGATTATTTGACAAAAGTTTAAACTTGACGGAAGTTGAGTGGGAGCATGAAGTTAGCTGACAGAGAAGGATAACGGAGGTGTGAAGTTGAAAATGATATGTAGGGGAACGCAAACTTCACCACAGGAAGAACCTTAATTAAAGGATGAATATTTTATACTTTGCCTTCAGGCAAAGGCCATCTGGTCTTCAACCACCGCCCTCTCAGATACTTCAAAGGATTTTTTCACCGGAGGTTTATCCTAGTTTTAATTTTATGATTAATATTTTGATTAAAGGCAAATGAAGTTAAACTCTGTAATAACTCCTTTGAAGAAATATTTAAGAGTGAATAAAACTTGCTTGCTTACTTGGAGTTACGACTAGTCCAAATTCAGCGGCTGTTATTATAGAACAAAGATGTTCTCCCTTCCGTGGGACACTATAGTCTTGTGGATAATTTACAGGTATGTTTCTACTGCTTGTGTTATGTTTTATTAATTATCCAACATCGGAAGGTTGAAGGATTTAACTAGTTTTATCTGGATGTACAGAGTAGGCCTGTTTTCCTCTACAATACGATTTATTTTTGAGAGAGTGCACTTTCAGAGCATCAGCTCCATCTTCAGTGCCTATTTTTGAAGAGCGCTAGAGAGAACTGGCTTGTACCACGGCTGACGGGTCACTGAGTCCCGGTACAACCTAGGTCTCTCTAGCGTTCTTCTAAACAGGCACTGAAGATGGAGCTGTTCCTCTGAAAGTGCACTTGTCAAAAATAAAACGTATTGTAGAGGAAAACAAGCTTACTGTGTACCTCCAGATTAATTACCTCCCAGGTTCCCTAGACGAAAACTAGTTTATAATTCAAATTAGAGAAAAAGTATATAGTAAAATACAATAATTGTAGGATATTAAATGATTTTACTAGATTGATTATATAACATTCAGGAGTTACATCAATTTTATTTTAATCTCCTGTAACTCCCCCCCCCCCAACCATTACCATAAATACCATTAAAAAATGTTATTTTTAGCTTTAAATGAATCGTTCAAATAGTGAGCACGGTATCGTTCAGGTAAACATTCTATATCTCAATATAATCTTTCTTGAAGTAACCTCGTACATATTTGGATATATTGCAAATATTAAAAGTTCATTTAAAAAACAAATTTGATATTTGAGCTAGGAATAGGATAGTACATGATACATCAGCATGGAGAGAGAAAAAGACGTCCCATTCTTCACAAATTTTTATTTCAGCGCTTTCGAAGACTATTGTCTCCATCTTCAGAGCTACTTGCATACGCTCATTGGGAAAGACAGTAAGTGCCCCCCCCCCCCCGATGAGGGCATGCATGCAAGTAGCTCTGAAGATGGAGTCTTCAAAAACGCTTAGCGTTTAAATAGAAATTTGTCTTTTTCTCTCTCCAAGTAAAAATATTCTTCACTTCCAACAACACTGCTGCGGAATACATCAGCATATTAGCAGATTTCCCTTAAGGGAAATCAGCTATTGAGGTCGTACTCATGACGCGAGTTTCGAAAAATGTCTTCAAATGTCCATCGATCATTCCCAGGAGATGACGAAAATGAGGTCCGTTCAAAATTATATATATATATATATATATATATATATATATAGATATATATATATATATTTGTCTGTTAACGCTCTTGTGGTCGCAATTTTCGTTTGATCGTTACCAAGCTCGATATTTAAACGTTTTATGCAAAAATAAAGATTAAGTTCGTTAATGGCTGAAATCGGACCAGTGGGAGGGGGGGGTTTAGAGGGGAGGATTTTTGAAAATTCGAAATATCTCCTTCACTATACGTCGAATCAAAAAATTATATAGAATCAATCTTATTGCAAATTAAATTTACTATAAATAATGTTATATACATTTATTCTGTATCTTGAATATTAACCGAGATATTTGCATTTTTCTGTTTTCAGCTTCTGAGATGAGATCGGCTAACTTCGGGTCTAGTCGTGAGTTTCCGTCAAGAGCTAGTTCGGGCTGTCCCTGTAACTGACTCTCTATTCTGAAATTTCTCTATTGTATAACTTCACGTGGGAAATCTGCTTAGTTTACGCAGCCCCTGCGTGACGGACTTTTTTTAGTAGAAGTGGAGGTTTACTGAAAAATATAAAATATGTACATTTCGGTCATTATTCGAGAAAAATGTATACGATACATTTACAGGAAATTAAATTTACAGGATTGGTTAAAAACAATTTTTTTATTCGTCTCATAATAAACGAGATATTTTGAAATTCGATTACCCCCCCCCTCTCTCCCCCCGGATGTCAGATTTTAAATATATTTTCTGTTACCGCTCTAGTAGTTGCAATTTTTGTTTTGTCGTTATAAAGCTCGATATATAATCATTTTATGTAAAAAGTTGTCGTTTATGAAAAATGTAAGATTAAGTTCATTAATTACTGAAATCGGTCCAGCGGTAGGGGGGTTTAGAGGGGGAGGACTTTAAAAATTCAAAATATCTCCGTTATTATGAGTCGGATAGAAAAATTATTTTGATATAGCTATTGGTAGAAATCGGAAATTTAATAGTGGGGGTACAGAGGGGGGGGGAATTCAAGAATTCAAAATATTTCCATTATTATAAACGGGATCGTAAAAGACATCCTAAAATGCATTACATTTTTTGTAGAAGCCCTTATGGCCCCGAGAGGAAATGCTTTTAGAAAATATCCGTGACATATTGTAGTAAACCAACAAAATTTCGACTTGGTCTTTGTAAATACATCATGAATGTGTGCTAGACAATTTCCTACGGAAATACGCTTTTTACCCAGCTCAAATGTGATGGACTACATATTATTCCATTGCCTATTATTTCTATGGAAAAAAAGAGATAGACTATCTAAATATGAGTAAAAATACTAAGAGGGAGAAAATCATTATCTTTTCCCCTTTATGTAAACATTTCTTTGTTGTGGATAATGGATTTGTATGAAGAAGAAGTAATGAATATACATGAAAACTGTAACCAAGATATTGGGTAGGGCAGCACAAAAGAAAATGTCCAGAAAGATGAGAATTGTGAGCTTCTTTCAAGTAAAAGTTGTCTTTGCTTCTCAAGAAGTGAAAATGGAGTTGAAAAAATTACAAAGAGTTTCTTAGATATATTTGTACTTCTCTTCTCTGAAGTATAAGGCCTGATATATCTCTCTGGTTAAATCTACTTTTCAGCTCCAATATGTAATCTGTCATAAATGATGTAATCAGTTATCATTCTAGTAGTATTAGTGTGAGACCAAAAGTAGATTGTCTTCAATATTGAGACCCAGATAAATTGTCAGTATGATTCATACTTTATTTGTTATTTTCGGTTTTCATTATTATATTTTTCAAAGATAAGTATAGGTTTTAATTTTTCAAATGTGAAAATGTATGTAGGACTGATGAATTACCTATGGTAGAGATTACATTTTTAGCAGATTTCCCTTAAGGAAAATCAGCTATTGAGGTCGTACTCATGACGTGATTTTCGAAAAATTTCTTTAAATGTCCATCGATCCTACCAAGGAGATGACGAAAATGAGGTACGTTCAAAATTATATATATATATATATATATATATATATATTTGTCTGTTGGCGCTCTAGCGGTCGCAATTTTTTTTGCTCGTTACCAAACTCGGTATTTAATCGTTTTATGTAAAAAGAAAATTAAGTTCGTTAATGTCTGAAGTCCGACCAGTGGGAGGTGGGTTTAGAGGGGCGATTTTGGCAAATTCAAAATATCTCCGTTACTGTACGTCGGATCGAAAACTTGTATAGAACCAGTCTTATTAAAAATTAAATTTACTATAAATATTGTTATATACATTTATTCTCTATCTTGAATATTAACCGAGATATTTGCATTTTTATTAAGTGTGTGAGCGGCTATTGTCGGAAGTTTCCGGATTAGTTCGGCCGTTTCCATAACTGTTTGGCACTCGTGTAACCTAACCTTTATTGTCTCTAACCTTTTACTTTGTAAGATACATGCAGATTTCTCTATTGTAAAACTTCACGTGGGAAATCTACTTAGTTTACGCAGCCCCTGCGTGACGGACTTTTTAATGTTTAGCTTTCTTCTTGAAACCGAGTCTGTCAAGCCCACTGCTTCTTCTATACGGTGGACAGTTTTATCTTACAACATACCTTTGGGATAAATATTGATAAAATTATAATTTTACATGCACTTCGATTATTTATTCGAGAATATATATAAAAAAAATTATATTTTAAATTGTATAACAGCATTATTCATCATCAATTGCTTCGTGTTTACTACAGGCCTGTTAATTGTACCTCCATATTAGCAAGTGTATCTTAGTATAACACTGGGTTTAGCTAATCTTGTCAATAACTGCATACAGCCTTATGGTATATTTTCACTTTAAATCCAGCTTTATATATTGTGAAATATTTCATAGCTCTCTTGCATAATCTCTCGAAGGGAACCATTTCCCGCACAAATTTTTCATACGTTGGATAATTTGATATGCCTGATGGATAGGGGGCACAAAGGGTTCCATAGAGGTAGAGCGAACAGGTCGAAGCAACCTAGCGAGAGACTCATTAACCTTACATTGAATATCGATTCTCGCGTCGGCTCTTTCAGCGCTCACTTCACTTTGGTTTAAATTTATTTGCTATTGCCTTAAACTCCTTTAACTATGTCAATCTAACAAAGCTCCATAATCAAGTGCTACAAAGCGTTTAGGAAAGTCGTAACCCCTAACTGAATCATGGAAGGCAGATGGAAATGAAGCCTGTAAATGAATTATTTCCATAAGTTGTAGGAAGAGGCTAATATACATTTTATATAACACTTGCTATTCTAATCAATTACAGCTTAAATGGTCAGGTTTAAGGAATTTATTTAGTTATGAACTCACTAAATAAAATCCATAGTCCCACACTGTCTAAAGATAATCCTCACCAATTAGCCTTATAGCAGAAAGTGAACGTTTTCAAGATAACATGTAACAGATCAATTTAAGGTAATTTAATACCACATGAAAGTGCTCAGGTTAACTCGGATTACCAATTTAAGCCCACACCAACCAGCCATAATACGACCATTTTGGGGTTTCTTGCATAACAGCTTAACGCTCACAGTTCAATTTTTTTCTGTTTTTACCAATTTTAACAAAACATATTTTTATATTCGTATTAACACATGCATTATTACTATTATTTCACAATTAAAATATTTAACCATGGGTGTTAAGGTATTGATCGTAATATACTTGTACAGAATATAGGGGATCGATCTCCGGGTTACCATCAGAAATTCATTAAGTGACGTATTCACTAAATAAAATTCTTAGACACCAAACTCTTTCCCCGGCTGAAAAGGAATGTAACCTGCAATTAACACGCCCCAAGAATATGATGTGCATAAATTGGATGCCTGCGCGTGCGTAAGTGGTAATGTTTGAGTGTATGCGTGGGCACGCGTAAGTGGGAATGTTTGAGTGTGTATGCGTGGGCACGCGTAAGTGGGAATATTTGAGTGTGTGTGCGTGGGCACGCGTAAGTGGGAATATTTGAGTGTGTGTACGTGGGCACGCGTAAGTGGGAATGTTTGAGTGTGTATGCGTGGGCACGCATAAGTGGTAATGTTTAAGTGTTTATGTGAGTGGGTATGATTGAGTGTGTGTGTGTGTGGTAGGACGCACGTGCTTAACTGGGAATGTTAGAGGGCACGTAAGTGGGAATGTTTGAGTGCGTGGGTTTTTTTTTTGGGGGGGGGAGGCAGAGGGAGCTAATATGAGGCAGGGATTATATCAGACGTTAATTTTTTAAATGAAGCTTTTAGTTTGTTGACTCTACTATAATTTATTGATGTATTTTTATTTGTTTATTTGATTTCCTTAACATGGCGATTTTCTCAATTATATGAAAATTCCAAAAAGTTAATTAACAGGAAGGCCGAAAGGAAAACAAAAATAAATAATTAAAAATGAAAATTAAAAAAATAAAACAGAGAAAAAGAAAAGGAGGGAAAACAGAAGCCATTAAAACAACATAGTATAAAGTGAAAAATATCTACACATACACTAAATAAAATCTGGAAAAAAATTAATAGAATATTAAGGACAAATTCTCGTGCTGTAACTTTTCATATAAAATAATTTGTTTCAAGTATTTAATTAAATGGTAGTAAATGACCAATTATCTAAAGTAAAATAGTAAATGGTCAATTGCTCTCGTAAAAAATATTGTCCTTCGAAATAATAATATTTATTTAACGAAGTTTTTTTATATTTAATAAACAAAGATGCATGTTTATTAAAACGTCCGTCACGCAGGGGCTGCGTAAACTAAAATAAGATTGATTCTATACAATTTTTCGATCCGACGCATAATAACGGAGATATTAAGAATTTTCGAAGTTCTCCCCCTCTAAACCCCCCTCCCCCTTAACCGATTCCAGCCATTAACGAACTTGATCTTTCTTTTTGTATAAAACGATTATATATCAAGTTTGGTAACGATAAAACAAAAATTGCGACCGCTAGAGCGGTAACAGACAAATATATATATATATATATATATATATATATATATATATATATATATATATATATATACAGTTTTGAACGGACCTCATTTCCATCATCTACTGGGTAGGATCGATGGACATTTGAAGAAAAATTTCGGAAATCGCGTCATGAGTACAACCTCAATAGCTGATTTCCCTTATGGGAAATATGCTAAAAAGAGGGGGATCACTTGTTTATTAAAGAATTCCGATTCTGAGATGGAGCAAGGAAAAGGAAATTTTATGCAGATAAAATGTGTTGGGTCGATACGTCCATTTGTAAGATAATAGAATGGCTTAAGTGGACATTGGATTTCCTATGAGTATGGTAAGCCTTATGAATAACAAGCACCCTTATGATCTATTCAGAATCCTGGAAAGGAGGACAACTTGGAATAAAATGGAACTTCATTTCAAAGGAAGTGGCATAAAGTTTTTGGGCAACCCAGTTTTCCTGTTTTTCCCTAACTTACAAGAGTATATTATGTACTTTATGTGTCTTTCAAGAAACTTTCAGAAAATAAAATCTAAATCATCGAATTGATTATCAGCTATAAATTATACAATAGAGGTTCTCAATGCATTCATTTTTTGGAGTTATATTTTAAAGTGGCAGAATCTAAATATACTTGTATAAGTATATTTAGATTTACTTACTTGTATAAGTTTATTTGATTTAGATTAAACAGGATAAGTAAATAATTTTGAACGGACCTCATTTTCGTCATCTCCAGGGTAGGATCGATGGACATTTGAAGAAAATTTTCGAAAATCGCGTCATGAGTACGACCTCAATAGCTGATTTCCCTTAAGGGAAATCGGCTAAAAAAAAAAAAAAGTCCGCCAAGCAGGGGCTGCGTAAACTAAGCAGATTTCCCACGTGAAGTTTTACAATTAGAAATTTCGCGAGAGCCAAACAGTTATGGAAACGGCTGAACTAGCTTTTGCTGGAGACCCGACGTATAGTAACGGAGATACGTATATATGTCGAATTTTCGAAAATCCCCCTTGATCTGTCTTTTTGCATAAAACGTTTTAATATAGAGTTTGGTAAGGATCAAACAAAAGTTGCGACCGCTAGAGCGTTAACAGACATATATATATATATATATATATATATATAATTTTGAACAGACATCATTTTCGTCATCTACTATGTAGGATCGATGGACATTTGAAGAAAATTTTTGAATATCACGTCATGAGTACGACCTCACAGCTGATTTCCCTTAAGGTCCCCTCTATTGCCGCCAGTTCTTTACAAATGTACTCTCGGCCACCGACCCTTCGATTTATCATTATATACTCTAACAATTTCAAATTCGTAGGTGTACACCAAGTTTAAATATCCTATCACAGAGCTCTCCCACCAGCTACTGTGCAGGTTACGTCTCTTTGTAGCAGATTGAGGTTGTACTCATCTTAGGATTTTCAATAAATTTCTTCTAATGTCCATCGAACCTACCCAGGAGATAACGAAATTGAACTCCATTCTAAATTTTATATATATATATATATATATATATGTCTATTAACGTTCTAGCGGTCGCAATTTTTGATCTGCATCAAACTCGATATTTAAACGTTTTATGTAGAAATGAAAATCAAGTTAGTTAACGGCTAAAATCGGACCAGTGGGAGAGATGGAATTTTGAAAATTCCAAATATCTCCGTTATTATGCTTCGTATACAAAATTTAAAAGAATCAATCTTATTGCAAATGTAAAGTTCTATAAATGCCGTTCTGTATATTATTTCAATATCCTGATTGTCGACAGATTTTTTCAGACAGCATTTTTTAGTTTTCGACCAATAGTAAACCCCCACTCCTACTTATGTCAACTAACAATAAGCTGTTATATTATGAAGCACACTATTTAAAGCCTAAATGCAATTTTTTTTTTCCATCGATCTTTTACTTTTTGAGATCAATTCAAATATGTGAAGCACGTGGGAAATCTGCTTAGTTTTCGCGCCCCCTGCGTGATGGACCTTTTTATTTATTGATTCTGCTTCCATCTACTCCGTTCTTCATATCTGAACGAGCTTCTGTGTTCTAGCAGCCTGCCATCCACTTTGCCAGTTGACATGGGTCTCACCTACAGTATTCTGTCAGGCACTAGAAACATCTACATAACTCATCAATTTAAAATAGCAACCACAAAGGTACCTACCAAAATCCATTTTACAAAAATATGTTTTGTAATACTATCTCTCGATCTATTTTCCAATTCTTAAGCAATTTACGGCGTTTTCTGCGTACTGTGCTTCCTAAATAGTTGAATAGTGACCACAAATTCAAACCTCAATCTTTTGTATAGGCTGATATTTCAAGTAGGAACTGAAATCAATAGTGCTCATTGACAAAGCAACTGCATTGAGAAGAATATGCTATAGTGTATGTAATGAAAGAAAGTTCAACATGTAACGTATTCCTTTCTCGTAGTATTAGCCGTACTGGCGTGAAACGTCGATTGAAGAAGTAATAGACTCATATTCTGAGAAAAAGTGTTATAGCAGATTTCCCTTAAGGGAAATCAGCAATTGAGGTTGTACTCATGACGGAATTTTTGAAATTTTTCTTCAAATGTCCATCGATCCTACCTAGTAGATGACGAAAATGAGGTCCGTTCAAAACTATATATATATATATATATATATATATATATATATATATATATATATATATATATTAGTCTGTTACTGCTCTAGCGGTCGCAATTTTGGTTTGATCGTTACCAAACTCGATATTTAGTCGTTTTATGTAAAAAGAAAGATCAAGTTTCTTAACGGCTGAAATCGGACCAGTGGGAGGGGGGGGGTTTAGAGGGGAGGATTTTCGAAAATTCGAAATATCTCCGTTACCATACGTCGGAACGAAAAATTGTATAGGACCAATCTATTGCAAATTAAATTTACTATATTGTTAAATACATTTATTCCCTATCTTGAATATTAACCGAGATATTTGCATTTGTATTCTGCGTGTGGTCGGCTATGTTCGGACTTTCCGCCGAGAGCTCTGGCGGCCGTTTCCATAACTATTCGTCCCTCGTGAATAGGTTTAGGTTACTACAGTTGTTATTAGGCAGATTTCTCTATTGTATAACTTCACGTGGGAAATCTGCTTAGTTTACGCAGCCCCCTGCGTGACGGACTTTTATTATTAGACCTTCTGTCTGTATACAAAACTGACGAACAATGTGCTTATATTGTATACATTAATAATAATGCCACTCACGCACATATATTGTATTCCATTATGCAAAGATATATGTTTGATTAGCCATAAATGAGTTATGACTATGGAGTGCATTGGAATGCAGGGTTGCCATACTACGACAGGGAGATGGCATGCGGGTAGTATTGTCAACAGGAATCCTCTGTTAATTGGTTTATCAACACATGAGCTTAATTAACTCAAACCCTCCTTGTAGGAACAAAGACGTCATAGCCAATTACTTCATGATTCACGCTCATTTTGGAGTTTTCAATAATCAGTTATCTGTACCTCGATCGTTTTAGTTGGGAAATCTAGAAATATACAAAATAAACTTGTTATTTATCTAGTTTATTTGTACTTATGGGAATTATCTAATATGAAAAATTCATTTTAAGCCACTTTCAATACTACGAATCATGCCTCTCTTATTGTAAACTTAGTTTTAAAATCGCCACACAGATGAAATAAAATTGTAGACTATTTATATTATATATACTCAAGCCTATCAAAGAAGCTTACTCAAACTCTCGCTTTATACTTGACGAGATAGAAAACGTTAACCTGGAATAAACATATACCCAAATGACGATTACAACGTAAAATACTAACACTGAAATTTATAGTTATTAATGGTTGTGGATATGAATAATTTATAGGGGAGTATGGAGTAGAATATTCATGACGATTCAGATGAGTAAGGGGTGGGTTGGTACAACTGCACTAGAGCTGGGTTTGGTAACACTGAACAGGGGAGGGTCTCTTCAGAGTTAGTGTACGAGAAATTTCCATCCTCTCTATAGATACACCTCTTCATTTTGTTGACCTATTTCCTGAATGCGAAAACGATTATTGGGCTTCAGATGGGGAATTTACTTCTTTCATTAGTAATGCAGTCCAAGTTTCAGGTTGTATTTCATATAACTTCCTTCCCTTAAATTTTGAAATACCTATTCAGAAGTTATGGCTGAAAATGCTTATCGAGGGGGAAAAGTAGTCCATAATTAAATGTTTGGACCCGATTAATTAACTACTATAGCTCAAATTTATATGTAGAATTAGACACACACATTATATATATATATATATATATATATATATATACATCTTGTGTTAAGAATAACAATTATGCTTCGATAAAGCTATTTACATTTAAGATTTTTTGTATTTTTTTCATCAGAAAAAAATACGATTTTTGTTTTTAATACCTACTTTCTGCCACTAAAAAGAATTTATTGGTGTTTCATGAGAGTACCTAGAGAGAAGTGTTATTTCTTTTGTATATTTATCAAAGATTGTCAACATGGGCTATTTTATACTTTACTATCACCGAATCGAGGGTTTACAAGGAAATCAATACTTACGTTCACCAATATTTTCGTAATATTGCTTTTGTCGGATGAAAATAAAGAACATGTTATGTGAAATCCATTTCTCAGTTCTGTTGAATGATTTTTTCAATATCAATATTTTTTACTTTTGACTATCGGTACCCAGAAACCGTACTGTATACATTTATGCATTTCGAAGTGATTACTTCCACTTTCGGTGATAACCACATTCATACATTGTATTACAGCAGAATGCCAAAGCAGAATTTTCTTGGCAGAAAACTAGATTTATTTTACTTTCTGTACAATGTCTTTGCATGTTATAATTACGTCGAAAACTGTCGTACTTGATTAGGTAGTCCCTTTATGTGTCATATATATTCGGCGTTTAACGTACCAACCTATTTAACACGAGTTAAGCCATGAAAAAAGAAAAAAGAAATGTAAATGGATTTAAATAGGGAAGTTGGTTAGAACCAACCATTCGTTAACAGCTGTTTGACTTCCCGCTCAGACAATTGGATTGCTGAAGGACTAAGTCCAGCAATAAAGTGGACCTGGCTACGTGAGCTGGAATCGCTAGCAAGAATACTGCTTCTATTTAAGGCGGTTCGTCGACTCTCAATCCAATTCTGAATTCCCTTCGTTTCGGTAGAAGCAGTTTTTTTCCTCTTTTTCTTTTTATTCTGACGCGATGGGCTTATTAATACGCCTACTTTTTCAATTTTCGTCTCTAGAAAAATTGCTCTCTCTTCAAAGGATACAAGAGGCCCCTATTTGTACAGGAGCGTTATTGTATTCTTCCAACTTTTATTTTAGGTATATTTAAAGGATTTAACTGTTTTGATTCTTTTTGTTTAATATTATAAGTCAATTTTTTTTTGGTTTGCTAGGAAAAGATTATGCAAAAACTAGGACACTTCTTATAAAGCCAGTTTCGGAAGTATTGTTTGTAAATTGTAATATTTGGTATTCGAATATTCTTTATTTAGCTAGGTTTGACAAACAAAATTTTGGAGATACTTCTCTGAATTTTGATTCTTGTTTTGTACATTGTATTCTGATCAAGAAACTTCAACTACAGATCCACAGTTAACAGTACCTAAAGGGGTTTGATTGTGTGGCTTTATGAAGTAACGCCTGGCAAAAGTTACTTTAGCTCTTTGAATATGCTCTTTTGAACATTTGCAAGGGCTGTTAGAATTGGGATGTAACAAAGGTTTATTTTCTTACTTTTGTCAGAACTTTGAACGGCTCTTCAGAGTGGGAGTGTAGTTGAGAACAGGATCTTGCCTGGGATTACAGCATTGTATTGGTATTTAATCCACCTTAATCCATTTAATCTCCCTAAATTTCTTTCTACATCCACCTCTTTTTTATAAATTTGGGTTTCGTTAAGACTTTAACATTTATGGTATTACCTTTCTCCGTATGAAAAGCGTTTAATTTAGGGTTTCAGTGAATACAATTTATAATGGTTTGGAAGTAATAATCTTGCCAATATTCCTTTCATAATTGGGTAATTTGTTCATTAAAACCGAAATAGGCTTTTGACATTGTAAAGACCCTATACAGTATCTGAAACCCAAAGAAAGATGCTACTGATGTCCCTTGGCTCTCAAAAAAAAAAATGCAGCATAGATTTTAGCAACTTATGTTTTATACGATACACGCATTCCTAATTTCAAGCACAGTTCATTTGTACCCTTTTTATTTTAATTAAGTATATATTCACATATAAATATATGAAATATACTAATAGAATCCAATATTCAATATAAAGTTTTCCACAAATAAAGAAAATGGTTCTTTAAATTTTAAATCTTTCAAAGGTTTTCATTAATCCGGAAAGCCCTTGAGCATATTTTTACTTTGTTTATCATATCACGTTTTCCAAATATACCAAAATATTTTATATTGAGCTTCAAAGCCCTAAATCCAATTATGCTTTACCTTTCCCTCCTATGTCCATTAAATCAAGCCAGCCTTTCATCTTCTAAAATTATGCATAGAATTATGTGAATTTAAGAGCATGCTTAGAAGAGGAGAAGACTTTTTACAAACACATCAGAAGAAGTAAAATTAACTTTACGTAAATTATATATATATATATATATATATATATATATATATATATATATATATATATATATATAAGGTATATAGTTTTTAAAGGACCTGGCCCATGCCATAGCCGTTTTTCCCAGCAAGACTTATTCTCTTACGGTTCTTCATCTTGGGTAAACTGGAGGGTTCCATTCTTTCAACTTGTCTCGAGCTCTGCAGTCTATCCTTTTGGTAGCAGGGACGGTGTTCAATTTAAAAATTGAAGCGGTAATAAAACTACACCAGCCCCATCTGTTATCAACTAGGCCAACCAAGGATGCCCCCTGAAGAGTGCTGTACTCTATTGGCTATTTGTGAAAACACAATCTGAGAGGGCATCCTTGGGTCTAAAGGGTAGGTGATAAGAAACAGGATCAGACTGTAGAGTGAGTAGGACAGCAGAGTGAGAAGAGCCTCTCATGAGTAGCAGCAGTTCTTTTCACACCCTTTTTAACAACCAACATGAGTGAGTAAAGGACGGATCATCCGGGGGAGACCAGGATGGAGGGAGAAAGAGGGAGATCACCAGAACAGCATCGAGAACATCATCACAATTTCAGCAGCATCCCTTGAAGTAATCATTAATCTACTAACGTACTAACACATATCTGCCCTGCAATAGTCCATTCCCCCATATCATGTAAATTATCCAACATAATATTAATAGTAATAACCGTCTTATAAATCAACATGGTCCTCCGGAATCAAATCATATAAAACTTCCATGAACCAGCACCTCTCTTAAAATATTGCAAGCCCGTAGCGGGTAAGGCCGAAGGGCTTGTAAATACAGACGGAGTCAGTTTCGCTAAACGATACTATTACTTCGGTGTTGGTTCTGACATACCATCTGCGCTGCGGCTTGATGGCTACATATATTTTCAGCAAGGCTATGTATGTCTTCTTTTTTACATAAGCAGAAATATCCTATTTTCCCTTATGAGTGCCCACATATTACTAACATACCTAACCTCAAATCATCATTTTTTGAGAGTTTCCAGCAGGGTATAGAAGTATCTGGTCCCTGTAAGTTTTCTAGCTCTTTTAGAAACTTCTGTATTAATAATCTCTCTTACCACTCCTCCCAGTTACTCAAGTGATGTATAAGTAGGAAACATGTACTATCCGAAAAAATCAGAATCCTATGCCTCTTTGGTACGCTTAGATATCACATGTATTTTATCTTATCTTATTTATAGTGAGCTCTAAGTTGTGGTCTCAATCAAGTCGCACAAACGCATGGCATAAACTGCACCGGCCAATGCCAAAATAGGTAAATATATGATGAGGGAGGGGGTAGGTAATAAATATAGAACCAATGAATCTAAGAACCTTGAGGAAATGTATGTAGTATGTCAGATACGAGTGATCCTAATTCTAGAAGTGTCAAATCCTTACGACGGCACATTTCCATTGTTTTTCATCTAGTTCTTCGTACATAAAAAATTAATTTCATTGTTATGATTCCTGTATTACATTATGCCGTGGGAAAAATAATTTTTATAATATAGGTTATAAAAAAGCCCACGTCCTCTTCGTCCTTTTCAATTCAGCAGATGAACTAATAACGTCTGTTTGCCAATCTCTGCTCATATCTGTCAGAGTACAAATAAAGTTAATTCCGATAGACCAGAACAAATTAAAGCTATAGAAGAGTTTGGATTCGGCAAACAAAGGGAGGCTTCAACGAATACTCATATCCCCTTTCACATCGCGTTGGCGTGCACATATGAGCCGGGCATGGCCAAACAAATCGTATCCGATATGTTTGGGGCAGAATGATTTACAAGCATCCCATGTGCCATAACTCTTACATAAATATGTATGCACGTACAAAATAATTAATTTTGCAGGGCTTCTGTTGTACTAATATTAAAGGTTCATAGAGCACCGTGGTCTGAAGCAATAGTAAGGGTGTCATTTAGTCTCCTGGGGATTAAAATGATATGTTCCACACCTAATATGTTCCTCATAGGTACCAACTATTTATTGAAGCATGATGTAATTAGGGTAATAATGACACGGTGCTCCATCAAAATGAAGAAATGACCATTGATATTGGGCTATACCCAAGAATTTGGTCAGGAATCCGATCTGTTTATTTTAACAAGAAGGGACGCAAAAAAATAAATTTATTGATCAAGTACTTGATATCGATGTGTAGGCTGGGCGTAACCCTGGAGACCGGCCAACCAAGCCACTTAGGAATGAGTATGCATATCACATGTGCATAAAATACGAAAACTCATAAGCTTGTAGACGCTTCTGTTTCAAGAGGTGTCCGATCAACCTATGACTGGAATCATGCTCTTGCACTCTTTACCCAAGAAAGGTCGAATAGAGAACAGTATGAATTGATAAGAAATGAGAGATGTCCCCTAGTTTCAAGTGGTACAGTGTGTCAAAGCTAAAAAAAAGCCAGTTACACATGGGCAGCTAAATTAAACAATCATTCCTCCTGCTGGTATGGCATATTACCTATCTCATCTCACCATATATTTTCTATTTCTAGCATTGGTTATAATATTAAAATTTCATTTTAAACTAAACAATATTGAATAACTATGTGCCTGTATGGCGTGTGCATGTGAGTGTGTGTGTGTGTGTTCGATTTTTTAAAAAAAAAATTATTATATAAATTATTTTTATTTTTCAATTAATTTAATTTTTTAAAGGTCGAAAACTATTTTATCTTTTATTACTATGTAATTTAATATTTTTTAATATACTTTTTTCATTTATTTATTAATTCTAATTGAATTCGGTACTTCTGTTTTTTCGTTGTGCTCTGAGATTCGTTTAACAAATACATGTTTTCTACTTAATATTTTGTTGCATTTTTTCATTATACGTTGCGTTCTTTTTCTAAATGTTGCGTTTCGTTCTATATGTTGCGTTTTTGTACTCTTCTATTAGTAGTTGCATTTTTCTTCTTTTTTATTTATTTTTCAAATTTAAATGCGGAACCTCGGATAAGTTGCAAAGTTCTTAAAAAAATAATAATTTTTTTTTCCTATTTCTAATTAAAAGCCCGATGAGTAGTCAAAAAGTTGAGTAAGCGTATTTGAATTATTTCTCACAATAAAGGCCTGTCCGTTCAAATGTTGTATATATATATATATATATATATATATATATATATATATATATATATGTATATATATATCTATAGATATATATATATATATATATATATAGATTGAACGGACAGACCGAATTAATTGGGTGACGAACTCATTAAATAAAATCCTTAGCTCCACCCTGGCTATGAAATGGCGGTAACCTACAGAGAACCTGTCCTGATTAGCCATAGTTTCAAAAAGTGGACGTTAATAAATAATAACAATAAACCAATTTAATGATATTCAAAATATAATATATGGATGACTGCATTATTGGCTTGTTAGAGAACTCAAACTCTCATCGAATTCTGATATCGTAAACATGAGTTATTAAAACTTCATGCTATAGACACTACAGTTCTAGAAGGACCACCACCTTGTTATACCATATTAAACTATAATAATTACATATAGGAAGGTTAATAGTGAAAATAATTACTTTAAATTCTATGAAAATAAACATAGAAAGTGGCCAACTTCTAAGGATTTAAGGCTAATTTTTTACTTGATATTTTCTAAATAACATTCAAACAAATTGTTGCTTCCAAATATTCCATTAGCAAACAAGTTGAAGAGTAAAAAGGAAGCACACAATTACAATGAATGAAATGCAAAATGGAATTAACTATGAACTATTTTGTGTGAGGAAGGAAATTCAATTTCAATCCTTGATAAACAGCCTGTCAGAGCAGTGACGTCATTAATCTTGTTGGTCCCAGCTCATCCTGCCTGACAATGATCCCCCGCCAGGCTTGTCTAGTCCAGGGATTCGCTCAGGAAAAAGTCTGGCATTATTTACACTTTTTTATCTTCTGTTTTAGACTGACACATTCCAATTATCCCGAGAACCTCAAACCGCCCAGGTTAACCAAGGGAGTTGAGAGTTAGATAAATTGTACATCTAGGTGTCCGGAAGATGCCTCAACTGTCAAACGCACGGCCACGAAACATGGAGTGTAAGGGAATTTCTTGTGGAGGAACGATCTATAAACGGGATATGTTCCAGTTGATTACGTCGGCTTATGTTTTAGGAGTGTTTCCCCTTAGCAAAATCACCTATTGGGTTGTACTCATGACGCGATGTTCTATAGATTAACACAAATATCCATCGATACTCCCTAAGAGATGATGAAAATCAGGAATCGTTCAAAATCATATATATCACTGTTCTAGCGGTCACAATATTTGACTAATCGCTCCCAAACTCGTTATATAAAAGTTTTATGTAAACCCTAAGAGAGTCCAACGCCCACAAATTCAGTATAACATTATGGGGTGGTTAGGGGCTATGTAAATGTAAAAATTTTATTATAATAGAAATGTGACAGTTATCATTTAGAGGTAAAATAGAATTCAGCAGATTTAATAATTCAATAAAAAAGTCCCTGTTTATATTATTAATTATGCCCATGACCATATATTGTAAACAATAACACTCTGTAAGACTAAAATATAATTTATTCTCCTCGCACAGAAATTTAAGAAGGAAAGGAAGAAAATTAAATAATTATTTCATACTAATTAATTATTTTGATGAATTTATGAATCCAAATTACATAGTAAGTTAATTAAGTTTATAAATTTAATAATGCAAGAGCGTAAAGATAGTCAAAGCTCAATTAGCATTTTTTTTATAACCCATTTATTAGTATATTTCTCTGAGATAGAAATATTCTCACAAACTTTGGGTTCTTGATCCTCCATCTACAATTAAAGCGTAATTGTATTTTTCATGGCAATATTATTTAACTCCTGAAATAGTACAAAGAGAAGCTAATAAACTGAGCTGCCGTGAAGTTAACTCAAAGAGTAACGTATCTTCCTATTGGATCCTAAAGCTAACAACAAAGAACTCTTTGAAATGGAGTTGGGAGTTAATAATGTAACTTGAGCCCGCCAAGCCGAGACCTACATCTGACAAGAATTAGCTCAAGGCCCTTTGAAGTAAATTATTATGCGGAACTGCGAGGACAATTGTTGTGAAGGAGCTCTTTCAGACCATCAAATAAGAGTTGGAATGTATGAAGCTAAATTGTATATGGTTTGATCATTTCCTTCCAAGCCACTGATTCAATTTACAACTAAACTTTACACAATTATTGTGTTACAGGGAATGCTGGACTCCCTTTATTGTTTTGCATCCCCAAGGGGACACATTGTTCTAAGCTTAAAGAAATAAGAACATTTTTAAAATGATAAAATATAAAGAAAATTGGGAGACGGGTTTGTGTGATATTCGTGCTGAATTTCAATTCATTTACTCAGAATAGGTCTTGATATAATAGATAAGCAAAACTGGAATTTTACAACATAGCCATTTCTACGAATGTTCATAGAAATTTCAATTATAATAGAAATTGTTAAGTCTTTTTATATAAAACGAAATTCTGGACTGTCTAATATGATTATGGTAATTGATAACAATAAACGTATATGCACAATGGATATTAACATTGGGAGGGGATGTCCATTTTATGTTTTTTCATCCTTCTAAAGAATAATGCGACATTTGGCTTTTTACTCTTTATTTGTAGGTCAGTATATATATTAGGGAAGGAGGAGGGAGTGGAAAAAACATTTGCCCAAGGTAGGAATTTATTCTTGAGATTTTTGTTTTGTCGAAATAATTTCGAATTGCAGCATCAACAACAAAAACACAAAGCTCAAGTCAAAGGAAAAATAAAATAAAAAATAAAACAAAACCTCAAATGAAAAAACGATATTCTTCGAAAACGTTATCTAGAGAATTCTGAAAAATGGGCAATATTGTTTATCAAACAAGCATTTGTATCTAAGTATACGTCGTTATTATCTAAAGGTTACGCATTGTAGTTGCAACCATTATGTTCGTTCGGAAATATGCTCGAATTCATATTACTATACCTACGATATCCATAAGGTGTTTGATGTCTTCAAAATATGAATTATTCTAGGCCTCATTCTTCCTTCAACCTTCAAATATATTTTTGATGAAATGTAAATTGTATGAATATACTTACTATGCTGGCTTGTAGTTTACGCTGGTTTTACGAAAAATATAGCAATCCTTATTCGATAGGGAATGCTCATAAAAATGTATACTTATAATATAGTTATCGCCCATGTTAGATAATCTTGACAAGCGGAATGTAGTCTTTTTGAAACTTTGGGAAAACGGGTAAAATAGCTTTACTAACGCCTTCATTGGTGAAACATTTTCACGATAAAATTGTCTTCCGATCATTTTTCGCCAGGGAAGACTTTTTTTGGGTTTCATGGCACTGGAGCCACAGGACTTACCCCTAATCCAATTGCCCAGTTCGATTCCCGCCTGGGCAATATAAATTTAATTAGAGACGACCTCATTAAATAAAATACTTAGTCCCACCTTGGCTAGAAACGGGTCATAAACCTGTAGGCAACACGTCAAAATTAGTCATATTAGCAACAAGTGGATGTTAATAAATAGTAATAATAGTTATTATTTAATTTGTTATTAATGTTCTAATTTTTTTTGTACTTTCAATATAACTATAACCGAGATTTTCTTAGTATTCAGTCTCAGTTTAACCTTGATCTTACTCATATGATTCTTATTTTGAGTATCTGAATCACTAAGTATCTCACAACCAGTGGCTATTTCTGTACCTGTTTACAGGAACAATAGAAACTGAGGGTGAATTGAAATCATCTGCACATCATGTACTCTATCGCCTGTGCAATCTGCTTAGTTTACCGTCCAAACTGCGTGTCGAACTATTATAGAATCAAAATGTGTCCTTTATTATCATTTTTCCTTTGTAAACTTTTAATGATTTTTCTGACTTTTACACTTCTACTAGTTATGTAAGGGTTAAAAATAAAACAAACAGAAAAATAATCTCATCCCTTTGTTGTCATAAATTGACTGCAATTTATATACTTTCTTTACAAAGTTTGCTGTCTTAATGAGAAGAGAGCGTTCTAGAATTTTCCAGAAGAACGATCCCATCCAATTTTGCTTTATGATTCTCTCAAGATTAGAGTTATTCAGAATAGAGCAAGACTAGGTCAGGCGTGAAATTGTAATAAACGGAGATATTTTTCCGGAGAAGGAGACGGAGAGGAACCTTGGAGAGAATAGGAGAAGGCCAAATTTGATTGGGTCTGGCAGCGGTACCATTAGAAAGCTATTATTTCAGCATATCTGAGACCTCAGCCTGGAGGAAGAAATAATTGGTCTATTCACCTTTTGTCTTTTACCCTCGACAATTTAGCCAATGAATCAATTATTGGAAAAAGATTATAATTTCTTAGAGTGGGATACTTTGCCCCCTTAGAATAACGAAGAATAAAAAGTCCGTCACGCAAGGATTTCTTAAAATAAGCAAATATTCAATGGTATGATAAACTAGTGGTCTCATTTCACCATACATTTTCTATTTCTATGTAAGAACCCGTTGAGCACGTATTTTATATACCTCTCATAGTAAAGGTCTGTCAAGTCAAGTTAATAAATTCATATGCACATATATCTGTTTTATTTAAATCCCCAACGCGTTTCAAGCTCTGTAGTTTGTTACCAAGAGATTCCTTATTATCTAAAATTAGAATTTTAGATTATTAACAAAAATAAACAAAATAAAAATGGCTAGAGCTAGAGAGCTCAAAACGCATTGGAGATTTAAATGAAACATATGTTCATAGAAAAGAAGTTTTTGTGCTACATTTTAAATATATATATATATATATATATATATATATATATATATATATATATATATATATACTAGCTTAGATACCCGGCTTCGCTCAGGAATTCATTTGAGGCTGAATGTTGATGGTATTTTTTTGGCAAGGCTTTATTTTGCACAATATTTTGACATTTACCCGTCCCAGTGTTTAGGGTTAATACCCGTCATTTCTGTGGATTTGTTAATAATAAAATTAATTTTTATATATATATATATATATATATATATATATACACACACACACACACACACACACACACACACACACACATACACACACACACACACACTTGTCTGTTACCACCTTAGGGGCTCCAATTTCGGTTTGATCGCTACCAACTTGTTATTTACGTGTTTACTGTAAAACCAAACATTACGTTTGGAAGGAGGGGGGACTTAGAGTGGGTTAAAGTAAAACAAATAGCAATATCTCCATTATTTTTTAGTTGGGTTGAAAAATGTTATATGCTCAATCATGATAATTATTTAATTTCCCACAATTTTGTGTCCTATGTAGTAGTTCTCAAATTTCAATATTAATGGAGCTATTTGTGTTTTTATTTTTTAGGCTTTAGTTAACCCACCATTAATACTCATGGGACTGTCACTCATCAGCTATTGTATCACTAATAATCTCATCTCAAACTAAAATTTGAAATTACGGCTTCATAGACTGATTATTATTAAAGAAATAGAAAATATAACGAAGATGAGATCTGATTAGTTTCCGCTGAATCTGCAGAGAGATACTGGAATCCCTTAATTTCAAAGTGCAAAAGAAAATAAGTATGGATTAAAAATAAGTATACAACATTTTATGATTGAAAATGATCAGTAGCCGTTTTATTTACTAAACATTCAAATAATTTAAAAACAAATAACAGTTTTATTAATCTAATCGCAGAATGAAATTGGTCCATTAATTTGTGGTATATAAAATCACCAAAGTAATCTTACTACATTAGTATATAAGGTGGAAGAAACAGGCAGATAGAAGAGAAGGAAAATACTCCTAGGCGTTTTCAAAGAAAGATTAAAGTGGAGTTTGGGCATCTTCTTGTACCTTGAACAAAAGTAAAAGTAAATCCAATTTATATTACGATACTTAGTTTGGTAGATTCAAGAACAAATATTTCCAAAAACAGTTAAACATTTTATTAATTATAGGAGAGTACTTTCAACAAGTTCTCAGAATTTTTAGACTAGTAGAATTAGTGTAATCCGCACAAATTGACCAACCGTCCAAATTCAGTTGTGTTCCCAAAACTTAAATAAAAGAAAACACTTGAATAATTTAGTACTTTTAGTAAAGATAACGCACACACAACAAACACAAGCTTTGTGATGTCCGAAATGTAGTTTCAAATGAGATGTGCATTATTTTTTCTTTATTATTTTTAAACCACAACCATAAATTAACTCAATTTTTTTCAAATATCACTCTTCAAACGCAAAAGTTCTAATTTGTTTCTCACTTTTGATAACGTATGTAATAAAAGGCAGCAATTTATTTAAATGACGCATTGCTTGGTTAGTTTTTGATGGGAATATCAACACTGTAGCAGTCAGTGGTTCTCATTTGAATATACATGTAGGTACATTATGTATCGCATAATGAAGGTACTCCTAAACCTGCCTCAAACTGTGAAGATTACACCATCACATCACTACCTCATATGTGCCTATTTTGTTATTATATATGCTGCCACTTTGCATATTTATTTCTTTTAAAAGGAGATTAAAATGCAGCGATAATTCACCCATTGCTATTAGTCAATATATATATATATATATATATATATATATATATATATATATATATATATATATATTGTGTGAGGTCGTATTTTTCCTTTTACAAATTATCTAAAGAAACTGTTACAGTTTAAAGGTGAGTCTGGACAAAAATATGCTCTTATGGAATTTATGACAAGTGCAATCTACATAAGAGTTTAATATATTGGGTATCCTGAATCACTACAACAGTTTTCATGTTGGGTCTTTCAACAGTTTCTTATTTTGTGCAATAAGTGTGTCTTAAATGGTTCACTTCAGGGTGTTCCTGGGAATATATATATAATAAAGTCCGCCACGCAGGGGCTGCGTAAACTAAGCAGATTTCCCACATGAAGTTATAAAATAGAGAAATCTCCATACGAGAGCCGAACAGTTACGGCCAAACTAGCTTTTGGCGGGAAACTAAGTCGCCCGTTATCGGCCCACGTTTAATAAAAATGCAAATATCTCGGTTAATATTCAAGATAGAGAATCAATGTATAGAAAAATATTTATAGTAAATTTAATTTGCAATAAGATTGGTTCTAACACAATTTTTCGATCCGACGTACAGTCAGGAAGATATTTCGAATTTTTGAAAATCCTCCTCTCTAAACCCCTCCCCTCTAAATGGTCCGATTTCAGGCGTTAACGAACTTGATCTTTATTTTTACATAGAACATTTAAATATGGAGTTTGGTAACGATCAAACAAAAATTGCGAACGCTATATATCCTTAAGGGAAACCTTTTTTTTAAATTTCCAGAAATGCCCATCGATCTTACTTAGGAGATGACGAAAATGTTGTCCGTTCAAAATTATATATATATTTATTTATTTGTCTGACCACTCCTAGCGGTCTCAATTTTCGTTTGATGGTTACCAAACTCAATTCGATATCTAGTTCGTTAACTGCTGAAATTAGACCAGTGGGAGAGGGAGGGAGAAAATTCTGAAAATTCAAATTATTTCCATTATTATAAGTTGGATCGAAAGATTGTATAGGACCGATATTAATGCAAATTCAATGGCCTATAAATGTTGTGAGTCTTCAGTATTTCCCGAGATAATGGCATTTTTTAGATTTAAGGCTTCAGTAAACTCCCACTTTCTACTCATGTAAATTAATAATAGATATGTAAATCCTTATTAGTAAATTTGGTATTTCAATTACATTTCTAATGAGTTCTAAAATCTCTTTTGGGCTTATGATGCTTTTATTTAAAGAAAAGAAGAGCATAAACGAAAGTCTTGAAAAAGAAGGGAATCCATAGAAAGGAAAGAATGGAACTAAGACGGATTGAAAAAGGTTTCTTATATCTAAGGATTTGGATTAGTTCCAAGGAAAGCGGATCTGTAAAAACTTGACATGAACATGAAAAGGCCCGAGACTCCGGGATTTATATTCGGACTTCACAAAAGGTGGAAAGAATCCGAGATCGCTCTATATTACTCACCAAAAGGGAACAATACTTTTCACTCAAGACATTCAAGCTTCCGGAAAATAGATTTAATTAGAAAATAGAATTTAATGAATCTGTTTTCGCCTTTCTTTACTATTTTGGAAATGTTAAAATAATAAGTTTATTAGCTCAACTAATTAAGCATATTAGTCGCTGCTTCTTAAAGGGACACCACACATCTTGAATCGATCTTCAAGGTCTGAAATCCATTCTTGCTCTTTTATGTAAAGCGAGGCGTTTGATGAAAAACTATGTGATTAGATAGAGATAAGGATTGTAGTATTTTATGCCCAATACAGAATCTTGATAAATGCATCACTACAGCAACTATTTTTCATTCAGTAGCGTCATGGCTTCACATGCGTTAACAATGGCGCTGCCTATTACAACAAATATCTATGACTTACCCTCAGTGTTAGTAAATAGTTTTGTTACTTTTGTTGATCCATCTATGAGCTAAATAGTTGTAACTTAATTCTATAAATAAATAAATTGAATCCATGAATTATTTGCACTATCTCAAGAGATCATCATTGTTTTCCGTTTCAAATAAATGATTACATTTCATGAGGTTGAAAACCAAATAATGTTGTTAGCAGCATTTATGTTGATCTTCGCTTGGTGATTGATCTCTGTGATTTATTTAAGTGCTTTCCATAAAAAGAAGTTCTCTCCAATATGCTTTCCTCTCTAATGTTCCTTCCTCAACAAGCATCACTGCGACTAGTTAGCTTCAATTGTTTATTTCAACCACCAACATTAGTGCAAATGCTCATCTTGACGTTTTTTGGTGCTAAACAGTTGTATTGAAGGTCTTCATAACATTCAATGACTTACCCCTTTTTGTCCAATGTCAGAACACAGTGCAAGTACTCTTTGTAGGTTGCTGTGTGTTTATTGCAAACTAGATCGATTTAGAGGGAGATAACAGAGTGTAAATAGCAATCAGTTCCTTAATGGCCTTACTATAATTTTCTGTAATCTCGGATTTCACTGAAACCAAGGAATTCTGAAGGTTATATTTATTTGTGAGGCGTTAAATCTGATTTTTTTGGTTATCGTCCTGTTCTCTCTGGTTTTTGAGACCTTTGCAATATTTGTTACTTCTGTCTGACTAAACAGATAAGGGAAAACAGTCAGAAAGGAAAGCGAATAAACTATCAGTGGTTTGTATGAGTGGCATGGTGAGTTACCCAATAAGCGCGACAGAGGAAGAAGGAGAAAATAACGACAAATGAGAAAAAAAAAGGTCTCTGCCTTCTGAACTAAAAGAGTGCCTTGAGGAATGGAGAGGCTGGGACAGGACAGAAGATGAACTACATAAGGGATGTGGGCACGATAGGGACAAGACAGAAAATCTTATCCCTTTTTTTCATTTTTTATATCTTCAATACCAATCACATACTCTACTTACTCTTCATCGCAACTGAATTTCGAATACATTAGTTATTTTTTCGTTTACTAACCTCTTCAAAAACAATGCTGAGAGAGAGAAAATATTTTATTGTTATTTTCAACTAAATGCTTGTATCTTTCAACCCTAGTTGTTAGCCCCATTCTCTATGATTCAGAACCTTTTTTATGCCTTCATTCTTTTAACTTTAAGAACCACTGACTCCAGTTTTAATAATTATTTTTCTCTAAATTAGTTACATTTAAATAAGTGTCCTTAAGGATGAACACATATATGATGTGTGTGTGTGTGTGAGTGTGTGTGTGTGTTAATGTTTAAGGGGCAACACTTTATTAAAACATTTTCTAAATGGTTTCATGGTGGCTCACGTATAATGACAATATAAATCTAATATTAATATTCTGAGTGACAAGTAGATTTTGGAGGGAAAAGACAACGTAAAGAGTTAATTTACTAATTTGATATATGCAATATTTTTATAGCTGTTATTTTTTAAAAAAAATAAAGTTTCTTATATGATGTTTTAGCTTTGGGATTCATGAATTTTTATGCAACAGTTAATTGTGAATTTTAGCTAGTAAAGTGCTTTGAATTTGTTCGTAATGAATTTGGAATTCCATTAAGATTTCCAAATTAACAGAGCAGTTCAAGTGATTATAATTAATAATAGACTATTACCATTAATACATGAGTGATTTAACATGAATATTGTTATAGAATAGCTTCAATAGCATTCATTACTAGATAATGGCTGAACATAATGCAAATGCATTCGGTAATTTTAGAAGAGAAAAAAAAATGAATTAGTCTACGACGTGAGAGAATTTCTGTAATAAATGAGGCTGTACTGGACCTGTTCCTTTCTGGGTGGGAAATTCAGAAAATATGGAAACGGTATTTAATAAGAGTTGTGCCGAAGAATGAAGGAATTAAGGAAAGCTATGTCAAATACAATAGCAAAATTGAAAAAAAAGAAACATTAAGGGGCCTCAACCAGTAGTTCATTTACTAGCTATGATTAGTTTTGGACAAATTAATTATAATAATAAATAATGTAGAAACTCACAATCTGCGGAGAAGCATACATAATTTATTTAGAGGAGCTTGATATAATATTTGCCATGTATAGAGGGAATCCATAGGATGGAATGTAAGGGAGCATTCCATTTAGGTTAGGGAAATGTTCACCATAAATCCTCATTTAGCGAGCTATATTTCAATTCAGTTGTGTCAGAACTAATGTACATACAAGGGTTGTCTAAGCTCCATGAACTTGGCAGAGTTAAGCTTATTATATACTTAATAAGTATAACACATTTCCTCAACTAAATTACGTTTCACATAATCATTATTTTTACGAAGAAAATTGTCTAGAACGCCCACTATAACTAAGCAAATTTTCTATACTTGTGGCGTCTAACTTTCCTCGTAAGTTAGAATCTTATGTGAACAAAACTCAAAATGAGATATTTAGTGACATGTTGACACAGCATGAAAACGGGTAGGAATGGGATTTATGAAGCTTAAAGACATCACTTGACTTTGTGTACTCCAAGTAAGTAATCGAAGTGTTTGGTTCCACTTAATTGAAAATTATCTCGTTTGAAAGATATATATAATATCTCAGTTCCCATGGATTGGATAAAAAAAAATGCATAGAATATATTATAAGAGGTAAACAAAAAAGATCATGTATAAAGTTATTGTATCTATAAAATGTACATCTAATACGTTATATGTAGAAAATTGATTTTTTTTTTATTTTCGCCGTCTACTATACTGCCTCTCCCTCCCGTGTAGTCAATAACAATGTAAATGGGCGGTGAACAACTGGGTATTACAAGAATTCTAAACAAGGCATGAAAAGGCTACCCATTTTGAATTCAATTGCATAAAGAGGTCTCGCTGAAAATTGCCATAACAGAGTCAGGAAACGACAAAACGAATAATCCCGTTGAAATCTGCGAATACAATCATTCTTTTATTTCGAACAAGGTATTAAAAACAACGCCACTTCATTAATATTCGATTTACACAAAAAAGTATGATCATTGTATAGTTTTGAAAGTATGAGGGAATTTTTGCATATTCCAAACTCCCTTCTGATTTCTGTCAAAAACGAACCTCAACTTATGCTATCCTGGGATGTTTTTTCCCAAGAATTTCACAAACGACGTAACTACTCTCTGATTACCGAGAGGTAAGCAATTGTAAAAACGTCATTTCTATTGATTAATGAAGTCTTTCTGACAATTGAGACTTTATCCCTAGTTTTACTAAAATTTTAGTTACAGCCTTGTTCCACCGGATTAGCGCAAGGAGGCTCCAAATAAATCTCCGGTAAGAGAAGTTCATTAATAGTTCAAGGAATTTTTGGTTTCGATGGCGTATAACCTAAACAAATGGCAATTAGTGTGGATGGAAGTAAACAGCCACCTCCGCAGTATCAAAAGTAAAATTATGAAGTTGCTTTCGTGCCATAGGAATACTAGACAAGAGAAAGTTGTTCTTGCCAGACTCAGGATCGGCCACACATACCTGACACATAGACACATAATGACAGGGCAGATAACTTTATATACAAATACTGGAACAAGCACCTTACGATAAAACACATATTGACATACTGCATTCAACGAAAAATACTTGACATACCCCAATATGTGACAAAACTACTAACTGACAGCAGCCAATATATTCCACAATTACATCTAAAACATATGAACATTTAAAAATACATATAGAATGAAAATACAATAGGTCTATAACATACTTACGAAGATTTAAAATGGATAACTTTTATTATATTCAAATAGGCAAATTACGATAAGAAAAAACCTCAGATATTTAAGGAATGTGTTCCATACTGTATAAATAAAGTACAACATCAAGGTTTACATGAAGGGATAAATATATTATTCTTACCACCCTTAAACAGAGAACTTACCAATCACCTTTTATATGGGGCATAAACCAAATAAATAAAATAAATTTATTGGCTGTCATATTTTTAAAACGATTGGAAAAAAATCCACACTTTCGAAATTTACAGCCAGTCGTTAAATTTTGTGAGCCGGAAAGAAGTGCTCTTCAAAAATATAACTTCGCAAGGTAGTGGGGTGGGAAACCGGAGAGAGGGAGAGAGTCTGCAAATAAAAATTATTCGAGAAGGAAAACAAGTCGTAAAGAAGTTAGTAGGGGACATTTGATGATGAGTTAGTGGAGTTGAGTGTCGGTTGGTATGCAGTGACGTAATATAGGGAGAATATATTGTCGTGGAGGCCGTCGATAACTGGACCATTTATCTGTGGGACCAGCTGTCCGTAGAGTCTGGGGCAGGGTTGTCTAGCAGGACCGCATTGTCTGCACAACAACCACTGCTGCCCTCTATTCAACCCCCAATACACTCTATACTACTCAAAACAATCCCCACTCTCAAAATAAACTTCATTTCAATGTACTTGGGTGTTCCTAACCCTCAGAATATAATTATTCAGTCTATTTTAAGTCGTCTTTAATTAGGAGCGTGACACCCATGATAAAATTCGAATGTCGGAAACTATTTCAAATTATTTTACAAAAACATGAGAGCAATTCAATTCGTCACTCGTGCAGTTAGTAGTTTCCCACGTGAAGTTTTACAATAGATAAATCCACATACTGGTAACACTTAACACCACGTGAACATTAAGTGATTAAAAACAAATGGTAATGAGAAATCTTTCAGTTTTATAACCTCCCATTGGAAAGCGTCTGAATTATAAACAAACAGGTCAGCCAACCTATCACAGCTAAATTAATAGAAATATTCTTCACCGGAGCGAAAACAAATTACTGAAATATATCTGAATTAACATATTAAATTTATTGAAAACTATTAAATATTTCATATACCGTAATTTATAATGAAACAGAATCATTTTTATCTCAATCAGTCAAATTTTAGTAATGCAAGAACTAAAGACGAGGGGTGGGACGATCAACAGAACGTATTTGCATGTATCTCGTATAATAAAGGTCTCTTGACAACAATAATTGGCATTTATGCTTAGAATAAAGTGCTTTATTATATAACAGAGTATTGTCTACGTGACATGAGTTGGAGTGGAGATTTGCTGATGGCTGAAAACGAAAAAATTCAAATATCTCGGTTAATATTCAAGATAGGGAATAAATGTACTTATCAATATTTAGAGTACATTAAATTTTCAATAAGATTGTTTCTATACAATTTTTCGATCCGACATATAATAACGGAGATATTTTGAATTTTCAAAATACCTTCCCTCTAAACCCTGGTCCGATTTCAGCCGTTAACGAACTTAGTTTAGTATTAAACGTTTAAATAGTGAGTTTGGTAATAATCAAACATAAATTGCGACCATTAGAGTCCCGTAAATAATTTTATGTTTTACTATACTTTTTATTTGCAAAATTAGTTTCCTTTTGATTATCTATAAGTTAATTTACATTTTCTTTGGCCATTATTTCATTGCCAGTTTCATTGTTCTTAAAATTATTAATTTTTAATTGTACTAATTTCATTTTATATTAATTTGACGCAAAAAGTTAATTTTTGTGATGAACTGGAGGGAAACTCTTAGAAAATCTTTCTGGGATATAAATGAGGTCAAGGTAAGATTTGGTACCTTAACCCTCCGATACTGGTCTGTGATAACAGGTTATTGACAAACTATATCGTGCAAGAAGATTCAGAGAATTATACCTGTGGAAACTATGCCCATTTAAACTTCTAGGGGGGAATTAAAGGAACATAACTATGCCGCAAATTATATTAGTACAGTTATGCTAGTTATAACCATTATAGATTGATTAAATGCAATGCTTTTATAAATACTCATGCAGGTGAACTCTTTAACAAAGGCCCAAATGAACAATTAATTAATTAGGGAAGAGACAAATAATTAACAGCGAAGCAATTATGAAAAAGAGGTGTTTAATAAATGAATTCTAGGAAACCATTATTTCTCGGCTCATTTAAAATTAACGAGTTGAACAATTCTGGATATCTGGAGCATGAAATACAGAATAGTTAGGAAGTCTATAAAATAAAAATTAAAATAAAGATGTCGAAGTAACAGTGGATTGTGATCACCCTGGAATACTTAACATTACTTGATATGTTATTACATAAAACAAAAATGAATGAAGAAATAATGAGAGGAACCACAACCTCCTAAGACATATGGGAGAACAGTTTAAAGTTGTTGCCAAAGCTAATTTTCTTTTGGCATGGCTCAGCACTTTTTTCAGAATTACACGAATTTAATGATATCTTTAATGAAGTTGATTAAAACTTAAACATTTATGGAAAAACTAACAAATAAACACCATAGAATTAAATCTGATAATTATGGAAAATGAACACAGAAAAACTCAAATCACCGGCAGGTTCTTTTCATTTGTGGAGCCAAAAACTTGGTGGATTTTGATGGTTTATTAATAGAATGCTAAATTAACAGTTTTACCTAAAGAAAAAGAAATTTAGTAATTTTTTTAGAGAGCAAGACGTCTATAAACTGAATATAATGGAGAAGCTAATAATAAGTAAAGAAAGGGACTATCTCACAGCACCTACATATCGACTCCTAGTATCGAGGTGAATGTAGGATCTAGCCGATCAGCAGTTTTATGACAGTGAACTATTTTAGGGAGGAATTCATCGGATTCCTTTTAAAAGAAATAGGAAGAATTTGAAGAAGATATGATCACAATGTTTATAAGCCTCTGAAATATCTAGCAAAACTTGTTATTAAAAAAAGAAAGTGACAAAGTCGGTGACGAAAAAGAATAGTGTATACTTGCTAGAATATAGTACTTCCCACACAATTTCATTGACATCAAATTATAATCTCTTTTTCAAAATAATTACTGATTGAAAACTTGCCTTGAAAGAGCTGAAAGCACTACAATAAAAATAAGTCTTTCCAAATTTAAACTAGATAAATATATCTCAGAGCAATTGTGGCCACTAAATTTTTCAACAAGTTAGGCTTGGTAACATTCCTACTATTATCTATTTTTACATAAATAATGATCTGTGGTCATTTTCATCATTTACTAAGTAGTATCATATGATTAAATGATTAAAGTATTTTTGCGTCATAAAAACAACTGACTCGGTTAACGTCTCTTTTAATCAAAATGGACCACAGGGTAGCATATGGTCATCATTGAGTTCGACTCTCGCTTGGATGATAGAAATATATTAAGTGACGGAAGTCATTAAATAAAATCCTCAGTCCCACCCTGGCTAGATTTTAGATAACCCTTCCTTATTAGCCTTAGTTGCAAAAAGTGGACGTAAATAATTTAAAAAATACATTTTATGGGATGAATTTTTGAATAAATAAATAATATTTTGGAGATTTTTGAATCCTTTTATTTAAGAATGGTCAACAATGATTGTTACATGTATTTTATGATAAATAATAAATAATTCATATCGACTAGCAGTAAGATAGAAACTGTTTAGTGTAAATATAAAGCACTGTAACACCATGTATAGCAGCAGCCCTTTTAACTGACAATGTACAATGTCCACACACAACTACCTAACTATGTTAAACACAAGGTTCCAACAGTCCCCTGCGGTAAATACAGGACAACGGCAGATAACATGTACTGTAGCCACACCCTGCGTAATGGAATAGTTTACATGCATTTAATCTAATCCTCCAAAGGAATTTATGAATCCCAATTTAAAACTGTGTCTCAATACTATGTTTCTTAAATTGCCATATTGGAATTGGCGGTAAAGTTTACTGGAATGACTCATACTTTTTTTTCATAATTAATTTATTGATAGATTGAACTTTATAAAAAAAAATTGACGTCTTACACGATACAAAAATAACATTCTTTGACATAACATTACAAAATCACTTGATAAATTTAAATAACCTTCCGAAATTTAAATAAAAATTCCTACAAGCAACTAAGTAAATGTAGAAAAAAATAATTTAACTTATTCAAATATATTCTATTCAATTGAAAATCACAAAGGATATCTGTAAAGGCGTGGGACCAATAATGTAGACAAATGCAGTATTATAAAAGTTAGGCCATATAAAAATAAAATTAAAAAACAAAAATTACAGACAATGTTACCAAATGCAATGTTTAAAAAAATTAATTGTTCTGCTTGTTATAAATTTTATATTGGAGAATCCTCAAAAGTCGTATAAAAGATATTAACACAGAATTGTAAAACTTTTGACCACTTAGATAAACGAACCGCATTGCCTGCCGATTCTTTTACCTTTAAACAAAACCGATTTAGAAATTTCACGTAAAGAAAATTGCAACCAAAAATATGATAAAATGAAATATACAAAAAATTAAAGCAAAATAACAGCACTTAAATATTTTAATAAACAGCCAGTTGATTAGATGTAATCGGAGATCAGCTCCTTAATCTTCACCACTTTTCTACTCTAAATGTGTTAAGGTGTAATCTTATTTATTTATTTATATGTTTGTTTGGTGTCTCGCAATTTTAGCGATTTACACCCTTTATCATGTAAACCAAATAGTAAAAGTTACTCCAAATTTTTGAATATACTCGTGGTTAATAAAAATTCATGTCTGTAATCTGTATATAGATAGGCTCATAGGTGTAATCTGTATATAGCTACAAATTCTCAAGTGGTCCCATAGGAAATATCTAAATGAAATTATGATAATCTGAGAAAGGGGTTTCACAGATGTTTCTTTGAATTTGAAATTTAATTAAATTATTGATGAATTCCTTTAATAGCATTTGAAAAATTACTAAAATGAACCAATATGCAACGTTCCTCTTAAATAATGGAGCCAATGTTTTCCGAAGTTTATAGAAGGGTGGTTTCGGTGACAGAAAAACGATAGTGGGGGGAAGCCGAGGGAATGTTTTGGTGGGAAGACATTCTTCTGCCGGTGTTGGTATGATATTCTTGTTCCAATGTGACAGTGATTGTGATGGGGCGAAACGAATCCTGGAGACAGGGCTAGTGGAACAAAAGCGACAGCTGGCTTGGAGATAAATGGACCAGTTATCGACTTGTTCTGCGAGTCCCTGTCCTATCTGGAACAGCATCTTTCTACCAACCAACTTCTTTGGTCACTACCTACTATTTTTAGTAATCATAACCACTGCTCAATTCTATCAATTAAAACTTTAGTTTTTATTATACAAGTACTCATTTAATAAAGAAATTAATCAGAAAAAATCCGCCGCACGGGCACTGTGTAAGCTCAGATCAGATTCCTCACGTGTTGGAATAACATGCTGATATCTCATATACGATCCTGTATTTTCATAAGAATAAGAAGCTTAAAGTTTTGAAAACACGGCTTTAAATTTAATTTAGGCATAAAATGCTTAGTGATACAGTTCTTCAAAAATGAATGTATAAAAAAATTGTAGACTTATATATTACATGAATTCCTATAAAACATTTTCGATTCAATTCAAAATAAGGAAAATATTACAAATATTTTAGTTTAACACCTCTAAACTCCCCTCCTATCCGAACTAGATCTTTAATTTACATAAAATGAAAATCGAATATGGTAAAGATGAAACCACTTTACTTCCAGTGTGCTACAGCGTTAACAGATAACTTTCTCTCTCTCTCTCTCTCCCTCTCTCTCTCGCTATATATATATATATATATATATATATATATATATATATATAGAATTTGAACAGACCTAATTTTAGGATTTACATACATTTGAAGAAATTTGCCGACAATCATCTAATGATGAGTACAGAGGTAATTACTGATTTTGAAGTCTTCATAAGATCCAGCGTATTGCCTATTGTATACAGCACTTTCCGTACTTCAATATTTAGAAGACAAATCGTTAAAATACATGCCCCATTTAATATTTTAAACTTGTAAATACAAATATCAGGTTTTAAAAACATTTGAAGAATGGAGTTTACTGACTCTATGTGTATATTTGAATTTGAATATAGAAGGATATTAGAGATCAAAAAATGAAATTGTAAAGATGGAGCCTGAAACTGGTGGAAGTCCTCAATTAAAGACTTTTTATGGCAAAAAATGTACGATAAATCTCTGAGTTCGATAGAAATGCGAGTATACAAGTGTTAACTCACGAAGTACATAGTTTCGGGACTTTTTCGGTAAAAATTTCAGATTTCAGATTTCAGTAGTAGAAGAAAGTATATACGAAGGTGTAGTAGAAATAGAAGTTCCTAATATTAACGCACCACGTGTCAAATGATTATGACGTTCATAGTAAGAGTTTTTTTAGCAGATTTCCCTTGCTGTTAAGGGGGAACAGCTATTGAGGTCGTACTCATGACACGAGTTTTTTTAAAATTTCCAGAAATGTCCATCGATCCCTACTAGGTCTATATATGTCTGTTACCACTCTAGCGGTCACAATTTTCGTTTGAATGTAACCAAACTCGATATAAAGTTCGTTAACGGCAGGAATCGGACCAGTGGGAGGGGGGAGTGGTTTAGAAGGGGGAGATTTGTAAAATTCAATATATCTCCAATATTAGAAGTGGGATCGAAAAATTGTATAAGACCGATATTATTGCAAATTCAATGGTCTATGAATGTTATATAGAGCATGTTTTCTCAGTCTTCAGTATTTACCGAGATATTGGCATTTTTAGATTTGAAGCTTCAGTAAAAACCCACTCCTATTCATGTCATATTAACAATATGCAGTTATATCATGAAGACCTTTATTTGAAACTTAATTACCATATATTGATCTCATTGAACCTTTACTTTTTGACATAAATCCAAATGCCTGGAGCACGCGGGAAATCTTAGTAGCTTAAGGGAAAGTGGTTTTATTTTTTGCTTGGCAGTGAAAATAATACTTTTATTTTTCTATATGATTATATCAGGTTCTACCTTAATCAGTGGCTGGAAATTCAGAAATTATGAAGAGATAGACATTGTCTCGAAGGTGGCTTTGCTGTTGGCGGTGCCGTTATTTCATGCGGTATTGACAATAGATTCAACTTGATTGATACATAACTTTAAATTAGTACAATTTTACACATTCTTAGGAGCTTTTAAGTTTAAATATTTGAGCATGAAAGGAGGTATTACACATGAGAGTAAAATAAATATCAAAGAGCAGAGCAGATTGGCTGAGGATGTTTCAGCGAGAGACAAATGTCTAGCATCCGTTGCCGGTAGAAGCGAAGTTGGCAAAGAAAAGTGTTGGGAAGCCCCTTTATCTGAGAGGCTCCGTCTCAAGGAGTGATATAGAGCTGGAGTGTTCGGCTATAAGAGCCCTCCACTCCTAACAATCCTTAACACCCCGCACCTAGCCTCTGCTATACCTCCTATCTAGGGGCTGATAACTATTAGCAACAACCATGACTATCCTCTATCAACCAGGCAGCATCAACATCAACCTACATACGTATTAAAAAATTCCATCACGCGGGTGATATGTTAACTAAGTTGAATTCCCAAATGCTGAAGACTCTGCTGGTCTGATAAAATCAATTCACCATTTTTCCCGAAATAAGAAACCAACGCAAACCGGAGTGGACATTTCAACTGAGAATGGGTTTATTGGAACAGGTGTTCGAATTACAAATCGCTTCAGTAAGAGTGGGAGTTCACATACGACTGAAAACTAAAAAAGAATGCATATATCTTTAGTTAGAGGGTAAACGAGGAGAAAAATAATTTTAAAATAATGAATCTGTTTGATCCGAATATTAGTAATATTAATACATATTTAGAATTTTTCATTTTCACCTATTCTACACCCACCTCGCCATTCTCCTATTCTTTTAAATGTAGTGTTTTTCTTTAAAAAAAAGAAGAAAATTCTATGTGGTGAATTATTGCTAAAATGAATTGAGTTGAGTGGGAGATGGATTAAGATGAACCAAATTATATATATAAATATCAATTTCGTAATGTCTGGTAGGATATAAGTAGGGTACTACCTGAATAGCTAATTTTCCTCAAGAGAAATCTGCTAAAATCACTACAGCTTCATCGGTTGATGCTTTTAGATAACATGATCAGATCGTGAAATATTTCAAGAGGCTATGTTGTGTTTACTAATTATAATTATTTTGTATACTATACAAACATTAGTTCATAAAATCATGACGTCTGTGTATATTTGTGCTGAAAGGAAATTCAGATTTTGAGTTTGTCCTTCCACCAATTTAACCTTTAACTGGGTAGGTCCCTAGATGAGACACTACTAGGTAGGTGGGGTGCTGTGAACACCCCAACATTTTTTCCCCAATAAAGTCATACTAATGCATTCTATATTTTATATTTAATGGGCAAAACCTTTTCTATTAATAGGGGAAGCATATAGAAGGGAAAACAAAAAAGAATAATGTATAAAACATTTATGATTGCATTTATTTAATTTCTATCCACAAAAAGTTACTTAAACATTATTCCCGATAGATAAGTTTTATCAAAAATACAATCAAATTTATAATAATACATAACATATAATAATGCATTTATAGAATTATACTGTTTATATTATAAACACAAGAAAATATGTATAAAGTATATAAAAATATTATTTAACACAAGAAAATGGCTGAGCAGATTGACTTGAGTCCACACATTTCTCACATATATTTTTCATATGGTTTAGGCACGTAAACTGTTGGCATTTACAACAATAAAATTTTGTTTTTTTTTATCATCCTTCCTCGGAAAGATTGTACACCTCCCTGACGACGATTTTGTCCTCGAAACTGGTTGTACAGGTTCGATTCGTACCATCTTTGAAAGTTTTGTTTTCAGCTCTTTTGGTAATGATGTTTCGCAAGCTCTTTTCTTCAAATGAGGTTGGAGAAGTTCAAACCCAATTTCTCTCAGAAACTAAGACATGTTAAAACACCAAGCTAAAAAGAAAAGGGTAACCTGATGACACAACACTGACTGCAGAGTGACAAACGCGGGGTGTAGAGAGCAATGAGGCTGTAACACAACTGGGTAGGTGGGGTGTTGCGGGCACCCCTTCCAGGTTTTGACACTTTCGGACACGTCTGCCGACTCCCAGTAGGCGCGCTTTATGTTCAAAGCCACATGAATCAACTTGCAGATAACAAATAAGAAGCTAAAAAAAATTTCAGCAGTATTATCAACTTATAAGTAATAAATAATACTAAATAACTTTATTGGGGTGCTGTCAGCACCCCGCCTACCCACTTAAAGGTTAAGTAACATTTCTTCAATAGTCCATCAATGCAAGAGGTAACAGATGTCTCTCTCTCTCTCTCTCTCTCTCTCTCTCTCTCTCTCTCTCTCTCTCTCTCTCTCTCTATATATATATATATATATATATATAACGCTGTCAACGCTCAAGTGGTCAAGAGTTTAGTTTGATTTTACTTCTTTGAATATGAAAATATAATAGTAGAAACAGCATATTCTTGATGAAATTAACATAAGTGTTTTTCGATCGCGAAATTCTTTTTTATCAGCAGTACCAGAGATTCAGCTGGTTTTGATTTAATGTAGTGAATTATTTTATTATCATGGAATCGTGAAGAATAAAAATGTAAAAGTGGGGAAACGCAAAATGAATATAATTTTTTCTTGTGACTTAGAAGATTGGCCCAAAATGTTTGTTTTACTTTACTAAACTTTTGTTGATAAAATGAATTAATTAAGTTTAATATTAAGTAATCAGATTAGGAGAAGGAAAACAAATAAATCATTGAAGTATAAAACAAACTTCCGCGCGACAAAAAGACGCAATAAATCTTGTTTACGTTTCGGTAGGTAGGGTATTTTTTTGGCGGAGAGTTCCAGTTTCATTAACAACCTACTTCATATAATTGGGTGCTCAAACAGAAAAAAAAGCCATGGCTCATCTTTACACGCTCTGGTGCGTTGAGCACTTTGCTCATTGTTTTAAATATTAAAATGCAACGCCAGCTTCTCTTTTTTTAATAAATGAAACGCAGACATTTTTAAGCGTTTTAACAAAAAACAAAAATACCGTTTTCTGAGAAAATTAAATCATTTGTACATCACTTACCAAAATAGATAATTGAAATGCTATAACGTAGATATACAATATAATAAATCTGGCATTGGCATGTGTACAAAAACTTTGCCTTGAGTGAATTTCATTTAATGGGAATTCATTTTCTTTTCTTTATTTTTTTACAATGAAACCAATATTAATTGCTACAATGTTCTTCTAGTATAGATATTCTGCTTTGCCAGAGAAAACTTTCGTTTTACATTAGTGTAACCATTGTGGATGATAACAAAAACCAATTATAGACGTTATGGTCGGAGTACGCAGTCAGTAAATATAAAAAGTTAGAATAGTCTATAGTTTTGGTAGTAGTACTCTTTTTTAAGCTTTAAATTGACATCATACACGACCAAAGTATTTGGAGAGAAGAGCTTTCGTATTCATTATCATCTGGACCTCTGGATTGGATGACGGAGAACTAGAGTAGATAGTTAGCTTCAAATCCCGGGAGATTCTATAATATTTTATTAACACCTGAATACAAACAATGCACAAGTATGCAACACTAACAACGAAGGTACGAGTAATTATTTCATGCTCGTTTTACCTAAGGAGCATAAAAGACTGCTATCAGAATTAGAATATGGAAGAACTGAAATCGGGTTCGTAATACCTTTCTTGAAGGCGCGATTATTTATTTGTAAGATAAAATGTTGTAGAATATATGATTGAGGTATTTAATTTCAGATTTTTTGTTCACTGTTTTTTTCTTCTTTTTATTATGTGAAATTTTTCTTTTGTTTTTCGTATTGTATTATTTCTTTGTTTATCGATTATTTTTCAAAATCGAAAGTTTGTTTCTAGCAAATGTATTGATCGTCAAGGCATATCATATTTTTGTTATTGCCAATACTTTTTAAGTGTGCTACCCCTTTCCTTAGCAATTGCGAGGATTGACCGATATAAGTTCCATTACAGGCGGTACAACATATTTCGTATACATTATATTTAGATATTGATTCTATTATTTAACGTTTATTCTACTGATATTATTTTGGATTTTATTATTATATTTCCAAGCTATATTACTATTATTATTAGCCTATTTCTTTCAGCATTGTCAAATGAAATTCGTCCTATGAGGGCAAAGATGAGGGAGGCTAGATCCCTGGACTTGCAGAATTCTGATAATCCAAGGTGGCTTTCATCTGTCTATTTATGTTTAAAAAAAACCAGTAAATGTATGTATGAGTAAGTGTGTGAGTGTGTGCGATAAAATGATTTAAATTAATGGAAAAAAGTAAAAACAAATAAATAAAAATAAAATAAAAAATAAAATGAAAAAAGTACATACAGTGTCAGTCATTTCATTGTAATATCAACTAATTATAATGCCAGTAGAAAATAAGTATTTTAAGAAAGAAAACATGTGTTTATATAATATAATATATAACGAAAAAAGAGTATTAATATATAGGATAAGTAAGCATAGATTTAGTTAATAAATAATTGTATAAAAAATTAGTAAATTTAATACCCTTAGGATATGGTAAGAGCGATATATACAATCTATAAGTTAATATTATTTACGAAATAGAGTGAAACTGGGACTTGTAAACATCATCAGACTAATATAAAGGGCATAATAGCCTAGCTGTGGATTGCCCAAATCATCTTAATCCTAATCCAAATGAAATTCATCTTTTTTTCTAATTACGGATATATATCTGTAAGGAAATACTCTGAAGATATCCTCTCTCTCAGAGTGAGTAATGTAGCTGACAAGCTTCTCCTGGCTATTGTGTTACTCAACTTGGTGCTCGATCGAATAAATGGCCATTTATACCAGAACTATAACGGACTGTATTAATCAAAACCAATTTTAAAATGTATGGACTTTGTTATTTACCTTTTAAGAATCTCAATGACCTTTTAAGTACCTCATTTCCGTCATCTACTAGGTAGGATCGATGGACAATTGAAGAAATGTTTCGAAATTCATGAGCACGTCAATAGGAAATCTCCTAAATTCGAATCGATAGCCGAAATATCAACTAGAGAGGTAATTACTCTAGAGTAGAGTTCTCGTTGAAGCGGTGTTGTAATATCTATGGTGCTAAGTGGAGAACTAGAGAGGGAGAGGGGATGCTTGTGGTTTCATTACCAACCAGCCGCCCTTAATAGAGGCTCCTTACTCTCTCTCATCAGCTAGTCCGTTTCAGGCTGGACAGCTGTTCCCTTCATGTCCCCCGGCTGCTTATAGCCTCAGGGGGCAGCTACAAGGAATGGGAGCATTATTATTCATGTCCTTAGTACATGAGGTGATTAGTACTTAAATCTCTACTTAAAAGTGGCAAGTTGTTTCGTTATTTAACACATTTTCCATCTTAAAATGATCACCGATCCTAGCTAGTGCAAGATAAAAAACATCCGTCACACAGGGGTTGCTTAAACTAAGCAGATTTCCTGCGTGAAGTTTAACAATAGATAAATCTACATATAATATTAAGTGAATAAATACAAACGATAATAAGATACCTCCCGACGGAAATCATCTGAAACGTAAACAAACAGTTCTGTCAACTTCTTACCGGGAAGAAAGACAATTACTGTAATATTTCTGAATATAACGTATTAATTTGATTGAAAACTATTTACCATATCTAGTGCTGTAATTTATAATGAATCAGAATTGTTTTTTATTTATTCAATCAAATTTATGTAGTTCAAAACCTTAAGAAGGGGGGGGGGGTCACCAGAACATATTTGCATCTCGTATAATAAAGGTCTCTTGAAAACAATATTTGCCATTTAAGCTTCGGATGATGTGTTTTATTACGTACCCGAGTATTTTTTATTTAACATGAGTAGAAGTTGGGATTTGCTGAAGGTTGAAAACTGAAAAATGCAAATATCTCAGTTAATAAAAAGAAAGATCAAGTTCGTTAACGGTTGAAATCGAACCAGAGGGAGAGGGGGTTTACTGTCCCTCTGGTCCGGTTTCAGCCGTTAACGAACTTGATATTTCTTTTTACATAAAACGACTAAATGTCGACTTTGGGAGCGATTAAACAATAATTGAGACCGCTAGAGCGGTAACAGACAAATATATAGATAGATAGATATATCTATATATACAGTTTTGAACGGGCCTCATTATTGTCATCTACTAGGTAGGATCGATGGACATTTGAAGAAAAAATTCGAAAATCGGGTCATGAGTACGACCTCAATAGCTGATTTCCCTTAAGGGAAATCTGCTAAAAATGAGATCCAATCAAATTTTTATTTACACACACAATCACTAACTTTTGTGAGTGTGGGTGCAAGTGGGGACATCGACATTGCCCGCAAGTTTTCCTGATCATTACGAAGTTCCAAATTTCCATGAATTCAACCTTTACTGTAACAAAGTTTTTTGCAGTAAAGGTTGAATTCATTAATGAGCAAAATTGGTTAAGGAGAAAATTACAAAAATGAAAATGTTTGAATTATTATTCGATACTTCAAATTATTTTCTAGAACTGATCATATTAAAAACGTCGTTTCCCTCAATTTCTTATATAGCTCAAATATTAATGGACTGTGTATTTTTTTTTCCTTTTTGAACTTTACAAACCATCAATCCTTCACATCTCATTTACGAAATAAACAGATTTGCGCACTTGAAGGGCTCTTTCTGGCTCGTCGGTGTTCATCCAGTATTGAAAGTTAATTGGGTAACTACTTTAACAAGGAAGTACCTTTTAATCGTCTTATACCACCACAAAACTGTTCGGAAAACGTCAACCACTTGGCCTCCTACAATAGTTACGTAGGACAATATTTTCACGGCCATAAATGCAACTTTTTGAAATATCAAGCCCCCGCCAAGGGGAAAACATTGAATTCAAGATGAGTGTAGTAGTCCATTAATAATTTAAACCACGCAACTGTTTTAGTAGATTCCCCCCCAAGGGGAATCAGCCATTGAGGTCTCACTCATTGAAAAATGTCGTCAAATGTCCATCAATCCTACCTAGGAGATGACGAATATACTGTTCAAAATGATAAATATATATATATATATATATATATATATATATATATATATATTTGTGTCTGTTTCATAAATAATGTATCTTATCTGCTAACGACCACACATACATACACATGCAAGTGTGTGAGCATGTATGTAATGCATGTTTATATATAAATATGATAAATGACTCTTTTTATCTCGATTATTGACCTTAAATTAGAAGCAAATTTATCTAAACCAAACATAAAAATAACCAAAAATGATAAAGTTTTCGTTTGTTAATTCCAATATGAGAAGGAACAAAGAAAATAAAATAATAATTTTTAAATCCATAATATTAGCTTCACAATTTTGACAAAAATACCACTGATACCCAAATCAAAGAATACATTTTATCAAATCATGAAATTTTTTCAACTCACTTTTGTGTGTGAATATTGTCTACGTCTGTGCTGGGGTCCAATTTCTTGGAATGCAAGGAGCATACGTACCTAAAAAGTAAACAGTAGTTAGAAAACTTCTCACACAAATAAAGAATATCGTTGTTATATAATTGAATAAAATAAAATATATATATAAGTTCATAATTTTATTTAAATTATTCCTGACTTTATTAAAAAATATGGAAGTTAAAAACATTTTGTGATTGTACTTCCCATATTATATTGACAAAAATCGAACCGAAGGTCAATAGATCAACTAGAAAGGAAACTTACTCTGTAGGAGACATCTGGTTGAAGTGGTGGAGTAATACCATTTTCATAGTAAATAATCATATACCATAACGCTGTATCTCATATAAAAAGATTTTTTACTTTTCCTTATTTTATTTATTCATTTCCTTGTTTTTATCTTTTCCTTATTTTATTATTATTATTTTTTCTTTCTTCCCTCCCCGTCGATACTTACATTTTCATTTATATTATTTTCACTACCCTGATGTTTCCATATACAATATTGTTTGTTTCATATAAAACTGGTTTGCCAATGAACCGTATCAAAAACCACCATAGTTTCTAACTTTTCCGTTTCTTTCTATATTTTTTTGCTATTCGCCTTTTTTGTGCACAATTGAATTATGAGCAAATCGCCGGTGTTGCGGAACTCATTTAAATAAATAATAATAAATAAAATAAATAAGAAATATTCTTTTTTAATTTTTCCAACGCTTCCTGTTATGGCAGCAATACTTCCGATTCTTTAGGAGGAATTTTTGAGGAATGTCGTATTTTACTTATACCATGTTATATTAACGTCAGTTAATGTGATGCTGCTGTACATACTATTAATTCCCTCTATTGTTACAAACTGGTAATAGAAAAATGATGTCATAATCAACGGAGATCTAGAAGAAAATGGAAAATCACAGTTTACATTTGAAACAGATGTCAGGAGTTTTGAAAGATAAAATGTAGGTTTGGAAGATATGTGGAGAATTTTAGTAAGAAAATGTAACTTTAAATTTTAGTATTTATTTCACCTTATCTTTTTCCTACTTTTAATTAGTTTGCCAAGTTAAGTTACTTAAGTAATGTGAACCTGATAGTGGTTGCGAAGATATCAGTGCCCTACTTTCTAGTGATAAGAGAGGGCCGGGTTTAGGACTCTTTAAGTGGGATCATTTCTGGCTTGGCCCAATTCCCTTACTCTTTGTCGAGAGGCTTAGGTTCGTTCCATGTAACCAAGTTATATTATAATTCACGAATGTTTTGTACAACATGTATCCATGCGATTGGAATATAACGAAAAAAAAATAGATTGTGATTATTGGCTAAGAATATTTCGGTGATTGGTTGCAGAGGAAGTTAATATTTCAATGTAAGTGAACAAGAGTCACATGGAAGTCATCTCTAAATGCATTTTTTACTTCACCTTTTGCATGATTGTAAATTAAATAGTACTTCATGAAAATATAAGTAAGTTTCAAATGATAGAATAGCCTATTGTGATAACATAGCATATGTATGTGTGTGTGTCTGTGTGTGTGTGTGTGTTTGTATGTGTGTGTGTGTTTGGTGTTTGTGTGTGTGTGTGTGTGTGTGTGTGTGTGTATACAATATTTGTTATTTAAACATAGAATGAACAGGCTCACGTTATTAGGACCTGTGTGGGAGCGGGGGTTTACTAAGGTCTGAAAACTGCAAATTCCAAATATCTCGCTTATTATTCATCTTAGAGAAAATATGTATATAAGAGCATTTATTGACGAATAACTTTACAATGAGATTAGTTCTACAAACGTTTTCGATTCGACGCATAATAACGGATATATTTTGAATTGGTGAAATTCACCCCATCAGTTAACGAAATTTACCTTCATTTTTACATAGAACATTAAAATATGGAGTTTGGTAACGTTTAAACAAAATTCGCGACAGCTAGACCGTTAATAGACAAATATATATATATATATATATATATATATATATATGTGTATGTATGTGCACACACAAATACATTCACCGACGGTAAATTAATAATTAATTTATTATTATTCTCACATTAATGTTAGGGGCTTAAGTAGGCAATAAAATATAATTAAATTGAATAAATTAACATGTTTTCATAAATTTCTGAAAGATTTCATGCTCACCTCTTTCCTATCCTGACAGAGGTGAAAGTAATACACCTTTCACAATTTGGGTAAAATAGGTTGTGAAGTAGATGAGTATGCGTCTAAGCTTTGTCCCAATAAAAGAGTAAATACCTTTAAACAACTATTTTCATAAAACCTTCTTTGGTATTTCGTGATAAGGAGTCCGGTTCGTTTGAAACGCTATACCTACTAGAGCTGTATGCTGTTATATAATACTATAGAAAACATAAATTCGAATTCCATAAAGCAAATTCTCAATCAATGTGCTCCATTGAGATAATAGCTACCTGAGCTAATTAAAACTCAGAGTATCAATAGAGTCTGGAATAAATGTGTATATTTGACACTGCACTAAATATTCCAGGTGTTATTAATGTTATACAATCAGAAACAGTGTTCTAATATTTAACTAAAATACACTGAGCTATTCAATCAAACTGTGGATATTATGATCTAATAACTATTATTCAATTGTTCCATTTTCCAAGGGAGGAAATATTTCACAAAACATATTAATGTTCATTACTTCTGCGAAGTGTATCTGTTTACCAGTATAATGCATTTTCATTTAATTGGTTGGCGAATAATTTAATGACTGAATTTGTCTTTGATATCTATTGAACTCTACGGTATGAAATGACATTCATTAGAGAAAATATATTAAATGTGATTGGAAGTTCTAATGTATTTTAAGGTTTAATTACGTTATTCTTATATTCGAAACTCTCGTCGTTGTTTTACTATATGTTGTGTAAAAGTAGATGAAATACTGGCTACAGCTGATAAAAGTTTACATATTACTAACTGGGAAGTAAAAAACTAATTTTGTTTACGGGAAAATTCAGGCCAGAGACAAGAATTATTAGTATTTTATGAAATAGCTTTTCCTCAATCGCAGAAGTAATTAAAATACTTTGGTATAACCCCGTAACAGCTAATTAGGAGGAGATAATTAGAAACTCTCCTCCTATAGTATTCTGTATTTTTATCGGCAGCTAAGAAACACAATAAAGTGGAACTGCTAGATAATGCAGTACCCAATCAAATATACAAGGGGTTAGCTTCTCTCTGCGTTAACCTTTACTACAGTCTGTTCAAAATTCCTCTATATGTATCTTATTTTTTCCAATTGGCGAGGGAATGAAACACTCACAATTTTTTAATTAAAATTGTAAACATTTAAGTTCAATTTGTTTTCGTTGAAGCAGTTCAAGAGAATTATTTGTGAATGATTGAATTCATTTTGAGATGGGACAAAAGAGTTGATTCGTTGGATTCTGATACTGACACGTTTAAAACTATGAAAAATAGGTTAGGAAAACAGATTAAGAATTAAACAAATAACATAATTGTAGGTACTAATTTACTTGAGTTTAAATCCCCTAAAGCACCACACCGCCACGTTCTTATCTCGTTTCCAAATGTTATCAAACTTTGAATAATATGAGGATTCAAGACCATGGGTCTTAAAAATGATTGGAAAATGAGTAAAAGAATTTATATTGAAATAATGGTAAGAATTATAGTTGGAGGGCAGTATTTACTAACTACCTTACTATTTTTTTTATTTTATTAATGAACCCATTTGTATTTTATTAGCTCATTGAAACTAACCATTAATAATGGGATGAGAAAAATATCATGTTTCATTAACTTGCACCAATGCGGAAGAAATACTTCAGAGTCTTGAAAATTTTGCAGAATCTGTTTATTTAACGTGCTAGAAGCCTGTCTTTTAAATTTCTAGTGACATTACTTTACGTTTCACGAATACTAAACTCACCGAAATGAAAACGTTTCATTTATATCTAAAGGACAAGTTTGTCAATGAAATCGAACCAGGCGTAGTAAAAAGAGGAGAGGGGGTCAAATTTTTTTTAATAGTTAATTACATACTATACGTAAAAATCAATTGGCCATGAACAAAAGTCGACCTCCTCACTAATAAGAGATGTTATTCACACAAGATCCTAGAAGCGATTCATGCACATAATACAGTTGTAAGGTGTGATATGTGATCCACCCCCTCCGAAAATTGTTGGTCATTTTATCAGATCAGGGAATTTTTTGTATCAGATCCTCATATTTGTTTGGATTCGACGATGGAATTCCCAAGGATTCATTCCAATATTGCTATCTTAGTTTGTGAATAACGGCTCTCTATGGACAATGAGAACAACGTATGGGCTAGCTGCTATTTTCATTTGTAGTATGGCAACGAAAATAAGCCATTTTTATTAATTCGATATAAATTTAATCTTTATGAGTGATAGTTTTAATCCGATTTTTAGATATCGGAGCCATAAGGAAAATCTGGTGGAGTATCGAGTCTTTTGTTAATATTTAACAAGCCATTGTCCTGTTGATGTCCTAAAAATCTTTGGAACGTTTAATATTTAATTTTCGAAGTTCAGCACCCCCTAAGGTCAACTATATACCACTACGTCAATTACATGTCTCATTATATTAATATATGAGTACTACTTATATTCCGCTAAAAAGATGAATTGTTTAATAGGCTTAAGGCCATCTGTATGATATGTGGCACCAAAGCATCATCATGCCTGATCGAGAATTAGTGAACGACAATTCATTATTTTTGGCCACGTAATAGACCGACACAGGTAATCACAGAAACAAGACGAAAAGCTTAACTATAACAGCTGTTACTAAAGGGAGAATACATATTACCTGGTGGCGCTGCCTAGTAAGAAAATAGAGAAACCTTAATTTTAGCAGATTTATTTTATGCTCTGGTCATTTTTGATCCATGGCAGTAGCTAAAGGTAAACTGAGAATGGAAATATAGCACGGTGTCAGAGTAAACCATTCCTGGCGGTGGTAATGTCATCAGATGGTAGCCATTCCTCGGCTAATGTCCCAGCTATGCACCTAGCTAGGATTCGGAATGGGGAGCTGCATGCTTGGCATAGTTCTCTTAGATCATCGTCATTTCCTCCGGAGGAATGAACCAAAGTGGAGCTTATTATCATTTATATCTGACATAGTTTGTAGATCCATTACGACGCTTTCTCGTTCCAGCAAAATTGGACCAAATGGTCCTTGCTTTATTTTGTGTATATTTTTCTATATTCGTTTCTTTTTTCCTTTTTTCAGTCTTTCATATAAAAGCTCTACAATTGGATTTCAAATCCATGAAATTGATTTCATCTGAAGCTAAAACAGTCCTTCCCAAGAATTCCAATCACCAGAACGGGAAACTAACCTACCACTCAATGTTTAACAAAATAAGTTTGACCATAGACTACGTTTTTGCAGTTATATATATTCTATTTTGGTCTCCCTTCACTCTCATTGACGGATATGGTTGTTTCATAAGGTTTTAGGGCGAAACACTACTAGGTTATCATCCCCCTATAATATCTATATCCCTCGTTTTGGTTAAGTACCTGCATTTTTAGAATAGACTGTGTTTATGCAAATTGTCAATATTGTAATTTTTGTAAACTTGTATTGTAATCATATCCTCACCCATATAGCCATAGACGACGGTTATAAATTCAAAAATAATGAATTGTTGGTCACTAATTCTCCATCAGACATGACGATGCTTTGGTGCCACATATCATACAGATGGCCTTGAACCTATTAAACAATACTTCTTTTTAGCATAATATAAGTAGTACTCATCTATTAATATAATGAGACATGTAATTGACGTAGTGGTATATAGTTGACCGTAGGGGGGTGGTGAACTTCAAAAGTTAAATTAGTAAGCGTTAGAAACGATTTTTAGGACATCGACAGGACAATGGCTTGTTTAATATTACCAAAAGACTCGATACTCCACCAGATTTTCCTTGTGGCTCCGATGTCTAAAAATCGGATTAAAACTATCACATAAAGTTTAAATTTATATCGAATTAATAAAAATGGCTTATTTTCATTGCCATACTACAAATGAGAATAGCAGCTAGCCCGTACGTTGTTCTCGTGGTCCATAGATAGCCGTTAATCCCAGACTAAGATGGCAATATTGGAATGAATCCTTAGGAATTCCATCGTTGAATCCGAGCTAATATGAGGATCTGATACAAAAGCCTCCCCTATCTGATAAAATGAACAACAATTTTCGGAGGGGGGAGGTCATATATCACAGATTACAACTGTATTATGTGTACGAATCGCTTCGGGGATCTCGCCGTGAATAACATCTCTTATTAGTGAGAAGGTCGACTTTTGTTTCATCGCCCATTGATTTTTTGTAATGAAATTCTAAATATAGGGACCAATTGGCTACAATATATACTTATGTGATTTCATATATCATAGAATGACTTACAAAAAGTCCGTCACGTAGGGGCAGCGTTAACTAAGCAGTTTTCCCAAGTGAATTTTTAAATTAGAGAAATTTCACGAGAGCTGAACAGTTACGGAAACGGCCGAACCAGTTTTTGGCGGAAACTCACTACTAGAATTGAAGTTAGCTGATCTCATCTCGTCCTTTATCCGCACATACTTAATAAAAATGCAAATATCTTGGTTAAAATTCAAGACAGAGAATAAATATATAACAATATTTGTAGTAAATGTAATTCGCAATAAGATTGATTCTATACTATCATTTTTCGATCCGACGTATAGTAACGGAGATATTTCGAATTTTCGAAAATCCTCCCCTTTAAACCACCCCCTCCCACTCGTCCGATTTCAGCCATTAACGAACTTGATCTTTATATTTACATAAAACGTTTGTTTGGTACCAATGAAGCAAAACTTGTTAAATAAGCGTATATATATATATATATATATATATATATATATATATATATATATATATACATACATATATAATTTTGAACGGACCTCATTTTCGTCATCTCCTGGGTAGGAGCGATGGACATTGGAGGAAAATTTTTGAAAATCGCGTCATGAGTACGACCTCAATAGCTGATTTCCCAGAAGGGAAATCTGCTACAAAAAAAAAATCAATGAATTGTTTTATGAAAATCAAGAGTAATATTTACAAAGACGGGTTAGTTCTAATAATGGCGTTATGAGAAGGTCCCTACAGAAAATGAACACTATTTATATAAATAATACTATCTATTAGGTCATTTTAAATGAAATAAAACAAAAATATTTCTTGATTTCTAATAGTTAAATAGCAATTTAAAAGGATGTACTTTGTAATGAGAATTATGTACGATATGATCACATGCCGCAGAAAGCAATATTTCGATCCAAACAAGAGATTCCATTGAATTTATTTCCATAAACTTCTGCAATAAACGCAATGTTAAGCTTTAGCAATGCAAAGAAGCTTTAGGAAATTATCAAACATTTGAATTGTAAAAGTATTAAAATTATAATATGAGCATTGAGTTAGAGACCTGGGGTTAGAAGTCGTGCACTCAAAGCTGGTGGCTTTACTGATAAATATTCAAGTATTCGAGCAACTCTGAGTTACTTCTTGTTTCTCTTCCCTTGAAATTTTGAATTTTATTTAGAATTCCACTTGATATTCAGAAGTAAAACATTTCGTAGTTTACATTTATCGGACAAACAAAATTTGAGGACCAATAGTCATATTTAAATTTAAGTAAATTCGCTTATGTAAACTCATCTCCAGCCCCCCGTTTCTGAGAAGATACATAATAATGATTTCTTTGTTTTAGTTGGATTTGAATTTCAAACCGCCAATCATTTTGGGGTGAACGGCTTCTGCCGACGGAATGTGTATCAGACCATTCCATAACTTAGTAGTTAAAATTCAAGTTTCTGAATTGTGGAAATCCAAATTTCTGTGAAAATATGAATGTGACAGTGAAACTCTCTGAATAACTACTCTTCTCACTAATTTTATAGGAATTTTCTGCTAAATCTCTCATCCAATAATGCTACTTTGTTATCGATGGCTGGTGGAGGTCCAATATCAAGACATGGGTATAAAAGGTCACACACCTCCACTTTAAAAAATCTTTTAGCTGATTTGCTTTAAGGGGAACACCCTTTTCTAGCCAGGGAGGGACGACGGTTTTAATTAATTCGTTCGTTACAGTAAAAATCCTATAGCCCAGTGCGGGAATCGAACTCGCTACTCTAGGTTCATCATGTGAGTTTTTGATCAAGAGTTATTGCAAAGCAATGTATGTATACTTATTCTTAGTGTTATTTTTTTTTTACACTGGTAACCCACACTATAGCACTGCGGAAAGGATTAAATTTATCAAACGGAAATTGTACATTATGAATACATGTATGGAATTCTTGCTTTCTCGAGATGCCTACAGCTCCACAATTTAGAATGTCAGCCTTGATATTCCATACTATTAAGATCGCTTTTCTTTTACTATTTAAATCAATTAATATGTACAAGTCATTTCGGGACCCTATCGTTCACAGATTCAAATATATTAAATAAACAATCTTACAGATACAATAATTTAAAATTATGATTTCTTATTCTTTGAAAATGGAATGATTAATTTTTAAAAAAAAAATTATTTGGAAAAGTAACATTTTTGTTTTTTTCAGAAAAGAAAAAAAAAGCCCTGTAGAACGTTGTTGTTTGTCTATATCTACATATTAGTTCCTATATCTACTAATACAAAATTATTCTTCATTATTTATTAAGAACAAAATGCCAAAATATAATTTCTATTCAGCCTGTAGGTGTGGTTACGGAAGGTCGTAAAGGAGGGACTCTACATTGATCTTTTCGCCGACCCACTGACCCACTGCCTACACAATACTGGGTCATACTTCCATCTACTTGGTCAAAGCAAACAAACTACATGTCTTCATGAAAAGATATATTTTGTGTCTGTCTCGTATGATAGTTTTCAGGTGTGATAAAATAAATTATTAATAATAAATCAATAAAGGGAGAATTGCGTCGATTATATTTTAAGTAGGAAACCAAGCGGTCTTCTATTTTGAAAAGCATCTTCACATTGGTGGCCAGATAGCAATAATAAATATTACTGTAAGGGGTACATTAATGATAAAAACCTTAGATCTTCATTAACAGCTCATTTTATAGATTATAGTTCTGTAAGTTATTTGTTCAGCAGATTTTCCTTAAGGGAAATCAGCTATTGAGGTCGTACTCATGAGGCGATATTCGAAAATTTTCTTCAAATGTCCATTGATCCTACCAAGGAGATGAAGAAAAAGAGGTCCGTTAAAAATGAGATATATATGTTAACGCTCTAGCGGAAGCAATTTTTGCTTGATCGATACCAAACTCGGTATTTAAACGTTTTATGTAAAAATAAAGATCAGGTTCGTTATTGGCTAAAATCAGATGAGTGGAAGGGGGGGTTTAGAGGAGAGGATTTTCGAAAATTCCAAATATCTCCGTTACTATACGTCGGATCGAAAAATTGTATAGAATCAATCTTATTGCAAATTAAATTTTCTAAATATTTTTACATACTTACATTTATTCTCTATCTTGAATATTAACTGAGATATTTGCATTTTTATTAATTGTGTGCGGCTACGGACGAGATGAGATCGGCTAACTTCGGTACTAATCGTGAGTTTCCGTCAAGAGTTAGTTCGGCCATTTCCGTTACTGTTCGGCTCTCATGAAATTTCCGTATTGTAAAACTTCTCGTGGGAAATCTGCTTAGTTTATTAGTTTATGCCGCCCCTGCGTGACGGACTTTTTTTTTAATTATATAACTTTCATATTTTGACAGACGAAAACAAAAAGTATTACTTTAAAAACTTTTTCTATAATTATTAAAGAATTTAATAAGGCGGTGTGTAGAGATATATCCATATATCCACCATTCCTGAGTTAGAAGAAGGATTTTCAGAAAGCTCGTACAATGTAGTTTATAGGTTGTAAAGTCTCAGTTTTATTAAAACTGAGGCTATAAATTTAGAATTTGATGAAAATTACATGTGGACGATTCTTTTGCAGATTTCATCAGTTTCGTTGAGCTTTATTCAGACATACATACCCCCTCCATCCTTAGTAAAACTAATGCAGCGCTACTGGCTTCATCCGCAGTTTAATCATCAGTAGAAGCTGCTCCTATGTTTGCCCTTTACAAATAGTCCAACTGAGGAGCGACAGAAACTAAAAGAAAATTACTTCTCAATTAAAGTTTGCCGAGACCTACAGCGTTAATAGAGAGTAAACCAACAAAAAGAATAATTGAAACTACACGAGAGACCAGAACTCATTTCAAGCTCTAAGAGCTTCACTGAATTTGCAAATGCTGTAAGTGAATGGAATTAATATGATGACGAGAGGTTAGGAAATTAATTACGAGTCCATTAATTAAAGCCTCAAGTCTCTAAAACACCCTTACTCTAGAGAGTTCATTAATAGTCATCCTTATATCTGTCCCAATTCTCCCACGCCAATGTTAGTTAGGTGCTTTTTAAGACAGGCTACAAATGCTTAATTGTTTGTCTTGTTCCATTCTACTTGAGAAAGCCCAAAAGGGAATTAAATCACGAAACATTTGTCTGCTCTCGGTTCACAGCCTGATTACTGAGAAACACCTGTCTCCGAATATGCTTACTCAATATACAAGAATTATCTAAGCCCGATTCATTTCAAATTATCAAGAGGAATACATCAAGGGCTTCATGTTAAATAAAGCCTCATTAATTAATTTTATAAATCAATTATAAATTGATATAATTCTAAATCATTGACTTTTATAATAAATTATCTTCTAATTTCACTTCCATTACTTTGTAAATTAAGTTTCCATTAAAATAATTAACTTTCAGTAAATGACTGTTTTTCAAAATATATTTGTAGTTATTATAAGACGTTATATACTTTTTAACTCATATTTCCACGTTCCAATTCGCCACCCTTAATTCATTTTGAAATTAATTAGACTATTCGCTTTTTACTATTTATTCTATTTTATACTTCTTAACAGTAAATATTCATTTATATATTTTAACTGTTTATTGAAATTGTGTATATATTCTACTGGCAACTTTTTAATTTTAATCTTTAAAAATAGTTTTATTATTTCTGTAAATATTTACTGGGACACTAATTTATATTCTTAAAGCTTTATGTTTTAACTTTAATTCTTGACCATCGATATGTACATATATTTCTTATTTTTTAATTAAATCTCATATTATACAATGTTTTTATGGTAAATGTTTGCCAGCAGGGCACGGATGATGGAGCGTATGCTCTAAAAGCACTCATAATAATTCCTTCACCATCAAGCACCTCAAAAATGGATTTTGGATAAAAGAATACATTGTACAATAATCTGTATATGGCTTGAATAGTCAATTAAAAATTGGTACGTTTTTTTCTCTTTAGCCGACTCATGCCACACCTCCACGCACTCAAGAAATACTTATTCTTCATAAATTGTGTGCACATTTCTTTTAAACGTTTTCATTTGAAAGGAGGATAATACGTATGGATGCGTAACAAATTTAAGTAGAAACACGAGCAATGATTGGGTGAAGGGAAGAGAAGGATGTGCAGAATGATGAAAGGTTGCCAGGATATCAAAAGGACCTTCTGATCAAAGGAACGGAAGTTTTGGAGAGTTAAGGAATAGGATTGAGTTAACAGGTTCCGGGAACTAGCTCCAGCTCAAACAGCGCTTGTGACTTGAATTCCTGGGACATATATTTCCAAAAATACAACTAGATTTGAGGTAATTGAGCCTAATATTCCTCAAACAAGCCATTAAAAGAAAACCGTTGATAATGGCTATTTCACTAGGCATTCAAACGACATGTATCACGAGCACCAACGCATTTACAAAATAAACATACCATTCAGATGAGATAATACTGTGTTCATAACATGAAATATTTTGGGCGCAATGACACATGAAGGTGACGGCATAAATGTGTGAAGGTAGTAGGCCTGAGCACAAAGGCCCGAAAATGTTTGTAAATAATAAATATCACACGCACACATACACACACTTCTCTCTCTCTCTCTCTCTCTCTCTCTCTCTCTCTCTCTCTCTCTCTCTCTCTCTCACCCCCTCCTCTGAAATTTGGAAAACATATTTTGACACTGGGTCCTTCAAAAGAGGCCATTGCTTGCCTGCCCCACGGGCACTTAATGACAAACAAGGACACACCGACTTGTAGACATTTTAACGAAACTTTAACTGTACATCACATATTGACTAACTGTCGACGAAGAGACAATTTAGACATTCCACATGACTTACAAGAACTTTGGACCGATAACAGTAATTATATAGACACAATCATTAAACATGTAAAAGACATTAATGTATACAACACACTATAGTCTACAATTTCTACACACTACTCTTCACTTCTTTCCTACATTAGCAGGCTCTATACTTTAACTTTTTTTTATTTGTTCATTTTTTGGTTTTCTCTTTTCCTTACTTTATTTTTTTATTTATACATTTTTTGGTTTTCTCTTTTCTCTATTTTATTTTTTTTATTTGTTCATTTTTTGGTTTCTCTTTTCCTTATTTTATTTAATCTTTTTTTGGTTTTCTCTTTTCTTTATTTTATTTATTTGTTCATTTTTTGGTTTTCTCTTTTCCTTATTTTATTGTTTTATTTATTCTTTTTTTGGTTTTCTCTTTTCTTTATTTTATTTATTTGTTCATTTTTTGGTTTTCTCTTTTCCTTATTTTATTGGTTTATTCATTTTTTGGTTTTCTCTTTTCCTTATTTTATTGATTTATTCTTTTTTTGGTTTTCTCTTTTCTTTATTTTATTGGTTTATTCATTTTTTGGTTTTCTCTTTTCCTTATTTTATTGATTTATTCATTTTTTGATTTTCTCTTTTCCTTATTTTATTTTTTTTTATTCATTTTTTGGTTTTCTCTTTTCCTTATTTCATTCTTTAAATTTATTCTTTTTTTTTTGGTTTTCTTTTTTCCTTATTTAATATTTTTTCTTTCTCTCGTCGATACTTACATTTTCATTTATATTATTTTCACCACCCTGATGTTTTCATATACAATATTGTTTGTTTCATATAAAACTGGTATGCTAATTAACCGTATAAAAAACACCGTATACCATAGCCCACTTCTTTTCCGTTTCATTTTTTTTTTTTTTTGCTATTCCCTTTTTTTGTGCACAGTTGAATAATGGGTAAATCTTCGGCGTTGCTGAACTCATTTAAATAAATAAATTACTAATTATAAATTGAGAATTATATATCCTTTACTAAGTAGAATGAGATAACAGAATGAGAAAGACGAGAAATAGACAGTGGTGTGAGAAGTATTCATTATATGCCACCTACGTGCCATTTCTCAAACGAGATATTTTCTTGGTACTTACACCTCCTGCGATGCAGACTACCTCAATATTAGACTGCAAGGTTTATTGTTCAATGAGTGAGACAAATATCATGAATTCTAAAGCACACTTTGAATACTGTTAACGTTACTATAATGGGAAGGAGCCTTGTAAACTCTAAGTTGAGACTGATTGCCGACCTAAATCACCAGCGACGGCGTAGTTATCATTTGTGAGGTTATGAGCTGGTCATAGCCTGCTCCAGATACGAGTGTTAACGAGATATTGATGTCCACGGGGGTCGTCAAGTCATAACCATTTAAAAACATTATATTCCTGCTTTATCTACAGTGTCTCATTTTATATCAATGAACCTTACAAACGTTATATATATATATATATATGTATATATATATGTATATATATATATATTTGTGTGTTAACGCTCTAGTGGTTTCAATTATTATTTGATAGCTACCAAGCTCGTTATTTAAACGTTTTATGTAAAATTAAAGATCAAGTTAATGGCTGAAATACAACTAGTGGGACGAGAGGTTTAGAGGGAGAGAATTTCGATATATCCGTTTTAATGCGTCGGATCGAAAACATGCATAGAACCAAACATTGTAAATGCAATAAATAATGTTATGTACTTTTTTTCATTTAATTTGATTATTAACCGAGATATTTACATTTTTTAGTTTTTGACAATCTATAAAACCCCACTTCTACTCACGTCGCAATAATAATAAGCTGTTTTATTTTGAAGCATTTTATTTGAAGCCTATGTAAAAAATAAGTTTCTTATTGAGCATTTACATATTGAGGTAAATGAAAAATATGTCAAGCACATGGAAAATCTGCTTAGTTAACGCAGCCCCCGCATGACGGACTTTTTGAGTCCCATGAGGTACGTATAGTCGCCCAGTCGAAACTATTCTGCATGTATTCAGGTAGGGTCAAAACGGATACCTAAAAAATACTATTGAAATCTGAAAATCAAAAATTTCTCGATTACATAACTTCAAGTAAAAAGAAAGAGGATGCTTGTAATGGACGATTGAGACGTAAATAAATAATGTAAATATACTAGTTGACGAAAATTATGTATAGATTACACATCATCTATACTGTGGCAAGGAAGGACGAGTAACCTTTATAATATAAAATAACTTTCATTTAATTTTGTTGTTAACAGATCTCATATTTTTTTTGTGCTTTGGGCACTTTTTAGTCTTAAGCTGCAAAGAGTGAAAGTTTTTAGCATCCAAATTCACAGGGCTTAAATAAATAAATGTTTTAGCAATGGATAAAAAATTAAAAAGTCATATTACTCTGCAATTAATTAAAAATATAAATTTCAGGTTTATCTCCTGAATAAACCTAACATTCAATGACGAAATACCGCATTATACGTATTTTAATTGTGTTCAGACATAAATCAATGCTTTTTTGAAATATCTTTACCCATAAAATACAGGGTATAAAAAGTTTCTATTTCATTTTTTTTTAAAAAAAAAACTGTGTAGTCATTTAATTCAACGCCATGATTGACCAAAAAACCGCAGGATCAGAATTGATATGTAGGTTGGAAGAGAACCGAAGCTAAGAGATAGAGCAATACCAATAAATCCACCTGCAATTTCCTGAGTAGCCCAAACTCAATAATCCCAGTTCCAAGTCATATAGCTGGAGGCGAATACCCGCTCTTCTCTGGAGCCAGTAAATAAATCCACTTACAAAACGATAAAATCTAGAAATTCAAGGGCCCTGACTCCCTAATCAAGAGCTTCTCTTGCTATTTCGTTTGAGTTCTGATTTTCTGAAGTGTTTCAAATGAATAAGTAAAACGTGTAAATACAAGATGGATGTCTCCCTTTTAGATACCTCACCTCTTACAATTTTCATTCCTATAAACTAGTATTTATTTAACTTTTATCTCTCGATTTTTCGTTAAGTAGTACTAAGGTGAATTTATTATTAAACATATATAACAGTCATTGTCAGCATGAACCCTCTTGTATCAAAACCATGAAAAGTAAGATATCAAACGATAACTGAAGCACCATAGGAGGTTACATAATGATCAATTAAAAACGTAATACAATTTCCTTTTAATATAACTTTTCTTAAGAATATAAAGGAAACAAAATATACTTTTTAATGACATAAATACTCACAAAATCAATAAAGATCAGTAGTATGATCCTATGTTGTTTTAAACTCCGCCGCTGGGAACTTATTATAATTGTCGTTTGCGGCATATCTCCATCGGTGTGGTGATCCTCGATAAGAGCTGCCTCAAGCACGTACCAAACATGACCACCAGAAGAAGACACTAAAGACACCGCTGGAGATACGCCGCACACGACAACTATAGTACGATCCTAACGAAGGTATACCCCAAATTCTTAGAGAATACATGTACTATCAATGTGTCTGCTTACTCTAATTTGCAAATAATATGTCAATGAAAACATGGTGGTTCATGGGATTGTGTAGGTGAATCTATGCACTAATTTTGAATATAATATATTAGTTATTATTATTTAACTTTTTTTTCAAAAACCATGTATGATTTTAAATGCTGATTCCGACCACCATTAAAACTTTTTTTCTGGTATTGTGTGAAAATACATTTGTGTGCATGCGTGAATTTTGATGTGTATGAAATAGTATTAAAAACAGCAGTTAGAGGTGTACAGCTATTAATGAATTTTAATTGCTATAAAGTATGTTAAATACGATTATTTTTAAATTTCCTGTTATGAAATCCTACAATGACATTTCTTAGTTAATAACATATTTCTTTTAATATAAATTTTTTCAATTTATATTTGCCAGTAACAGATCATATTTTGTTGTATATATGGCAGGTTAGGGTCTGCCTGGGTAAATTTCATTAGTAACCTCCTTTTTTATTAAATATACACTTAACTAAGGAATTTTATCTAATCTGAATTTATTTTAGGTCATATCGCACATGAAATTCCTGTAATCAAATGTGGTCATAAGTGTGGTTTAATCATACTATGTAATATTTCTTGAAAGTGGGTAGAACCTTTCGCATTAATTTACAAATATTTATACGTTTAGATATATGGCATTTATTATTTTATAAAGTTTTCAAAACTTGATAAAAATTAATGAACTTACAGAAACTGTTTGGCTAATCTTCATGAATTTTTAAATTACTTTATTCTGACCACTCTTTTTCAATTAATATAATTTAAGTGAATTATATGTTCGGAGCACTTGCAAACAATGATTTGATTGAATGAACGTCAAGCAAAAGAAATATCTAATTAAATTAACTTCTAATACTAAAGGCTTTTCATGTGTTACTCAATCGGGTTTGATATTTAGAATTTAAAATTTGAAGGTATCGTAAGTAAAAGGTTTCATGGCAACTTGATAATTGTAACCTATGCCTGTGCATTGATTTTTTTCTCGAAATGTTACGATACTTTTTCGTTTCACATGTCATAGACACCATAACTACATTTTGTTGCTTTCGTGTATGTTTGTTAGTTTATTTGTTTGTTTGTTACCTTTTCACGCATAAACGGCTGAACCGAATTTTATGAAACTTGGTATGTATATTACTACTAACCCAACTTAGACTTTAGGCTATATTAATATTCATTGAGACGAACAGGAGTGGGGGTTATAAGGGAAGTCTGAAATTAAAAATAGCGATATTTCGTTTCTTATTGTTTTTTTCGGCAAATATGAACATAATAAAAGTTGTTTATTTTGTTATTTAGAGTAACTTTTGTTATATACACTTTTGTCGTATACCGAAGTTTAAATGCGTTATACGCTAAAAATTATAGCGGGCGTCAACAATTTCATTTGGCACAAAAGACTCAATCGAACTAAATAAAACTCGGTATCTGGATCAGCACTAACGCCTTCATTATAATAAGCCATACCAACATTTCTAGGGACGGCCATGAGTGGGGGTTGTAAGTGAGGCCTGAATTTAAAAATGGCGGTATTTCGTTTTCTATTCATTTTTCTGCAAATATGCACATAACAAAAGTAGTTTTTTTATTTGAAGTAACTTTTGTTATATTCACTTTCGTCTTATAACAAAGTATAAACGAGATGTAAACTAAAACTTTATTGGGCACTGACGATTGAACCGAACTTAACAAAACTCGGTATGTCAATTAGCATTAATTCTTCCATGATTATAAGCTATATTAAAATTTTTAGGTTCGAACAGGAGTGTGGGTTATAAGGGAGGCCTGAAATAAAAATTCGCGATATTTCGTTGTCTATTTTTTTTCGACAAACGAGCACATAACAATAGTTGTGTACTTTGTTATTTAGAGTAACTTTTGTTTTATACATTTTTTCGGGAACAATGTATGAAGCAAGTAATTTGCGTAGAAATGTTGATATGCTCATCAATTCATTCCAATATGAACTACCAGACCTAACCTGGAAAAATTAATTCAAATGTATGTTAATGTTTTGACCTTAATAGTTCAAAGCTATGCATAATGCACAGGAGACGGGAAATATGACAATATGGAGGGCAGTGAATTCACAGCAATGACGTGTATAAACCCTAAACACTGGGACGGGTAGATGTCAAAATATTGTGCGAAGTAAAGCCTTGCCAAAGAAATACCACACCATCCAGCCTCAAATGAATTCCCGGGCGAATCCGGGCTTCTGAGATAATATATATATATATATATATATATATATATATATATATATACACACACACACACACACACACACACACACACACACATATGTATACAAGTGCAGGGCAGTGGAAACAGTCGTCTCTACTGAACGTGGGGCAAGATCAGCCAATGGTGACCTGTTAAAACAGTAAAGCCACCAGTGTATAAAGAGGAAATTTTTAGACATAATAATGATATCTGATTAGCCGTGCTATTATAAAAGACCTATGTATGCCTGTGCTTTAGTACATCTTTGACACAATCTAGTAATCTAGAGAATTAAAAATAAACATTTGTCCAATAGTTTAACTAGTTATTTTAATTATAAACGCACTGAATCATTCACTTTTCTTCAGAAACAGTCTTCAGAACCATACTGAATGATAATCTCCTTTTTTCTAGTTGAACACCTTCGGGATTACAACAAACCGCTCATTGGAAACAAAATAAATACTGTACTTTTACAAAATACATAATGCATAATGTTTGGTAAGTAAACAAATTTACATTTTCACATCTTTCTACTATATTTTGAATTCGACTAATTGAATTTATTAGTATAGAACCATATTTAAGAATTGAACCACAAGTGAAGAACAGACGTGAACACAATTGGTCTAGACAAAAATGTTTGAAATCTGAGGAATAGATGACTGAACACTAGCCAAAAGTTTGGGAAAACTCGTCCGATTGTGATGCTCGGAGGGAGAGTTCTTTCTTTCTTCTTGGCTTTTCTTTTGTAATGTTATGCTTCGATCTTTAGTTGGCAGCTCTTTGCACTTATTGGAAGGAGAAAAACTTTTGGGAACAAGGAAAAAGGCTTACAACGCTTTTGAGAGAAGATGAGACCATCCATACCTCACTGCATTGCGGGTATAATATCACCTAACCCCGCAGCTACTCTAGGATTCCTTAGCTCCTTCCAAAATCCGACGTTTAATCCTAAAAGGAATAATTATAAAACTTGGTCAAAACATATTTCAAATCAATGTGGAATAAATAAATCTTTATAATTAATATTCACAAGTAAGCTTGTTTAGTATCATGTACCTGCTACTGTCACCAACATGTTCTAAGCAGGGTAGGATTTCATTTATTAATACAACCCCATATAAATTATTTTTGTCATCTGCTTTCTGAAATGCAGCAGTCCTTCTTCCCGTCGCTTAGTTTTAGATGTTGCCAATCCTCTTACAATCCTTTTTATAGTTATTATCATCAACTCATAAGCTAAAGTTCATAATATTAATTTCATTGTATTCATAAACTTTCTTAATCTTCTAATATTTCCGAGTATATTTTTAACTTCTACTAAATAGCTCAACACAGCAAGTTACAACTGTAGACCTACGCATATTTCTACAATTTCCACACTATAATTGTTATAATCTATTTTTAATCAATAGCAAGAATATACACTTCTCCCAGCATATTTCGGACATCCATATATGAGAAACCACATGAAAAATCGTTTCCATTACTCTGTCATCTACCACATATTTGGGGGACATTCGTCTGTTACAAGACGAACGTCTTGTGAATACAATAAACAATATATACACAAACATACCAATTTAATTTTGTAAATGGTCATTCCCATCAAACGATATTCTTTATATATAAAGTTTATTATAATATTACGTTTATTTTTGTTTGTTACTATTATTGTATGTATTTTATTCTTTTAGGCAGCGTCGGTTTTACATGATTAATTTAATTGTTCTCAATTACATTACATGAATCGAGGAGCAGATGTCTTTTTTAGTAGATTTCACTTAAAGGAAATCAGCTATTGAGGTTGTACTCATGACGGAATTTTCGAAATTTTTCTTCAAATGTCCATCGATCCTACCTAGTAGATGACGAAAATGAGGTCCGTTCTAAACTGTATATATATATATATATATATCTATATATATATATATAGATATATATTTGTCTGTTACCGCTGAGGGCTGAAATCGGACCAGTGGGAGGGGGGGGTTTAGAGGTGAGGATTTTTGAAAATTCGAAATATCTCCGTTACTATACGTCGGATCGAAAAATTGTACAGAATAAATCTTATTGAAAATTAAATTTACTATAAATATTGTTATATACATGTATTCTCAATCTTGAATATTAACCGAGATATTTGCATTTATATTTAATCTGGGAGGCTAACGGACGAGTGACTTTCCCTCCAAAAGCTAGTTCGGCCGTTTCTTTCTTCCTCGGCTCTCGTGAAATTTCTCTATTGTAAAACTTCACGTGGGAAATCTGCTTAGTTTACGCAGCCCCTGTGTGACGGATTTTTATTCTCTCTAAAATAAATAATTTGAAAAATATTAATTATTATGAGTGGTGTATTTTGTTGCTGTGAACTGCATCGGTAAAACGAATACAATTTTTGAAATTGTATGCCCACAAAAAAAAAATAATGTAGAATACATTTATAAAATAATAGAAGGGCCATTCTCCTCTATGAGATCCATGCTAATTGAAACAGAAATAATGTCCGTATTAATCTGCATTCATAGTAGGAATTATCTTTTCACTAACAAGCCCTCTGCAGCACTAATTCAAATCTTTATTATCCTCTTTATTAATGGTAAAACATAGAAACGCTCGGATAAAACTTTTCCGATTATCATAAAAGATATTGTTCATTTCCATGCAAACTTAATAACTTTTAAAGTAATGCTATAACTTTAGCACATTGTTTCTCAGCACTACTACCTTAATTAAACAAAATTCAGTAATTAAAACTGAGGACTAAGAAATGAAGAAAAGAAGATAGTATAAGCACGGTAGGAAAATGAAAAATAACTTCACCAAGAAAGGCTTTGAATCCTTTTTTAATTTTCCAACCGAAAGAACGAACTATGCTTCTTTAACTCCGATCACGAATCGTGGTTGACATAAAAAAACTTTGTCATCTTCAACCAAACTCTGGCTCTGTTCTGAAAAGAAGAAGAAAGTGAGTGCCTTGCTTTTTGCAATGAACAGTAACATAGCTTTCCAGAAAATGTAATCTCTACAGAATTAACTCCCAACCAATTCAAATTAATAAACTAAAATGGGTTTTTCGTACAAAATAAACTAATGTGCTGCATGACTATCCTTATTTGCTAGTAAAACCACAAAAGCCAGAACCATAATATTTAAACCAGAATATTTATTGATAATAATTATTAATGTTCGACATTAATGAACGAAAATGCCTCTCACTTGTATAATGAGTAATTTTGTTCTTATTATCCATTAGTTTTGAGGTCGCTATAAAACCAAATTTATTGTTTCGTTATATTTGATGAAGGTGAAGGGAATTGGTTTAGGCAGATAAGATGAGAAAAGATAAGTTCCGAAAAAATCCAATATACCCCTTTTGTGCATTGTAAGTTTTATATTGCCTAGCAGAACTAGAATGCTGCAATGTAGTTAAGATTTTTCAATGCACTATGGCGATGAATGCAGTTGCTACAGGATGCTACGACCATGGCATAAAGTGTGCCGTAGGTCAGTCATACGACCTACAAGTCATTTGTAATGACCTGACCTTTTCTGACCTAACTCAATCAATAATATCCCCATTGCAACAAGGATTAAACCTTTAAAGCCATACAGCAACAAACGAATTAAACGGGCCAACATTGGAGACAGACTAATGGCCTTCATTTTTTTTACGTTCTCGGCTTCTGTACACAAGTGTGTGTTAATTACCCACCAGCTGTTTTTGAGATGTAAAATACTTTTGAATAAAAATATATTTAAGTAAAAATGGCAACATCCCGTGATTCCTCCCTCTCCCTTCTCTCTCACTCACCCCCCCCTCTCGCTCTCTCTCTCTCTCTCTCTCTCTCTCTCTCTCTATATATATATATATATATATATATATATATATATATATATATATATAATAGGGCAATCTCATTTTCCCCATATCGTAGGCGGATGACAAATCGAAAATCGAGTAATGAGTGAATCAACAACAGCTGTTTTTCCTCTAAGATAAATCTAAAATTAATATTTCTAATTAAAATTAAAAAAAAAAGAGTATCCTATTTTTTATGCAACTATACAAACTTATAAAGGCAAGATTCACACAGTAAAACTCGGAATTGGTAGTAAAGAGCCCTTTTCATTGGCAGCACCTTACCTTGGAAGACGAAATAAAAGGTTTTAAAGTTTTATTATAGCCTCAATAATTAGTAAGTAAAATTTATCATTAAAAAAGCATGATATTATTTTACGATTTCTTCTATTTTCAACGATCCATATAAGTATGAAAAAAAACCCGCATCCTTATCAAAATAAACGTTTAAGATAATTAAAACAGAAAATGGGAATAAAAACAGTATATTGCTTATAAACTCCATGCCCAACATGCATTCATTGAAAGAGATCATAGGATGTTACATTCTATGGATTATTTACAACTTTATTTCGTATTTTTTGTTTTAATACATTTTCCTGAAAGGTACATAACGTTATAGTAAATAATTGAAAAATATTCTCATCATCGGTCAATTCCTTACAAATTAACTGTTAGTCACGTAAAGAATAGAAAACGAGTTCAAAATATGAGTATGGGTTTACTCCTTTGTCAGATCATATAATCAATCATCAACGTATCAAAATTTCGTATTTTTGGAAAGAAAACGCTGTTATTATAAAATGTTGAGTGAATATTTCAATATTCAAAAATTTCACGTTTCGAAGATTCTTAATACTTACAAAAGAATGACAGAAGAAATTTGAATATACTCATTCCTTAATGGCCCTTTACCTTTTGCCATCAATGAGTACTGCATCACAAAAATGTTGGATAGTATAGAGATTATCATACAAATGAATTAATCATAATATTCAAGACTTAAGATTACATTGTTATTCGTTATCCTATTTCTAAAGGAAACCGTTTTCACTTCAACGATAGGTAAAGATCCAGTAGTAAAAATATCACTGAAAGTTTTTAAGTAGAGATAGCATTAGCTGTAAAAGAAAAAGAAAAAAAAATAACTTCATTTTAGCTACAAGGATATTTCACGCTACCTGTAAAACTTGTTTAGATTCAGGTTTACAAGGGAACTAAAATACAATTTTTTAACCCCCCAATTATATTCTTTGTTGTTCTTTCAAAAAACTGTTTCCCGGGTATCCTACTCATTATAGCCTTCAGAAGCTGTTTTCTGAAGATGATATAATGAACCTATTATATCATCTTTTTAACAGCTCTCGTCTTTTGAATCGATCAACTACCCTCGTTAACATCCAGCTAAAACTTTGACCAAGCTCCGGTTTCTTTATAAACAAGCACATCATATAAAGCTGATTATATTACTTGGACAATTGTATTTCCTGTACGTTGTATTGAATTAATATTCAATACGACAATGTCAAATAAATGTCCAATGAACATATAAAAGGAAGTGAAAAATGAATTTTTAATGTTATTTAATTTATTTCTCTAGTATCTCTTTCTGACACCATTCCAACTTCCTAAATGCGATTTAACACAATAATATTAATTAAATAAGATATCCCACAAATACTTCAGTTATAGGCGAAACCTTACTGTTGTGCAGCAAAGCGTTGATTACCAGTTTAGTTTTACTTAGTGTCTTCCAATTTAATTGATTCACAGGAGATGATGATAGAGAACCAAAAGATAAGTATTTGATATATTGGGATTTTCATTCTGCTATTTTAAACACATATTGATAGTAATCACTACAATTCGCCTAGCATTACCATAAATAGTATGGTAAGTCACATAACCCAAGCCATTATGTTCCAAACCCTAAACTGATGTATTAAAAAATTAGATAGTAGATTTCGTTAGTTTATGTTTAGGAAATGTCCAAGTTTGACCTATTTAGCTATAATAGAAGACAAGATGGATAAAATATTTGGTCCTAGTAACCTTTGATGCCATGCCTCCCATGTTGTCGCTCGGTCAGGACAAAATGGAAAGACTGAGTGATATATAAAACATACATGTATGTTAGTAATTCGACAGTTTGGGTTTGGTTAAGTATATTTATATATTTCGTCTCAATTTATATGCGGGGCCCAGGTTAGCCATGTGAGTTAAAGCGTTGCCTTTAATCTCACATGGCAATCCTAGAGTTGCGAGTTCGATTCCCGCCTGGGCAAGGAAACTTATTTAGTGACGAAATTGATTAAATAAAATCCTAAGTCCCACCCTGACTAGAAAAGGGTGGTAACCTGTAGATAACCCGTCCCGATTAGCCTTAGTTCCAAAAAGTGGACGTTAATAAAAAATAATAAAAATCAATTTATATGCATAAATAAATATACGTCCTTTAGTGTAAAATGAGACGAAACATATAAAATTGCATAAGCAAACACAGAACTGTTGAACTGTCAATTTTATAATTAAAATATATACTCTCTGGATGGTTATTAGTTTCAAATGAATCTGTATTTTGTTGATTTGTCTTCAATTAGAAAGAACAAGAAAGGATTTTACTAAATATGGGAGGTACGAAGCATAGACAACCAAGAGCGGGCAGATGATTGTACCGGCCCAAAGCAATGAAAATTAGACGTTGTTGCTCTTGAGGAAATCCAGTATGGTGTGGTTAAACAAGGGCTTACAGTAAAGCACTGAGAGCTTAGTGCTTGCTGGTTGCAGATAGATTGCTTGGTAAATTTAATCAAGATAAGGTTTCACTAGAGCACACTATCAGCACTAATAGAAAACTCTGTAATGAACATATTGTTTCTCAAGAAAAAAAAACCACATGCACATGCACTTTAGATAAACCAAAAATAGAACAACTTCTAAACTAATGGTGTAGTATTGAAATTTAAATAATTTACTTTTTCTGTCAAAATAAAATTTGTATATTATCGCCCGAGCTGGACTAAATAGATTCGCGAACAGAGTTTTACGCGGTGAGTGGTCAATACGACGTACAACTACCGTTAACCAAGGAGGGCCACGAATGAGTTGCCTCCAGTAGACTGACGGGGCTCATTAATCCTAGAACGGTAGTGATATTATTTCCCGCTTAGTGGTATTGATACGTAAATTTTACGTGTGCAACTGATAATTGGTGAAATTATTCAAAATTTGTTAATGTTTGGGACTATTTTTTTATTTTATCAAAAGATACACTTTTCTTTAACTTATATCTAAGTTAATATCTAATAATGTGCACGGCAATCCTTTCAGGCGCTTGGTTCGAAATACATTCCGGAGGTTGTGTGCTCCATTCATATCCATTCTTAGTAAGCATTACCCCACCTTCTGCATTTATTGTAACTGATCTGTCAATATTGTGTGGTTGAGAGGTTTTAGGTTTTTTTGCCTCTGTATTTCTTCTCTTTCTACGATTGCCTTGATGTTTTCTAAAATTTGCTGACTCTCATCGCTATCTAGCCCACTCTATGTTGCAATCATTTCCGAAGGCTCAACCTCCTCATCACTTGGAGAATACTCCGAATCATCATCGGATTATCAATATCCATCTATTTCATAATTGTCATTTTCCCCATCTGACCCATCGGAGAGTTCTTTCAACAAATTTCTTCGTCCGTTGAATATTTTTTCTCCATTTTTCAGAGACTATAAACAGATTATTATTATTATTTATATTCTCTCTATACATCTTTGTCTTTTTTATATTATTAAATAAAATAAAATTAAAAGAAAATAAATTAGAATATAAAAATAAATTGGAAGAAAATAAATTGAGAATAATATTAACTAAGTTATAGCATAAAAACCGGTTATTAGTAGCTATACGTAAATTTTACGTGCCAAAAAGTTGCGGTTAATAGTATTGATACGTAAATATTACGTGTCGTTTTTATTTCAAAAAATAGTATTGGACGAGTGGGAAGGTTCACTTAGCTGCATTTGGCGGAGGTCAAGGCCGAACTATCTGGAGGGCTCATAGCTGAGGGGTGGGGGTGGTGGGGTCCTTAACGGCCCTTTGATAACAGTTCAAACAAGATCATACGTAATTTTTACGTTCACTACCATTCTAGGGTTAAAACCTCGCGGGTGTTGAAAGAAGTGGTCATATCACTATCGGCCAATTTGCTGGTAGGCGGTATCTAGGAGAGTCAGTGCCCTTCGGCATATCGACGGGCTGTCAGACTGATTTACTCTCTAGACTCCAGTAATTCCACTACCGCAACGACACCAACGCACTCTGGTATAGAACCGGTGAACTAACTATCGGTCACCCATTCATGTATTGACCATGTTCCATATTTCTATACTTAGGTTATCTAAAGTCGGACCCTCTGCTTCCGATCTGAGAGCGAGTCTGGGATAACGTGCTCAGTGGGAATATAATGTTATTACCGTTAATACTAATTAATATTTTGTGAAATATAGATCTGTTTCATTTCGTATGAAACAGACTTAATATATTCTTCACTGAATCATCATAATTCCGATAAAAAAAAACTGCAAAAAAATGAATAGTTGAATATTAATTATTAGAATAACATTTATAAAGAATCTACGGCCCTTCACCATACTTTTCACTATAGTCACCAACTAACCATTGTCTCCTCTGTTTAGGATACCATTAATGGTACCATGGAACCATTACTCCTCTCCACCTGGTCCTATCTGTTGTTACATACAGCATCCCTTGGGGTAGTATGTCGAGTGCCATCTCTCCATGTCCGAAAGCCAACCAACGTAGAGAGTGACTTTCAACAGGCCCAGAACGCGTGCTAGGAGTGCGTGGTGGAGATCGCTATCTCGTCAATTTAACCTGGAAAACATTCCTACATATCACCAGTAGTGAAAATCGTTAATCCTGTTTCAGAAAGCATAGTCTCTGCATTTATGATATTATTTATGAACTAGATATTAAGCCCTTATAGAAGTTATTTCTGACCCGGGCTTGAACGAAGACATCCTGCATCTCGAAGACAATCCATGCTTAATTATCTGTTTTTTTATTAAAGCATTGTCTTCTATGTCTTCGAAAAATGTCTTCTATTGCAGTATACCCATGATGAAAACTCTTTTATAATATTCTGTGAAACCTCATTCCTATCTCCAATATCCTGTCTCTCTGGCTAAAATAATTATAACCATTAGATTGGTTTGACAATAGCTCGATATCCAAGCTCTTGATCATATTTCTTTACCTCCCTTCCGCAAATACTTGTACGTGGTTACCTGCTGGCACGGCGTTTCTTTGCAGAGGATAATTACAGATTCTCTACCAACTTGCCATAATCATAGTAGCTTTGCAACAATTCTTCCATTCTTGGGTAGAAGTAGAAAATAGTCCCCTTCCCTCCCCCGGTTCCTTCACGTGTCGTGACGCCCAGCATTCATCCAGAAGACGTCCAGCATTCATCCAGTTGGACTCATTAAGGTTTCTATGTGAATTTCCTCGTAAGGAAACATAGCAGTCACCCTACCTTCATATCCCTAAGCACTATAGTTCGTACAACACGTTCATAATTCAGTTTTTATAATATCAAAATGTCATCCGTTCTTTAAGAGAAAAATATTTTTTGCAGGTCATAAAAAGTAAAATTATTTTTGTATGTCCCACTAAATTGGCAACTCCTCCATATATTATATTATTTGTTAGGAGTTTTCTTAATTAAAAAAAAAAACATTCTACCAAATGTGATTTATGAGGAAGAAATATGAAAAAAGTGTTTATTTGTTAGCTCCTTATGTAAATATTAAAGATATTAAAACTGAGTCAGTGACTACTTTAGATTTAAAGCTTGGGTTTTGTGAATACAATGTGAGGGCAAACTTAAAAAAGGGTATTTTTGATATGGGTTTTGTATAAACATTTGTTTCTCATTCTGAAACTGTTTTAGGAAATGTCTCATGTTCTGAAGAATAGGTAAAATTCATGGAAAATGGCCAAGGCTATAATATATATATATGTGTGTGAATGGATGTGTTTATATTTTTCATAAACTTCCACCAGTATTTACTCTCAAAATAAAGAATAAACGTAATAAAAGTAATTTTGATTAAAAATAACACAGGCAGGAATATATTGTCTTTACCAATGTTTCATGGAACATTGGTGGAAATTCATTGGAAAATGCCAAACTCTTGTGGGAAATATGGTTAAATTTGAATTATAAAGCCTCTTTTGATGGGGACCAAAGAAGAAGCAGAGGTGCAGATTAAGGGAGAGGCAAAAGTAGGAGTAATCCTCTTGAAGCGACAACTAGGATTAAGGAGATGCTCCTGGGCCTAATCCTTCAGGAACACAACCACCGGCCCCATTAAGATATTTCTATTGAATGCATTTCAATTTCATTAGCATACCCTCAGCATTTACCTCCAAAGCTCAAGGAAACCCTTTTCCGACATTTCCTATAAATATTTTCCACCTTTAATGACATTTTCTCCAACAATCAATGAAACAAGTAATAAATAAAAGAGGCCCGTCACGCACAGGCTGCGTAAACTAAGCAGATTTCCTATGTGCTGGTATGACACAATAGTTGACAAAAAGGACTAATAACTCGCTTAATGATTGAGTTATGTGAAAACGAATTGAACATCAGCTTAACAAGAGTTGTCCTATTACATTTTTTGAAACCACATAAATTTGCGGAGAGAATTTGAATTTTTCCGATTTCATCCTCCACCCCCCCTATTCAGGGTCTGATTTCCGTCAATAAGTGTTATTACATTAGAGCTGAACGAAACAATTGAATATCGAGTATGGTATATAATAAATGAACATTTTCGAGGTAAGAACGAAAAATATTATTTTTTTAACATTTTGTGATGGCTAAATGACTCCTTGAGCAGGAGTGGTGACACTCGAAACGCGTCGGGGATAATATAAATGACTATCTGAATAAATAGTTCATTTTTCTTTTATATATATATATATATATATATATATATATATATATATATATATATATATATATATATAGTTGAACGGATGTCATCTCCTGAGTAGGATCGATGGACATTTGAGGAAAATTTTCGAAAATCGCTTCATGAGTACCTTAAATGAATCAGCTAAAATCCAGATCATTAATAATACACACAAAAGGAACAGATTTCTTAAATAAAATTAATTGAAATAAAATACCATGTTATGTGGTTCTGGATGAGATATCATGAAAATTATTTTATCTGAAAATGGGTTGTTAATAAAACTTCTAACAAGTGATCCTATGTTATTTTATAAGTATTAGTATATTATCAATTCAGGTGAAAAGATTCATTCCTTGGGATAATTAAAACCTCCTGGGCAACATAAGAAAAAAACGTTCAAGGCAAAACAAAATTAAATTGGTATCTACTTTTTGAGCAATATTTGTAGGCCTCTTCAGGGCCTTATTATTTTCAGTTAGGTAATTTTTTACAACTTGAAATTTCATATTACATCAGCAGAATATCCTTTATTAGCTTATTTTATTTCTGTAGGCCATACTTTATTATTAAATAAAAGTCAGATAATAATTGAGTACGTTTAGTACAACACCCTATGGACCCACAAAGACTAAAAATATTTCTGTAAATAAAAATAAAATAAATTTTATAGGAATTATTACTTTCACTACACAGATTTCCTTTAATAGTTCTATTCGGTACCTTGTAACATTGGTTCTTTTTATATTAAATTTTTGAGGTGGCGAAAGCAGATCACAGTTAAGTATCGTCGAAAAAAGCCTCGTCCTTTGAAAAATGTATGATGTTTGTAAAGGGACCATGCTTTTTTCGCCTTACCATGTTAGAAAAGCAAGTTAATCTGTAACATCTCAAGGCAGTGTTGTTTTCCAATCATCTAATATAGGTAATAAGTTCAAATAATTTATTGCTCATTAAATCACTAGTGTGGTCGGTCATTGGCCTTTTGATGGTCAGGAGGCCAGTATAAACTTCATTCCCACTTTGTGGTCTTCAGGTAACGATAGGAGTTCATTAACCGACTACGTGATACCATAAAGGCAAGATAATCCAGGATTATTTATCAAAACCATGGGAGAAGAGCTATAAGGCTTATAATTACCAACATAACCAGCGCAGTCCAGATCAACAATTTAGTCGAGTTGTCCACGAACCCCATTAGGACATGCCATTAAACGGTCATTAAACATTAAATGTCTGAGCAAAGAACATTATTAGTTTATAGAAATCTACCTACACTTGCGTGCACTGTAGTATGGGCTAGACCAGAGCCATTGCAACTACTGGACTATTCCCAGTATGTTTCAACTCTTATTCCTAATGAGACTCTCATGCTGGAATTACAGAACAAAAAATGAGTACAAATTCATTTTTATTTTATATTTTCTTAATAGGACAACTTTATATAGAGCCCAACCAAATAAAGGACTACATTACTTCAAGCCAAATCATTTGATTGGCAGCTCATACTGTTCTTCTTCATGCTGTTCCACCATTGCCGTGACTCTTATTTAGGGAACCACAGATCAACTGGAATCCTTGTCTCATTCTGACTAGAAAAGAATGTTTACCTCTAGACAGACAAATAGCATCCCAAAATTAAAAAAAAATACAAAATTTTTATAATGAAAACATTGTTGACCTAATTATGATAAAGTACATGGACTTTAGCTGTACCTGAATAAGTTTAATTATAAAAGGATAAATTTGTAAAGCATAAACCAGTAGATTCTTTAGTAAAACCATCCTCGACCAGTACATTAAATTTAGAAGCTCCATGTTAGTTCTTCATGATTGGAGGTATATTAGTTTAGGATGGGAGGAAAACATTTTGTTGCCCCTAATACGGAGGCTCCAAAGTGAATTTTCACTCTAACATCTCTATCACAAAGTCTTATCTCCAGATTATGGTTTATTGAAGATCTAGAGGAAGATTGTTATAGTATGGCCACTATCTACGAATGAAAATCACGCCAAAATAAACTATACTAGGCAGATTTATTTTTATTATTATAGATTATACATTTACCAATTTATAGACATTTTAAATAGATCTTTATCCGCTTCGATCGAGACTCAATGGATTCGTCACATTGGTTTTACGTAGTGACTGGTCATCAAGACAACCCCTGGTAACCAAGAAGAGCCTGGAATTAGCTGTCTAAAGTAAGTAGACTTATTGGAGCCGAGGGCTCCGTTCAAGCTTTAAGATTTCCAGCGGACGGGATCTAAGAGAGTCATAACCTGGGGCTGTCAGATGTATGTGCCCTTTATACACCAGCACACCCGTAAGCACTGCGACACCAGAGCGAAATGGTAGGAAATTTGTGAACTAATGTTATCCCTTGGTGGGGATCAAACCTGCACCTATTTTTACTTAAGTATACTGGCGGTAGAGGTAGATGTCTGCCCACGCCTTAACCTTATTAAATTTTATAAATACTTAAATGTTACTTTAAACATTGACATGCATATAGTAAATAAAAATTGATATTTAAAAACATGACGTTTCTTTTGTTATAAAAAAAAAAGTCTTATCAATTAAACACATCAGAATTTGAGAGAGCGGAGTTTTACTAAGTAAGGAAGCGTCATGTATCAAGAACAAGATTACCGGTATTTATGGGATTAAACATCGGACTGAAGGCCCTTCCTTATATAACTTTGCTCCTCAAGAAACTTCAATATAATAAAAAGTTGCTGGTTCTCATCTGAAACCTCTTTCCAAAGAATGAGTTTGAGGAGAACTTAAGTTAACTTCTAGCCCCAATGGGCATGTTTCTTTGTAAATACTTGTGAGTGGTAAGGGTTTCCAATCACTTAACTTTCCCATTATATACCAAAAAAAAAATCTTTTTTGATTTTGTTACAACTAAAATAACACTCTTTACTCGTACTAAAAAAAACATACACACACACACACACATATATGAGGGGTGGTTTCCCGAACGTCGGCACGGGAATTATCCCAGCTCGGAGTATCCCAAAGTGCCCTCGCCTGGATGAAAATGGGAGCTCTGAGGGGATACTACAGGATAAGGACTACCATTGTTATATATATATATATATATATATATATATATATATATATATATATCCTACTTGTTTTTTTCTGGATTCAATTACTTGTACTAACGTGTACACAAAGAGTGAATGGTTGCAATAGGATCGTATTTTCCACTGAATACTATGGAAGGATATGTACGACATATTTTCTGATGATAAATATAAGTTATAAAACATTGTTTTTTGTTGATAAAGGAAAAATAGTGTAAGTTTTTGGAATGGTTTCTAAAGGTAGTATTGGGGTCCATGGGACCTTGCTTTGGATAGCTGCCAGCTACTTCAGATGTGTCGTCCATCCCTCCTGGCTACTGGATTTATATCAGTCCTGTAGAAAATATCTAGGGCACCAATAATATTTTATCTAGAAACTGTCCAATTTATACGTATAATATAATCCATAACCTAAATGGCTATTGGGTCAATAGCACTTAAATATTGTAATAAAATGTATCTATTTTTTAGTCAATTTTATATTAATCTGCCCCTTTAAGGTTTTAAATAATTTTCTTCCAAAAGATTTTATTTTATTAAAACTCAAACGGTTCTGAACCCATTTATATAGTTATTGGAAAATATTTTTAAGCGCATACAATCCTGTACTGCTTTATATTTTGTAATTGAATGCATGTTTGTGGTTTTTAGTACTTGATAATGGCAGGGATATGCTGAAAGTCCAATAAAGTAAAATCTGCAATGTGGTTAGACTTTTCTCATCCCTGCATTCGACAACTCCCACTTCCGAAGTCCTAAACATATTTTAATTTTTATTGTACAGAAATAGGAATGTCAAAATGTGCATGTGTTGGCTGCGTCAACAACACAGATCTCACACTTGCTGGCAAAACACACAATTGATCACGTCTCACCAAATAATTTCTATTTCTGAGTAAAATTCCGGATAGCAGAAGTGGGCTGAAGGCTGAAAACAAGAAGGTTGGAGTAACTCGCTGATTTTAGTTAGCAAAAAGTGTATAGAACAACAATTGTAGAGCATCAATAGTTTAACAAGATTGATTCTTTAACATTTTTCGATACCACTCGAAAAAAGGAATTTTTTAATTCCCTCACTCTACTCCCCCCCCCTCTTAATAAGTGGTCCAATTTCAGCCATTAACCACTATGATCTTTATTATTGAATGGAAGGGTTAAATACTGAGTTGTTAACGAAAAAACAAAAATTGGGAAAACTAGAGCGGTAACAGAAAAATATATACATATGAACAGTTTTGAACGGGCATCACCAGGGTAGAATTTCTTGATATTTGAAGAAATTTTTAAATTAGCTTCATGAGTTCGAAACTCTCAATATATGATTTCACTTAAAGGATATCTGCAAAAACAGAATACTACCATAATACATAATTCTTATTTACTTTCAACTCTCAGAATATTATTATTTACAGTGTGCTCATAACTTTTTTACAACATTTAAATATGTATACAACAATATTTTTTGATTAAATATTGAATACAAAAGGCTGGTATATATTTATGTGGAGAATACACTTAGGAGTTTAAACACGTGCTTTATTTAGTTTATAATGATGCAGTATAAAGCACTATAATAATAATTAACTAAAAATTAAAATTAAAGATGAATTAATTTTAAGTAGAGACCTGCTAAAGCTGAAAGCGCGTTTGAAATTGAAGCTTTAAGGTGCAGTGATTGGAAGCCATATTGGCAGGTATCAGTAACGAGGGTCCTTCAGCCGGTTTACCACTCCAATCAGCTGGCATTACCAAAGCAAATCCTATAACAAGGTTACTACCCTCAACAGCTATTTCATCGCACGCTGCTCGGTCTAGAGGCGGTCAAGTCTGCCATTAGCTTTATGCAATCACAATAGCAGCTATCAAGTTTTCAATCAAAGCATATCCTTCCTTGCACTCTTGTTTAAAATAATGTGCAAGAAAAATTTGACCCCGGCAATTCCCTGATGATTTAGATGTCGTATCCTATAAAACATAGTACGTTGATTTTATAATAAGGCACATTCAAAATATATAGTACATTTCAATATCTTTAGTAAGACACATTGAATATACAATGAAGAAAGCATAATACAAAACAAAAGTCCGTCACGCAGGGGCTGCGTAAACTAAGCAGATTTCCCATGTGAAGTTATACAATAGAGAAATCTCCATACGAGAGTTGAACAGTTACGGCAAAGGGCCGAACTAGCTTTAGGAGGGAAATTCAAAAATCCGTTATCGGCCCAAATTTAATAAAAATGCAAATATCTCGGTTAATATTCAAGATAGGGAATAAATGTATATAACACTATTTATAGTCAATTGAATTTGCTATAAGATTGATTCTGTACAATTTTTCGATGCGACGTATAGTAACGGAGATATTTCGAATTTTCAAAAATCCTCCCCTCTAAACCCCCCCTCCCACTGGTCCGATTTCAGCCGTTAACGAACTTGATCTTTCTTTTTACATAAAACGACTAAATATCGAGTTTTCTAACGATCAAACAAAAATTGCGACCGCTAGAGCGGTAACAGACAAATATATATATATATATACAGTTTTGAACGGACCTCATTTTCGTTACTAGGTAGGATCGATGGACATTTGAAGAAAAATTTCGAAAATTCCGTCATGAATTCAACCTCAATAGCTGATTTCCCTTAGGGGAAATCTGCTAAAACTATATTATAAGTTTATTAGCATCTTTCCCTTAAGGAAAATTAGCTATTGAGGTCGATTCATATGCAATTTTCAAAATATTTCTTCAAATGTCCATCAATCCTACTTAGAAGATGTATGTATATATAGATTTGTCTGTACCACTCTAGCGGTCGTAATTCTGTTTGATCGTTACCAAACTCGATATTTAGTGGTTTTGTGGAAAAAGAAAAATCAAGTTCGTTAACGGCTGAAATCGTAGACAGGAGAGGGGGGTTTAGAGGGGGAGAATTTTGAAAATTCGAAATATCTCCGTTACTATAAGTTGGATCGAAAACGTTTATGGAACGAATCTTACATCAAATTAAATGTACTATAAATATTGTTATATACGTTTATTCTCTATCTTGAATATTAACCGAGATATTTGCATTTTTCAGTTTTCAGTCTTGAGTAAACCCCCACTTCTACTAGTGTTATTTACAATTTATAACAATACTCTGTTATATAATAAACCACATTATTCGAAGCTTAAATACCAAATATTGTTTTCCAGAGTCTTTTATTATACGAGACCCCCCCTCCCCCAACTGTCCGTCTTTAATTCTTGGACTACTAAAATTTGATTGATTAAGATAACAATTATTCAGATTCATTATAAATTACAGTACTAAATATAGTACATAGTTTTCAATATAATTAATAGTTATATTCCGATAAGTTACAGTTATTGTTTTTCTTTCCGGTGAGCCGTTGGCAGACTTGTTTGTTTACAATTGTAACTCTTCCCGTCGGAAAGGGAAAGATTTCTTACTACCGTTTATATTTATTCACTTAGTATTAACGGTGGTGTTGTGTTAGAAGTATGCAGGTTACCTATTATTAAACTTCACGTGGGAAATCTGGTTAGTTTCCGCAGCCCCTGTGTGATGGAATTTTGATTTAGATTGTTCTGAAAATTATACTACTTTCTGTAAATAATTAAATTTATTTCAGCACCATTGTTTAAATAATAATTAACCAGCCTTTGAGTAAATATATAAGTGAAGAGAGAAGCAGTTAAACACCGAGAACTAACAAGTCGGACGGCTGACCCGCTTTGGTTTCCTGTTTCTGGAACTTTCTAACCTGCCTGAGTTAGATTTTGGTCTGAAATACCACCAAGTTTTGGCTTCTGGGTAGCGTTTAGGGTTTTGTTTGGCCAACTCCTTTGGATCTTCTTGCAAACTGAGTAAGTTTATTTTACGACTCAGTACCTCTGAAAGGTTTCCAGAGCAGATTCAATTATTTTCATTTTAGAGGGATGTTAAAACAGTGAACTTTAATTATTTTGATTAGTAATTACCAATTTAGAATCGTCTGTCGGCTTCAATATCGGTCATCTGGGTACCCCATTTTTAGAACCTCTATCGTCTATGTGGTTCACCTTTTCGTTAAGAACCTAGCGTAAGCCACTGCTCTGTGTCAAGGGAAAGCGAGTTTGTCTTGGCACCATCAAATAATCAGGACTTTCTCTCATTTCAGATGTACGTTTTCGTCGTTTGTTTTGGTTTTTTTTTTCTATAACAACTCCGGAGTTTTATATTTTCTCCTGAAGAAAGACACCAAAAAACAGTGTTGTACTAAGATTCTCCCGCCTGAGCAGAAAGCAGAATCGTCCTCCAGCAGTGCTTTTATAGACTATAGACTTTTTATCAAAATATAAATGTATTGAAAGAGGTAAATGATCCAAGAAATCTCTTAAGTACCCTGGTTTGCTGTGACTGAGGTAATTATAATTTCTCCAGGGAAATCCAGTTTTAATAATAATGTTTGTCAACATTATACATTACTTTTAACATATATCGAACAATCCCATTGGTGTGGTATTGCTTAGAGTAATTCTAGGAAGTACTGATCATGCATCGTACATTCTGTTTGAGTTTGTGCGATAAGTTTTTTAGCAGATTTCCCTTAATATATAATATATAATTGTCTGTTAACGCTCTAGCAGACTCAATTTTTTCTTGATCGTTACCAAACTCGATATGTAAGCGTTTTATATAAAACTAAAGATAAAGTTCGCTAATAGCTGAAATCGGGCCATTGGGAGGTAGGTTTTGAGGGGAGGATTTTCGAAAATTCGAAATATCTCCGTCACTATACGTCGGTTCGAAAAATTGTATAGAATCACTCTTATAGAAAATTAAAGTTTCTATAAATACTGATTTATATATGTATATATTTTCCGTATAATTAGTATTAACCGAGATATTTGGATTTTTCACCTTTCCGCTTTCAGTAAACCCCCACTCCTACTAGTGTCATATTAATAATAAGCTGATATATCATGAACCACTTTATTACAAGGTTAAATACCAAATATGGTTTTTAAACAAAGCTTTATTATACGAGATACAAACAAATACGTTCTGTTGATCCATCCCCCCCCCCTTCTTTTGTTCTTGGATTACGAAATTTTTAGTGATCGAGATAAAAACTATACTGGTTAATGGTTAATTATAGCACTAGCTATTGTAAATACTTTTCAATAAAATTAATATGTTATATTCTGTAATTTTTTTTTTCCGGTGAGAGGTTAGGAGACCTGTTTGTTTACCTTTCAGGCGTTTCCCGTTGAGAGGGGAAATACGTCTTATTACCGCTTGTATTTATATTCATTCAATATTCATGGTTGTGTTGTGTTACCAGAGTGTAGATGTATCTATTATTAAACTTCAAGAGGGAAATCTGATTAGTTTACGCCGACTTTAATATTTCGCGAGAATAGATGATGATTTGAATGGCTAATGTATGTAAGTATAGCATTGTAAGCCGTTCGGAGTTGTGTAGACTCTCTAAGAGGAAGTTGTCATTAAATTCAGCTGAGGGAGGGTCGGGGAGTGGGTTCTGATATCGTCCAGCAACTCAGGGATAATTGTCTCTCTAGTTGTAATTAATTGTTTCCCCCAAGCAATTTCACAAGCAGCATTAGAGCCAAGTGAAGGATTTCCTATTAGTAGGAATTTCTGCTAGTCTCAGAAGCCCGTTATAATAATTTAATTGGGTCGCACAACTATTAAATTGGCATCGTACATTAAGGCTTAAGAAGGAGGTTGCAATGATGAAGAGCCTAATTGAATGCTAATGTTTTGACTATGTTGGTTGATGGCCAATCGATTATTCTATTCTGTTAATTAAATATAGACGTTTGTTTATAGATGTTAGTGAAGGCCGAACTGAAAGGATGGTCCGGAGGTGTTCCCCCACTACCGGTACCATGAGGATATAGGGGAAAAAAGCTGGCAACATTTCCCCACCAGTCCTTCCACAGTAGAATTTTTCAGAGAATGAAAAAAAAGGCTAAAAACATACAGGGTAATTTTGTAAATTTGTCTCTCGTCCATTAAGACAATCCATAATTGTCTTAGAGAATTAGAGTACTAAACAAACTTTAAAATTATTTCTCAAGTAAGTACAATTATAATTTTCCACAGGAGTAAAAAAAAACATTAAGTGGTTTAAAACTAATTTTACACATTATTCATTATGGAAAAAAATATGAGCATTATACCAAAAGTGCTTGGAAATAAGCTTATCCACAATTTTGAGGTGCCAGTTTTGGACTAAGAAATGGGATAAATTTAAATAAAAAAATTGCTTTTAAGCTAAATACTCAAATGGCAAACTACAAATCACGGATAAGGACTATATGCTGAAAAGGGTAAAATTAAATATCAATGGAAAAATATTGAATTGGTCATCAATAAAACATTGAATTAATAGGAATAATCGTAATAATAAATGGCCTTAAATAGATAATATGTTATTTCATGAATTAATGAGATATTTTATCATTTTAGAGAAAAATTACTTTTACTCTGTCCTAAAAATCCAACGTTTCATTTTTAAAATACAGAGAAGCTTAGCGACTCGAAACAATATAACTCCTTATTAGCCTTATTAGCTCATTTTGTCTTTCAGAAAACGATACTATGTGGTATCATCAACCATGCAATGCATCATCAAGGTGCTGAAGTAATATAACCTTTATGATAGTTCAATAATATTTGAATAATAAACGAAGTTCAACAACTATAAATTTTAATCAATAAAAGCCGGCAATAAATGGAAATGAACAAGTGTTATAACCAATATGAGAAAAGTTTTTGATTAAATGATCGGAAAACCATTAAATTAAACCTCCAATCCTAATTCATATTGCTTGAAAGCACAAACATCATTATAACTTTGAATTGAATAAATTGTTTTAAATCCCATTTGAAAATCAAGTATTTAAATCAGAGAGAAAATTGTACGTGTCAGGAATTTATGTGAATGACTCATGATTTATTTTGTCACTAAAAGAGACTTTGCTCGAGGGATATACAAATTTTGTCGATGTTTTACGGTCACAATGAAACAAATAAATCGAACTAAACGATAGTTTACATGGAAACACTTAATTTGGGGGAAAATCAAAAGTACGCTTTAAGGAGGTTGCGTAATCTAAGCAGATTTTCCACTGATTTGGTAAACTGGAGATTTAACACCATCTATTTCCATTTTTCGTGTAATAAGGTCTACGTAAACGAGATTTAAAATTTAAGCTGGAAATCAGATGTTTGTATATTCTTCATATTTTCTTGGCAAGGGTCACCAATAAAAAACATTTTTTCGCTTTAAAAAACTTTATTGATACTGACCTACATTTTTCAAGGTCTGTATACCAGCTCTTGAGGGCTCTCCATTTCGGAAGGGCGTGTTTCCCTCTTACGTTCGTTACGACTGTTGTTACTGAGTATTAACGACTTCCCCATTGAGGACAGCCGTAACGAACGTTAGAGGGTAATGGTCACGAGTAAAAATGTTTTTTATTGGTGACCTTTGCCAAGAAAATATGAAGAATATATAAAAATATTGGGCCCAAAAGAATGAAATGTTTAGTATCTTATATTATTAACGTAATGAATTGGAGGAACGAAATTTATTGACGACTGAAAACTAAAAAATACAAATATTTCGGTTAGCATTTCAGTTGGGGAAAAATATTTTCCCACTTGCACATATAAATAGATCTGCCAATATATTATTAATTAATCTATGTAATGTAGGTCTATATTAATAATGACTTACGTGTATATTTCAGTCAGTATTAACTATTTCATGTACTTTGGCTTATGTTTTCTTATACTGAGCCCTAGGTCTTAACTAATCCTCCTTCCGCACCCAGCAATGCCGTGATGGTGCTACCAGTAACCAATGCATCATCGAAATACACCCTAAGCAGATATAATACAGGAGAGATAGAGAACATAAATTGTCATTAATATTGAATCAAAGAATATAATCATTCTCTGAAATTTGTAGATTTAAGTTCGTTAACCAGCAAAGTGAGACGGAAGTTATTTTTATTTTTCTGGAATAATCTCATCATGCCTTCAACCTCAATAACTGATTTCTATTAAGGGATATCTGCTGAGAAAAACATTACAATGCGTAAATGAAATCGTGTCCAATCTGGTAATTTGTTTATGCTGTGGGGCAGAGCAAAAACTAATGAATAAATTATTTAGATAATGTAAGTGGATTTTGGTTTATAAACCTGAACTAGTATATAGAATAAGATTCATGGGCAAAGCTAGTCACAATCAATATAGTTCGTATCATTAAGGTCACAAAGTTCATTCCAAGCGTTTCATTGGCTTATGCATGTAATTTGGTAGATATTCATAAATTAAATAGTGTGTTCTACGCTTATTTTTAAAAGTAAAGAAAGAATATATATATATATATATATATATATATATATATATATATATTTATATATATACATACATAAATACAGTCAGGTGTGAAAATTAATGTAGAACGGCCCCTGTATTTATAAATAGCTACCAAACATAATTACACGCTCAGTAGAGTCGGCAAAAGGAATATTTAATTAATAAAACGAGCTGTGGTTTCACAGCATCACAGAACTCCAGAGCAAAGGTAATCAGCGTGAAACTGAAATTGTTGGAAATTATCAAAGCGATATAGAAACCCTAGACAGGATTTTAATATTTTCTGATAGAACTGATATTCCATTACACAATCGTTTAGACTATATAACGTTTGACAAAAAAAAAATATGAATAAAATTCAATACTCAATTTCAATGAATACTTTAATTGCACTACACCTATAAGCATGCCAGTTGATTAGTTTTGAGAAAAATCATGTCTTCCTTTGGAGGAAAAACGGCTATATATTTTCATGCTCGTAGACCCTTCAAAGAAATCGAGTATAAAGAATATGAAGCCCATAAAGCTGAAAAGGATGAGGATGTCTAAGCTGAAGAGTACCTTCTAACCCCTGGCGAAGTATACGAAAAAAAGCTCCTAGATATTGTTTCCCATCCCGATATTGAGGTCCGTCATCTTAGCATTAGCCGAAAAAATATAATAACATTCTGCTCAAGCGTTCTATAGTAATAACATTGAAATATGAGGTGTTGACAAGAAGTCGGCTAAATCAACTGTGTTACTTGCCGTTGACGGGTTGGTACAGAAATGGTTTCCTGAGAAAATATAAACAATGTATTAATTTTAGGTCTAAATAAACCCTTGTTTTGTCTCATATCGAAAATTTGCTCCTTCTCGCACATATCCTGTTTACTATTTATTAATGCTCACTTTGTGCTACAAATGCTAATTGGGATGGGTTATCTTCAGTTTGCCACCATTTTCTAGACAGGGTGTGGCAAAGGATTTTATTTAATCCTACGTCACAACGTAAATTCCTATTGCCCAGGTGAAAATCGAACTCACGATTGGGTTTACGACGTGAAGTTAAGATCAACGCCTTAATTAACATGGTTACCCACATATCTTATTTGAATATGTTTTATGCGTGATTTGGCGTTTATACGAATATTAAATAATTTATGGTAAGGGTATCTGTAACTTATAGTTGGAGACAGTAAGTCGAAAGTATTGAAGTTCAATGACTTCGAAGGAAACCATCATTCCTTTTCGAAAAACCAAAATCTCATATAACCCATATTGTATCTTCGGTAATGGACTCTTAAATCGAAATCATTCAATATATTTTTAATTGATTTCGTTAAAACTTGGCGGATACGCAGACAGACAAACAGAGAGAAATTATAATTTGTAAATAGAATGACCTAAGACACGGGAAATAAAATGTTCAAATAGAATTTCAGACAAACTTTAATTAAGGGTAATGGTTTAGGCCTTTGCGACTAAAACTCGCGTGTAAGATTTACTACACATACATTGTTAATAATGCTTTGGCAGCTGTATATGCCGAAATATGTTTTCACAATTTCCACTACGAGTCTTATCAGACTGCGGCAGGCAACTTATAAGCGCTGTTATTTGGCAGGTCGGTGATATAATTCTCATCGATCAAACCTTTATTCCAGTCATTGATGCGGATGGACTGGTCGAGGAATTCATAATAAAATGCTCCAAAAAAAGGTCAAACTTCCACCATAAAATATATATTTGGAGTACCAACTCTTCTCATCTAAAAGATAAATCATCACTCCAGGAGAGGAACTGTAGCCAGTCAGTAATATTAAAAAAAATAGTTACAAATAGTACAATAGTATAATACATTACTATAATGTCTGTGTATTTTTCTACCCATTCAATATTGTAAAGGTAATGAAAAAAAAAGCAATTTCTAAGGGCGACTGCTTTGTCGTCAAGGACTCAACATTTCCACTAGTGCCTTTTTTCATTTTATTACATTCTTTGATGCCCCACTTTTGGAGATGAGTTTTTCTTCCTGGGAAAACAGAAAATACTTGAATGAATTCGTATTCTTTAAAAATATATAATATACGTAACAGACCTCTCAAAACAGCCTATACATTTCGTCCACTTTACAAAATCCATGATTTTTCAGTTCAAAAGGATTATAAGGTAATTATACAACTGAAAAATTCCTTACAAGATAAGAAAATTTCAGGTGGACTGAGATTCTAGGTAATGTTCGTTGTGTGACTTTTAGTAATGCACGTAATCGAAATGAATTAATAATAATTGATGATAATGGAATATATGAAAACTCATAGTTGCTGGATCCAGAAGCGCCTAATGATAAAAGAATTAACTGGTAATATAATTTTGACCAGTGAAATAACAACTCCGAATTATTTTAAGCCAAGATCTACGCGATTATGAATAAATAAACAACACTAGATCATTAGTATGGGGTGTGGCAGGATAAAACTGGTCTGTTGGGAGCATATGGACACGTATATATAATACAGCCTCAACATGAAGGAATGCTCAGAAATGTGGGGCGAAGAGAGCTGCCAAGGGTAGCTCATGAGTATCCTCTCAAACGCACAGTGGAATAGAAAAAAGTCCGTCACGCAGGTGCTGCGTAAACTAAGCAGATTTCCCACGTAAAGTTTTACAATAGACAAAACAGAAGAGGGGCATCAACAGAACGTATTTGCATATAGCTCACAAAGTAAAAGTATAGAAGGCAAGAACGGAGACAGGTTAGGTTACACGAGTGCCGAACAGTTACGGAAACGGCCGAACTAATCCGGAAACTTACGAAAATAGCCGCACACTCAATTAATAAAAATGCAAATATCTCTGTAAATATTCAAGATAGAGAATAAATGCTTGAAACATTATTTATAGTAAGTTTAATTTGCAATAAGATTGATTCTATAAAATTTCTCGATCCGACGTACAATAACGGAGATACTTCGAATTTTCAAAAATCCCCGCTTCTAAACCCTCCTCCCACTGGTTCGACTTTAGCCGTTAACGAACTTGATCTTTCTTTATTCATAAAACGATTAAATACCGAGTTTGTTGACGATTAAACAAAAATTGCCACAGCTAGAGTGTTAACAGACAAATATATATATATATATATATATAATTTTGAACGGCCCGTCATCTCTTGGGTAGGATCGATGGATATTTGAAGATATTTTTCGAAAATCGCGTCTGGAGTACGATCTCAGATAAAAAAGTTTGAATATGTGTATTATAACATATGATATAGCGTTGGATATTTTGGAGTTTGATTTATCTGGCTGAGATGGTCAAATTCAAAAGGTGAAATTAAAATAGTTGTAGCATTTCAACCAATAAAATATGAAGACGTCCATTCTAAACTAACTAAAGTGGAGTAAAATACGAATTAGACACTAGCTGCCTGTATTGCTCCAAAACGTGACATGGCTAATGAGCACGGATAAGTAACAGTTGAAACAATTCGAGTTACAAATAAAGATGACCTTTTAGAACTAATAATAATAGAACTGTATTAACAGTCAAGGGAGATGAAACACAGTTGGATGAAACAGTATTGTTGATTGAAATGTTCAGGAATTCCTCTTGGATTGGAGAGAGGATTTATGGTATAAAAAGAAAATTGCTCTGCATAGAAGAAGAAGCTCATGTTGAACATAAACAAAATTCACAATGTTCACTGTAGATGTAGTCTGTGCAAAAAGAAGGAGTTCTAGAATGTACGGAGTTCTTCAGTGGAGCTTAAATATGAGACGCAGTTATACTCGAAAAGTCTGGATAAGGCTACTGGAGGTATAATATCAGATCTGTGTTTTCAGTTGCTGAGAGAGGTAAAAATTATTCATAGCCAGTTGATTTTTCTGCGTCACTCTGACAAGTTCATTTCAGATCCTTTTTTGCTGAATGCGAAATGACTTAGTATTATGGATACGAATTCATTGAGCGAGTGAATATTATAGCTGAGAGTTGACAGGAATCGGTGAGGTTAGCCCACTCTATACTCCATATCCATCCCACTACACCGGACTATCTACCTCTAGCCCAGGCCAGTCCTTATCTTCTCCTATCATATCTGTCAAGGGCCGCTCATTGATCGTGCATAATTGCAGATATCCATATGTATTAACATATTATATGTTATATATATAATGAACTAATTTAATTATATAGGCTTTGCAGTTTCAAAGAAAGACCTGCTTGCAGTCATAAAGAAGAAAAGATCGTCACACAGAGGCAGTTTTCCCACGAGACGTTTTATAATAGACAAATCTATGTCCTGGTAACATTTAACACCCCGTGAATATTAAATCAATTAATACAAACGGCAATGAGAAATCTTTGTCAATTTTAATAAACTCCAAGTGGAAAGAGTCTGAATTTTAAAGAAACCGGTCGGCCAACCGTTCAGGTCCGAACAGATAGATAGAAATATTCTACACCGGAAAGAAAAACAATTACTGTAATATATCTGAATTGAAAACTATTTAATATATCTAGTACTGTGATTTATAATGAATCAGAATAATTTTTTTTCCAATCACTAAAAGTTTAGTATTGCAAGAATTTAAACGGGGTGGGGCAATCAGAATGTGTTTGCGTGTATCTCATATAATAAAGGTCTTATGAAAACAGTATTTGGTATGTAAGCTTGAAATATAGTGGGTTATTATACAGGGTGTCCCCAAACCAAACGGCCAAACTTTAGGGATCGATAGAGGATCGAAAAATTAAAACAAAAAGTCCTCTGGCATATGCCTTGTTTTCGCTTCGTTTTCGAGAAAATCACAAGAAACTAAAAATAGTTGTGCAAAAACTAGTTAAGGCCAATGGAAGAGCGGATTTTACGCCTTGAATGAATTTTAGCAATAAATGTTATTCCAATACAATTATTGTATTCTAATCTTATACTAACAGAAAGGTAATTGAAAAAAAAAAATATTTTTTATTAAGAAAAAATAATAAATACTTTTTTATTCAAATATTCATAGTATAAAAAAAATTACCTATTTAAAGTAGATAACATTATGAACAATAACTGAAGATTAAAACATAAAAAAAGATTAAAAATTTAGAATATTAATAAAATAATTAAATATTCTTACTTGGAAAACATAAATGTTTCAGTTTTTATATGGGTTTGCCGTAAAAAAAAACCTGAAAATTTTGAAGGTTTTACTTTCTCTAAAATTACATCGTTAATTTCTAAAGCGTCAACGTAAATGTTGTTCGAAGTGCTGGCCTCTTGCTGCAATACACGCATCACATCGCGTACTCACAGATCCCACTGCATCTAAACATTGCTCTGCGGTGAGCTGGTTGCAAATATTCTGATGCGCTCGATGAGGTCATCCCTTGTGCGGACGGGCTCTCGGTAGACATTTTCTTTCACGTATCCCCACATGAAGAAATCTAGTGGCGTGAGGTCCGGAGACCGGGGAGGCCAAGGCACCGGCCCACCTCGTCCTATCCAGCGACCTGGGTAGTTGATGTCCAACCAGTCTCGTACGGCCCTTCCGTAATGTGCAGGACAACCATCGAGTTGAAACCAGCTCTCAAGCCTTGTTTCCAAAGGGATATCTTCCAAAAGTGCCCGTAAGTCATTCTCCAGGAATAGATGATAACTTTCAGCGTGAAGTCGAGCAGGTAAAAATACGGGACCTATTATGCGATTATAACAAAGACCGACCCACACGTTTACAGAAAACTCATGCTGGTAGTGAAATTTTCTAACAGCGCGGGGATTTTCATGTGCCCAAAGGTGGTAGTTTCTTTGATTGAATATGCCCGCACGTGTAAAAGTCGCTTCGTCCGTCCAGATTACTTTCGAACTTAAGTTTACATCGTTTTGCAATTGTTCTTTGTACCAATTACAAAAATTTAATCGGCGGGGATAATCAGCGGGTATTAAATTTTGTACCTTTTGTACATGGTAAGCATGCCTGCGGTCAGCCCTTAATGTGCGCCAAATGGTAGACTTTGGTATGCTTAGAACTGAAGCAGCTCTCCGGACGCTTGGGCCAGGGTTGGTATTGAAGTGCCTCAGTATCCTCTCCCTCCACCTCAGGTCGGCTTCCATCGGAGCCTGCATACGGTTTCCACGACGATTACATGAGAAGGACCCAGTCTCTCGAAGCCTTCTGAAAGTGCTGGTAAAAACACCTCTGTGTGGGGTTTCTTGGTCAGGAAACCGTCTGCGATATTCCCGAACTGCCTGACGTGCATTGCCATCGCAGAATCCGTAGACGTAGACTATGTCCGCGTATTCAGCGTTGGTAAATCTAGCCATATTTGTTGACTTCACTGAACAGTACTAGCAACACCACTAATGTGAGAATGCGAGGCTGGATTCCCCCCAAAAAGGATTAAAATGATAGTAAACATTTTAATCCTTTCTTTTTAAGTTTAAACACTCAACATAGACGTTTTATTAATAAGGAAAGCGTGAGAATATTCATGTTTTCTAAATTTACTCCTCGTAAATTAAAAAATTAAGCTTACTGAAAAAGCCAATAGTTTTTTAGTTTTTTGTAATTTAAATACATTATTAAAAAAAATACACTTTTTGCACAACTATTTTCAGTTTTTTGTGATTTTCTCAAAAACGAAGCGAAAACGAGGCATATGCCAGAGGACTTTTTTCTTAGTTTTTCGATCCTCTATCGATCCCTGAAGTTTGGCCGTTTGGTTTGGGGACACCCTGTATAACAGAGTATTGTTTATATGACATGAGTGGGGGTTTGCTGAAGACTGTAAATGCATATCACGGTTAATATTCAAGATAGAGAATAAATATGTATAGCAATAATTATTGTAAATTTAATTTGCAATAAGATTGGTTCTATACAATTTTTCGATCCGACGTGTAGTAACGGAGATACTACGAATTTTCGAAAATTCCTTCTCTAAACCACTCTCTAGCCTGCCCGATTTCAGCCATTAACGCACTTCATCTTCCTTATATATATATATATATATATATATATATATATATATATATATATATAATTTTGAACTGACCTCGTATTCATCTCCTGGGTAGGATCGATGGAAGATATTTTTCGAAAATCGCGTTACGAGCATGATCTCAATAGCTGATTTCCCCTAAGGGACATCTACTAAAAACAAAAAGACTAAAACTTCTTTAGACCGAATAACCACACTATTAGATACCTTTATTTGGCGATGCTTCTATCCTAAAGATAAAATATTCATACAGAGTGAAAAAATAAATATTGTCGAAAAATAAATAATGGTACTTTTGAAGGGGGAAAGAAGAGTATTTTATTTTTATTTCTACTGTACTGTCATGTCAGGATGCTAGTGTCTTCGTACCTGACTGTGATATTAATAATCGATTCCCCAGTAGAGTTACCGAACACAACAGGATAGAGAGGAACCTCAGGAAGAGAATATTCGGCTGAATAAATAGGATAGCAAATGGCCGAAACTATTCTAGCAGGAGAGGATGTTAATATTACTCTCATGTGAATAATCGTTAATTCACTTGATATTACTTTTGTAATTAATGAAACAATTGCTTTGATTATACATTGAATTTTAATCTATAGTTGTTATATTGTTACGTTAGGTATTAGTTACTTTTTATGTTTAGGTGCGTGTGTTTACTTTATGTCTTTACCATTTTGATATTATTATGAATATTTCAGGTTTACGTTATGCCGCTCCTAACATTTACTAACACCAAATAGGGCAGACTCTTGCTAAAGTATTGTGCAATATTTGTTACCGTTACTTGTATACTTGAGTGAGATAAAGTTAAGTGGGGACTTGATATAGATAGTAGAACGCTGTCCATCCACAGATGGATTATATAGAAATATAATTAAAGGCAGAGGTGGTTGCAGATTCGAAGACCGGATCAACTGGTGGTTTGGCTAACAGTTCGTTAATGTATGTTGCTTCTGTGTAATGAGTTACATGGGTGTCGGGAATGAATACATGCTCTTTACAATGAACTTCGAATTGGTTGGTAAAGGATCAGATGAAGGTCAGGCTGTCATTTAACAGTTAATTAGAGATGTAGTCCATAAGTTTAGTGTAATTGCTAATAGCATAATAATTCTCCCGATAATTCTTCTTATTGTTTATTTAAATAGCTTGGTTGAACATTTATTCTGTCTTAATGAGTTGAAATGGTTTCTGTGATACCGGCGAGTAGTTTTAAAGGCATTCGGCCGAGAACCCCCTTCCCCCCTACCCAAAAAAAAGTAGGAAGAGGGTTGAAATAAAAAAAATAGGAGGAAAAAAATATATGTATATTTATATATAACAAAATGTCGGCCTATCGTGCGTGTGCCTGGGACTTCCCATGACTGGGGAACTCAAATACGGTCTGAAGAGTGTTGGGCTTTGATAACCGCGAAGTTTTTTGCGCAAAATCAAACAAACAAACAAAACAGAAGAAGGTAGAACGTTTATAGTGTACATTAACTCTGAGTAATGCTCAGCAATGGACTAAAGATACAAAACGTCCTTAAATCTTGGGTGTTAGCGAGGATATAATTTTGGGCAAGACGGATGATGCTCTGTAAAATGTTTTGAAAGTAGTGCTAATAGTGCTTCACTACTGTCGGGTCGCCTTTATGAGACAAAAGTTAAAGGCATAAAAATCGGATATACGAAAGCTAAACAGTGTAGGTTAAGATAAGGCTTATTCCTTAATTCTTGTAGGTAATGAAATTGTAATTATGCACAGTGCTAACAAACTGAGACATAGCGGTGGGAATGATGGGACTATGATGGGCCATATTACTGATTTAGGCTGCTTATAACTACTGCTAGGCATGGATACTCCAATGTAGCAAACCAGTAATGCTGGAGCACTGCCTATGGAGTGTCAGCCGTTGCCCCACCAACATTGTCTAAGCTTACTAAAATGCTTAATTTAAGATAAAACACAATTTGAGGAAAATTTCTAGGATGACTCGTTGCTATTGAAATGCTGTTGGGAGAAAATAAGATGAAACAGAAAATAATAAAATATATGCGAAGCGAAAATGAAGACACAAGTTTACTGGAAATATAAGGAAAAGTTGAAGTGGATATAAAGTTGGTCTTTATTGATGGTGAAATTGAGTAACCACTAAAATAAAAATCGGCCTTGGCATTTATTTTGGTATCAATAATGATTTGAATTGCTTTCTTTTTAAATGCTTAGCCTTCTATTGATATGCCATATTGACTGAAAACAGTCCGTTATTCTGTTATGATACTACAGCATATTACTTTTTAAAAAGATAATTTAGTTTTTTTCTAAGTGTTGAAAGTGCTGGAGTTAGGAAATTATCATGATTTACGGTCTTATTGGGACCGTTTATAAGTTTCTACTTAGGTGTTGTAAATAGTCCATTAGAATAAAAAAAAGAAGAAAATTTGGAATTCGTTTAGGAATTATCCTAATCTGACTAGAAAATTTTATAGTTGGATAAAATAATTTGTTGCTAAACTATCGATCTGCATATGCTCTGAGAAGAAATTTGAAATGGTTATAAACATTTTGGTAGTTTCTAGGCTAATAGCCACCATCATCAGAAACCTCATTATATGAAATGCCAACTAGGATTGAAAAACAGATAGTTCAGAAAACAATTCTGTTGAAATATCGTTTTATTGGCATATGTAATTCTTTGAGCATTTATTCATATTTTCCCATTTTAGCAGATTTCCCTTAAGGGAAATCAGCTATTGAGGTTGTACTCATGACGGAATTTTCAAAATTTTTCTTCAAATGTCCATCGATCCTACCTAGTAGATGTAGTCTGTTTAAAACTATATATATATATATGTCTGTTACCGCTCTAGCGGTCACAATTTTTGTTTGATCGTTACCAAACTCGATATTTAGTCGTTTTATGTAAAAAGAAAGATCAAGTCCGTTAACGGCTGAAATCGGACCAGTGGGAGGGGGGGGGGTTTAGAGTGGAGGATATTTGAAAATTCAAAATATCTCCGTTACTATACGTCGGATCGAAAAATTGTACAGAATCAATCTTATTGCAAATTAAATTTACTATAAATATTATTATATACATTTATTCTCTATCTTGAATATTAACCGAGATATTTGCATTTTTATGAAGTCTGTGGTCGGGTATAGTTTGGATTAGGTCGGCCATTTCCGCCAGTACTCGGCTGCGGTTCTAACCTTACCTGTCGTTTCTAACCTTACCTTACCTTCGTTATTTTGTGAGATATATGCAAATAGGTTCTGTTCATCCGCCCCCCCCCTTCTTCTTCAGTTCTTGGATTACTAAAATTTGAGTTATTATAATATAAATTATTTTTACAATTCAGAAGCCGTTTCAGTTGGGAATTTATTTTAATTAACTGAAAGATTTTTCATTACCGTTTGTATTTTATCATGGTGGTATTGTGTTACCAGTATGCAGATTTCTCTATTGTAAAACTTTACATGGGAAATCTGCTTAGTTTACGCAGCCCCTGCGTGACGGACTTTTTTAATGTTTAGTTATTTATTTTTCATTTTTATTTTCCGCTGGTGGTGAGAGTGATTATATACCTTTTTAAAACATAGTTTAAACTCCTTAATTATGGTGTTTTATTATTTGTAGCTCTGAGGATGGGAATTTAATTCCGGAATGCGCTAAGCTTTTTTAAGAAATAAATAGCGAGGAGCCACAAAAAAGGTTTCTGATTAACCTTATTCATGTTTTCTTCTCTTTCATAGTACTTAAATATTTATCTTCTAATGTGAACATTCGTGAGAATTTACATTTCTAAATTTTCTATAGACCATTGATTCAAAGTTGGTTAGTAATTAGTATATGAGGCTTAAAAGAAAGTTCAAAAATGTCTTTGAAACTTTATTAATTCATAGTTAGAAAAAAATTCCAGTAATACGAGTATGCTGAATCATAATTTTATTTTATACTCATTTATAATCAAATTCTATACATATGAATCCCCTTCATTCTTAAATTTATCGTGAAATTAAAATTACATTAGAGGAAGTGCCAGCTGCTCCAAGAAGAAAATAATTCTATTAACAGGAGGGTCTCAGGTGCACTAAGCAGTGAATTGGAAATCAATTTCTCAACACTTTTAATCTCCCAATAACAATACAAGAACCCAGTTACTTGAAAATCACAATCTTCCTCATTTTTAGCATTTGAGTTTTCATCAATTTCCTATAAGGTTTTAAAAAAAAAATAATTAAATAAAAAAAAGAAATGGAATTAATAAATGGTTCATGAGTCTCTTATATTGTACGTGAATGCCAGAAGTAGAGGAAAGGATAATTTTTTTTTCCTGTGGGCATTACTGACCCTGTATATCTTCAACCACTATCTTTAACCCTCGCTCTCCACCTCTATCTATCCTGGGCGATGGCTTTTCAGGTTTTTTAGAAAACCACCACTGTCACATTCATCGTCTCGTAAAGGGAGCCGGTTGGGTTACTTCTTGCCACAAGTCCCGCATATCTTAAACTCTTCATATTATATGAAATCGATTTTCTTGTTTCAGATACAATTTCTTTTCTTGTATTACTTTTCCAGAGTCCTAAGTCACTATCCCACCTTGGGCTTTTAATGACTGGAGCCGCAAACCTTTGAACCATTTTATTTTCAGGATACTGTCAACACCCATGTCTCACACCCATACATTAGTTGTGACTTAATGACAGAGTTACAGAACCTTAGTTTCTAGCCTCCTGTGATCTTTAGACTCTAGAAACTGAGAAGAAAGCGCATTTGGCACTAGTTATTCTTTGGTCGATTTCAGTAAGCTTGTAAATGATACAAGTTCCGGTCGCTCCAAGATGTTTGAAGCTTTCTACATTTGGGAAGGATCGATCCCCCAACGCTCAAGATGCTTTCGATTTTTTGGCCCATTACAATTTACTTTGTGTTTTCTTGATTATCCTTACAAGTCCATCTCTTTTATCGTTGACATCAATGAACATGTAAAAGACAGCACATCCCCTTTCCTGCCTCTAAGGACATCAACGTGGATATGTGAGGAATATGTGCATCTTGCATACATGACATGTATACATACATGCATTTGTCTTGTACATTTCACGTATTACCTTCTCAAAGGTTGGATTAAATAGCACAGGAGATAAACAATTACCTTGTCTCAATCTTGACTTAACGTATAATACTTCAATCATCAACCTTTGACCCAACAGCGGGAGCCATTGATGCTCGCCCATATCAGTTCGATAAGTTTCACCTGGAAATCATTACTTCAGAATCATCTGCTCCTTTGAAGTCAAGGTGTAGGGCGTGTCAATCTTGCTCCTTCTCCCACCGCTTCTCATGTATGTGTTTCGCGCAGTTGCCGTGCTTTCCTATCGTAGATATTCCTGAAATTTCACCTCCATCCGCTAGACACAATATTATTCTTATTCGTACAATGTTTTTTTTCACGGTTAGCTCACCAAACCACTAATGACGTTATCAAGGAGACGATCTTCACAGCCCGCCAGCTATGGCTGAAACTCTATTTTGCCTCATTATACATCAGCATGCACTTACAGACAATGCTTATAGGAATGGAAAGGAAGGAGGAACGAAGGAGGAAGTAGAGGTGGGAGGAACCCGGAAATTCAAGTTACCTGATTGATTCCTAAAGGTTTTAAATTAGAATAGTAGAGTTAATTTCCCTAATTAATTCATGTTTTATTATGGTTCAACCCTGTAGTTATTACAAGGAACTTGCTGAATATAAATAATTCATCAAGAAGGCAATCTCTCATTTTCTAATTCGCTCTGATCTAATATAAGCTGTTGAAATTAATTTCCTCTTACTCCAATGGTTTTTAAATTATTCTGCTATAAAGTTATAATTTAGTTCATGTTTCAGTTCATTATTATTATTTTATACCCACACATTCTCATTTTAATTTTTTCATGAAATTTGTTTTAAATAATAAACAGAGTGACAGTAAATTAATAACATTTAAAAATATTATAATTGGCGAAGCTTCATCTTGTGAAAATCCCCAAAATAACATCACACCTTTATATTACTTAACTCCAAAGATGAAGTTTTATTACTGAAAACTACACTGTTGTTTTTTTTCTTCTTAAAAATATTTTCAAATGAAATTAATGGTCAGGAAACATTTTAGTACTTATGAACTAGGGCCTCTCCAAACTTGTTTTCTAACACTAATTTATGGAGGATAACATCAGTTCATTTTGAAAATATAACTTGGATGGTTCATGAATGTGCCCCTAATGGCTCCCTTCAGAACGAGCAAAGGTCTTTGTAAACAAACAGAAAGCAAACACGGTGAGCACAACTAAGAACAAAGTTAAACAAAGTGGATAAACTTCCCAAATACGAACAAATACAACCCCCCTCTATAGAAACAAAGAGCCTCCTCTTTAGTGAAAAGCTGTATACAACTTAGATTTTGTCCCTTAATGAACAATAATTCTTATAAAGTCATAGCTACTTTTCAAAGTTTCGAAATATAAATAAAAGTCAGTGGTAATGATAAAAATAATATATGTATTATACAATTGATAATACCACTAAAACAATAAAATACTTCAAATATCAAATGAATTTCCACTTTGATAAGGATCAATAAGAAGGCCAAGCCCTCTACTGTTTTTAAAACTGTAGAGGACTTGGCCTTCTTATTGATCCTTATCAATTGGTTCCTCTACCATCTAGCATATTCCAGAGATATAATTTCCACTTTCGTAAATGCCACAAAAAGAGTATAAGTTGAGTATATAAAATACAGTAATATAACCAATATTTACGACCAAAAATAATAATAATAATTGCATGGTGTAATAGCAACGATACTATTTGGATTTCGGATAAGAAAAGATAACCTAAGCATCAGATATATTTAACTACTACAAAAGTGAGGTGCTTTTTAATTTCCTTCCATATCTGTGAGTTAGTCGTTGACCAAAGATACTTTTATATCTCATCAGGTAAATCGACATCTACTACCCTTAATCATATCCAAAAAAAGTGCAACGCAGGAATGGCTCCTTAAACTTAAGTATTCCGTGAAATTCTTTCCATCCTTGTAAATACCATTAAAAATTGGATAATTATATGCAAACGTCACCGCGAATCCATTAAACAACCTTTGTGACACACTTCCTTTTTCATTGAAATTTATATACAATGAAAAGTAAGAAAACGTGTATGTGTGTTTGTTAGAAATGCTTCGATCCATTGTGTCAAGATGACAACCTCAGTAGGTGAGTTTTCTTGTAAGAAGTAATCAGCTAAATATTATTTATATAAGTACGGATTATTTTTATTTCTCGCTGTACGAATTTTCAAAGAGAAAATTAGGCAGCGTGATAATCTTGTATATTCCCAACAAGAAAATGGATACCACCGTCATAATCCCCCTTTCTCTGTTCTGGGATAATTTCATCCCACTTTCATGTCAAACAGCTGGGAAAGTTCTAGCTTCCGTAACCCCAACAATGATGATCCTAAGCTAGCTTTAGTTTAGGAAAGTTGATATTACCTAGAGGAAATTGGTGACTAGTTAGTTGCCATTTAACTAAAGCAACTTTGTTCTTAATTGCCTCGTAGTCAATGTGCTGAAGTTACTTGAGGTACTTTAGAAGTAGATGTAGTTACTACCTTACTTGGGCATCCAAGACAAAATGACTCAAGTGTATTATAGACATCCTTTTAACTTACACAAGTATATGATCTGTTTATATATTTATTCGATGTGAATTACAAAATTGAATTTTAATAACAAATACGTAATTACAACGAAAAATAATGGACGCTTTTATAAAAATAAAAAAAATCGTCAGAAAGAAATTAAATGGCCAGTAATAATTGAATTGTATATTCGCAACTTAAAAGGAATCAGGAAAATAATACTTCAAGATATCTTTTTTTTAAATTTTTTTATATTTAGAGCTTCAGATGATCGGAATACTGTTCATATTTTAACAAAAAATGTATTTTGAATAAAAAAAATACTAATCTCAAAAAAAAAAGTATTATGAAAAGAAGAAATATTATAAAACAAAGAACCGCACAAGAGAGACAACTAATGGGAAATGGAAAATTTATTAACAGAGGACATCAATCTAGAGCATTATTTAAAGGTAAGATTCTATATTTTATTTTTAATTGTGTTCAAGGCAATTTGCGCCAGGAATATAGAAATTTTTTTTATAAACAAAAGAAAATCCGAGTACAAAAAAATTAAAATCAGATGAGTTTAAAAAAATGAAAAGTCGGGTTCATGTTAGCCATGTGAATTATTGTACTAGACTTCGATTTCTCACCTGGGCAATAGGAATTTATTTAGTTACGAATTGGCAAAAATAACATTGGTAACCTGGAAACAACCCTTTCCAATTAGCCTTGGTATCACAAAGTGGGCGTTAATAAATTAAAACAATTAAAATATTTATAGTGCATTTATTCTTAAATTTATTTCTAATTGTTTAAGATAAAGTAATATGATGAAGTTAATACTCCTCTCAGAGAAGTATTTTTAGTAAGAAAAGATCAAAGTCTTCGCTAACCTTTAGTAAAATCTTGACTTTCCAAACTGGTAGTACTTAAAGATGAATTCATAAAGGCTGTTGTCTACAAATATAAAATAACTTCTTCAATAATATTTTATTTTTATGACTGCTATATCCTTTATAGCCCCAGCCAACTTGCTATAAAATGTTATAGTCTTGACAGGATTGTGTTACTTAAATAGGGGAAAGCAAAAGTAACTGCTAATGAGATGATTGATTAATATTCTACTACATACACTGGCCAGTAATGTTATTGCCAATTGATGGGTAGGCAGGACCTCAGGACTGGTGGGACTAAACATTTTAAGCATATTTCTCTCAGAATATTGATCAATAATTACAAAAAAGAAGGTAGAACATACGAAATTACAGTAAAAGAGGCCTTTTATGATACATGTGCATATGGTTGAAAGGTGACAGCGCCCAGGAATAATAAGTGAATATATGAAAAAAATCAGTCGTGTGTAGGAGTAAAGCATATGTATTTTGTACTTGAATGGACTGAGGCATGTGGTTGACAAGTTTGATATGCCCCAACCTAAGTCAAATATTGAGGGAGTGACATGTCCAACAATTATTTCTGCTCTTTTTTTGCCGCAATTTCATATATTTCACATCTCGCAGCCTCTCTTTATTTCTCTTTGCAGTGCATTCATTTCAGTTGACCCCTTTTATTTTCACATGAACTCTCAAAGCAGACACCACGGTTTGTTGGAATTTTTGATACGACCTCTGACAGCGCTTTTGTGTATCTCTTTTGGCAATATTAGAATAAATATGGAGTTATGAATAGGGCACGCAGTGTTATTAAGTTTACGGCAATGTTTAAACTAAAGTAATTTTAATCATGATAGAATAATTAGCTAATCAAAAATTACGAAGGTTTTTTTGCAGCAAGTCTTGTGAATTAAATATGTAACTGAGGTTTTTGAGAAAACAAAATTATCCAGAAACTGCTCAAATCTTATTAAATAAGGGAAAAAATAAGATCCACTTAGGCTTCGACGAAGTAAGAATTGCAACACTTCTTCTTACATTAAAGGAAATATACACCAATAGTAGAACACCTAACGAGAAATACCACCATTTATGCTTATAAATTTGAATGTATTTATAGCGGTTTTATATGCTCTACAAATATAATGTACGATTTATTTATACTATTTCAATAAATACCACTGACTTATTATTACCACCCATTGACAGGAAGTATGTTATTTCGATGTTTTAATTAAATCGACTCCTGAAATTACTTTCGAAATGTCTCATTTACAATGAAGAATTTTCTCTGTTGCTTTAAGAATGAGTTCTCCAGATACCTGTATGATGGCCTTCTAGAGACCTCTCAACTTCTTCCGCTTTCTACAAGCTTCCTATTACCAAATGTGTGTGCGTGTATATATATATATATACTTACTAGCTCAGATACCCGGCTTCACCCGGGAATTCATTTGATGCTGAATGGTGATGGTATTTTTTTGGCAAGGCTTTACTTTGCAAAATATTTTGACATTTACCCGTCCCAGTGTTTAGGGTCTATACCCGTCGTTGCTGTAGATTTGTTAATAATAAAATTAATTTTTAATTTTCTTTTTGAAGTCTTTATGTAAGACTTCACTTTCCTCCCTTATAACCCCCACTCCCGTTTGAACCTAAAAATTTTAATATAGCTTATAATCATGGAAGAATTAATGCTAATTGACATACCGAGTTTTGTTAAGTTCGGTTTAATTGTTAGTGCCCAATAAAATTGTTGGCTCCCGCTAAAGTTTTAGTGTATATCTCGTTTATACTTTGTTATAAGACATACGTGAATATAACAAAAGTTACTTCAAATAAAAAAATAAACTACTTTTGTCATGTGCATATTAGCAGAAATACGAATAGAAAACGAAATACCGATATTTTTAAATTCAGCCCCCCCCCTTACAATCCCCACTCCTGTCCATCCCTAGTGTTGGTACAGCTTATTATAATGAAAGCGTTAGTACTAATACACATACCGAGTTTTATTTAGTTCGGTTGAGTATATCTCGTTTATAATTCGGTATACGAAAAAAGTGTATATAACAAAAATTACAAAAAAAGTTAAATAACAAAATAAACAACTTTTGATAAGTTCATATTTGCCGAAAGACCAATAGGAAACGAAATATCGCTATTTTTAATTTCATGCTTCCCTTATAACCCCCACTCCTGTTCGTTTCAGAGAATATTAATGTAGCCTGAAGTCTAAGTTGGGATAGAGGTAATATACATACAACGAACATACACGAAAGAAACAAAATGCAGTTATGGGGTCTATGACATGTGAAACGAAAAGGTATCGTGAAATTTCGTGAAAAAAATCAATGTACAGACAGAGGTTACAATTATATATATATATATATATATATATATATACAAAGAATAAATACTCATCTAGAAGAATTTTAATTAATCTACAAAAACAAAATTTTATTTAAATTCCACTGGGACAAAAATTCATACGTATGTAGTCATGAGTTATAATATTTGGTAATTATAGTAGCCGCATGGAAATTCTTGTCCAGGTACCCCTTCCCTTGTATGATCTTCAATTTTTTCTCCTCTGGTCTACAAATAGAATTTTATTGGTGATACATGAGATTGTCAAAATGGATTTAAGTATTGTTCTGTATATGTTTAATAAGCAATAAATATTGTCATAACGCTTTAGTATGGCTGAAAAAAGAGGTGGTGTATCTGTTTGATATTATCTACCTCGGAATTTTGAATAAATTGTGTAAACAAATATTTTACAGTATTAAAAAGTATAAGTTTTTTGGTTGAAAATTTGGTTTGCAAGTATTGAAAAATGATCATTGTAATTGTTAAAGTTACCCCTACTATACCCTTTTTAAATAGAGCTTGTGCATTTATTTAATATATGTATAAAACAATTGGTAGCAAATAGTAAAAACAAACAAAAAATAGCTCTCTGGTTAAAATTCATTCACTGGGATAAAACTGCCAAGAACCACAAATCAAACTCTAGGATTCAAGATAAGAAACCACTCCCTACCTCAAGGGTCAGGAAATCCCCCAAAGCTGCAAATATCTAGAAGATATGATATATATGTTTATATTAGCCTCGAACACAAATATTTCTTTATATACGTGAATAATTAAGAAAGATAATATGGTATTCTGATAGTGTAGGCAGCTCACGTTAAGGAAATTTCAAGTCTTATTGTAATTAAATAAATAAAATAAGCAACGTTTTCAAGTGATTAATTATATCCCTTCCCGCAGTTTGAATAAATATAAACTGAAAGGAAAAAGATAGATCCATACTCTGAAGAATTCATTTTCCATTTCCCTTAGGAAATTTAAAATGAAAATAGTTTTCAGAGATGAAGAACGACTGTCTAACAAGATGTAAATGAAAAAACGTAATTCAGTTTTGTCCGAATTCATTATCACAGGTGATATTGACTCCAATGATAAACGATCCTCTCTTTCTCTCTGCTCGTTCAATTTTAACGAACTGAAATTAAATTTCAACTGTTTAGTTTTCTTTTCTTTTTTTTCAGTCCTTTCTAATTGGATTGAGTAGAATGATGTTTCGATTACAATGGCGATCAGTTTATTTACTTAGTTTAAAATCTGTTTTTATCACTGCAAGATTAAAAGTTTTTAATATTCTTTTGAAACAATAATCTGGATATTCTGTGCATCGGTGATTTGTGTACGCGAGCGCACGTGTTTGGTCGAGTAGTTTCTCTCCTTGTTACTGTATTTGTATTTACAGTATCCTGTGTGTATGAAATACGAAATGCAGGTTGTTTTGCTATGCGTAACATTTTCCATTTTATAGCAGATTTCCATAGAATAAATCAGCTATTGAGGCTGATTACTCACGAGACGATTACCAAAGAATTTCCCCAAATGTCCATCGATAGTAGAACGTCATAGAACATAACTTAAAAAAAATTGTTTCATGATAAACAAAAATGGTGTTGTCCAAATATTAATATCTATAATAGGTACGAAGAAATTTATAATTTCATATCTCCCCCCCCCCCAATGTCGGTTATGATAAAATAGATAGCGTAGCTGAAGGAAGTTCAATTTCTGATGCTAGTCATTTTTTATGTTATGTGAGATACGTGGATACAATATGTAAAGAACTAGTCAAAATTTGTTCTGAAGAGTTCAAAACGGATAATTCCAATGTGAATAGAAAACCGAGAATTTTTGCAGTTAATAATTTCTTTTCTACATACAAGAAAGTAATAAAAGACAATCTAGGATCCTGCCTAGGAAATGAGCAAAATGAGGTCCGTTTAAAATTGTGTGTGTGTATAATATATATGCATTCGTCTGTTACCGCTCTAGCGTTCTTAATTTTTGTTTGATCGTTACAAAACATGATATTTAAACGATTAATGCAAAATAAACTTCAAGTTCGATAATGACTGAAATCGAACAATGGGGAGGGGAAGGTTTAGAAGTAGGAATTTTGAAATATCTCCGTTATTATACGTCGGATCGAAAAGGTGTATAGAACAAATCTTATTGCAAAGTAAATGTTGTCATGTACGTTTTTTCATTATCTTGATTTTTAACCGATATATTTACATTTTTTTAGTAAACCTACTCATGTTATATTAACAATAAGCTGTTATATAATGAAGCACTTTATTTGAAGCTTAAATACCAAATGTTGTTCTCAATGAATTTTTTCTTTTTTGAGATAAATGAATAAATAATAATAAATTTTGAGCAGATCTAAACATTATATCTCAAATGATAATGAGCATATATATGGGGACCATGAAGAGACATCACTCTTACATTTTGAATAAAATAATCACAGAAAGTATGGCTGGAGATTGCTGCCTGAGTAATCTCAAAAGGCACTATGTACTCTGGGTTTCTCAGGTAAGAAAAGAAAGGCCTCGTTCCTTCACTGTAAACAACTCTGTCTTTCTTTTCTTCTTTTCTTACCCGAGATAATAATTCCTCTACTCTCCAGCACCTCAAAAATGGATATTCTGGGTTTGGTTATGACCTTTACAGCTAGTTGACATTATAGGGCATATTACATCGAGGTAAGACGCCGAGAGGAAGAGTAGGGTTAAGATGTAACTCTGCCCGTAAAGGAAGAAGCTATTTCTCAAGATCAGGCCATTTTTCTCTGTGGCAATTCGGTGAGGGGTCCTGGGGACAGTGACACATGAACACATGCTCACTCACACCAGCCGACATTTCTCATTGGGCTAGCAAGCTGTAACATTTATCGCCTCAGACAATAAACAATCTTTAGGCTATCACCTCCCCCCATTTTTATTTCTCCTCTTTATTACCTCACTCCGTTGTCCAACATGGAACTGCTCAATACAATGCTACAAGTGACATTTGTTATCTCTTATACAGCAAATTAACTACTACAGAGAACTTCTACATCTTCAGTCCAATTCTCTCACTGAAGATATATGTTTCATATGGCATTAAAAATGTATTTAGTTCATATATGTATAAACTATATATATATATATATATATATATATATATATATATATATATATATATATCTATATATATTCATTTACATTTAATACAGGCATAAAACACTAAACTTGCTTAATTTGGATTTAATTAAACTTTAGACTCATAAAGCTGTTGCAGGAAGTTGGGAGCAATATTTACAATAGCTTTAATCACGATTTACATAATTTCCATTATAATGATTTAACTGGCAATTTGGAAGTAATATTAAATTTTAAAAATAACATTATTCATTTATGTATATTTACGAGATTTGCAACTGGGGCGATATTGCTCTAAACAAAAACAACAAAATATCATAAATATATGATAAAAATAGAAAACAACTAATAGAATAAAATTACAACAAAAATACAGTAAACATTAAAGAACAAAAAATACAAGGAAAAAAGTAATAGGTAACAGCAAAGTACAGAGCAAAACACAAAAATAGAAACCAAGAAAGAATATCAAAATGCCATAATAGAAAATAACAAAGATACTTAACAAAAATAACACTAAAACAAAACTAAAAAAGAAAATGAAACGAGACAATATATAAAAATTACTTACAAATAAATAATATTATAGGTAAAAAGAAATTTAAAATTATAAACTAAATGCATCAGGGAACTAATTAAAAATGTAAAAATAAGCAAATGTACTACAACAATATAATAACAATAAGATAAAACATAACGAATGCGAATTATAAAATTGTTTATGTGTATACTAAAAAGAAAGCTTCCATCCAAAATTGTTGTAAAAATAAAAATTTAAAACTTAAATTATAAATATATCACTTTCAGATTTTTGACTAGAAGTGTATAGTCTTTAAATTTCGAGAATAGTATCTATATATGGACTCCCCTTTGTCAGCAGTTCGTGTAAACTGTGTGGTATCTGTAAGTAATTGCGTTGTCTGCGGTCAGTCAGTGTATGTTTAACTCTACAAAAAATAAAAAATCTCTCATATTCATTTATTCCAGATAAACCTTAGTTGTTATTGTATCGCCAATCTACTTCCGATAGGGGTTTCTTGTCAGCAAGAAGCATTGGTTTTCGTGGAAACGAACCACAAACTGGAATAGGGTAAACTGGTGAGCAATGGTTTACAACTGCCGCCTGCTTGCTAGAAAATAAGAAAGGCAACAAAAAGAGTAGATGGAATACCACTCCAGGCCAAAACTGTTAATGAACCTTTCCTTTTTAGCCCCTAGCATTTCTAATAACAGTTTATTTTTTTTTGTGTATGATTATCTTGTATCTATCCAGACGGGCTTGGGACAAAAATTTTGCATTACTTTAAAAAAACGCTAGCAACGATAAGAAATTTTGAAAACATTTACACGTTTGAAGTCATGAGTTGTAATATTTGGTAATTATGGTAGTAGCATTGAAATTCTTGTCCACCAACTCGTTCCCTTGTATGACACTCAATTTTTCTTCCTGCGGTCAACAAATAGAATTTTATTGGTGATACATGAGATTGCCAAAATGGAATAATGTATTGTTCTGTAAGTGTTTAAAAAGCAATAAATACTGTCACAACGCTTTAATATAACTAACAAAAGAGGTGGTGTATCTATTTGATAATATCTTCCTCTGAATATTGAATAAACTTTGTAAAAAAATATATCTTTCAGTATTAAAATGTATACATATTTTTGGTTGAAAATTTGGCTTGCAGGTATTGAAAAATGAAAATTGTAATTGCTAAAGTTACACCTACTATACCTTTTTTAAATAGAGCACGTGAATTTATTTAATATATATATATATATAAATATTTATATATAACAGTTGGTAGCAAATAGGTAAAACATAACACAATAGCTCTCGGCTTAAAATTCATTCACTGGAATAAAACTTTCCAAGAACCACAAATCATGGGAACTCTTGGATTCAAGATAAGAAACCACCCCCAACCTCAAGGGTCAGGAAACCCCCCAAAGCAGCAATATTCTTGTAAGCAAGAAGCATTGGTTTTCGTGGAAACGTACCACAAACTGGAATAGGGTAACTTGGTGAGCAATGGTTTACAACTGCCGCCTGCTTGCTAGAAAATAAGAAAGGCAACAAAAAGACTAGATGAAATACCACTCCAGGCCAAAACTGTTAAAGAACCTTTCCTTTAATCCCATAGCATTCCTAATAACATTTTATTTTATTTTTTATGTATGATTATCCTGTACCAACCCAGACGGGGTGTACAATTTTACATTACATTAAAAATGCTAGCAACGTTAAGAAATTTTGAACAGTATTCTCTTCAATCTCTAATATTTCGTGCAAAGTGGTTGCGGGTTTTTTCATTCCAATGATCTTGCACTATAAATGTTCTATAGTTAATTTTGGGGTTCAATTTTGGCAGACTGGGTAAAAAAGTTTTTTTATGACAATGTGTGTCCCTTTTAACTAATACATACCCGAGTGAGTAGATTTTCTTCGCGGAGATTTCTTCAGTTTTTTTTTATTTTTTAACACCATTTTTAAGAATACCTTTTACTAAATTATAGTTTGATGATAGCCATCATCCGCTCCAGTCATGGTTTAGTATCCTTGAACATAGTTTTTGACGTCTTTTGGACTTTTAGAAATTATTTGTGTTTAGAAAATATGGAAATATATAAACAGAATATATTCTACATCATGCATGAAAAACCTTACACTAGTTTAGACACAATATTTAGGATACAGAAATTATTGCTAAAGAAAAAAAATGACTTCACCAGATTGACAGTCGGACTACTATATATATATATATATATATATATATATAACTATATATAAACATTATAAGAAATTAGGTATAATAATAAATGAAAAAATACAATATTGCTAAATAACATTCAAAATGGAAGTCCTAACAGGACATGGAAACGAAGACCTTATACCAGAGTAAATCCATGACAACAGCGATAGGGATAACTAATCCATACAGACATACAAACAACTTCGTTACGAAATAAACAAACTTCCCCAAAATGAAGGTAACCAACAATAGCTGACTGAAGGATTACATAAATACCGGAAATTAAAGGGATTACCCAGCATAACAAGTGGCATCATCTTGTTGAAAGAGCTTCTCTGAGTACTCGACGATCAGCCACCAAAAACAGCATCCACCGACATGGTATGAAAATAGTTATTATATACAGGCCGAACCAACCCACTATATGCCAAATATTTGGCACTAATTGCCAAACTAGTATAAATTTATTCCAATAAAACAAACGAATTCATCTTTATCCGTTAAAATATTAAACGAAATTTATATACGATAATTGAACTGTATTCCGTTCAAATAGGTTTAATCATTTAACCTTTATCAGTTGAAATCCTTGAGCCTCAAGAATCTGATATAATACAACCGGAACACCATTTTCCCTTTGGAATACCACTTGCCTTGTGAGCTGTAGAAAAAGTAAAAGGCTGAAGCTCTGTGATCTCTGTGTAGAGGTAGATGCACACAAAGAATATGGAATTCTATATAGTGGCTTTCTAAGGCAGGACAAGGCTAAGGGAATATGCTCGATTTACCACCACTCCTTTCGCACAATCCTATTCATCTAACATCAGCTATTTCATTCCTCTATTTTTTTTAAAATAAACAGAAATATTTGATAAGGAACATTGGTCACATTGAATGGTATAAGTTTATCAACTATTGTGGTATAAAGTAGAAAATATATATCCATTTAAGAATTCGGAAGATAAATAACGTGAAATAGAATTAATAAAGCATTCTATTTTTCCTGCTTATACATCCTGCGTAAAATTTCTTTATTCTTGATAATACAACCATATTTGAGATAAAGTAAATTAATGATTTGAACAAAAATATGGTGAAAATGCAGTTGAACCCCACCCTTAGCGCACTTTTGAAAATGGCGACCGCGGCAAAATGCCGCCAAGCTGAAAATCCGCCGAAGTAACGTAAGTAAATCCTACATGAATTTTTTTATTTGACGAGGGCACGATTTTAAGTGCCTTAAAATCGCCAAATAAAAAATTCCACCAAGGGTGGGGTTCAACTGCATTCCACTCCTGAAATATTATATTCCGAATACAAAAACCTAAACAAAAAATTGATTCCTGAAACTAATGGAATAGATTAAGAAAAATTATGAAAAATAAATTTTTAGGAAGTAATAAGAATATTTTTGCATTTAAACCAATATGTACGTTCGTACATATAAAAGACTTCTTAAGTCTTTCTATACTTAATTTTTTCTAATGTAGGTAGGATGAAAAAATGTTGGCTACGCTTTCACTATAATAATTTAATAACACGGCAAAGCGCTTTCGATGCTGTGCATCATCGTCAGTGCCCTGTTGACACACACAATAATAGTTACAATTTTCTTTAAAATATGTTAGGCACATATAACAAAAAACTTATTTTTCTTAGGACTAAAAACATATAAAATCTAACGTGGAACTAAATAACATATAAAACATTTCATACATCAACAGTTCTTTTTAAATTAAGTTGGTACAAGTAGGAAGTTAAAGCTAACTGAAAGAAAGACTATTTGAACAAAGACGATTTAAAAACAAAGAAGAGAAAGGGAGACAAAGGGGACTTACCGAAGGTTTTCGATGTTGACCTGTCGGCTCTTGGAGCTAGACAGGCTTTTCATTCTAGCTAGTTGAGGTAAAGAGGCTGTTGGTACAAATTTTAGAGGGCAGACATCCTCTTTAATATTAGTTGGGATGAAAAGCCTGTCTAGCTCCAAGAGCCGACAGGTCAACATCGAAAACCTTCGGTAAGTCCCCTTTGTCTCCCTTTCTCTTCTTTGTTTTTAAAACGTCTTTGTTCAAATAGTCTTTCTTTCAGTTAGCTTTAACTTCCTACTTGTACCAACTTAATTTAAAAAGAACTGTTGATGTATGAAATGTTTTATATGTTATTTAGTTCCACGTTAGATTTTATATGTTTTTAGTCCTAAGAAAAATAAGTTTTTTGTTATATGTGCCTAACATATTTTATAGAAAATTGTAACTATTATTGTGTGTGTCAACTGGGCACTGACGATGATGCAGAGCATCGAAAGCGCTTTGCCGTGTTATTAAATTATTATAGTGGAAGCGTAGCCAAAATTTTTTCATCCTACCTACATTAGAAGTCACTTCCACCTGCCAGAATACCAACTCAGAATTAATTTTTTCTTTTCCGCAACCATGATATTTCCTCAATTCAATTAGTTTGAATGGTTTCCCCTAATCGCATGTGAGCTTTGGTGTCTATTTGTCTATTCGTGATCATTTCAGGCTTAAGAGAAAGGACTGATTTGGATGAAACATCAACTGGTAATCCAGGTTAGGAGATAGGCAATATACCATATTCTTTAAGTTGAAATGATTGGGATTGAGGGGGAGGCCTACAAACAAAAATCACGATATTTCCTTTCCTATTCGCATTTCGAAAATACTATTTAGTTCTTTGTGTAGTTATTCAAAATAATTTTCTTTACATAAGACGTACTTCAATGAATAAACACATGGTAAAAATCGATTACACAATGGAAAGTGTGTACACGACTTAACATTATTAAAAGAATCTCAGAATGCATATAAGAGAACTACCTTAGTTTTCCTTCGGAAGTTCCTCCGTAAGACATAATGATGCCTATTTCAATCCCTTAACAAATATACTTAATTTTATCGTTCGAAATAGAGTGGTCAGATATTAATTTAAATGTCATTATTCTAATTCATCAAATAAATGCTACTTTGTTTCAACAGCAGTAATTTTTATTTTCGAAGTAAAGAGACTAGTTAATCGCAAAAAAATTTGGTTTTCAGATTTCAACAAAATTATAGATTTTGTCAAGTCGTTAACTCTTATTACCTTGTTTCGGATATGTCTATGTATGAACTCAAAATCGGCTAGCCATAAAATATTGGCACTTCATAGTTTCGTTGCTAACATCTAGTAGTGCACATTCTTTTCTCATTGACATTTACTAAATGGGTCTAGAGAATGAAGGTAAGAAAAAAAATTGGCTCACCATGTAAATTAAATACATAAGATTTGTATAGGACATTTTTGACCTGTCATTAAAATATCTAAAAATAATGCTCTTTGATATTTTTTAATCCAATAGGGAGGCTGAGGTTAGTCATGTGAGTTTAAACGTAGATCTTAATCCCAAACCTACAGTGGTGAGTTCGATTCTCGCCTGGGCAATAGGAATTTGTTTAGTGACGGAATTCATTAAATAAAATCATTAGTCCCACCCTGGCTAGGAAAGGTTTGCTAACCTTTAGATAACCCTTCCTAATTAGCCCTAGTTGCAAAAAGTGAACATTAATAAATAAAAAAATCCAAATCAAGGTTTTAGCTGATTTTCTTTAAGGGAAATCAGCTATTAAGATCGTACTCAAGACGCGATTTTCGAAAAATATCTTCAAATATCCATGGATCCTACCCAATAGATGACGAAAATGAGGTCCGTTAAAAAGTATATATATATATATATATATATATATATATATATATATTCATACATTCAAATACACACACACGCACGAAAATTCACACACACACACACACACACACACACACACACACACACATATGTGACGCACTAGCGGTCGCAATTTTTGTTTAGTCGTTACAAAAATCGGCATTTAATCGTTTTAGGTTGAAAGAAAGATCAAGTTCGTCAATCGCTCAAATCGAACCCGTCGGAGGAAGGGTTTATATTGAACAGTATCCAAAGCCAAGGCAAACAATATTCCTGATGTAATACAAACTCAAACTGAAATTCTATGAAATGTTTCGATTTTGTATAATTGTACGCAAAATGATGAGGAGTTTATTGACAGATTTAATTGCAGAGGAAATAAGACCGTTTCTAGATATATTATCGCATCATGAAGAGAAATGAAACTAACAGCAAACATGAGGGTAAGTATGAAGTGTGAAGATATGTTTGAGGGAGGTGAGTGGGTTTCCGGAAGGCGGGAGTTAATAGTGGAAGAGGCAAGTGTTTGTGCAAGTCACTCCCCCCTCAATATAGGAACCGCTATCTGGAGGCTAAATCAAACATCAGAGTAACCACAGCCCCCTCCATCACGGCCCATATATCGCTAATGCATGCGGCCAAAGAGCAACTACTTCCACCCAACTCCAAAATCCCTTTACGTCATCAGACCCCCCATCTGCGTCATCAAACCCTCTTCACCTAGTTAGCACAATGAGATCCAAAATTTCTTGAGTTCGTCATCAACTAACTCATTGTATGAACTAGAATATGTACGTTTTCGGGATGCTGATGTTAACTGTTCGTAAGCATTATAAACCAAACGAAAATACTAACTGGATACAGACTGACATGAAGTTTTTAAGAAAGAACATATTCCACTGAATATTAATATATACGATTGAAAAGATCAAGACTGTTAAAAATGTGAAAAAACCCCGTCACACAGATGCTGCGTAAACTAAACAGATTTCTAAAGTGACACGGTAGTGATTTCACCTCACCATCTCATTCTCTATTTCTCCCGTAGTAAGAAGCAAATGTAAAACGGAATCAAATTTGATATCCTATTTCTCCCTTACAAAGAAATCCATGTAACCTTTTTTTTTTTTTAATATTTATTTGTAACAACATATTTAAACATTACAAGCGAATGACATGAATGATAAGAAGAATTGGCTTGATTATTCACTTGAGGTGGGAAGTTGTCCATTGACAGTACGCACATTGGAGGGAACATTGGGTTGTATTATATGGAGTTATACTGTGCACTTCACGAGAAGATCTCTTGGCCACTTACGCTTCAGACGTCGCCTTGCATTTTCAGGAATACGGGTAGATGAAAGTGATTCTACTAAAGGATTAGGATGTACGGGAAGGAGAGAGTGGAATTTCTGATATCGGGATTTGGCGAGGGTATGGACAAAAGGAATGTTGAGGTCGTTATGGGGAGTTAAATTGGATACGTAAAATGGGGAATCTGTCATTTTGCGGAGTATTCTGGATTGGAGGGTTTGGATTTTGTAGGAATTTGAAGGTTTAGTGGAACCCCAAAGTTCAAGTCCATAAGTCCATATTGGTCTGAGTACTATCGTATAAATCAGACGTTTGTTGTGTAGTCATAGTTTAGATCTGTTGTCAAGTAGTCTTCGTAGAAGACTGCACCGTCGATTTAATTCTTGTATTTTTAATGTAATGGAAGATTTCCAAGTCAGACGCTTTTCTAATGTAAGTCCTAGATACCTAATTTGTGATTTTTGAGGAATTAGTACGCTATTGAGTGTAACTGGAAAGCAAATGAAACGTCGGGATAAGGATGAGACTGAGGAACCAAATGAAACATGAAAATGTCTGTCGGAAAGTATGATTTAAGGATGAGGTCCGTGAACCTAGGCTTAAAATTTATGAAGTGATATAATAGCTGAAAAACCCACGAGTAAGACTGTAGTTACAATGAAGACCGAAAGGAACAAAAAGACAAACAATACAAAGAACTCCCTTAAAATTCGAGCTTCCAGTTACTTTAAAATATGTGGAACAACAATAACTGAGAGTAATTTGATAAACAGAACTAGTTTGGGTTCTCAGGATGGACTGGATAAGTCGTCAGTCGTCAACCCACCTCCACCTTGCGAGCAGTAGAACGAAGAATGCAGAAGCAAAGGACAAAGAGACAATATAATGGGAGAATAAATTCAATGCTTTCCAACAATGGAAAGGTCATGAGGCCACCGCCATTGCCAGAACAATGTCAATAAATCTTGTTTATAACAAGAAACACAATTTAGCAGATTTCCCACAAGGGAAATAAGCTATAATTAACGTTGTACTCTTGACGCGATTTTCGACAAAGTTCTGCAAATGTCCTTCTAGGTCCTATCTAGTAGATGACGAAAATGTGGTACATTCCAAATTTTGTAAATATATTTGTCCGTTACCGCTAAGCTGTCGGAATTCTGGTTTAATCGGTACCAAACTCGATAATGAAATATGACCAGTGGATGAGGGGGAGGTGTTTCGAAAATTCTTAATGACTCCGTTATTATGCGTCGGATCGAATATTTGTATGGGACCAATCTTATTGCAAATGTGATGTTCTATAAATGTTGTTTTTTGTTGATTATTAACCGAGATACTTTAGTTTTATAGTTTTCGGCCTTCAGCAAACCCCCCACTCATGTCAAACTAACAATAAGCTGTTATTTTATAAAGCATAAATACCAAATATTGTTCTCATTGAACTTTTGTTTTTTTGAGATATATGCAAGTACGTGGCACACGAGGGAAATCTGCTTAGTTTACGCAGGCGCTGAGTGACGGTTTTGTTGTGTTTGTGTGTTACATCTAACTCCTCTGAATTTATTTATCGTTTGGCGAAGCCTATAGACATTTTAGATAATTATGATTACAAAAGTAACAATAGTTAAATAATTCGTATTTAACTTAAAATCTATTCAAATGAAATATCCACTTACGTCATAAAACAATATAATCTTCATATATATACATATTCATGATTAGTTTGATAAAGATTATTGTTTACTTTACATTACATCTTTTCTTTTTACAAAGTTTCCTTTTAGACTAAGACTGACGATGTTCAAGAAGGGTTTTAGATACTTTAGAGTTGTTTTTTTTTTGTGGCAGAATTCGATGCTAATGGGTTCTCCGAATATTTTTTCGTTGCTTGTACTTTCTTGTCGAAGGAGTTAAATACTTTCCTAAACGGCTTTTAATGATGTTTCTCTTTAAAACAATATTGATCTAGTCTTTTGCTGGACCTGAACTCCAAACGAAGGACCATCGGAGTGGAGAGTAAATTCCACTAAATACAACCTTAAGAGAGTAACCTATAACTACAATGTTAAGTTCTATTTACATCTAAATTGATAGATTTTTTTTCAATTTAGGTTTACCCCCCCCCCACCCCCTTCTCAAGTAAAGACTGCGGCCTGTTGCACGAAGGAGGTTTAATTCCCGGTCATTTAATGGTAGGACGGACTTATCAAATATCTCTTGCAACTACAGCCTAGTTCAGAAAAACATTCTTCACCATTTCATCTGTGATTTCATTGTGACCACATTGAGGTAGGTTTGACAATCTCACCAGCCATCAGACTCGCTCGCAGTAGTCTAGGGCTTTTTATCAAATTTAGAAGGCGATATTTAGTAGTCCTTAAAGAAGTTTTCCCACAATTGGTCCTTTGGTGGGATTTATCAGATATTCCCAGAAGTTGGTAGACCTGTTCGTCCTGCTGCAGTAATGACAACATTAGTTTTATATATATATATATATATATATATATATATATATATATATATAGTTATATATACATACATCAGTTATATATATATATATATATATATATATATATATATATATATATATATATATATTTCAGTAATAGGTAAAGCTCTATAGACCATCAATATCTAAAATAAGTCTTTGTCATTTCTCATTTACATAGCCCGTTTCGAGTTTTTATATTTTGTATACGATTTTTCTTATTTCCCCCATCTTTATATATATAATTCTACTGTACATGTGTATGTCACTGAACACCTCCTAAACGGCTGGCCCAATTTGAATGCATTTTTTTGTATGCGTTTGGGTGACGCCCAGGCGCACGTTTGTGAAATCCACAAATCAGGCCGGCAGATGGAGAAGGAGTGGGCGTTAAAAGGAAGCAATTAAGGTTTTAGGCTATATTAATATTCTCTGAGACGAACAGGAGTGGGGGTTATAAGGATGGCCTAAAATTAAAAACAGTGATATTTCGTTTCCTATTCATTTTTCAGCAAATATGCACAAAACCAAAGCTGTTTATTTTGTTATTTAGAGTTACAATTGTTTTATACACTTTTCTCGTATACCGAATTATAAATGAGTTATACACTAAAAACTATAAAACAACAATTTTATATGGCACTAAAGACTCACCCAAACTAAATGAAACTCCGTGTGTGATTTGGTATTAACACACCTCCCTGACTATAAGCTATATTAAAATTTTGAGTTACGAACAGGAGTGGGGGTTGTAAGGGAGGCCTGAAATATAAAATCGCGTTATTTTGTAACATATTCATTTTTCGGCAAACAATTAACTTTTGCTATATGAAATTTTGCCGTATAACGAAGTTTGAGTGAGGTATACACGAAAAACAAATACAGAAGGGGGTCAACAATGTTATAGGACGCGGAAAACTATATCGAAATCAACGAAACTCCGTAATTTTGACTATAATAATATGATAATCAATGATCTTGCTATATATAAAAAAAGATACATGCACAGGAAACGGGTAATATCTAAATATTGTGTATTTTGTAGAATTAAGTACATAACAAATACTTTTATTATTAGCATATCCCCAGCACACCGGACTCTAATGTAAATCCTAAGCATTCAGGTAGTAAATTAAAGCCCAAAAAAAAAAATACCATTATCATTCAGCCTCAAATGATTTCCCGAGAGAAGCTGGGTACCTTAGCTAGTAGTACAATAAATATCTGGCACATAAGTCAGGTAACATATCATTCTGGTTTAGTTTTATAAATAAAAAAAAATCAGAGGGTTTGACATTAGAGGAAGAACTCGGAGAGAATGTGGAGGATATTTTACACGAGGTAAGCTTCCGGGAGATGAGATATAGGTGGCGGGAGGGAGTTATCACAGCTGGTGATAACGGCAAGCTGGAGGAGAAATATTTCGAGAACTGGATCTACTTCCTCCCTATAAAAGCCAGTCTCTTCCAACCAGATACTGCCTTGGAACAGAATAATAAAATATCAGGGCTCTCCAAAAATAAGTCTAAACTATCCAGAGCTATTTTATTGCCATTGATATTAAAACCTTACATGTTTGGAAATCAGTATTACTGACTAAGCAATTTGTTTGCGATAAGTTATTTATTTCTTCACAAATACGGTTTCTCACTACCTGGTCCAACGCTATATTAATGTAGAGAGCATTCCTATGTTCATTTCAAAACAGAAATATGATAAGTTGTTTTCATTATTATTATTATTTATTACAATATACCACATCTACTATTGTCATTAGTGGTAGGTCGTTCTATATTTATTGGAACAAACAAGTTACAGTTAAAAGTCCGTCTCGCAGTGGCTGCGTAAACTAAGCAGATTTCCCAAGTGAAGTTTTAGAATAGAGAAATTTCACGAGAGCCGAACAGTTACTGAAACGGTCGAACTAGCTAGCCGGAAACTCACGACTACAACCGAAGTTAGCCGATCTCACCATGTCTGTTACGGTCAATAAGATGCAAATATCTCAGTTAATATTCAAGATAGAGAATAAATGTAAATTACAATATTTGTAGTAAATTAAGTTAACAATAAGATTGGTTCTATACAATTTTTCGATCCGGCGTATAGTAACCGCCGGAGATATTACGAAAATCCCCCCCCCCCTCTAAACCCCCCTCCCATTTGACCGCTAGAGCGTTAACAGACATATATATATATATATATATAATTTTGAACGGACCTCATTTTCGTCATCTCCTGGGTAGGATGGACATTTGAAGAAAATTTTTGAAAACCGCGTCATGAGTACGACCTCAATAGCTGATTGCTCTAAAGGGAAATCTGCTAAAAATACATAAAGCCATTTTATGTCGTCTTCATCGTCTCAAAGGAGTTTTTTTAGGTTCGGTTTAAGGTTCAAAGCTCTTCTTGAAAAATCGTATTTCTTACAATTGAGGAGACGTAAGATGGACATTACAACGACCGCGGATTAGTGGGAATAAGCCCTTCAATAAATAACTATGTGTTAATTTTGTGTGTCCAATTCAGACATGGGCAAGAACGATCTCCTCTTTTCGGATTTTTCTACTTGCAGTTTTCCAACGCTCGGTAAGTTCTTTGATTTGTCGCAGTTTATTGTCGTGTTTTTTGTCCAGCGTGACTTCCACCTTTGAAGTATGAGTTTTTGAAACTCTCGATTCCAATGGTCCGGGGAGGTGAAGGTTACTTCCATTTTCTCGAGCACTACGAGCTTACAAATCCGCAATTTCATTACCCTCCAATCCAAAATGTGAGGGAACCCAAACAAGTAATATATTTTCGGCCAAAGGTCGAATCAAAAATATTTACATTAAATGAAATGCACAATTCACAATTTTTTATATCTACATATTTTATTGTTAGTCAACTAATTTAGGGAGTTTATATACCAGCCACCACACTAAACATTTCGATGGGCATGTAAACATAATAGATAATCATTTTATGTTTTACTTATTGTTTAAAGGATGAATAGGCACTTATTTCACAGGGAAAACTCGTTTTTTAAAGAATGTTATAAAATTTCAATCTAAATAAAACCGTGGTTTAGGTTGAAAGATTAAAACGGATCAAGGAAATAAAGCAACCGTAGATTGGGGATTTCATGGAGGAAACAGCCATCCGGAGGGATTACTCATGGAAAGAATTTCATTAAATTATTATTCCTCCAGCTCGGATATTTGAAATGAAGGCTTCGTCAAGAATTTCGTATATTCTATTCTATGAACCTTTGGATTTAATTGTTTCTAAAGTTGGATTTAGTTGTTTGCCGTAATAAACAAAACACAAAAAGTTACCCTATACTTTATACAAAACGAATATATATATATATATATATATATATATATATATATATATATATATATATATATATATATATATATATATATATATTAGCTCAGATACCCGACTTCGCCCCGGGAATTGATTTGAGGCTGAATGGTGATGGTATTTTTTTGGCAAGGCTTTACTTTGCACAATATTTTGACATTTACCCGTCCCAGTGTTTAGGGTTAATACCCGTCGTTTCTGTGGATTAGTTAATAATAAAAGTAATTTTTTATATAAGACTTTACTGTTCTCCATATTGTCATATTTCCCGTTTCCTGTGCAAAATATTAACATATATTTGAATTATTTTTTCCAGGTGAGGTACCTGCTAGTTCATATTGAAAAGAATTGTTGAGAAAATTTCTCTAAATAATAAAATAAACAACTTTTGTTATGTGCATATTTGCCGAAAGCCCAATAGGAAACGAAATATCACTATTTTTATTTTAGGTCCTCCCTTATAGCCTCCACTCATACCCGACCCTGGAAATGTTAGTATGGCTTATTATAAGGAAGACGTTAGTGCTAATACACATACCGAGTGTTTTATTTAGTTCGGTTGAGTCTTTTGTGACAAAACAAAATTGTTCACTTCCGCTAGAGGTTTTAGCGTATATCTCGTTTATAATTCGGTATATGTTAAAAGTGTATATAACAAAAGTTACTCCAAATAACAAAATAAAAATTTTTTGTTATGTGCATAATTGCCGAAAATAAAATAGGAAACGAAGTATCGCTATTTTTTATTTCATGCCTCTCTTATAACCCCCACTCCTGTTCGTCTCAGAGAATATTAAAATAGCCTAAAGTCTAAGTTGGGTTAGTAAGTAGTAGTAGTAGTAAGTAGTAATATACATACCAATGTTCGTAAAATTCGGTTCAGTCGTTTATGCGTGAAAAGGTAACAAACATACAAACAGACACCAAAGAAACAAAATGCAGTTTTAGTGTCTTTGACATGTGAAACGAAAAGTTATCGTGAAATTTTTATTGTTTTTATTGTGAGGTTACAATTTTTTATATATATATATATATACATATATATATATATATATATATATATATATATATATATAAACCTACCTTTAATTTTTTATGCCATTTATTTAGGGAAGTTTTTGTAATTAAATGTAGTGATTAATAATTTTGAGTTATGTTGGCAGTTAGAGGAATGGATATATGTTTCGCCATGCACAACAAAGTCTCACTTCTGTACACTTTTTACGGAGTGTGTGTTTATATCACGGTGAAGAATGTTTTACATGTAACATTCTGTTTGAATGTGGCGAACAAAATTAAGTGTCCACATCATTGAAATTAATGATATCTAGCTCCAAATTACAATATTTCTTTAGTCAAGAAGTGGAGGACCTTCACGTTTTCTACTAGCACTTCATTTAAGTGTCTGATGGGTTATTATTTATTTGTGGTGATTCATCTTTTAACATGTTAGAATATAATTTTACACAATTAAACAAATATTACAATTTTTTTTACAAAGCTAAATTTACCAAATGTACAAAATAAATAGAACCATGCCGCTACAATGGCGATCCATCTTTTAACATGTTAGAATATAATTTAAAAAAATTAAATAAATATTAAAACTTTTACACAGCTAAATTTTACCAATGTACAAAATAAATAGAATGGACAAAACTAAATATAAATTGTTAGTATATTTACAACATCAGGAAAAAAAACAAAATAAAACTAAAACAAAAAATGTATGGATTAGTAACTATGTCTAACTACAAAAGTTATTATCAGAGCGCGAATGATTTGATGCCCTATGCTTCATGTTCAGGAAGAGAGAGAGCCCTCCGATTTGAAAAACTTTAACATAAAATATTTACTTCGAAATTCCTAACAACAAATTCGCTTCGGTGTTAATTCTTAAAAACAAATGTAGTAAAGAACTTCTTAACTATAAATGTACAATATTTGAGAAGAGGGGGAAGGTCAATATATGAAAATCTCATGAAATATTTGATAATTATTTCTCCTCTACATGTTTCGCGTTCTTTATCAAGCCTCTTTAGAAGTAGTACACTTGATTTAAAAAAAAAAATCTTTCTTACCACCAAAGCGGTCACATCTAGACCGTCATAGGGGTTGCAAAACATGTTGATGAAAAATAAATCAATGGGAGATATTTCATGTGTTTCTCATCTACTGATCTTCTTTAATTTCCCCTTCAAAGAAAATTGAATTGAGGTCACATTTCGACGAGATAAAATTAATTAAGTAGTTATGCTTATTTCTATGTTACAAGTGCATTTAATAATCGAAAGAATAATTGTACAAAATCGATATTTTACCCGTTTTGTAATTCAGAATATGCCCAAATGCAATTTCAGTGAGAATTAAATTTAAAAAAAGTCCGTCGCGCAGGGGCTGCGTAAGCTAAGCAGATTTCCCACGTGAAGTTTAGAATAGAGAAATTTTACGAGAGACAAACAGTTACGGAAACGGCCGAACTAGCTTTTGCCGGAAACTCACGACTACAACCGAAGTTGGCCGAACTTATCTCGTCCGTTACGCTTTATAAAAATGCAAATACCTCGGTTAATATTCATGATAGAGAATAGATTTATGGAACAATATTTATAGTAAATTTAATTTTCAATAATACGGGTTCTATACAACTTTTTGATCCGACTTGAAGTAACGGAGATATTTCGAATTTTCGAAAAACCCCCCTCTAACCCTTTCTCCCACTGGTCTGATTTCAGCCATTAACGAACTTGATCTGTCTTTTTGCATAAAGCGAGTTTGATATATATATATATATATATATATATATATATATATATATATATAATTTTGAACGGACCACCTTTTCGTCATCTCCTGGGTAGGATCGATGGACATTTGAAGAAATTTTTCGAAAATCGCTTCATGAGTACGGCCTCAATAGCTGATTTCCCTTAAGGGAAATCTGCTAATATGCAAACATATTTTATAACGACATAAATAGAATTAATATTGAGGACTAGCTTGACCGTATTGACTATTCCGTGCCAGGTTTGACACAAGCCTCTAGGTATCGACGTAGGTTACAAAGTCCCTACTAACTACCAGAAATATCCAAGTAGCCACTACTCGCATCAAAGCAACTGCCGCCTTTGAACGATCAAAGCGAGTTCACCTTGTAATATTAAACCAGGCACTCTCACAATCACTGCCATTCTAGAGTCAGTAAATATAATCCACATTAGTAGGATCCATTATCAAATAATATAAATTTCTTTGACATGATTTGTACAAGTTTGACTATGAAAGAATCCTACGTTTACAAACTGATTAGAACAGACGTGTACTTGACATTTGTTTCGCGAGTGTTGAAAGTTATCTCAGGACTAATAATACATAACACTGTATTGAACTACCAAGGCGATAGTTGGAAGGCTCTCTTATGATCCTCAATATAATATTGCTCAGAACTCTGATGAACTCTTTTATTTAAATATTCTTCATTCAAGTATTAATTTAAGATAGCGATGGCAGTATTGTCAGATAAGAGGTGGCAGTATTGTTTAAGAGGAAATGATGACTAATAACGTACTCTTTTGTTCTGCGCATCTTGGGAATTTATTACTTAGATTTTATAACTTTCTGGAGTTTTTCAAATGCAATATTTCATTTCAGCAATATAATAGCCTTCTTGAGTGTGCATAACATAATACTATGTAACTAATTTTTTTACTTTTAATTGCATTGAAATATGTCACATAAAGTACTCTTAAAGTAAGTTTTTATTTTGACTAAAAAGTAATAACAAGTGGTAATAGAAGTAGTTATTTCATGTTACGTACAAAATAACAGCATGATATGAGACAATTATAGAATGATCAAGTAGTTATTTTTCATTGTAATATGCCAATTGATTTTCAGTTTAAGATTCAGGGTCTATGGTTCAGATCAAGAGGAACAATCGTGAAAAAGACTGCAGAGTTCTTGGAGAAAGTTGGGATTCAAGATTAAGACTGGCTGGCCCTAACTGAATCCATTATCTTGGATTTGTTATGAATAATTATACATCAAATTCATGTATAGTTTTATATTATTATTGATTTTTTAATATACGTATATTTGTAGACGATATTTTTTATTTATTTATTTCATTTACTTTTTTTTTCTTTATATTGTTATTATATTTTATTGGCTTAATTTGTCTTGAAAACGCATAACTTTTATTTTAACTCGACTTTTATTTAATATACATTTACCTATTATTTTTTTTAATGTGATTGATGATTTAGCTGTGTAGTCAGCAACCGTTGAGCAACCACACTTAATTATTCAATAAAGGGCTTTTCTTCTTCCGTGGAATTTTCAATGTAAGAAGCCCACTGGATAAGAGATGGTGCAGTTTGATTGCGTTTTATTTACGAGCGGGACATAATCAATGTGAGAAGAAGTGGTCTGGAATATTTAGACGGCAACAGTTGGGGTTTCAAGAGTTGGAAATCTGCTTAGGTCACATAGCCCTGCTTCCTGGTTTTAGCAGATTTCTCTTAAGGGAAATCAGCTGTTGAGGTAATACTCAAGACGCGATTTTCGAAATTTTTCTTCAAATGTCCATCGATCCTACCCAGTGGATGACGAAAATGAGGTCTGTTCAAAACTGTGTGTGTGTGTGTGTGTGTGTGTGTGTGTGTGTGTGTGTGTGTGTGTGTGTATATATATATCGCTGTCATATCATAAATCAGTCTGTTATCGCGCTTTGTCTTATCGTTACCAATCTTGATATATGATCGTTTTACACAAACAAAGATCAAGTTCGTTAACGTCTGAAATCGGACCAGGTGAAGGGGGGTTTAGAGGGGGAGATTTTCAATAGTTCTTAATATGTCCGTTATTATGCGGCGGATCGAAATTATAGAACCAATCTTATTGCAAATTACATTTGCTATAAATGTTCTTATGTACATTTTTTCATTACCTTCATTATTTACCGAGATATGTGCATTTATTAGTTTTCCGCCTTCAGTAAACCCCCGCTCTGACTCATATCATATAAAAAATAAGCAGTTATATTATGAAGCACTTTATTTGAAGCCTAAATACCAAATACATGGTGGGGCAGAATGGACTCCCTGATTTGAAGGATGAATTGTGAATGAACAGATGAAGATAATCTCAAAACGTTTTTATTTCCCAAAACTATATTCAATGCCATTTTATTCTCATTTGGTTTTGAAAATTAGTTCATCCAGGTGACGACCTTGGCGAGCGATGCACATGTTGAGTCGTTCAAAAAAGTTTCCATAAACTCTTCTCAGTATATCTTCTGATATTCCAGCGACGACATCTGTAATTGCTCCTTAAAGGCTTCCAAGGTCCTTGGTCGAATTTTGTAAACCTCAGCTTTGAGGTAACCCCAAAGAAAAAAATCGTATGGATTTAAATCCAGGGAGCGTGGGGGCCATGGAACATCGCCACGTAAGGAGGTCAGGAGGCAGAATTGGCCGTTTGTATCGCCACCACACTATCATTGTTTTTAAAGAACGTTTCAACGACAAAGCCTCTATGCTCACCAGACTTGTATGGCGACTAATGAAATCAAAATGGCATCGTTTCCCCGACCTAACGCCACCATCACCACTCCGCTAACCTACCTGTGCGCTCTACAGTGAGTGTTTGAAACTACAGTACAGTCAATGAATAAGGTCCCCTAGGCAAGAAGGGTGGGGAGGCCGTACTAAGGCCTCTCAGCCAATCAGAAGACTGCGACGTTGCTAGGTTATACCTGCCTTCCCTCTGTCACTCTAGCTTCCAGCGTTAAGTGGCCACTATCCAAGTGTTGTTTTGTTTTCTATTGTTCATAGTTTGGTTTTGTGCATTGTTCAGATTTTGAACATAGTTCGGTTTTGTGCATTGTTTTCAGATATTTAATCACGAAAAATAAAATATTGGTTTTATGCTTATAAAGTCATTGGAACTACGAAAAAATATGTGAGAAATATGAAAACGTCATAGGAGGCTCAGCGGGAGGGTAGATCTGGCAACATGGGGGAGGGCCTACTACCCTAGCCGGGGGACCTTACTCATTGACTCTAGTATAGGGAGTCCATTCTGCCCCACCCTATATATTTCTTATTGAACGTTTACATTTTGAGATAAATGCAAATACGTGACGCACGTGGGAAATCTGCTTAGTTAACGCAGTCCCTACGCGACGGACTTTTATTTATCCTGTTTGGATGTTGATTAGAGTCATGCATGAACTTCCACAGATGGCCAAAAGGAAGTATGGTTCTATACTACTGGTTGAACTGGCTGACACTCACCATCCAGTAGAGCAACCTTTGATATACGGCTACTCATTTGACAACTTGACCGAACGATTGCCTGAGTTATCTGTGCCAAGTTATAGCTCCGCCAGGTAATATTAACGATGTTTAATTTGGCTTTCTCTGCAGATATTATGTTGATTTTCGTCTCGGCTTTCTGCTTCAGCGGTCACAGAAATTTACTTTGCAAATTTTCGAGCTCTTCGTATGTTCGGAATTATTAATACTCGTCTGGGTAACGGGGAAAGGGTTATAGACCGCATTATAAACCGTGAGTCCATCAATTATGAATGTGTTGGCTAACTATAACCAGAAGTGAAAACAACAGAAAGAAAAACAAAACCCAAATGTGCATTTAACAATAGTATACAGTTTATGTAATAAGTGACGTTAATAATGATATTCTAACCACGGGGGACTTCTACCCTTCAACGTCTATAAACTATTTTTAGGAGCAACTCACACATTGAATAAATTCTTCAATACATTGAAAACAACAGAGAATACTTAAAAATCTAATAAAACTAAAACAATATGCACAGACACAAACACATACAAACACAAACTTACACCAACAAATATCCCACCCATTTATATATTTGCATGTAATGTTTTTCTCATGTAATAATAATAACTATATTGAACAGTGTTGTGCTCAGCAAGATCTGATAAAGCGATACCTACTTCACCATGAATTTTCGTTCAGACATATAGTTATCCAGAAATATTTTAATGTTTCCTTGGACACCCCATTCAATCAACTGGAAGATTTAATTTTAAGGTTAATGAGCTGAATTCATTTAATATTGCTTCTTTATGTTTTTTCTCATTATGAAATTCCACATGAGTATGTGGTTTATTAGTAGATTTCCCTTAAGGGAAAATTTTCTTCAAATGTCCATCGATCCTAACCAGGAGATGACGAGAGGTCCGTTCAAAATGATATATATATATATTTGTCTGTTAACCCTCTAGCGGTCGCAATTTTTGTTCAATCGTTACCAAACTCAGTATTTAATCGTTTATGTAAAAATAAAGATCAAGTTCGTTAACGGCTGAAATCGAACCAGTGGGGGCGGGTTTAGAGGGGGGATTTTTGAAAATTCGAAATATCTCCGTTACTGTTCGTCGGGTCGAAAAATTGTATATAACCAATCTTATTGCAAATTAAATTTACTATAAATAATTATATATATATATATATATATATATATATATATATATATATATATATATATATTCTCTATCTTGAATATTAAGCGAGATATTTGCATTTTTATTGTGTGGGTACGGCTATTGTTCCGGATTAGTTCGGCCGTTTCCGTAACTGCTCGTCACGCCTGTAACCTAACCTTTCTCCGTTCTTGCCTTCTAACCTTTTACTTTTTGAAATATATGCAAATACGTACTGTTGAGCCCCCCCCCATATTCAAGATGGTGTTGTGTTACTGGTTTGTATATTTATCTATTACTAAACTTCACGTGGGAAATCTGCTTAGTTTACGCAGCCCCTGCGTGACGGACGTTTTTTGGAATTGTCTGCTATCATATGGAGTATATTAGTAGTTTTTACAAAAACTTGTTTTCAAATATTTAAAACCTTTTATTCATATCCTTGATTTGTCGGAATACACCCTGTAAAGTGCCAGAATCTGAATTATGTTTTGTTTATGAAGAATAGAATTGAGCATTCGTTTTATTTATTGCAATTTTAGCTTCAACATAATAGATTTTGGTGTGTTCCATTCGTGCTTTTATTTCACATTCTCTTGATTAAAAACTGCACGTTTGTGCTGAGGTAACATGGTTTCCACCATGCAAACAACATTATACGTACGAACAAGTTCCGTCATGGAGAGAATTACCTACATACTCGTACAGCTTATGTCACAAGATGGTGTCCAAGAAGTCTACAGTTAAAACAAATTAGTGCTCGGGGTGAATATTCCCTTGAAGGTAATGATAGTTAACCAATAAGATGTCGTTTAGGAAAAACTCTATCATATACACCTTAGTAGCTCATAAAAGTAACTGAATGAATAAAGTTGTAAATTTTAATTTTAAAAAAGGCAACGAAAGACGTTGTTTCATATTATATTTATGATGTTATAGCTTTACATACATACTGTTATAGCTAGATGTAGAAGAAGTGATGAAAGACTCAGATTATTACTAACGTTTATGTTATGTTTGGTGTTATGGTTTAGGTCTTAATATGTTTATTAAATTTGAGGTGCTGGATTACAATGCGGGCAATGAGAATAAATTTACTGACAACTTGGATAAAATTCTTTCTTGCTAGAAAAGGGTGAAAACCTGAAGACAACCCAACTACTTAAGGCTTAGCAGCATTAAGTGGACTTTAATTTTAAATAAAATAAGATATAAGAAACAGGAAAGTAAATAAAATACTAGGCAGAAGGAAAAGGCACTAAGCTCAGGAAGACTTATAGTGCTCCTGTAGAAAGGTGTTTAAAAGGGAAAACCACTTACCATCAATCAGGGGGAGGGGTGGCGGTGCCTAGTGGTAAAACACTGGATTAATATGCTACGATGTGCCAAGTTCAAACTCTGGGATGGCGCTCTAAATGTTGTTTAGCTATCCATTAACTAATCCAAATAGGTCATTCTCTCCTAACCCATGGTTATCTATTTGAAAAGAAAGGAATGCCTAACTGCATTGTGTGTAATGCTACCCTTATAATAAAACACATGCTAACATACTGCAAAAGACATCTAAAGATCCTTCATGACTTACAGGACTTACTTACTGAAGGTAGCCCACACATTCCCATAATACTCCATCATTAACCTATAGTCACAAATTTAGAAGTATTACATTTTAAAATCCGTTTTAATCCTTCTTAAATTAAATATTTTTAACTCCAGCTAAAACCTTTTACGTATGTTTTGTGTGTGTGTTTGAGTGAGTGTGTGTAAACACACAAACGTGTAGTAGTAGTATTCTTGAATAAATCCAAAAAAATGTTTACTTCAAAAACACATCAACATAACAAAAAACTTTCTTTGAATTAATTTATTAAGTAGGATTTATTTGTAAAAGGAATACATATTTCACCTGCTTATTTTCATGTAAAATCAACAGTGAGTTATCTTTCAGGGAAGGACCATCGGACCACCCTTTTTTGATAAAACATTAAATGGTACAGTTTTCCACCGCTTCCTACATTAAGAGAGTTTTTAAATTAAATAGAAGACATAGCCATGATTCAAATAAAAGAAATGTGGCTGCAACTTGACGGATGTCCTTCCCACTTCTTTTACATCAGATCCTTGCTGCAACCACAGCATGCAGAATAATGTCTAGTTGATTGATAATGTTGTTGAATCACCCTTCTATTCTTAAAGTTACGTTATTGATTATGTCACTATATATTGATGAAGACGAATAGCAACGAGCCGAAATTGGTTTTGAAATACTAGGAAAAAAAACAGTAGACGGGGAATCATTTATTTATGTCTTGGAAAATATTAATATTTTGGAGCTACATTTCATAAATTTTAAAAATAAGTATTAAATGACATTAAACAAATTTAGGTTTTTTAAATTTCCTTTTATTTGAGCGGCAATTTCAAAAGTAACGTAAAAAGGCCTAATTTAATGGAGAGATGAAAACAATAATGAGCTGACAGCTGTCCCTTTCAAAGCTAGACAGCTTTCTCATTTCAGTTTATTTAAAATATCGGGAAGATATAATTGACTCGAGATGGTCAGTAATTCTTCAATCAATAAGTAGCTATCTAATTGATTAAATAAATGGTTAATCTTTGGTCTGCAATGCCACTTCTGTGTGGTAATTAATGTGTCGATCGGACACTTCAACTCCAAATTCTATTAAATGTTCTGTTGTTTACTTCGACCGAACAGGTAGGAATGCACAACCAGCTTCGCCAATGCCACCAGTGACACTTTTATAATCATTGTACACGGTGCATTCCAGGATGTGAAACAACGCTTAGTAAAAAAAGGTACAACTAGACGCTACGGAAATATTGGAGACAAAGAAGAGTAAGCCAATTAAGAAGAGCCAGGAAGTGTCAGTGTTAGGTGAAAACCCCCTGTTTTCATCAAAAAATCCGTCCCTCAGGAGCTGCGGTAACTTAAGCCGATTCCCCAAGTGCGTTATGTATTTGCATTTATCTCAATTCGTAAAAGTTCAATGTGAACAATATTTGGATTTCATCTTCAAATAAAGTGCTTTATAATATAACAGCATATCGTAAATATGAAATGAGTAAGAGTGACGGTTTACTGAAAATTAAAACAAATGCAAATATCTCGGTTAATAATTTCAATAGTGAACGTACATAACAATATTTATAGAACATTACATTTGCACTAAGATTGGTTCTATACACTTTTCGATCCGACACAAAATAACGGAGATGTTAAGAATTTTCAGAACTTCCACGTCCCACAGGCCGGATTTCAGCCATTAACGAACTTGATCTTTAGATTTACATAAAACGATTATGTAATGATCACGTAGTTTGGTAATGATCAAACTAAAATTGCAATATATATATGTGTGTGTGTGTGTGTGTGTGTGTGTGTGTGTGTCTTTTGACGAACAAAACTATATATAGACTTGTATGTATATATATATATATACACACAGAGTTTTGAATAGACCTCATTTTCGTCATCTCCTGGATAGCATTGGTGGACATTTGAGATTTTTTGAAAATCGCGTTATGAGGACGACCTCAACCTGATTTCCCTTAACGCGATTCTGCTATAAAGTAGTGCGTTGGGGCCAGGAGGGGAAAAATCAAGGAGAATTTCGGTAGATGGTCAGGGCTATATCAGCTATTTTATCAACTCATCCCCAAGCGGTTTTCTGTTAATTTAGTTTTCTTTTAGTATATACTGTAATTTCAATTACACTAATATACAGGTGAGAACCATGTAAACTTCGAATTTGTATATCATTAGAGTTCATAAAACTGTAATGTAAGTAAATTTTATATTGTTGGATGAAATTATATCATCATCATCATTTTATATTATATTAGATTGTTCAACGTTTGCATTATAGCCTAAGGATGCCACTATGTGGTATGTAGGTTGTAGGTAAATAAAAAAAATATCATGTGGGTTTCTAGATTTTGTAAATAACCCCTAGTTATCCCTTGATTTCAGGTAATACTTTTCTTGCTTCTTAACTTTTGTTTTCGAGTTTGAAAGCAGTATAATGGAGTAAAAATATAGAATTTGGTAAAAAATGAAGTAGTTTCACTCTTAAATTATAGATAAGTTATTAATAAATAAAATAAAGACAAATAAATAAATATTCAAAGGTTTACGTATTTTATGTATTACATAGAAGACCTAGTAAAATATTAATGTAAAAGTAATTAAGCAATGCTATGCTATTAATATTAATGCCCATCTAATGCAAACTGAGTAATTAGCATAAGATAGACATTAATTGGACTGACTATTGATTGGTTACTATACATTTCTATGTGTCTTGCAGCTAACTGGATAGGTGTCTGAAACACTGGCCAAATAGTATCATTTCTAAATTATTAACACAATTACATATGGGCAATCAGACATGCACTGAAACCCAGGAGTATGACACTTGTAATGGCTACAAAAGTCGAATATGTGTACCACAATAATCCATTCTATTTCTACTAAATACAAAAAAACACATCTTTCTAATCAACACAACTTTCTAATATGCAAAAAGCTGTAACGCACTTCTTTAACATTATTTAATTAGAATAAAATAATGCTGTATCTCCCTTCAATGTATCAGATCAAAAACATTCATACATCATTTACTTTAGATCAACGAAAAAGAGGTTGTAGCCTGTAGATAATCTGTCCCAATTAGCCTTAGTTACAAAAACTGGACGTTAATAAATAATAATAATAATAATAAACGAAAAAGGGCCAATAAAAATCTTTTGTTCTACTAAACACGTACGGAGATATATAATTTTTAAAAAACATTTTCTGTCTCTTTAAATCTTATTCCGGAGTTTTGAATTGGCATCAAAAGGGAAGATGCACAACTGGAAAAAGATGAATGTTTTCAACATTCTAGTGCTATTTCTACAAGTTGCTAGATACATTCCTTCATATCTACAGACTATCACGGTGAAACTAGTCCGTTGAAATCTAAAAACTGAATATTTAGCAATAACAATATATTTTTTTTTTTTTTTTTTTACTTCGTACAAGGAAATAGAATTTCCTACTGCTAGTAGAGACGAGTTGGGTACCAATTTACATCATATCCTTTATTTCCGATTTATTGTGCGAGTTGTTCGCTAAATGAATTATTACTGTCCGGAAATAGATCCCATGACTCGATGTAAGCTTTGAAAATTGAGCTCATACAATTTCGAGGTGCAAAAGAATAATTTTGTGAACAATGTATCTATGTATGTATGAATAGTTCGGTTATATAAGATTCTTACAATTATTTATTGAAAAACACTTTATTCGAGGATGGGACTAACGATTTAATTTAAAGAATTCGTCAATGTTGTTTAAAGAATTAACAAATTCCTGTTGCTCACGTTGGGTGGGAACATAACCCACGATTCAACACTTACCAAACACACAACGCCTTATTTCCCATGGCTTACCAGTTCCATAATGACGAAGTGCACAAGTGTTGAGAATCATCCCGGCATCCACTCGAGTAGAAAATGATGAGGAAAACCATCTCTCTCACTCTTGATAAGTTCTAAAAAGCACTGCACTTGAAAATCTCTTGCTCCCATTCCATATTTTCGTCTGAATAACAGTCCGTAACGAGAAGTTTTGTAAAACTGATTTTTTCTTTATTTTTTTTCTTTAGATGTATTTACCATGTTATTCATTTCTTTCAGCAAAGTTTCTCTTCCCTCTTTTTATTTGCCCGTTTCAATGGCTTTCTCAGAGTTATTCCTTTACGAAACCAGTTACATTTTACACCAAATAAAACATGATTAAACCACTGACACTACTTCATTCAAACTATACATATCAATGTTTTGTAACGTTGTACAGAATTCCCTTCAAACTACATGCATCAACATCTTGAATCTATATACAGTACATCTTACAAACTGCATAAACTATGTCCTTCATACTAAACACTAAAACGTCACGGTTATAAATAAAATACAGTCTTGAACACATGTTTTGACGTGGCTACCTTTGTGGTAAGTTCGAATCTTTTTATATTTATACTAGCTAAGGTACCCGGCAATGCCCGGGAAATCATTGCTGACTGACTAATGATTGTATTTTTATAGCAAGACTTCAATGTGTACAATTGCACTTCCCTCCACGATGTATTGTTTTTTTCAAAACAGCCAATCCTAAAGTGTAACTTCCAGGGTTAATAGAATAGAAATTTTAGTTTTGAAGAATATATGAAAATGGGTTCCTAATTTATCCCTCACGACTTTTTGACTCACGGTTTTTGAATAATTCAAACCATAATCATGGGTAGCATTTATCACAATTAAATGTCATCTATAATGAACATATTTCCTGCCAAAAATCAAACCAAGCACATATAGTTTTAGCATAGTTTTATACATAAGATTATATTCGTATTAGTAAGCCTCAGTGGAAATCACTTCCCGTCGTGGCAGCATTCCACAGGAAATAACTAAACTCAATTACCTCCCGTCCATTTCCGCTCTCGCAGGAGCGTTATCATCGTTGTTTTCCTTAGAATATTGATTCAGAATATTATTTTAATAATTTATCTCCCTGATGGAACTAAATAATAGATCCCTAAACATAATTTCATTTATGTTCAAAAAGCTAGATGAGGGGAAGAGAGCCCCCCTGCAACCTAGTAATACTTTAAACATTCATATCGAGTATATATTAAATACCAGAAATGCTCTTATAGTTTATATTCTATTAGAAATAAATAAAAAAGTTATAGGGAAAATAAATAAATAAATGAGGAGGCGACGGAGATTTATAAGCTCACTAATCCGAATCATACTTGCAACTATCATATAAGACTAAAACATAACATCTTTTGTCATAATATCCATTTATTAAAAACACTTAAATAAGCACTAATAAAATTAATGACTCCCGCAATGGATTTAGCGTATATGCCGTGTTAACTTCATTTACGGCAAAAGTGACTACAACAAAAGATACTTTAAATAACAAAAGTAAACAACTTTTGCTATGTGCACGTTAGCCAAAAAAAAAATAGAAAATGAAAATTGCGAATTCTTATCTCAGGCCTGTCTTATAACCCCCACTCCCGTATGAACCTAAACATTTTAATATAGCTTATAATCATGGAAGAATTAATGCTAATTCGCATACCAAGTTTTGTTAAATTCGGTTCAATCGTTTGAGCTCAACAAAATTGTTGGCTTCCACTTTAGATTTTAACGCATATCTCGTTTATGTTATACAGCAAAAGTGAACATAACCAAAGTTACTTTAAATAACAAAATAAACAACTTTTGTCATGTGCATATTTGCCGAAAAACCAGTAGAAAAAGAAATATTGCTATTTTTAATTTCAGGCCTCCCTTATAGCCCCCACTCCTGCCCGTCCCTAGAAATATTGGTATGGCTTATGATAATTAAGGCGTCAGAGATAATACACATATCGAGTTTTATTTAGTTCGGTGGAGTCTTTGGGGCCAAATAATATTCTTGACACCCGCTATAATTTTTAGCGTATAACGCTTTATAATTCGGTATTCGACGATAGTGTATATAACAAAAGTTTCTCTAAATTACAAAATAAACAACTTTTGTTATGTTCATATTTGCCGAAAACCCAATAGGAAACGAAATATCGCTATTTTTAATTTCTGGCTTCTCTCATAACCCCCACTCCTGCCCGTCCCTAGAAATGTTGATATGGCTTGTTATAATGAAAGCGTTAGTGCTAATACATATACCGAGTTTTATTTATTTCGGTTGGGTCTTTTGTCCCAAATAAAATTGTTCACTTCCGCTATTGGTTTCAGCGTATATCTCGTTTATAATTCGGTATACGAAAAAAGTGTATATAACAAAAGTTACTCTAAACAACAAAATAAACAACTTTTGTTATGTTTATATTTGCCGAAAAACCAATAGGAAACAAAATATCGCTATTTTTAATTTCTGGCTTCCCTTATAACCCCCACTCCTGTTCGTCCCAGAGGATATTAATATAGCCTAAAGTCTAAGTTGGGTTAGTAGTAATATGCATACCAAGTTTCATAAAATTTGGTTCAGCCATTTATGCGTGAAAAGGTAACAAACAAACAAATAAACAAACAAACAAACAGACACCAAAGAAACAAAATGCAGTTATGGTGTCTATGACATGTGAAACGAAAAGTTATCGTGAAATTTCGCGAAAAAAATCAATGTACAGACAGAGGTTACAATTTTATATATATATAGATAATGTGTATTACTTCTAAAGAGGCGTCATAGAAGACACGAAACAAGAAGAGGGAAAATAAATCAGTGCAACATATTTCAAGTGTTTTTCATCTGTTGACCTTCTGTCATATTCCCTTCACCGAAGATTAAACTGAGGTCACATTTCAACAATATAAATATCACGTGAATAATTAAAAGAAAAGAGATATGTTAATTAAGTTGTCAATGTTTGAATAAAATGAAGTGAAACGATTTCAAATATCGTTGGTTTAACTGAAACTGTGCATATTCGATTCATTTTTATCTCATTTGCAAAACGTTTCCCTTAAATTGTCGGATTCACAATTTACACACTTGAACGCCTCTAGCGACAAAGTCTTTAAATTTTCATGTAAGCTGAATATCGGATAAACATAAAACTAAATTTGTTTTATGTAATGTGTAGTCCAGTACATCAGTTAATTTGTTCTAGTTACCTACCTATTCATTTCTTTTTAGTTAAAATTAATAATTCCTATTGCTCAGGCCGAACATTTCTTAAGAACTGAATATTAAAATAATTCAGTCTTAGGCGGCAAAAGTGGGAGGGTCAGGTGCTGGAGTTGACAAATTGCCAGCCTGTCACATTTCCAAGAATACAAATCACAATCACATTTAATTAAAGATTCAATTAGCCATTAATAATACAACTTGGAAGTTTTAAATTAATATTGAAATAAAATAATCTTACGTTATGTCGATACCATTCTAGTTCAGTTTTTAAAAGAAGATAGCAAAAGTAACGAGTAATTATATACTATAGGCTGAGACTTAGTGTGTCATAATTGCGACGCCTGAAGAATCCTTTCAGTCCATATTAAACCTCCTAACCTTTTCCTGTATTTCTTCAGTAACCATTACTTTGGAATTTTCATTAGAATGCCATATTTTTTATGACGGATTCTGGTATAAAAAAAATTCTATAACGAGTTTATATCGGTGAATTTTCCGATTTGACGCATCCTAAAAAAATGAACACATCGTTATTTCAGAAATGGCAGGTTTTATTGAAAAATGCTGCGACATAAAAGTTATAGCCATCAAAATTGTCGTTGAAAAGAGACTACGGAAAAAGAAATGGATTCTGAAATAAAACAACAAAACAAAATAAGAAAGTAATTAAAAAGAAAGAACGGAAAAGTATTCTTGAATAAATCCAAAAAAATGTTTACTTCAAAAACACATCAACATAACAAAAAACTTTCTTTGAATTAATTTATTAAGTAGTATTTATTTGTAAAAGGAATACATATTTCACCTGCATATTTTCATGTAAAATCAACAGTGCGTTATCTTTCAGGAAAGGACCATCGCCCCCCCCTTTTTTGATAAAACATTAAATGGTACAGTTTTCCACCGCTTCCTACATTAAGAGAGTTAATGTAAATAACTAAAAATAAAAGAAATGTGGCTGCAGCTTGACGGATGCCCTTCCCACTTCTTTTACATCAGATCCTTGCTGCAACCACAGCATGCAGAATAATGTCTAGTTGATTGATAATGTTGTTGAATCACCCTTCTATTCTTAAAGTTACGTTATTGCTTATGTCACTATATATTGATGAAGACGAATAACAACGAGCCGAAATTGGTTTTGAAATACTAAGAAAAAAGCATTCGACGGGGAATCATTTATTTCTGTTTTGGAAAATATTGGAGCTACATTTCATAAATTGTAAAAATAAGTATTAAATGACATTAAACAAATTTAGGTTATTTAAATTTCCTTTTATTTGAGCGACAATTTCAAAAATAACGTAGAAAGGCCTAATTTAATGGAGAGATGAAAACAATAATGAGCTGACAGCTGTCCCTTTGAAAGCTAGACAGCTTTCTCATTTCAGTTTATTTAAAATATCGGGAAGATATAAATAATGACAACTACAAAGGCGGAGCTTCGATAAGAGAGAAGAAGTTTGGAGTTTGAGAGGTTCTTTGACGTTGACTGATTGAGTTAGATTAATTATTTTGATAGCCTGTGGATGTCCAAGAGTTCCTTCGCGAATGCCTAATTCCATGATTTAAGTTCTACATTAAAAGAGTACCTTATCTCTTTGGAGTTAGTAGCTGTCTACGCTAGTTTGTGTCCCCTTTATCACTTTCTTCATTCTAGAACTGTAGAAGTTGAACCCCAAGTAGGAAAACTTTATTATTAAAACGAACTACCTCTATTCAACGTTTTCTAACTATGTCTGGAAAGTTTAATGGTCATTTAAAAGAAAATTGCATGCATATTAACTTCGATGCATTTGAATATAATATACGATACAATTCCCTAAGCCATTTTTCCCAGAGCGTAGCAAATTCATTATACTCGGTTTTTCTTTCTCAGAGTAGATACTTGCACACCGAGATCTGGACTTGGAAGGAGGAGCAGAGTTCAAGCTGATCGACTGCAGTCAAGCATTGATTATTCATTATGCCATCTAAAAACGGCATTCTTTTCTTTATTAGCACATTTCCCTTAAGGGAAATCAGCTATTGAGGTCGTACTCATGACGCGAGTTTCGAAAAATTTCTTCAAATGTCCATCAATCCTACCCAGGAGATGACGAAAATGAGGCCCGTTCAAAATTATATATATATCTCGCGCTCTAGCGGTGGCAATTTTCGTTTGATCGTTACCAAACTCGATATTTAAACGTTTTATGCAAAAATAAAGATCAAGTTCGTTAATGGCTGAAATTGGACCAGTGAGAGGGGGGGTTTACAGGGGAGGATTTTCGACAATTCGACATATCTCCGTTACTATACGTCGGATCGAAATATTATACAGAATCATTCTTATTGCAAATCGAATTTACTATAAATAATGTTATATACATTTATTCTGTATCTTGAATATTAACCGAGATATTTGCATTTTTCTGTTTTCAGCTTCTGAGATGAGATCGACTAACTTCGGGTCTAGTCGTGAGTTTTCGTCAAGAGTTAGTTCGGGCCGTTCCCGTAACTATTTGACTCTCTATTCTCAAATTTCTCTATTGTAAAACTTCACGTGGGAAATCTGCTTAGTTTACGCAGCCCCTGCGTGACGGACGTTTTTTTTAAATTCCCCTCCTTGTTTAAACTCTCATTTACAACATGTCAGTTGGGCAAGACTGGAGGGTAGATTAAAGTTGTAGTCTGCATACTCATAATGGCCAGTATTCTATCATTAGTCTGCTTACGCAGGCTTACAGTCCACGGAGGCTGTCTAACAACTCGGGCATTGAGTAGAATTGGTGTAAATGGAATTCGCCAGTGACGCCTTTTTCTTTGGTCTGATACAGAAGGGGTCGGGAAACCACTGCATGTCATTGTGATCAACTTATTAAATGTTTCAATCCCGTCAAAATCAGGTTTACTTATTCACGGTATCAGTTACCAGTTGTAGCCAGAAGATACTACATATATTTTTGTTGTAATTTAAGGATACTTTTAAAAAGCATTCTTGTTTTTATTTTGAGTCGTCCAGTTAATATCTACTTTTTGTTTGCGTAATTTCATGAGTTAGTCGTTAGTTTCGGTGAAATTCAAAAATACTAATTCTTGTATTAAAAGGAATGAAAATAATAAACCATTTCAGTAATATTACTAAAGAATAGAAATTTAAGGTTATACAGTAAAAAAAAGCATCTTAAAGTGTGTTGGATGATATGGTAAATCTTTTAAGTGTGTGATGTTATGATTTAAAAAGATGAAAGCTTATCTTGAAGAACGTTCAGCGTCACATTTACCCTCAGGGTACCAATATAAAGGAGCGCCATAACCGTAAAACTGATAATAAATTTGCTGAAGTATTTATATCAGCACCGTACCTTCGGGGCTTTAGCCAATCCTTTCACACTTAAACTAAAGTAATTCAAAAAGTGTTTCCCAAAAGGTATGTTCTTAATTTCTAATATTTTATAATTTCAGAAACTGAAATATGCTACATATATCCGCCATTGTTCTATTGCCAAGTCATCTATTATGCTGAAATGGAAATTATTGATTTAGCTAGTAGGTAATATCAGAACTACTCTTGTCGTATCTAGAATACATCAAATCGTATTTTATATCAATCTCTCTGATTATTTTTTCGCAATCTAAACATGTAATTGAATACATTATACTCTAACTAGATACTTTACATGACTGGTTGAAGGTTAATAGCCCTTTTTCTTTATCATAATAAGTATATATTAATTTAGTTATATTACATTATGTTTTGAATATATTTTTGAATCCATTACTCGTTCATTTATTTTGTTCTTTGTTGTGTTCCATTTTTTTTTCTTTTCCTTTTTTTTCTTTTTCGAGTTCTATTTGGTTTTTTGAGTTCCATTTCCGTTTTGTGTTGCGTTTCAATTTCTTTCCCATTTCTGTTCTGATTTCATCTCTATTTTCTCTTTGTTTTGTGATCCTTTTATGTTTTGTGTTCCTTTGGGTTCAATGTTCTTTTAATGTTTTGTGTTCCTTTTGTGTTCTATGTTCCTTTTATGTTTTGTGTTCCTTTTGTGTTCTATGTTCCTTTTATGTTTTGTGTTCCTTTTGTGTTCTATGTTGCTTTTATGTTTTGTGTTCCTTTTGTGTTCTATGTTCCTTTTGTGTTTTGTGTTCCTTTTGTGTTCTATGTTCCTTTTGTGTTTTGTGTTCCTTTTGTGTTCTATGTTGCTTTTATGTTTTGTGTTCCTTTTGTGTTCTATGTTGCTTTTATGTTTTGTGTTCCTTTTGTGTTCTATGTTCCTTTTATGTTTTGTGTTCCTTTTGTGTTCTATGTTCCTTTTATGTTTTGTGTTCCTTTTGTGTTCTATGTTCCTTTTATGTGTTGTGTTCCTTTTGTGTTCTATGTTGCTTTTATGTTTTGTGTTCCTTTGGGTTCAATGTTCTTTTAATGTTTTGTGTTCCTTTTGTGTTCTATGTTCCTTTTATGTTTTGTGTTCCTTTTGTGTTCTATGTTGCTTTTATGTTTTGTGTTCCTTTTGTGTTCTATGTTCCTTTTGTGTTTTGTGTTCCTTTTGTGTTCTATGTTCCTTTTGTGTTTTGTGTTCCTTTTGTGTTCTATGTTGCTTTTATGTTTTGTGTTCCTTTTGTGTTCTATGTTGCTTTTATGTTTTGTGTTCCTGTTGTGTTTTGTGTTCCTTTTGTGTTTTGTGCTCCTTTTGTGTTCTATGTTCCTTTTATGTTTTCTGATCCTTTTGTGTTCTATGTTCCTTTTATGTGTTGTGTTCCTTTTGTGTTCTATGTTGCTTTTATGTTTTGTGTTCCTTTGGGTTCAATGTTCTTTTAATGTTTTGTGTTCCTTTTGTGTTCTATGTTCCTTTTATGTTTTGTGTTCCTTTTGTGTTCTATGTTGCTTTTATGTTTTGTGTTCCTTTTGTGTTCTATGTTCCTTTTGTGTTTTGTGTTCCTTTTATGTTTTGTGTTCCTTTTGTGTTTTGTTTAATTTAGCGAAGCTCAAATAAATAAATAAAATGTAAATTGAATCCATTAGTGGAGATTGATTAAATATTAAAATTAAGTAACAAAGCTTTGAGTAATATCCTCAAACTATTTAGTATTTTTTTAATTTATATTAAAGCTGCTACTAATTATTATTATTCTATCTATGTGTCCTAGCACGTTCACTAATTTTTAATTGTTGATGCATATTATTTTCTATTATATATTTCTATTTCTATATGCTTTTTTTATATGCCCCAGAACTATTAAGTAAAATCCTTAATTCCACTCTGGCTTGAAAAGGTGGTGAGATTACCCACCCTATTTAGCCTTAGTAGCACGAAGTTGACGTTTATAAATAACATTTTTCTATTCCCAGTTTGAACTCTGTTGACATAAGTGTAATCAAATTTTGTTGACAGCGTTTTTTTTTTATTATTAAGGAATGGTATCATTGAAACTGCGTTATATAAGAAAGTGTAAAACTTGTATAGTTTTAATAAGGTAAGTTGAATAAAAAGTGCTTCAAGAGTTGTGAGTCACTGCCTCTTACAAATATCAGAAAAAACCATTAATCATTATGGTGCAATGTACCATTTAACAGTTACATTCATTTTATTTGTACTCGTTAAGTAATTATCGCGAATTAAAAAAAAATAGACTTTTACAAAAATACTCTTTTGCTCGCCTTTTTGGGCAATTTTATCCCGTTATGTGGAGTTAGCGTATACAGCTTGTATCATATAACACTGAATATTTAATTATGATGCTTTGTGTTTTATCTTTGAGTAAAACTAAGCATTTATCAGTGAAGGAATCCATTTTGATATCTTTACTGAGCGTTTCAGCAATTCCATGATTTTCTACAATTAGAGTGGAATTTCACTATAGAATTTCAGTTCATCTACTTGACTCTTCATCTTTAACAAGCAGCCAAACTCTGCTTTCGAAGAAAGTCCTTCATCAAGAAAGTGAGTTAGCCTTCCAGGCTAAGGAGAATCACGAAGGGTTAAAGCTATACACTTGACATATTCCTTAGTGAATTTTCCCTCGCTTACTAATCAACTTACTAATGTGTGTGTGTGTGTGTGTGTGTGTGTGTGTGTGTGTGTGTGTGTGTGTGTGTGTGTGTGTGTGTGTGTGTGTGTGTGTGTGTGTGTGTGTGTGTGTGTGTGTGTGTGACTGTGTGTGTGTGTGTGTGTGTGTGTGTGTGTGTAATGTGTGTTTGACGTGTTTAATTGTGAATGATATATGCCTGCTTTTATGAGTAGTCGTGGTTTCTAAGTTACTAAATTTTCTTTTCACTTATTTATTTGCCACCCTTATTTAGTTCTGTTAAACAGCTAAATAAGCTCCTCGTGGTTCATTTAGTATTTTGAGTTTAGTTCCCTTTGTTTTTTCTTTATATTTTTTTCTGTTTATTTAGTACTGTTATACCTATGTATTAGTAAGAACAGAAACCAAGATAATGATGAGTTTAAAAAAACTATTATGTTGAAAATATAATGTTTTAATATTAGGTAAGATAATAAAAGACAATGACACTTATTAATTTAGATTTTTCTAGAAATGTTAATGTAAATTCTAGTCAGTTATACTCAATTCTAGTTTGCAAAACTATGTGTGTGTGTATATATATATATATATATATATATATATATATAAAATATATATTTGTCTGTTAACGCTCTAGCGGTCGCAATTTTTGTTTAATCATTATAAAACTCCATATTTAATCATCATATGTAAGAAGAAAGATCAAGATCGGTTATGCCTGAAATCGGTGGAAGGGAGGGGTTACAAGGGAAGGATTTTCAAAAATTCGAAATATCTCTGTTACTATACGTCGGATCGAAAAACTGTATAGAACCAATCCTATTGAAAATGTAATGTTCTATAAATGTTGTTATGTACGGTTTTTCATTATCATTAATATTAAACGAGATATTTGCGTTTTTTAATTTTGGTCCTACTCGTACTCATGCCATATCAACAATGAGCTTTTATATTATGAACTGCTCTATTTGGAGCCTAAATAACAAATATTGTTCTCATTGAACCTTTAGGTCATGAGACCAATGGAAATACGTGACGCAAGAGGAAAATCTGCTAAGTTAACGCAGCCCCTGCGTGACGGCCTTTTTTTACTCAGTATGGCTAACGCTTGGGGGGAAAAATATACATGCACACACACACACACACACACACACACACACACACATATATATATATATATATAAAGGGTTGACGTGTGAAAAGTATATTGGTATGGCCAACGAACATTGCAAGTAGTGTGTGAGTGTGTTGAGTAAAGTGTGGGACAGAGGGATAGTGTAGTACTTTAAGCCCTGGTGGTTGGGAAGCAAGCAGGACAGATTACTGAGGGAAGGGGGGGCCTTCTGCCCCGTGTAATTCCTAGAAAGATGGGCCAGGAGCAATTTCCATTTTGACGAGAACATGGCCCTTACCCTGTTCTATCTTTCCTCTACCCCGTCTATTATGAGCCACCTTTGAACAGTTGGTTCTTTTATATCTCCATCCAACATAATTGCAGCTTTCAGAAACTGAGTTTATAATGCACCGCTAGTTTGAATGACTATTGAGCTGCTGAATAATTAGGTCAAAGTACTACCACCCATTTCTAATTTTCATTCAACTTCTTTGAGTCATATGAACTGAAATGTTGAATGAAAATTCTCGCTTCTCCGTTGGTAGACAACATCAACAAATCAGGCTGTTAAAATTTGTTTTACGCATCTCAAGATAAAGGAGATTAATTAATTTTTTTCCTTCTAGCCCCATTATCTAACAATCTTGATTTTAGGATTTTTTTTTTATAAAAAAGGAGCTATTTAATTGCGTAAATGAAGATTCTCACATAAATTCCTTCAAATAAATGCAAATAATAATAAGAGAGAACCAAAAACCGCATCATTTGTTTTAAAATTGTATTGTTATATATCTTGTTTCAAAATAAAGTTACTTGATGTTTAGCGATTCTTCTGTAGGAAAATTTGCTATTCTGGTTCCTCACATGACAAAATTTCATAAAGATTCCTTCAATTCTTCACGGAAGTGCGAAGGGCGTTGTAAAAGTAAATACTATATTTTACATATACACATGTTGATCAGTCAATTATAATTTCTATGAATATGAAAAAATATTTCGGGAATTAGACCCCTGAATGTAAACCTAAGATTCACCACATGTGTCATGTTTCTCTGGAGATCTATTTCTCTGCAAGTCTCTACTTATGAAACTATCGTATGGGATGATATGCAATCTCTAGTTAATGACGAACCAAAGTATGTAATCATACTACATAATATATATGATATGCAGAAGAACAGTTTGCTGTGTTTGTCAATAACGGTTCCAGAAGACCTAGTACTGTAGAGGCAGTCAGTTTCTCAAATAAGATTATGATCATTAAATCTAAATAATAGCATTCTCCTCTTCAACTTATAAAGAACAATAGACGTAAATAAAAAGAAACCAATATCATTTGAGAATTGTGGAGGAATGCTTTTAAAAAGGAATAATGCAGTCTTTTCATCTAGTGAATAGGCGTGTAGTAGAGAAACCCTGTGAGTTGAAATCCGTGGAAAGATAAGACTGGGGAGGCTTCCATTTCAGAGGGAACAACCCCTCTAAACCTCTCTTCTCTCTACCACCTCTATTATTGAGGTGCGTCAACAAAGGTCTCTTTCTTTCAGGCTCACTCCCTCTCTTCTCTTTTACTAATAGTACAAGCCATTTGAACAAATATGAAGCATTTAATTACAGAAAAAGCATTGTTACAAAAAAAAAAAAGAAAGACCACCTTTAGTTGTTTAATGTGTGGTACGCATACACTCGAAACGATTATAATTAAAAGATTAAATCCCAACAAGGGGACAAAATGAACAGAAATGTTAAAAAGAAAAAGTCCGTCACGCAGGGGCTGCGTAAACTAAGCAGATTTCCCACGTGAAGTTTTACAATAGGGAAATCTGCCTAATAACAACTGTAGTAGTAAGAAACCTCTAAACCTAAAACATTATTTAGGGTGTAATAACCCAGTAGTTTCTAGCCCCAAAAAACAGTTGACCTAACCTCTAAACCTATTCACGAGGGACGAATAGTTATAGAAACGGCCACCAGAGCTCTCGGCGGAAAGTCCGAACATAGCCTGGTGACCACACGCAGAATACAAATGCAAATATCTCGGTTAATATTCAAGATACAGAATAAATGTATAGAACAATATTTATAGTAAATTTAAGTTGCAATAAGATTTATTTTATACAATTTTTCGATCCGACGCATAATAACGGAGATATTTTGAATTTTCAAAAATCCCCCCCTCTAAACCCCCCTCCCACTGGTCCGATTTCAGCCATTAACGAACTTGATCTTTCTTTTTACATAAAACGATTAAATTCCGAGTTTGGTAAAGATCAAATAAGAATTGCGACCGCTAGAGCGTTAACAGACAAATATATATATATATATATATATATATATATATATATATAATTTTGAACGGACCTCATTTTCGTCATCTCCTGGGTAGGATCGATGGACATTTGAAGAAATTTTTCGAAACTCGCATCATGAGTACGACCTCAATAGCTGATTTCCCTTAAGGGAAATCTGCTAAAATGAATTACTTAGTTTTAAGTTTATTAAGAACAATGCAGATGTTCGTTTGTGTTGAGAAAAAACCAAAAAAAAATTGTTTTCGCATCAATTTACATTTCAATGGTGATGGAATTGTGGCCCACTTCTACGACAATTACTTTTAGTTAGTTTAGTTGTTTAGAATTAGTCCCCAGTAATTAATTATAAAAAAACATTTCTATTGCAATAATTTGACGAAGAAGTATACTCATTTATAATTAATAGCCGGAGTAAAAGGTTCCGAGCTAATTGAGAAAATTATCAATAAAAGTGCAGTAGGAAGATGGATTATGAGGAAAATGGAACGATATTAGTTCCATGAGAAGTAAGAATATCTGCTTAACGGATATTTTTTTAGATTTCTACTAATATCAAATTATTAGGATGTTACATGTTTTCATGTTCATTCATAACACTTACAAGCCTTAAAACTAAGGTTTTATAACTCCATTATCCATTTGAAACTCCATTTCTATTATTTATATATATATATATATATATATATATATATATATATATATATATATATTAGCTCAGATACCCGGCTTCGCCTGGGAAATCATTTGAGGCTGAATGGTGATGGTATTTTTTGGCAAGGCTTTCCTTTGCACACCACTTTGACATTTTCCCGTTCCAGTGTTAAGGGTTTATACCCATCGTTGCTGTGGATATGTTAATAATAAAATTATTTGTTATGTAAGACTTCACTGTCCTCCATATTTTCATTTTTCCCGTCTCCTGTGCATTATGCAAAGAATAGAATTATTAAGGACAAAATATTTACATAGATTTAAATTGCTCATTTATACTTCGGTATAACGAAAACGTATATAACAAACGTTACACTAAATAACAAAATAAACAACTTTTGTTATGTTCATATTTGCCTAAAAATCAATAGGAAACGAAATATCGCTTTTTTAAATTTCAGGCTTCCCTTATAACCCCCACTCCTGTTCGCCTCAGAGATAATTAATATAGCCTAAAGTCTAAGTTGGGTTAGTAGTAATATACATAACAAGTTTCATAAAATTCGGTTCAGCTGTTTATGAGTGAAAAGGTAACAAACAAATAAACAGACACTACAGAAACAAAATGCAGTTATGGTGTCTATGGCATGTGAAAGGAAAAGTTATCGTGAAATTTCTAGAAAAAAAATCAATGTACAGACAGAGGTTACAATTATGTATATATAGATAGTTTTATGTCTTTGGGGTTAATTTCACTTAAATCTGTAATGAATAATGATTATTGTAATTCATAGTCCAGTACTTGTTTGATGCGATTCTCACAAATAATTATTAGGCCAGTAGTGGATATTGTCGTCCTTGCATATTTATTCAGTGAAATGCCGTTATATTATGTTGCATAGTGTCAAATTGCATGAATAATCAGGTGAATGCAGTTTGTATGGACGATACAATATAGAAGCCGTGATAATTTTTCTCCCTGTGATAGTTGATTTAGCTCTTCCCCTTTTCCAAATATTGATATGATAAAAATACTAAATATGACAAAAGAAAATCATTAAAGACCACAAAAGGTCCCATTTGCTCAAATATTTTTTTTACAACAATTATTTAACTATATACAAGCTGTGTGAATTATCCGAATCTTGTAGTTGTAACTATTCCAAATCTTTGGGGTATATACGAAACAGTTACAAAGCTTTGAATGTCCTTAAAACGTTGCTTACCTGCAACAAAAGAAAAATCAAAAGTTTAGAAGAAAATTTAAGTACAGTACATTATAATGAAGTTAGACTTAAATGATTATTTCATTTCAAATAATAGAGATATGTACTATTGGTTGTACATTACATTTTATCTAAACCTTAACTCCGCCATGTCCGATTTCTGACATTAATAAACTTATCTTTCGCAAATGAACGTTTAAATATGGAGTTTGTCAGGATCAAATAGATACGCCACATCCCGTAATAATTGTAATGCTCAGATAAGTGGTACGTGCTAAGACGCTGATCCTTTTACTTTTGCATAAATTGTAGAAGGGCGTTGTATTAACGCCTGAGAATTTATTTGTTGGTGAAGTCACTAAATATAAGTCCTAGACCCACTCTAGTAATTATATATTCTTGCCCTTATAATCCACTTTCTAGGCCTTGTTTGTTCAAAAAACAGGATTTCTTTCTGTTTTTCCAGGTCAAAAAACCGATTTCAGATGTACAATAAATGACTTTACTTCATTCTACCTTGATTTAGCCATTTGCTATTTACTGAGTAAATAGTTTTCTTCACTTTTGTCATTTGCTGTGACATGATATACCCGATAATAGTACACACATTCGGCAACTTAACATAAACTTAAATCTAAACATGTTTCACACAGAATGTAAGATAAAATTTTGTTTTTTTAAGTGCTGAGCTTAACAATGTGAGCAAGCAAGCTTGGTAACATTTATAGTTTGCGAAATTAGCCATAGTAGCAATAAGTGGACAAAATATATAAAAAACAACCACATTAAAACGTTTTTATGCACTAAAATCCATACTACATGAGTAAATGTCAACAAATCATTGATGTTGGTGTGTGCTTACAAAAGCACGAAAAAGCTATTCTATATAGTTCACCCATCTAACCATTTTAGTTTAAACGAATAATTACAAAGAAGTATAAAGTCATGAAAATTGTTGTTCAAGAAAATATAAGTCAAGCACTTACTGATTCATCAATGCTTAGACAAGGAATTATAAATGAAATTTCAATTGAGTGGTCTTTCAGAAAAGAAGCCCTCTTTTCATTGGGAAACGATGATTGCGATTAAACAAGGTTGGAAGAGAAGTAATCAAAATCTTTTCAGTCCAAGAAATCTACCGGAGCCATGCTTGCCTTGTACAACCTCATTCAATTTAACTGCCTCACAGTTGCTTTGACTGCATTTATAAAGGACTAACCGTTTATATTAAATTCCTTTTCAATGTCTGCAGGAATAGAATAAAAATAAAAAAAACATCTAATAATGTTTATAAAACGTTCTAGCCAATTTTCTAATAAAATGAGATGCTTACCATTATATATACTCTGAGTTAATTTCTAATCGGGATTTAACCCTTACTCATGATTATTCTTTTAGAAAAAGAGGGAAAGGGTCTTTTAAATTATTATTAATTATGCAGGGAGGAGGGCATACCCAATATAATAACAATAAAAAATCAATCTACCCTAAAATAATTTAAGGAATTTTTAGGAAATGAGATACCATTCGTTACAAAATAGTACAAATTCCGTCATGCATGTATGCATGTAAACTAAGCAGATTTCCATGTGAAGTTTTACAATAGATAGATGAGAACATATTTGCATGTATGCTATCTAGTATATATATATATATATATATATATATATATATATATATATATATATATATATATATATATATCAATTGAAAACAAGATTTGATAATTAAGTTTCTAATAAAGTGATTCACTAATTAACAGAGTATTCCTTATGTGACATGAGTAGGATGTGGGATATCATAAGGCTGAAAACTAAAAATCCATTGTATATCGGCTTTTATAGGCCACACGTATAGTAAAATCAATAAGTTTGTATCTATAGAATTTTTCAATCTGACTTATAATAACCCCCCCCCCCCTGTTCCCACTGGTTCGATTTTAGCCATTAACGTGTCATAAGGTACTCACACATATATCATAAAACATCTTTTTTTTTTTTATCCAACCTCCCGAAAAGAGTTCAGCTAAAAATTAACAGTTGACCATGTGTTAGCGCATTACCCTATCTACAGCAATTTGAATATATGTACCGCCGAAACAAATATTTATACTGATATTAGTTAGACGTTCATCTGGGCAATATGATTTTATTTAGTAAACTTATTTAATAAAATCCATCTTGGCTAGAAAGGGGTGACCTGTACACAACTTGTGCCGATTAGTCTTTGTAGCACAAAGTAATCGTAAACGAATAACATTTCCCTCCCTGCAACACCAGAGAATGTACAATCTTTGGATCTTCTCTAAACGAAATCCTTCCAACGATAGAATTCTGTTCAAAATGTTGTAATACTGTTCAATATAATATTACTTTTTTGTTGCTTGCTAATGATCTTTTTGGAATAAGCAGAATATTACTAAATAAAAAATAACGGATGTTAATCTTTTTAGAATGGTAAAATTCCTACTAGAATAAATCTTAATAAACGTTGATGTTGATACTCTGTGAAGAGAAGGAAAAAAAGTGAGTAGAGTTACATCAACATTCTTGAAGCCACGATCGTTGCTTAACTTAGTTACTTATAGTACACAAGAGAGAAAATGAGTTATCCATTCGTGGGGTTGAATCTAAAAAAGCACAAGAAAGTCTTGGAATGTAGGGATGAATCGGTGAGCTGGGGATAGAAGGGCAGCTTTATAAACATTAGAAAGGGCAGGCCGGAGATCACTCGTGGAGAAAGAAGGAAAGTTCGGGATGTGGAAGGAATTCGTATAAGGGCTTGCTACAGAGATGTTTTCAGAGTTCGAATTCCACGGAATGGTCTTGCAGTGCCGCTAGTATAACAGAATCTGAGGAAAAGACTGAATTTTTAAAAGCCGGAATTATATCCGTAGGAATTTATTTGTAGGTGAATTCACTAAATGCAATCCTTCCAATTAGCGGGTAATAGACATTTAAAAATGAGACACTTTTAAACAGATTAAAGATATTCTTAGTTGGTATTCTTCCCTTAGATGAGAATTATATTGCAGGCTGTGAAAAAAAGCCACATTTTTACAATAACCATTTATTGTGAGTGTGGCATATTAAAGGTGGTATATTTTTTCATAATATTATATTATTTTAGTACTGATCCTAAACACGACAGAATATGTGTGTTGCAATATTTCTTATAAATTATTTAAAAGTCCTCACTATTTTGAGATTTCTTGGAGGGGAGTGTAGGATTAATATTATTATATTACGATGCGATATTTCATACTAAATGAATGTTAGGAAAATTGTTATATTTAAAATTCAGTTCTCATTAGTGAGATGCCATTTGAAATCAGTTATATCTTACCGTAGTTTGAGATGCTACATATCTTTGTACCTCCACTTTCTAAAGTCTTGGAATTCTAATCTCTGTCATTATAGGCAAGAAAAAAAAAATATCCAACGGATTAATCTTGGAGCTTGAGAAAAAGGAACTAAAGAGAATGAGGAACAAACGAGCTCCCATTGTAAATTATTTATTACTATTTGTATTAAATTAAATTTTACTATTCCCATATCATTGATAAGGGTTCATAAACCACCTGAAATTTCTTGAGTTCTTACTTTAAGAGAAAATTAATTATTTTATTAATTAGCATAGTCCGGATGGTAAACAAGTTGGATTTCACAAAATATGGCAGTATAGTACATTCATCTAGTCCAGTAAAGATTTGAATCCAATTAATGTCTATTAGCAACGACGAGTGGGGTTTGGCATTTCAAACTGGATTACGACAGTAGGCAGTAACCAAAGCAAATATCGGACTTGCTGGATTCTGAATGAGGAAGTCTATTGATGTGTTTATGAGATGTCTTTGAGAGTTATGAATGGTCGGCGTTATAGATCCTTCTCCCCTTGGTAAGTGACAGGTATAGAGATGGACACACTTCTTAAGTTCAACTTTCTGGCTTCTTGCTCTCTGTCAGATGTATCTCCCCGGCACGGGGCCGGCCCTTCCCAGTGGCAGCAGTAAGCCCCCGCTGTGTAGCTGCTGGGTAGGGGAACCGTAGGAACAGTAGGTCCTTAGTAGGCTTTGCTGTTCCGGGCAGGGGATCACTCCTGCCTTAATGGGGTAAGGTCTGCTTACTCAATGTGAACTACGGGCTGGGTGGTGTCCGGAGTGAAGGGTGGCTGGCCTTCACTGCCGGTCGCAGACGTAGTGGTCGTTTGTTCAAAGCACGAGGACGTACAGGCCAGGAAAACTGGTACATGTACGGGAGTTCTTCTCTCGTGTGGGAGCTGGGTAGTAGGGGACCGTCCCTTCCATAGGACTCGCTTCTGACCATCGTAGCGAGTCCTCAGTGACCACGAGGTTGTTGGATTGGTGTGGAAGGATTAAGGCCTTGCGGCTAGGTGCCTTCCAAATTGTAGTCACTCCTCGATGTGGGTACACAATGTCAGATGTATCTCACTTAACTCACTCAAGGCCTACGGCAGCTTGTGCACTTAATCTGATTTATTGCATTTTTAATATTAGAGACTGATTCTAATTGAGTAAAATAGCCCTCGGCCCAAGTAACTATTCTACTATGCTAAGAATTAAATTCTAGTTAAAATTCTTTAATATCCCTTATTTTTTAATCTATGAGTGCTGTTTTTTGAATGCATGTCCAATGTTAAATGAGAAGTGGTTGAGACAAATATTCACTGAAGTAATCACAAGTCGTACATTGTATTGTAATACAAAACATCGTCTTTCATATATAAATATCCTAGAGATACAATTAGTATAACTCACAAGCGCTATGCACCCCTTCGGGCTAAATTTATAACTTAAAAGTTGATATGGTCTTCATGAAATTTATTTCATGACATTTTTTATTTATTTATTCGAAGAGCTCCGCAACTAGGCGATGTCGTTCAGTACCATTTATTTGAATTCTCTAAATTAAAATTTTAAAATAAAGATAAAATGTTTTCGAAATTATTAAAACATAGTATAAAGTATATGGAAATAAAATTAAAGTAATGTTAAAATAATGCTATATGAAACAATAAACTTTGAGGTTAATCCTGGTATAAGGGTGATGGAAGTCTAAGACACTTGTTTAAAAATTTTAAAAATTATATAGAGTTATTTTTAAATTGAAATAAAAAAAACATGTTATTTTTTGAATTTATTTCAATTTAAAAAAAAACTTTTATAATACAAAATTTGTATATATTTGAATGATCTTTCAACAAATTTGCCTTGAGGAAATTATCTATTGAGGTTGTCCTCTTCGAGCTGCGTAAACCGCCCCTCCCCTCACCCGGGTGTTGATAAGAGATAAGTGATGTAAATTATTAAATCAAAGACGATGAAATCGTACAGTAATACTCAGGAGGACTCGAAAAGTGTTTGATTCTAGGAGTATTCCTTTTCCCAGTGTTTTCGGCCCATTTAGGGTATTAGGTAGTACAATAAGACGATTTATAAATTTTTTCATTGGTTAAGTACTGTAAGGTACTGGCAAGGGTGTCTCAAGTACGGGAGTTATTACCGAAAGTTGCAATGCATCATCTATTTAGACTAGTTTATATTTATGGCCTTCACGGTGACACTAAACATTCACGTGTGTGTGTTTGTGTGCGTCCATGTGACTGTGAGAACGGGTAAGTACGAGCCTTCAAATGAAATGTTTTTGCTTTTTTCGTCTGTGAAACTAAGAAAGAAAGAATCGTTTGTTGGAAATTAGCTGACAATTTTTTTTTCATTCAATTTGAAACTTAGAAAAGTAATATTAATGATTTCCCTGTCTACTTACAACCTCTCCTTTCCTTAGGATGGCCATTTATTTTCCATCCCATATACTTTACAGCCATTTAGTAACTTTTGATATCTTGTTCCAGTCACATTACATTAAAATTGTAGCCATTATACGGCTATTAGCAAGGTCCTGGACTAGGATAATTCTAGTTAAGAGCGAGGACATATTTATTAAAAAAAAAAATGAAAGGCATAATGAGGGCTTTCTGCAAAGGGTGCCCTAGATAGAGAAAAGGACTCAACAAAGCCCTGTATTGTGCGCCCGTCCGGATGTACTGCGTAAATATAAGAAACTTCTTTACCAGTCTCTGAATATGCAGATGAGGGAGCCGGGAGTGTGAAGGAAGTTGTAAGTATATATGACACCTGAAAAGGCTCTTAGGTCTCAGGAAACTTCAGAAGTTAGGACATACAACATCCAGTCGCTCCAGGCTTAATTATAGGCAATAACTGACAAATTATGACCAGTTTATTTGAATGGAAATCAAGGTTTCCCCTCACAAGAGTTACTGCCAGGCATATTCGATACAACACAGAAGTGGTATGTTGTATCCTGTTATAATTTAAATCACTAGTCAAAAGATAAACCTAAAATGAAAATGGAGTGAATAATTACTGGAAATGCAAGAAAATATCACAGAAGCCACTAAAGTGTGTTTTTAGAGAATCTTAACTCGGTCATTTCCAAGCAGTCACAATATTTTTGGGAATATTTTCCTTTAGTTCATATTCTGATAATAAGTGGTAGTTTTTTTTATTATCAGTGTTCAGTACAAGCGACAAGTTTATTCATTATAGTCTATTCAGATCACAGCTTTGTGGTTATTCACAATTTATTTTTAAATCGCATTGCACTTTTAAAGAGTGCATCGGCAGAGTTTGCCCAGTAGCATCTCTCAAGGCCAGTCCTAAACTCTGATCATGTGAATTTAAATTCCTGAATCCACTTAGCCTTTTAAAAAAAAAATTTTGAGGAGCCACAAGTGTGTTCTGGAAAACCTGATTCATCTCCCTCACTACGAGCAGAAAATAAAAATGATTCAACTTAAGGAAAAAAAAATATTAAACTTACTATATTCGCATTGGCTTCAGCGAAGTAAAAGGTAGAAGTGAACATGTCTGGTTTGCTTCAGCAAGGAAACGAAATATTTCATACATCTTACTTATTTTTATTCATTAATTGTTTCCTACATATTTCTTAAAGATTTTCTTTTTGTGGTAGAATTTAATATTGTGATATGCAGTTGTGTTATTTCTGTCATTTTCTGAAGTTTTTAATACATTCATACCTGCTCTGATAGGTGCTAGAAGGTTCTAGAGTCTGAACCGCAACTACAGTGTATGTTAAGAATAGAACAAATATTCTTACCCGAATGGTGGTAACCCTGAATTAAGAACAAATGAACTCCAGTCCGTTTTCATTAACTTTTGATAAGCTTCCTGAAAGTAGAAAACACTCTACGGGCTATGCCTCAAATCCGAAATATATCTTCTAATTTCTAGGGATTTTCTTCGGATAAATTTCTTTATCGCATGCTCGGGGGAAATTCTTTCTCTTGACTATTTGCTGCCTCCAGTGAGCCAGTGGAAGGCGATGGTAGTCGAGTGGTTGAAGCATAAAAGAGAAAAACTCTACAAAATGTTCCGACTACTTTTATACTCCATTCTATCCATTTATTATATTAAAATTGGTTGTATATTATTAATATAAAAGTGGATTACAGAAGTAGTCGGAATATTTTGTAGAGTTTTTATTAACATGTATGGATTAGAATTTTTTATTAACCTGCTGAAAAAGAGGTAGTTGAAATTGGGTATTTGAAAGTATAGCAAAGTTCCAATCTAACCTATATGACCTATAATGATGATTAAATTAATTCCATAATTTTTCTTATTTCAATGTTTTTGCCTTACTTATTAAGATTTTTTTAATACATTTTTCATATAAATTATGGAGGAAAAAACTCATTGTTTTTATCGATTTTTAGAATTATTTGTGTTGTAAAATGTTAGGTTAGTTCGTTTTCTTTTTTAGGAGATTTTGAGAGTGGTCTCGTAACCCCCTTTTCCTTCTACTGTAGTGCAGTAATAACTAGTATCGCCATCCTCTACTGATGATCCTCCATGGCCCTTTGTGTAGCAATGTGGTCAGCAAGCCTGACGGCTACTTGTTGCTAGCACTAAAGGGTCTTATATCGGATTAAAGGTCTAATTGATCTCTCTCAGGGCAGACGTGAACCACAACCTACCGCTCTTAAATCACTCTCCTCTTTAATGTCTAACAATTCACTTACATTACTCATACGCCAACAAGTTGTTCCCAACTTGAATCTTTAATGGACGAAAGCTACGTTATAATATATATTAATTCAAGCATATTTTCAGACAAACTGTATTCTCATTAAGGTCAAACAGACCCACTCAGGAAACAATGTGAAACGGAACTTACCTCAATTTTTTTTACACTTTAGTCGGCTCTAACAAGTGTATTATGGTCAACGCTTTAACTCACATGGCTATCCTGAGCTCATATCACTCAGCAAAATAACTAAATATTTAAGGCATAACACAAAAGAAACTGACATAACAATTCCATAGGTTTAGTCAAGGATAAATGAGTGACAATCCATCGCAATGAGGAGAAGAACTTTTCGTAAACTGAATATTCTTCATTCAAATTTAGCAAATTAAAACAACCATTGCCCAAAAATGGGAATGTTGGTCGTATCATATTAATTCACCCCCTTGTCACCTAATAGGTTCATTGTATTCATGAAAGTAATAATGTTGCACTAGTTTGTTTGTGAGGCTACCTACAATGTAGGTAGAGGTATTGCAGAATGAGCTCGCGGAGAAAGTAATGGATAACAAGATTTTTATTCCGTGAGCCATCTAGATTTCAGGGAGAGTGGTAGATGTGTGGGTGGTACAACTCCCAACCATATTATGAACATCTCCATTCTTGCGGTACTAGCAAGCTCTTTGATTCCTGCCATCTGAGACAGCCCTGGAGTCTATGAGTTTCACAGGTTTGCTGGTCACTGGAACTTTAATCTTTTCTTCCACTTCCCCCCTATCCTCCTTTCCTCTCCTTTCCTTTTCCTCTATCTACAACCCAGCTGATGTTCACCCGCCATCAGACAAACCACAACCCCTTAAAATACAAAACCAGAGAGTCTAACAACCTCCCCTTTAAATGAAAATGAGGTTTAGAATAAGGGGCCTATCTTCGGCACACCAAGCAGTCACCTGGCTGCAAAGTTACAACCATCTATCTATCTAAAGCGTCGTCACTGGTCCCCTCTGTGGGTATTAGCATTTCTTTGAAGAAGTCGATGCTGACCAGGTTGATAAATCCTGCAACGGGGGAACTAAAAGATTTGTCGTTTCGTTTTACTCCCACGAATAGCAATGAAACATTGTCCGTGGCTTTTCCACAAAACTATTAAATCTGTCTACTTATCAAATCGTAAGGAATGTACTCACCTAGTGTACTAGGAGAAGGCTACAATTACTCATATGTGAGTAGTCACTAGTGCTCATTTTCCATAAGATAGTGTGAAATATCATCCGGAGATAACTCAAACACTCAATTAGGTTGACCAGTAGTGAAGCAAACCGTCACCGTCCGTGGCATACAGAATAGTAATGGAGATATACTTCATTTTGTATTTTAAACCTTCTCAATCATACCCTTTTACTGTTCCTATTTCAGTTTACCAGCTTAATCTTTATTTTGCTTGAAGGGTTTAAATATCTGAGTGAAATCATAGCCAAATAAACATTAGCTTAGAATGTACATTGGTCACAATATATCAAACATTTTCCAGTCAAGATCTGATGAAAACACTAAGTAATATTTATCTTGGAATAAGATCTATCGTGATATAATGGTCTGTTGTTAATAAAAGGTGAGGGGTGGTGAATTGCTCAAGACTGAAAATCCTAAAATATTATAAGCTTTGTTAATTTTCGAATTTCAGAAAATTGAATAAAATAGGAATCGATGAATATTGCATTGTAAAGAAATTGCTAACGTAATATATTTTCACCCGGGTAATAACATCGGAAATGTTTTCACATTTCTCTAACCTCACGGAACTTTACTCTACTTGGAACGATTTCAGTTATTAACGAATTTGATCTTTCGTTTGCTGGAAACATTTAAATTTTGAATAAACTATAGATCAATCACTAATTCCGTATTTTTATCGAAATCACTTGAAATATTTGTTCTCTACATGGATTTCTTTTAAAACATATTATACTCCAATTTATTAAATATGTGTTTAACATGCTTCGAGTTTTCTGCAACTCTTCTTCAGGAACACAACTTGAGACTAATAAAACACATTCAGCCCATGACTAATAGGGACATCCTTTTTCCAGGCCGGCATCATCCAGGCTCTTACCTGCAGGATGTCAAGCACAGTGTGGCACCTCATGGTCCCAAAAAGCAGCTGAAGCAGTCGGTATATGCGTAATGTAATATTTGTAATTGTTTGTATTTTAATAAATAATCATTTTGATAAAATATATTCTTAAAAAAATCCCAGAACCCCTTTGGTGAATGTATAGAACTAATCCACCCTTTTGAACAATGATTTTATTAATACACTAGCGGACCAGAAAGACGTTGTACTGCATCATATTTCAAGCGATTAGGATATTCAACAAAGTATTAAGTGAAAAACAAATAACATAATAATATAATTTCATTATTTTTAATTTTGGAATAAAATCAAATTTTCTAAAAACAATTCGTAATAATCAATAATGTTTGTTTAATTTTATCTTAATGCAAGTTGATAAACAATATTTTTAGTCAATTCCTGGGGAGCATAAATGAATAAACTTGACGGTTTTCCAAAGCGAGATCACGCCACATATAATTGGCCAAGTGAAAAGACCGGATTTTCTAAATCCAACCCACAAATTGACATTGTTTCACCTCGTAAATGCGATACATATAATATCAAAACACAGCGCACAAACAAATGAAATGTGTTGAATGAATACATACACAAAAGGAATGAATGAATACATAAACAAAATTCATTCAAGTTGATTCAGCCGTTTAGTTGCATTATAGATAAATAACCTAGATACCAACTGCAGCGCCATCTGCCGGGCTGATTTGTGAATCTGAGGGCGTCACCCAAACGCATACAAAAAAAATGCATTCAAATTGGTCTGGCCGTTTAGGAGGAGTTCAGTGGCATACACACGTAGAGTAGAATTATATATATATATATATATATATATATATATATATATATATAAAGGTTAATAAATGTTCTATTTATATACCTTATTTCCTGTTTTTCAGTTTAGTGCTTTATTCCTATATGCATATGTACATATTTTTAAATTTTCCTCGTTGGCAGAGACATATTGAAGTACCTTAGGGTCATTATGAAATCTTTTTTGCTTGGGTGACAGCAATCGACTTCAGAGTACCAGAATGGCTTATTATCAATGTTAAAGCCTAATACTTCCACTGGGCTGTAAATAAAATTGGCTTATATCAGAGTATAGGATAGCGATATAAAAAAACCATACATTCTTAGAAGATAAACGTAAATAAACGTTTTTGAGGTTCTACCGTTTCCGTTTTTATTCGAGAGATTCCAGGAATTTCGTATTAAATTGATAAAGAGATGCTGGGAGTTAAGAGGCAATAACAGGGCCAACAGGCAGTTAGGTTGATATTGAGTTTGAGGGTATGCGGAGCGACAGGTGGAACATTGAAGATAGGTTCAATTTCCTTCAGGCTTCCGGAGGTTTTAAGAGATCAACTTGAGTCAATAGCCTCTCCAAAGTCCGGAACAATACAGAATGTATGAATATTTCAACCAGACATTCTGAGATCCATAGCTCCTACATATCTTATCATTGACATAAACAGATTGCTTTTTATGCGAGCACTTATATTGAATTTATTTATTTATTGTCATACTTCCTCTACACTTCGTCCACACATATTGATTTCAAACACCGAGCATCAAGAAAAAGGAATCAGGAAACAATATTACCAAGTAAAACTAGAAAATCGATTAATTCGCTTAATTAAAGCAACTAATTCACTGAAAATAATAACATCACTGGTCGATACAATTAGGTTCATTTATATATTGAACGAAAAACATTGTATCTTAAAGGAATTAATCGCCAGCCGATTTAATCTCTATTTTTGCATTTGTCGTACAGTGAGGTTTGGAACAAAAAATAAAAATAAATTAACATTCAGTAGTTAAAAATAGGAAATATTATTATTATTTGTTAACGTCCACTTTTTGCAACTCAGGCTAATTGGGACGGGTTATCTACAGGTTACCACCCTTTTCTAGCCAGGGTGGGATTTTAGGATGTTATTTAATGAATTTCGTCACTAAATAATTTCCTTTGCCAAGGCGAGAATCGAACTCGCCACTCTAGGTTTACCTAGGAAAAGTAAATAGAGAATAAACAAAACAGAGAAAGAATTTATAACATATGTTTTTTTAATATTTCTGGCGAACGATGTGTGTGTTTCAATAATCGATTCTAAAAGTCGAAATTTTAATCTGCGAATCGATTTTAAATATACGAAAAATCGGATTTATCAATGATTCCACCATCTTAGTTTTAGTAGATTTTCCTTGAGGGGAAATCAGATATTGAGGTTGTGCTCATGATGGGATTTTCGAAAAATTTCTTCAAATAACCACCGATCCTGCCCAGGAGATAACTAAAAAGAGGTCCCAAAATTTCATATATATATATATATCGTCGCTGTCAAGTCAAACCGGCATATCTGCAAAAATTGAGTTTTTGAGTTGTTGGTGTCAAAAAATGTCTTTTTTTCCTGTCTATTTTTATGTCGAACCGGCATATTGTATAGTTGAATAAAAGTCCGTCAGATGGCGTTGGGCCGGTATGCATTTACGTGGAAATAGCCATTTTGTTTATCAGAAGACAGATCTATTGCGCAATACGCCAGTCGCTTCAAAACCTTCAAGGAGGAAAGACGTCCATCATGTAAGTAAAACTGAATTATCTCACAATAGTACATTTTTATTATTACCCAGATATGACTTATTGGCAGATAATCCGGTTTGCACTCAACATTAATGCGTTTCTAACAGGCTCAACTAAAACAAACCGGCATATTTGCCAAAACGTTGGTTGAAAAACAGACAAAAGCACAGGTGTGCTAAGCTTGGAAATGAGAGGCAAGCATGGAAAGGGTAACAAGTTGGATAAAGAACTCGTGAAGAGCGCAAAGGATCACATAGAAAAAGTTCCCAGAATTCCTAGTCATTACTGCAGATCGCAAAGTTCTCGGGAGTATATCGATGGTGGAAAATCTATCGCCGAACTTCACAGAGATTATCTAAAAGAAAGAAAGGAGTCAAACCTTGCAGGAATCAGCTACTGCAAGTACAGAGCTATTTTCAAGTCATACAACCTTTCGTTTTTCACACCGAAGAAAGATCAGTGTGATGTTTGTCTCATATACCAAAACACGAAACAAAATACAACAGAATATGAGAATCATATTCTAGAAAAGGACTCGTCCAGACTGGAAAAGGAGAATGACAAGAAAACCACAGATTCAACCATCGTACGACCTTCAGGCAGTGCTGTCCTGTCCGCAGGGGGAGGCGTCTTCCTACTACTACATTTCAAAGCTAGCCGTTTACAATTTAACAATTGCTGAACTGAAGGGTGACAAAACGGTAAACTGTTACACTTGGGATGAGACACAAGGAAGAAGAGGCGTGATTGAGATTGGGAGCTGTGTGCTGAAATATCTGCAACATTTAAATGACAAAGCTGACTGTCCAATAGATGTTGTGTTTTACAGCGATAATTGTTGTGGACAACAAAAAAATAACTTCATGATGGCAATGTACAAATATGCTGTTACAACATTAAAACGAGGGGGATTTGGCTCACTCAACCATTGAAAGAGAAGTTAAAAGAGCACTCCGAAGTGGACCAATATTCTTACCTTCCCAATACGCCATGGCCATGAAAACGGCAAAGATAAGTGGCAAGCCTTACCAGGTTCATGAGTTGAGTCATGAGGACTTTTTTGACATAAAATCTCTTAAGGACTCCCAAGTAATTTTACCCATCTTGGACATTCGAATGTTTAAAGTAATTAAAGACGACGGCAACTTTTACTTCAAAACATCCTACGGATCACATGCCTGGAAGGAGGCGAAGACAAGGAATAAACGGGGCAGTGGGGGCGTGAATCCTGTTCTGATGCAAGCTTATTCCAAGAGACTTACCATCGATGAGAAAAAGAAAAAGGGTATCCTAAAGTTAGTTACTGTCGGGATAATACCGCCAATTTATTCAGATTTCTATAAAAATTTGTGAAACTTTGAAGTTACCAGAGGCAATATTGTGTTAATTGTTGTTTAAAAAAAAATGTGAAGCAATAAATTATTTTTTCATTGACAAAATTATCTTTTTTTTCTACCTGAAACAGGTTCCAAAAGAAGAAGCCACTGTCGCACAAAAGCAAATATTACACTGATTTTAAAGTCATACTGGCATATCTGCATACATCTCAAAATTTAAGCAATTTTCGATTTATTTCCAACTACTACGTCAATAAGCAGTATTCGTCTAAATTTTATTCGTGCATAAGGTGGCATTGAGGTGAACCAAACGGACGTTAAGTGGAAAATATCACATGCGAAAACTTTAAAGTGCTCTGGTGAAAAATATGCATTTTGCAGATATGCCGGTTTGATTTCACAGCGACGATATATATATATATATATATATATATATATATATATATATGGTGTTGTTATTCTTTTTGGCGTTATGGTCAACGTTGGTGAAAAAATCTTAGTTTATGCCTTATTGCTCTTATTAGTTTTAGTTAAAAAAATATTACACATGACTATTGCACTTAGGACTAGGGTTATAGTAACCTCTAAGGTATTTAAAGGTTTTATGTAAAAATAAAGGTCAAGTTCGTTAACAGCTAAAATCGGACCAGTGTAAGAGGGGGGCGGGGTTAGAGGAGGAGAATTTAGAAAATTCAAAATATTTCCGTTGTCATTCGTCGGATCAAAAAATTGTTTGTAGAATCTATCTTATTGTAAATGTAATAATCTATAAATGTTGTCACATACACGCTTTTTTCTATGTTTAATATTAACAGATATGTTTCCATATTTTAGATTTCGTACTCATGTCATATTAACTATAAGCTGACAAATCATTAAACTCATCATTCCAAGGATAAACACCGAATATGGTTTTCATGGAACTACTACTTTGTGAGGCACATCCAAATACGTCACGTGACGTCATCAATTAAGATTTTTTGTTCTTTACTCAGAAATGTTTATTTGATATATACCATGCTCAATATTTAGCCGTTACATACAACACTAAAGATAATATTTGTTATAGGCTGAAATCGGACCTAGAATATTGGTGGTATAGAGTGAGGGGGAATTAGAAATTTCAAAATATATTCGGTATTATGAGACGGGTCATAAAATCTTAAGTAGCCAATCTTGTTAAACGTTTGATTTTTACAATTGTTTTTCTATGCATTTTTGGTAACTAAGCATTAAGCGAGTCATTCGTACGTTTTCCACCATTTGTACCCCCTCTCCTTCCTACTCATTGGTTTCTTTCATATAAACAGAGCATACGTGGTGATATGAGATCACAAGTGTTATACCAGCACTTGGGAAATCTGATAAGTTTACGCAGCCCCTGCGTGAAGACCATTTCATCAGCCAACTCAATTTTTTAGTTATTAAAACAACCTCCTTTTACGTGAATGAACTACCTTTTCAACCAATGGAAAATTGGTTTAAGGGCACGTTATCGCAACTGTATGTAATTATTATTTAAAAAAAATAAATTAGATACATGATAAACAATTTCGACCGTTTCATTGAACACTCAACTAACATACAGGGATGTAATAGAGAAAATATGATGTTTAATGAACAATATACAAAAACAAATATCAAATCCGTAGAACTTATCGACATTCTTTCCACAAAAGCAATTGCAATCATGATATTTGTATGTGAACGTGTTCTGCCTTTAGAAAATTGAATTTATATTGCCATGTGAATTTTAATTTAATACATTTTATGACGAAGTATCTCACACCAAACTTAAACCTCAACTTTTTAGCAGATTTCCCCTTAGGGAAATCAGCTATGAGGTTGTACTCATGACGGAATTTTCGATATTTTTCTTGAAATGTCCATTGACTCTACCTAGTAGTAAAATGAGGTCCGTTCAAAACTGTATATATATATATATATATATATATATATATATATATTTATATATTTGTCTGTTACCGCTCTAGCGGTCGCAATTTTTGCTCGATCGTTACGAAACTCGATATTTAGTCGTTTTATGTAAAAAGGAAGATAAAGTTTGTTAATGGCTGAAATCAGACCAGTGGTAGGGGGGAGGTTCGAGGGGAGGATTTTCTAAAATTCGAAATATTTCCGTTACTATACGTCGGATCGAAAAGTCGTATAGAATCAATCTTATTGCAAATTAAAGTTACTATAAATATTGTTATATACATTTATTCTCTATCTTGAATATTAACCGAGATATTTGCATTTTTATGAAATCGGGGCGGATAACGGATGAGTGAGTTTCCCGCCAAAAGCTAGGTCGGCCGTTTTCTTAACTGTTCGGGTCTCGTGAAATATCTCTATTGTAAAACTTCACATGGGAGATCTGCTTAGTTTACGCAGCTCCTGCGTGACGGAGTATTTTCTTTAAGAGGCTTCATATAAACTAAAGTTGACTTTTCTTTATAACACTCAGGTCATAAAAAATATTTAAAATTCTCTAATTACTCATTTAGTCTTGAGTTCATTATCTTTCATATTGTAGTCAAATAAAAGTATGGATTTTTTTTTATAACTAAAAAGAATAATCAAAAAATATTCAAGACAAATATTGTGATTAAAACGAAACAAAAAAAAAATATATATATCTTGACATACCCTATGAATTTATAATTAGTGGAGAGTAGATCTAGCTCTATGGATATTATTTCTAAGTACTTTTGACTAAGATTATAGATTTAATAAATGGTTTTCTATTTGGGTATATTGACACTCAGCCATTAATTATGTTGAGATAAATGACTCTTGAGAAGAAAAGAGGCATAAAAGGAGCCATCAAGGTAAAGCATGATATATGATTGAATGTCCCCTGAAGATTCTTGCTGAATTGGGAATGAGAGGCTTATAAAAAGATGAATGGCTGGTCTACGGAAGGGCTCAAGGATCTATTAAGAATTTATTACTCTGACGAAGAATAACTCTTTCAAATCCTTTTGAAAACAGTCCCGATTATAGTATCGCAGTGGCATCGTAATATAAACCAAATCTATTCAATGTACAATAAGTTATAAACAATATGTTATGAAACTGTAAAATTAAAGTGTTACTAATATGTCTTAAATACACTCATACGCGATAAAAAGTGTGCAGCAAAAGACAAAGTGTACAGGGTAAAAAGTAGAATTAAGAAATAATTACCTGGCCAAATAATTTCGTTGGGCGTAAACTAATGATAAAACCGTCTGCCCTTGTAACGGAACGTACAAATTCTATAATAGCAACTAAAATAGTGAGACTAAACAACTATGGACTTTTACTTAAGAAATGCATAAAACTCACAAGGCGATTTATTCTAGGAACAGCCACTGGCACAGCAAGTTTTACATACAACATAGCCTTCAAAGAATTCTGCCACGCTGGGACTGCGTTAACTAAGCAGATTTCCCACTTGCGTCACGTATTTGCATTTATCTCATGACGTGAAAGTTCAATGAGAACAATATTTGTTGTTTAGTCTTCAAATAAAGTGCTCCACAATATAACAGCTTATTGTTGATATCACATAAGTAGGAGTGGGGGGTTTATTGAAAAAACTAAAAAACGCAAATATCTCGGTTAATATTAAAGATAATGAAAACATGTACATAACAATATTTATAGATCTTTACATTTTCAATAAGATTGGTTCTATAAAATTGTGGATCTTACGTACAGTAACGGAGATATTTCGAATTTTTAAATATCCTCCACTCTAACCCCCGCTCCCCCTGGTCCGATTTCTGCTGTTAATGAACTTGATCTTTATTTTTACATAAAGCGTTTAAATATGGAGTTTGGTAATGATCAAGAAAAAAATTGCGATCGCTAGAGCGTTAACAGACATATATATATATATATATATATATATATATATATATATATATATATATATATTTATAATTTTGAACGACCTTCATTTCGTCATCTCCTTGGTAGGATCGATGGATATTTGAAGAAAATGTTCGAAAATTGCGTCATGCGTACGACATCAATCGCAGATTTCTCTTAGGGGTAATCTGCTAATATGCGCAAGATAAATATAAAATTAAATGCCCCTGCAGAGTTTAAAGTAATACATAATTAATTACATTAAAACAGTTTAATTAATACATTTGAAGAATAAAAAGTGAATTTTAAGTTTCAATATGCGTGATTTGTGTGGTAATAAAGATGACTGACATATCCCTACCGCATGAAAACGGTAAATTCTAACTGATTAAATTTATCCTAAATTTTTTAAACCTAAAAACATTTAAATTGTACAAGTGAACATTATAACCCGTTAACGTGCTAAATATGCCAAAAAAAATGCTAGAGAAGAGGCCCCTTTTCCATATAATGAGAGCTTTGAGAAGGGTTGGCTGTTATAGGGTAATATACATGTTGGTCAGCTTCAGGAAAAATATAATAGGAAAGCTCTATCTAGAAGAAAAATCTCTACATTTTCAAGCATCCACAAAATATCTCTTTACATCTCAATTGGCTATGAAATATTGTACAGAGATATTTACAAAATAAATGTAAGAGAGATTGATAGCTGGACATATGCTTTGTGAAAACATTTTTAAGAATTTAGGATAGACAAATGACTGGCCTTAATCGCTGAGTTAGTGAAGCCAATAGAAGGTATCTGATGAATTCGAAAAAGTCCGTCACGGAGGAGCTGCGTAAACTAAGCAGATTTCCACCGTGAAAATTAATAATAGACAAACCTACATACTGCTGACGCACCTCCGTGAATATCAAGTAAATGAATACAAACGGAAATAAGAAACTTTCCCCTGGCGGCGGGAAGCATCTCAAATGTAAACAAACAAGTCTGCCAACGGCTCAGCGGAAAGAAAAACAATAACTGAAACATATCACATTATAACATATTCATTTTATTGAAAACTATGTGCTATACCTAGTACTTTAATTTATACTGAATCAGAATTATTTTTATCTCTATCAATCAAGTTTTAGTAGTCCAAGTATTTTAGACGGGGGGGGGGGAGGGGTTATCTTCTAACTCCTAGAATGACCTAGAAGATGAATATGAATATTCATTAAAGTATTATCACCCAATTAATGATTATGCTCTAAATGTCTTCGTAGCTGGGTCGAATAATTTGTAACAGAAACTATACTGGAGAGTCATCCCATCTGTTATTAAAGTAATGTTAATAAAAAAAGTTACAAAATAACGTACAGTTTCAAAAATCACGTTGACAACATTAAATTAATATAGATTTTAGATGAAATAAAAATAAAACTCAAAACAAAGTTCTTATCATAAAAAATAAGGAAACTAAAATAAAGCCAATACTATTTTTCTTACCATTTTAATTTCGCATTTTGTTAGTATTATTATATATTAACGTCCATTTTTTGTGACTATGGCTAATTGAGAAAGGCTATTTACGGGTTAGTAACATTATAAAGCCAGGGAGTTCGTCATTAAATAAATTCCTGATATCCAGGCGGGAATCGAATCATGACAACTCTAGGTTTTCCATTTGAGAGTTATTGGATTTATAATGCTTTTAACTCATATGGTAAAAAATAGATTCATAAAGTCGTTGTTTATTGGTAAGCGAGATGACTAAAAGTGGAGGTTTGCTCGATGTTGTAAACTAAAAAAATACAAACCTCAGTCAATATTAAATATAGAGACAAAATGTATTAGCAATATTTATAATACATTGATTTTACAATGACATTGGTTCTAGATAGGTTTTCGATCCGACTCATAATAATAACGCAGAAATTTTGAATTCCTCTAACCCCCCCCCCCCCCGATCCGATATCAGCAGAACATGATCTTAAGTTTTACTTGATACGCTTATATATCGAGTTTCATTCAGATCATACAAAATGGCAGCCGCTAGAGCGGTAACTGACAATACAAATATATATATATATATATATATATATATATATATATATATATATATATATCATACTTCGTAAGGATATGTAGTGCAATATTAAGACCTGTTTCCCAAATATATATTATTTTGAACGGACCTCATTTTCGTCAACTCTTAGGTATGATCGATGGACATTTGAATAGATTTTTCAAAACATCGTGTCATGAGTACAATTTCTAGAGCTGATTCCCCTTAAGAGATATCTCCTAAAATGAAACAATAAAATCATTTAGGGACAAAAAATATCTCTTGAATGGTTTTTTTTTTGGTTTGGCAGATACTACAAAATAAAATAGGACGATGTCGGATAAGCACGTCCCATCTTGACCTCTCTGGGAACTCGCTTGCGAGATGGACACTCAGAGCTACAATATTATGTCCACTCAGCAGTCCTTTTCAGTTCATTTTGTGCTATTCCACTTCAAAACTCTCCCATATACTGAATCATATCAAAATGATTCTCTTGTCTGCTATAGTTAATGTCTCTCTCTCTCTCTCTCTCTCACTCTCTCTCTCTCTCTCTCTCTCTCTCTCTCTCTCTCTCTCTCTCTCTCTCTCTCTCTCTCTCTCTCTCTCTCTCTCTCTCTCTCTCTCTCTATATATATATATATATATATATATATATATATATATATATATATATGTATTCTTCATATTTTCTAGCTAAGCGTCACCGATAAAAAAAACATTTTTTCGCGTAAACTTTCTGCCCTACATGTTTTGTGAACTATATACCACCACTTCAGGGGCTCTCCCTTTTCAAAAAATAATAAAATTAATTTAAAAACATAAATAATTTAGCAAAACCCTATTATAATTCTTTGCTAGATAGAGAATTAAGAAGTACCAACTTAAGAATACTGGTGAATCCTTGCAGCTGAACAGAAGGCTAAAGCAACACGAAAAAGTATTGACAATTATGAAAAAACTGCTTTGACGGATCATGCCATCTTCAAGAACCACAGTTTCAGTTTTGAAAAAGTTCAAATAATTGATAAAGAAAGAAATAACACAACGAAAAATAAAAGGAATATTAACATAGAATAACGCTGCAAACAATAAAAATAAATTAAATACCTAAATTATATAATCTATATAATTTTAAATTTTGACGCAAAATAATCGAGTTCAAGGTTGTCGTTTAAATAATCGATTTGTAATCAGCTGACTTAACCCACTTCGGGAACCTCAGTATTAACTACCTCCCCAGTGAGGACAGTCGCAACAAACGTAAAAGGGAAACGAGCAATTCAGAAATGTAAATCTAACTACACATTAGATATAGTAAATATATACGTAAGTAGGCACTTATTAATACTCTTTCTAGTAAAGATTTATCATAGGGTTTTGCTGAATTGTTTTCAATTTCTTTAAATTAATGTTATAATTTTTTGAAAAGGGAGAGCCCCTGAAGAGGTTGTATTTAGGCCACGAAACGAAAAAATGTTTTTTATTGGTGGCCTTTGCCAAGAAAATATGATGAATATATAAAAATATTGGGTTCAAAATAAGGAGAATATATATAATGACACACACACACACCCAGTGGTGGTCTTGTGGGTAAGGTATAGGTACATACCCAGGCCTTTTTCATACATGCATTTCCCAAATGTATAATTCTTCTTACGCCAGTGCCCATTAAATTAGTTTTTATGAGATTCTAAAGCTTATGCATTGTTACTGTTAGGGAGTAAATAATATAATGAAAGATTTATATATCTCTTATATTTATATCTCTTTGGAATTGTTTGATATAGGTTAGGTGCAGAGATGTAAGGTCTGCAAAAAATATGCGCCAGCGCAGCCCAAACTAGTGGAGAGATGGGAGGAACGGAAGAGACCCGACAAAGCAGCCTATGGCCGTAGAGCTGGACCCCTGCCCAAGGTCTGGGTGAGGAAACTCCCTCAGGTTCGAAGCGATCCCTGGCTGTCAGGCATCCTAGTCCAGAAGGAAGGGGAGAAGAGCTGTGTCGTCATGGTGACTGGCGGCGGGAGGTACCTTCGTAATAGAAGGTTCATCCGGACCAGAAGAAGGGGTATTTTCTGTCGCACCTCATCTTCACGAAGAGGGAGATGTTAGGGAGTGAATAATATAATGAAAGATTTATATATCTCTTATAATTATGTCTCTTTGGAATTGTATGATATAAGTCTACTGATTAAGAATTCTATACATTTTGTGATTTAGAACAGTTACCATGTAAATATCTTTCAAGAATAATAAACTAATCAATTCAATTAAATTTAATAAAAAAATCTCTGTCCATGTTTGGTTTATAATGTGGTTGGTTCTTACGTGAACGTAAATGATTAAATTTCTTTTTCCGAACCGCTGGTTATTCTCTAGCGGTATTTTACAAAGAAATGTATTAACCTACTTATCATTATAATACATTATATAAGGGAGCTGTTTTCAGTGATGGCATAGATGCATGATACTAACCATGGTTGTTCCGAGTGCTTGATGGCAGCCTGACCTATCAATCACGTGACCACAGTACGATCCATAATCAAAGGCTACCTAGCATTATGTAGGCCACAAACTGATATTCTTAACGGATACATAAGTCAAACGTTTAATAACAGTCAAAATGCCAAATATCAATCAATGCATTTTTTTTTAAACTATAAGAAATAGTCGAAGTTATGAAAGACAATAACCTGTCCATATATTCAATTTTTAAATAATAAACGATATTTTAAATATACATTTCTCTTAGCTGGCCCGTTTCTCTAGCAATTTAGAAGAACAACATAAACTGTTTCTAAAAACCTCCTTAAAAATGAAAAAAAAAGTTATATTTTGTTGGAGTGTTGATGAATATTAATCATGCTCAGCTTCTTCCTAAGAAAAGTGCTGAATTTTTAAAAGAAAGAGGATTGGAAAAACCTCAAACGCCGTTCTGTTTAATTTTTTTTACAGCTTAGAATGACGGTCGAAACCTTATTTTTTATTTATGAAGTAGTTATAACTATTCCCATTACTGTTAGACAGCTTTGGTAATTCATAATATTCCCAGAAAAGTTCAAGCACCCAATGAGTATATGGATCATTAATAAACAAGGACAACATGTATTCGTGTAATAATGTTTCTAAATTTATTGACCTGCCATTGTGTTCTAAACAAATGTATTGAATAATTTCATTCGAACTATCCAGAATTCATACTTAACCCGTAAATGGTAACATCTCTCCAACTCACTCTCCCAGTAACATCCGTCTATGAGACTATGTTTTTTGTCTTTGTATTTAGGGTATAAAAGATCAGTATAAAATTAATATTTAAACTTTATTTTTCTAAGACTTTATTTTGTAATGAATGAATATATTAATAACACAAACAAAAATATTAGTTAACATTTAAAAATGGAATAAAATAATTTAAAGATTTATTGCTAGTATATACATGTTTAGGAATCAATTAAAAGATAAAACAAAGTTAAAAATTCTGTACACACACATTGCAAATATTCTTCGAACATTCTAAACAATTAGGTGTACCGCACTTTACAGAACCAACTTCAGCGTCACTTTCTGCTACATCCTCCATGCAGAGCTGCATAATTCGTTTAGTCCTTTCAGACACATTTGAAGGTAAATTTTGAAGTTTTTTTGACATTTTTATCTGTAAAAGCAAAGGAATTGTGAACTAAAAAGCAGATAATTACGGCAGGGGATAACTAATTTAGTTCATAAAAAAAATTATACTGTTGGTGTATTGTTTGATCTGAAGTGCGAACATAAAGGCAAACGTTTATAGTAACATCTGACTGTCAGGCGGATACAAATACAAATGTTTGAAGTAATATCCGTCTGATGGGCGGATATTATTATAGACATTTACAGTAATATTAGTCTAACAGACGGAGTTACTATGTACCTTTAGAGTAATATCCGTCCCAAAAGCGGGGTGACTTATTTTCAAATTGTAAATTTATAGTCAAACACGAAACTATCACCAAAGGTAAACAAACACAACCAAGGTAATGGATTGACTGAAGCATAGCTGGAAGACGGAGGTTTCAAAATTACAAATTCCCCTTTCTAGCAGAAAAACTGTCATTCTAACCCGTCTTACAGACGGATATTACCATTTACGGGTTAACTTTAATCTGAAGTACAGAGCTAATCTCAATAGACTATAAACCAAGAGCTCTCTTGCAATAAAACTAAGGGTTTGACATTTTGACTGCTAATTCGTAAACTTGGAGTTATAAAAAGAGCTTCTGAAAAGTGAAAATGAACCACCTGTTTTAATTATCATTCTTCTTAATCAGCTAGACATTAAGAGGATGAAGATAAACATCCTGTTCTCTTTTTTTAATGAAGCCCTTGGCTCAAATAAACAAAATTACAGTTCAAAGGACATCCATTACAAACTAAGTGCAATTAACTACTGTGAGTTTTTCCTCAATGTCTAGTAACAATGAGTTTTTATAAACTAAATGTCTACTTCCATGATTTATGTAATTGTTGCATTTTCTGCAATATTTATTATATTCATTAAAACATCAGCTTAATGTTATAAATATCTCTGTTACCAGTTGTTGATAAGAGGAAATAAAAATGGTGGCTATTTTTCCTTATTCTAGTGAAGTATGAAGCGGAGTTTGTTAGGTAAAGATATATTAGTTTATGTTTACAAGTAGAAAAAATCCCTCATTAGTGTTGAGAAATATAGAAAATATTAGAAATTTCCAAATACCAATTCCTTTCTATCAACACAATAACGCTCTTAATTTTGAACATGAATTCCTTCCAAAAAGCAGGAAACTATTACTTGATGGCTGAACTTAAAATCATTCATTTTCATAGACCAAAATAAGTATTCAAAATAGACAAGCGACATTTATGCTTTGAACTTTTATAACAAATCCAATTGTACAAGATATTTGTAATAATATCGATATTTATATTGTTGTTCTCATTCTCACATGCGCATAGGAGTTTATTTACTGATGAACTCAGGAAGTTAATAAATAAATTATTTAGCAATACTCTGGCTAGAAACAGGTGGCGACCTTTAGATGAACCCGTCCCGATTAGCTTAAATTGGACGTCAATAAGTAACATACTAATAATAATTGATATATATTTGTAACTGTGTATGATATTAATAATACCTTATAACCTTATACCTTATAGAAAATGTTATGTTTTGACTAATACTGTGCTAGTGCAAAATATGTTTGCTACAAATATACAATAATTTATTTATTTTTTCCATAGGTTAACCGTGTCAGTTAAAGCGTTGGTTTTAATTCACTTGGTAAACCCAGAGGCATGAATTCCAATCCAATCTAGGCGTCAGAAGTTTACTTATTTAAAAGAACGATACCCCCCTCCCCACCCTCGGGGCCCCGCAGTTCCTACTGCTCTCTAAAGCTCTTTGCAGGTACTGAAGATGGAGATGTTGCTCTGAAAGTGCACTTTGTCTCAATAAACGTATTGTAGAGGAAAGCAGGTCTACTTTGTACATCCAGATTGATTCGTTCCTCTGCCAACCAGCTTCTCTGGAAGAATAAAAATGAACCTAGCTAAATGTTTAGCTCACTTTAATAGCTAGCCAGTAAAATAAAAACAACTTGTTCCAGAGTAGTTGAATAATTAGGATCTTTCCAGCTTCACGACTAGTCAAGCACTAAAGAAAAAGTAAAAACTTATTACTTAGCAATTTTTATTACAGGTTGTTAAAGCCGAACGAGTCCTTCTAAAAATGTAGCCTCTTAATTCGTGCGAAGGGTGGCAAGACACATTAAAGATTTTTAGAGGATGCTAATGGTTATTATATTAACTGACTCTACCTATAAAATCGCTTGAATACTTAAAGTCACCTTGGCCATTATACACTATGTACAAACTAAGTTATTAACCTTTACAGCATCTCATGTCAGCTGAGAAGTAATAAAGCGTTTTATTTATTAACGCCCACTTTTTGCCACAATGCCAAATTGGGACGGGTTTTCAACAGTTTACCACCCTCTTCTAGCCAGGGAGGGACTAAATATTTTATTGAATGAGTTTGTCTCTAAATAAATTCGCATTGCCCAGGCGGGAATCGAATTCGTTACTCTACGTTTACCATGCGAGATTAAGGCCAATGATAAAGTATTTAGTGATGAATTCATTGAATGAAATCCTTAGTTCTTTTCGTCCTCCTCAAGATAATTCGTCCTAATTAGTAATAGTTGCATAAACTGGACGTTAATGAATAATAATAGTAGATATTAGCAATCTCATTAAAAATAAACATTAAAATATTATTGGGCAGTGTTTCGAAACGTAAAAGTTAATCTAAATACTGTTTTAGTTGTTATTTGGTTTAATTTCATGAAAATAGTCATAAGCGCAATTCAACATTACATATTTTTTACACTTTGCCAGAAATGAAATAAAAGTCCGTCACGCAGAGGCTGCGTAAACTAAGCAGATTTCCCACGTGAAGTTTTACAATTGAGAAATTTCAAAAGAGTCGAGCAGTTAAGGAAACGGCCAAACTAGCTTTTGGCGGGAAAGTCACCCGTCCGTTAGCCGCCCAGATTTAATAATAATGCAAATATCTCGGTTAATATTCAAGATAGAGAATAAATGTATATAACAATATTTGTAGTAAATTTAATTTGCAATAAGATTGATTCTGTACAATTTTTCGATCCGACGTATAGTAACGGAGATATTTCGAATTTTCGAAAATCCTCCCCTCTAACCCCCCCCCTCTCACGGGTCCGATTTCCGCCGTTAACGAAATTGATCTTTCTTTTTACATAAAATTACAAATATATATATATATATATATATATATATATATATATATATACAGTTTTGAAGGGACCTCATTTTCGTCATCTACTAGGTAGGATCGATGGACATTTCAAGAGAAATTTCGAAAATTCCGTCATGAGTACAACCTCAATAGCTGATTTTCCTTAAGGGAAATCTGCTAATAACCTGTATTTTAAGTGTTTAAAACGAACAACTAATGGAAATGTACTACAGGCCTATTTTAGCTATGGTAGACTCATATTATTATAAGATCAAGCTATTACAGGCAGGTGAGATATGTGGCCACATATAACACAGTAACAAAATTAGAGAATTTAGGAAAGGGTTCAGTGTTAGCAGATTTCCTTTAAGAAATCAGTAATTGAGGTTGAACTCGACGCGATTTTCAAAACATTTCCTTGAATCTCCACCGACCCTACCCAGGCGATGACGAAAATGAGATCCATTGAAATACATATTTGTCTATTTATTGATCCTGATAAAATTGTTGTACAATTAAATGGAATCGAGCGTATGTATCAGTTTAGCATCAGATATTTTTTAAGGCTAGTGTTAAAAAATGGTTTTGACTATTAAATTAAGTTATACATATTTGGATTAAGATTTGAAGAAAATACCATTATTACCTCAAGTAACGAGTTCCATTCTGTCTTGAGAAATAGAAATTTATTTAGTGACGAACTCATTAATTAAAACCCTCAGGCCCACCCTGGCTAGATGAGGGTAACCTGTAGATAATCCGCCCCAATTAGCCGTAGTTGCAAGTGAACGTTAATAAATATTTTTTTTTTTTTTTTTTTATCAATTTACACTCCACATGATCAGTCCTGTTCTTGATAATACTATACTTTATTTAAATCATTTGTGTTTGTCTTGTCGTTTCGAGTTTTTATCTAGAGATTAATAATTTTACTCCGTAAGCACATTACTTCACCCTATACATTTATATGTCCGTACTTTAACGGAACCTTACACTAAAGTTAAGGAAGCACCTCAAAACTCCTTGTCAAAATCTCTTTCCATGAGTACTCTCAGTGGAGTAGGTTTTACACACTTTCCCGCCTAATAGCGACGTTACAAAGTAAAAGCTTAGAAACTCTTAATACTCACTGTCACTGAGTGCTACTTATTCTTAGATATAACCAGAATAAAACAGAAATATTTCCGACGCAGAAAACCCACGACCTCAACGTATTTCCTAGTAAACTTATGTACAGTATCCATTTTTTTTTGTTTTTGTTTTTTTTGAGGTGCTGGATTATGTACAGTATTGTAAATAGCAATGTAAAACCTATAATTTAAAAAAAAACTAATAAAAACTGGATTTATAATAAAAATTTAAGCTTTTTTGAAGGGTTTTCGAACCCTAACGAACAAACAGGCGCACACACATGAACGAGTTGTCCTTTTCTCATCTAGAGGATCAATGCTAAAAGTTATTAAAAGTTCATGATATTGGAGATTCATGTTTTCAAAGTACCAATAAATACTACACTCTATTATTGCAAGGGGATTTTCTTTAAACGTTAAAATATTCCATTAGGAAATTAATATGTGTCGAAGTAGGTTTCATCAAAACAATTTATTTAATTTGAATATAACATTAATTTATATAATTTCATTTTCCAAATTAAAACCTCAGAATGTTTTTTTCTTTCTTTACAAATTTATATTTTTTGTTTAATTTAGTTTCTTTTCTCTATGCCAACTACAAGATTTCAAACTTGGAGTCTAAAGTGAATTAAATTTATTAAATAAGAAAGTAGAAGATATAGATATATACCTACTCAGTTTATATATGTGTGTGTGTGTGTGTGTGTGTGTGTGTGTGATGAATTCAATACACACGATGAGACTCTAAAACCTCGAAAAAAAGTATAAATCAGTGCTAAGCTACTGTGGCGATGGTATAAATCAAAGAGAAGAAGGAGTATTTATTTTAAATCTACTCCTTTAAAAAGTGTTGAACTAATTATTTATAATTAGTCAAAAACATATATTTTTATATATATAGACCACACACACACTCACACCACATATTTAGTGCCAAAACCCATATTGTGGAAAGGAAACACCCAAAAAGCTAAAGAAAGCAATGAATGCTATACTGGAGACTAGACAACCACGGTAGTGACAGAAGGTAAGATGGTTCGATTGAGTAAAGAAGGACATTTCAGAGTTCCACGTCTGGGATTGAAAAACCACCATCCAGAATAGAAAAAAAGTCCGTCACGCAGAGGCTGCGTAAACTAAGCAGATTTCCCACGTGAAGTTTTACAAGAGAGAAATTTCACGAGAGCCGAGCCATTCAAGGAAACGGCCAAACTAGCTTTTGCCGGGAAAGTAACTCGTCCGTTAGGCGCCCAAATTTAATAAAAATGCAAATATCTCGGTTAATATTCAAGATAGAGAAAAAATGTATATAACAATATTTATAGTAAATGTAATTTGCAATAAGATTGATATTGTACAATTTTTCGATCCGATGTATAGTAACGGAGATATTTCGAATTTTCGAAAATCCTCCCCTCTAAACCTCCCCTCCCACTGGTCCGATTTCAGCCGTTAACGAACTTGATCTTTCTTTTTACATAAACGAGTTTGGTAACGATTAAACAAACATTACCACCGCTAGAGTGGTAACAGACATATATATATATATATATATATATATATATATATATATATATATACAGTTTTGAACGGACCTCATTTTCGTCATCTACTAGGTAGGATCGATGGACATTTGGAGAAAAATTTCGAAAATTCCGTCATGAGTACAACCTCAATAGCTGATTTACCTTAAGGGAAATCTGCTAATATGGAAAAGACTGGTTGAGGTGGATAAAGATTATACATCGGGACCTCAACTCTAGGAAAAGATTCACATACCAAATTTGAAAAAAGATCTCTATTGCAAGATATGTGATAAAAAAAACGAAAAAGAAAAACATCAAAAGTAATAAACAAACATAAAATTTGCAAAAGTTCGAAAAACATTCGCTGCTTCATAAATACACGAAATAGTATATAAATATCCAAATCCGAAATATACTCGCTGAGGAGGAAAATAAACATTCCTAAATCACAAATTACGCCGGGAATATGTTTACAGATGATATTTTCCTCTGAAATTTTGGTCCTTGCGAGTGGCTTGCTGGCGGAAGAAGGCAACTAAATCGGATTTCATAAAGCCTATTTATTTCTTTGACGTAGCAAGAAGGTAGGAGACTCCAATCTTCTTTGTATTACTTCTGCCAATATATACAGAGCTTTACAGTATTACTGCTAAATAAATTAGTCCTTCGAATAAATGTATTTATTTTCTCACTGAAGAGTTCCTCAAAAAAAAAAAAAAAAGGAAATTTATTTACTGTATTAGTAAAATTAATTTAACATTCTATTTCTTACTAATGTTTTATTTATACAGTTTTGAAAATGCAAGGATAGGTAGAGCTGTAAAATAATCTTGAAAGATTTTCATAAAGACGTATTTAGTTGCAATTGGATACGAAATATGTATCGAATATACCCTTGGAAAGGAGTGTTAAGTAAAAATTACAAAGGACCTTAAAAGTAATAGGCTGACGCATATTAAAACAAATTTTTTGACCCATAAGGCTCAAAACAAGTGGATATTTCCATAAAAAATGACATCAATGGAAAAAAAAAATGCTTATGTATGATATTTATGTTTGAAGAGTCTATTTCCTAGGGGTAATTCCGAATGCTCCTGACTGCTGGTAACATACCTATATTAATGCAATAGAATTTTGTCCCAGAGCTTATGAATATTTTTTTTTTCAATTATTAATAATATTTCCAAGACAAGAAATAGTCTCCTTAGGCCACCTGCATTAGTAATATAGGTGACAAAAACACGATTTACTGTATTTGAAGGAGATTTATAACGCTAAAATATAAAATCAAATATACCAACTACATCTTCCAATTTTTCAAATCTATATGTCACCCAATTGATTATTTTCGGAGACTAACGAAGGAAGCTGAACCTCTGGTTATAGAATTAAATTGACGAATTACCATATTTTGTTTAAGGCTGATTTGTTATAAGTATTTTAGCAGATTTCCCTTAAGGTAAATCAGCTATTGAGGTTGTACTCATGACAGAATTTTCGAAATTTTTCTTCAAATGTCTATCGATCCTACCTAGTAGATGACGAAAATGAGGTCCGTTCAAAACTGTATATATATATATATATATATATATATATATATATATATATATATATATATATATATATATATATATATATATTTGTCTGTTACCACTCTAGCGGTCGCAATTTTTGTTTAATCGTTACCAAACTCGACATTTAGTCGTTTTATATCAAATGAAATTAACGGCTGAAATCGGACCAGTGGGAGGAGGGGGGGTTTAGAGGAGAGGATTTTCGAAAATTCAAAATATCTCCGTTACTGTACGTCGGATCGAAAAATTGTACAGAATCAATCTTATTGCAAATTACATTTACTATAAATATTGTTATATACATTTATTCTCTATCTTGAATATTAACTGAGATATTTGCATTTTTATTAAATCGAGAGCTAACGGACGAGAGTGACTTTCCAGCCAAAAGCTCGTTCGGCCGTTTCTTTGATTGCTCGGCTCTCATGAAATTTCTCTATTGTAAACCTTCACGTGGGAAATCTGCTTAGTTTACGCAGCCCCTGCGTGACGGACTTTTTAAAAATTATATCTTCCTTTCAGTATTAACAAAATATGTTGGATTCATTAAAGTAATTAGTTTTAAGCAATGAATGTGCCATGGGTGGCTAAACGTATGCTGATTTAATAATAAATCTAATTTTAGGAGGGTTCTAAAGACCATTTTGTCTCTATTAAATCAAATTTAGTTGAAAGTAAAATATGGAAATGTTTAATAATGTAATTCCATTTTTGGCATCCATATTTTTTATAAGGGCTAGAATGAAAAATATTCTTAATGTACACTATAATAGCATTGGGCTGGGCAGCAGTAAATATCACTAACTCCTATCTAAGCCGGCCACGCAGAAGTACGTTGGATTTATATAATCCGATTTACTTAAGTTAGAGTTTCTCCCACCAACCAGTATGGCTTCCTTTTACTCCTAAGCCAACAGATAACATTCGAGTGGATAACAATTTTAAAAATGTATGTCACGCAGAGCTTGTATAAAGCAAGAGATTTACCACGTCCAGAGATGACAAATTGACGTCACAGTATGTCGCTTACCAGCACAGACGTCAACTGTAAATTCAAATCACTATTTCTACCTTTTTATATAACGTATAGGTGTAATCAAGAATCGAAATTTATGTTGGACGTTAAATGTTCAGTGATATGACAACTGAATGTGAAAATTGCTGAAATTGCTTGGCAATCATCTGCCTCACTCACAACCCACACTTTCTGCTCCTCACCAACTTCATTCCCTATTTTATTTTTTTGGACGAGTATTGAACATGGCGGTATTTCAACTTCATGCTTCAACTTTCATCCTTTTAATGGTCCTTGTGCAGATTTTAGACGATTATAACAATTTCTGAAATAGAGTCATTTCCAGACATACACTTAGCGTGTATTTGAAGCAAAAGAATTTCACAGCTCGTCATTCCTAGCATTCAATTTCCGGGGCTTTTTTCGTTACTAGACCATATCCGTTTTCCTCCGTTGCCATTCCCTATCTTTCAGTTCCGATAACAGGAAACCTATGCTGAAAATAGTTTTGTATCCTCCATAAATTCCTTTAGGTTTGCTACAGTTATCTGACTTTCCTCATAAAATGAATTTCTTCGAGAATTGATAGTACCATTTTTCTACAGCTGATATATCAGCCTTTATAAAGGGAGTTGGACAAATGTTTCCAGTTTGAAGCCGGAATGTTTAAAGTAGAATAAGAAAACTCAAAGAGTTCTATGGTTTTGTAAGAATGGCCTATCATCTTGTATTCTACTCATGTGGGAAGTACTTGGAGGGATTAGTATAGGAAAAAATCTTCAGAAGCATCCTCCTAACCAGAAACATTGTTACTTATTTTTTCAAATAAGTGGTGGCTCCAACATTTCATATTGTGCATACTTCCTGCCTTTATACCTTGCGAATACGAAATATCCCTTCAATAAACAATTCCTTTTAAAACCTATCAACAGTTTTCAACTCTCTCTCACACCTCTCATCCAGAAGACCTGTCACTTTACCAGATATCTATTATATCTAGTCCTAATCTTCCTCGCTACTATTGAAAAAGGAAGAAGGTAAAGCGATTGGAAAGGAGAGGCAAATGGAGGAGAATACGGGGAGGTTTTCAAAGGAACTAGATGACACACAAAACTAATAGGATTCAGTGCACAGTTGCTACTCTGTTTCCTTGTGTGCCCTAAATATACGTATATATTTGATTGCTTTAAATCATCACAGATACTAATTAAATCATCACACTTATTAATTTCGTTCACAATTATTAATTAGCGCAATTAATTTTAGATGGATCGATATTGTATTTTTTGTTATTGGTTGCATTATTTAGCATTAATAAATTATTCTATTTTCATCCATTACAAAGTTTCAGTATTATTCTGATTCAACCTTAAAATAGTTTGGGCATTTTGAAACCAGATTTAAACCTGTACAGAAAGCCAATCTATACTTTATTCTGAAAAACGTATCCTGACGTGCCAAGGCTGGTGGAATCGCGAGAGCAAAAATACTATGTGGCATTCAATGAATGAAGAATGAACAAATTTGTACAAAAGAAATATGCACAACATGGTGTGTCTTTTGTGTATGCTGGCGCGGTCGGGTGTCAGTGTACGGTGCGTGTTAAAACAGATGACATTTTTCGTAAAATTATTGTATTTGGGTAGTCAATGGTTCGGTACAATAACCGTTAGTGACCTAGCTAACGTGAGGTAGGTATTATTTTAACAAGGGAGAGGACCACGACACTATAACCTTACCATATGTATTTCCGGTAAATGAAATGACAGTATTTTAATTACTTAAAGCTTCTGTTCACTGAAATGTATACCCACTCCTAAAAAAAAAAAAATAAAAAAAAATAACTCTTTGGTGTTTTTAACAATGTGAATAAACAGAGAGAGCGAAAAAAAAAACAGGAGTGTTTAATGTAGAATGGAAAAACAACTCGCTGCCTCAATTCTGTAAACCATGGATAAATTGCCCTGGATTCCCCACTAAAAGCTAATTTCTCTGTTTGCTCAGAAAGTCTATATTTTGGGAGAGTCAACTACAACTAACGGGCTTTCTATTTCTATTTTTAGTTTTAGAATGGAAAAAATGGGTCTCTCGCAAACATATTTTCTACCAAATTAGAATCTCAAGTCGCATTAAATTATTCTACTTATCATGACTCCTTTCTCCAACACGAATCTCTATTATTATCAATCCAAAATTCATGAGTGTTTATTTCTAAAAATGATCCCTTGTAGGAAATTCTCAATTTATGGGCATTCAAATATGCCGAATTCGAGCTCCAATGATCCATTGAAAACACTTTTCTACCCTTGAGTGCTCGAATAAGGTAGCCAAAATGACAACTTTTTTTTTTTTTTATCATTATCTCTTTGAAATTTCCTGCATAAACAAATATCAAATTCATTGGTATTTCAAATTGAACTAGGTGGAATAGGGGCTTTGATAAAATTATTTTGCTACAATTTTTGTTCTAAACTTTTTTCCATAACTGATATATTAACGGATGATATTTCATGTATTTATTTAAATGAGTTCCGCAACGCAGGCGATTTACTCATTATTAAAGTGTCATTAAAAAAGCGAAATTCAGAAAAAAACAACAACAACAAACGGAAAAAGAGTGAACTATGGCAAACGGTGATTTTTGAAATGGGGGCTATTGGCATGCCAGGGTCATATATGAAGCAAACGATAGTGTACGATACGGAAACATCAGGATAATGAACATAATATAAATGAAAATGTAACTATAGAAAGGGGGGAAGAAAAATTAAATAAATAAAAAAAATAAGGAAAAGGGATAACCAAAAAAAATAAATCAAAAATAAACTAAATAAATGGAATATAAATAAAATTAAAGTTTATACACCCTGCTAATGTAGGAAATAAGTGAAGAGTGGTGTGTAGAAAGTGTAGATTATAGTGTGTTATATATGTTGATGTCTTTTAGATGTTTAATGACTGAGTCTATGTAATCACTGTTATCGGTCAAAAGTTCCTGTAAGTCATGTGGAATGTCTAAATTGTCTCTTCGTCGACAGTCAGTCAATATGTGTTGTACAGTTAAAGTTTCGTTACCATGTCTACAAGTCATTGTGTCCTTGTTTGTCATTAAGTGTCCGTGGGTCAGCAAGGAATGGCCAATGCGTAATCTGGTCAGCACAACTTCCTCTCTTCGTGTGCTCCTGTTACTTGATGGCTATTCCTTAACTGTTTGTTTTATTTGTCTCAGTTTATTGTCGTGTGTGTTATCCCAAGATTGCTGCCACTGCTGTTGTAGTGCCTTAATGCATTCGGCTGTACGTCTTGGTTGTCTGTACAGTTACTGTCAATGTCTGGTTTTTCTACAGTACACTTGGCTAATCTGTCGATGTCTGTACTTTCCCTAATGTTTGTATGTCCGGGCAACCATAAAAGACTAATGTGTATGTTACTAGAGTTCAGTCGGTGAAATTGTTCAAAAATTTTGGTAGCCAAAGGATTTGTCGAGTAAATGTTGTTGAGTGTATGTAGTGAGCTTAATGAATGTGTGCACAGTACTATTTCATTTTGGCAGCATTGGACTCTTGACAAGGCTAATAGGATGGCCTGAAGCTCGGCTAGATAGGCTCTAGATACAGGCGTCAATTTTAGTTGGTAATTATTGGACCCAACTATGGCAGCAGAACCTGTACCACTTGTTGTATTAGAGCCATCAATATAAGCTAGGATATTTCATGTAATTTCAATGGGGATGGAGAGAAATTAAATCAGTTACACGCCTATTTGAATGATCATTAAAAACCATATGAATTGGCTATCACATTCCAACATAAATTCCAATTATTGAATGTATAGATGACAATTTTCATTTAACAATTATCACACGGAATATATTGTTGTTTTTGCAAAACTAAAGATCATGTTGGTTTATGGTTGATGTCAAACAAGGAGAATAAGGGTTTCGTGATGGGACAAAATTTAAAACCGTAAATATATGCGTTATGCATAGGATCGAAAAATGCTGTAGGAAAGGAGAAAATGGTGTCATACAATTGTTATTCTACACACTTTTCTTTACCTTGAATATTAATTAATTTATATATGTGTTATGTCTCTAATTATCTCATTTCCAACTGAAATTTTGGAGGACAAAAGAGAATGGAATATCTTTATTTCCATTAAATGTTATAAAATCATAATAGGATATGACAGAAATTTATGTTTCGCTAATAGCGAAGTTACATAGTGCATTCGTTATTGAATTCCCGAATTCAATTGACAAATTTTCTAAAATCAATTATTTTTATAACTATATAAAAAATTAAATTTGTACTAACATAATAGCAGTTTTAAAATAAAAATTAAATTATTTATTAACGTCTACTTTTTGCAACTAAGGCTAATCGGGACGGGTTATCTACAGGTTACCACCCTTTTCTAGCCAGGGTGGGACTAAGGATTTTATTTAATTAATTCCTTTGCTCAGGAGGGAATCGAACTCGCCACTCTAGGTTTACCATGTGTCTCGCGTGTTACCATGTGTTTTAAGGTCAACGCTTTAACTCACATGGTTAACCTGAGCCCCAATAACGGCTTTAATAACACTTTACTATTTAAAATGTATTTATATCAGGTAAGTCTAAGATACTGGTATTCTTTGTTATTTGTCTAAAGTGTCTTAGAGTTATGTGCTTTATAAATGATGAGCAACTTGCATTTATCTTAAAGAGCTAATATACCTATTAATAAATTACAAAATAGAGCACCTAACTTGAGGTGGAATTATCAGCTTGTGAGTCCAGCACTTAGACTTGGGACGCAGAGAAAGGTTTTTAAATATTATTTTAGGAGTACTGTGAACATTCACCATGAATTGTGCTTAGATCGGTAGCAATTAAATGAGGACTGCTCGCAACGTCTAATGAAATATTTTCTTAAGCCTTATAAGAATGGAAAATAAATCCAACGCGGCCCGTTTGGTAAAACATTGTAAGATATTGTATGAAAATAATATAATCAACCATAAATTTGAGATAATGATAAATAAATCTGGCGAAAATGTTTCGTAATTCCAGTAGTAGATAAATAGAATTTGGCGGAACGGGAGAGAAGAAGCCATCAAAGGCTTATGGAAGGGAAACGCCAGTGTTCGGGAATCGGATTATCCTGGAATCCAATGTAGTCCCACGCGTCGGACAGGGTGGGGAATTTCTGAGTCAGCTGTCCTGCTTGGGGGGGGGGGAGCTTTTATCCTTGGTCAGCTTTATTGTTTAATACTCCCAACTATTGTTAACACATTGTATCTCTATGAGAATTTCAAGAATCTCATGGACCGCATTTACTGGGGGATTATTTTAGAAAGAGCTGCTTATTATACTATAAATTAATATTCAGAGGGAGAGAGACTATCACAAATTTCCTGTGAAATATATGTCCATTCCACTGCAGATATGTATCCTTTGAAACATTTACTAAGGACAAGCTGAGTGTGTTGAAATGTAGCCACAATGGCAACATACAGCATTATTCGAAAATTTATTAAATTAATTCGCGTCTGTCTGCCTGTCTGTCTGTCTCTCTCTCTCTCTCACTCTCTCTCTCTCTCTCTCTCTCTCTCTCTCTCTCTCTCACACACACACACACACACACACTAAGGGTTTCATTTAGTGGCGGACTCATTAAATGAAATCCTTAGTCATACTTTTGCTAGAAAAGGGTGGTAACCTTTAGATAAGTCGTCCAACTTAGTAGCACAAATTGGATATTAATAAATAACAACAATAAGTGTACAAATAGGTGATGTAGCTACCTCATGAAAATAAATATCTATAAATTAATATATAGGGCTGAGTATGTCGGTTGACCATGCTCAACCTTCTTTTTTTCCCAGTCTTGGTGCCGGAAACGAATGAAGGACTTCGAAAAAGAAGAAATTATGCTAAATATGATGCTAACAAATATAAATTATTCATTACATGAATCATTTTCTGAAAGGAGTATAATACAGTAGTAAAATGAATATTAAAGCCCCAGGTGTGTCCGGACGAAGTAGAATAAAAAAAAAAGAAAGAAATAAAGTGTGAGATAAAGAACCGCGAAATACAGGCGCATCCTGGATGAAAAGAAGGAGATATAAAAAGCAAGGATGAGGGAGCACCAGGGGTTATGAGGACAGGAATCCCCCAACCTTCAGAACCCGGGGAACTACGCATTGCCCAAGAATTTAGACAGTAAACTTAGTAACCATTTTCTCAAAATATCTCACAAGAACTATTCCACAAATCCTATCCACTCACTTTAATAAATGTATCTAATAAAATCTATATTGAAAGTTCAAACAGTTAATTTTAATTAAAATTAGAAAATATTATATCATTAAGGAGATGAAAGGCACAATCACTAAACGGATGAGATTCTGTTAATCTTTCACAAGTTTTTATTACAAAGCTAAATTGCTTTCATTGGTTGTCCACCATATTCAGAGCGTAGCGCTATGTCGAAGAGCTAAACTTGAGCCACCCAGCTCCCTTTATAAATATTTCTTTTCAAAATGTCCTTATCTATCCAGGAATGAAACAATCCTCTGTAATGTCGCAGGGATATAAGCAAATGTTCTACATGGGTCAAATGTCTCACAGGTTACGTCATTTCAAAGTCTACATAATAAGAAGCCTATGTAAATAAGACTTAAAATTTAAGCTGAAGAAGAGATATTTAATGATGTAAAATGGAATGAGTAGAATGGGGATTCATTGCGTACAAAAGGCAAAGTCATTAACATATTTAATTCCATAGTTTTACAAGGTCCATATTGAACCATATTGAACAAGGAGTAAAGAAATAGTACAACGGAATAGAAGAGGAAGCCATACGAGGAAGATCTAGGGAGTACTACGTATAGCGCGATAACTAAAGTAAATCATTTTCTTATTTGTGTTATATTATATTACCTATTTTTATTAGTTAATATGTATGTTACATTGTAGTATCTAATAGCGGAGAGAACAATAGCTCTGGGTTGGAGTAATATTGGTCATTAAAATCTATAATGAAAGGAAATTTTCCAATCGGAATGAAGAAAAGTTTTTGATGCTTGCGTTCTTCTGACAGTGACATTCGGTAGCCAAACATGGTCTATCACAAAAACCCTATCAAGGAAACTGGAAATATGGCAAAGATCAGTGGAAAGGAGAATGCTAAACATCAGTAGGAAAGACCATATCAGAAGTTACATCGTTAGGGAAATAAAATTCTGACATGGAATCTTTGAAATGGAAATGGGCAGGCCACCTCCTCAGGACTCTAGATGAAAGATGGTCAAAGCAAATAACTCTGTGGACTCCATACAACCTAAAAAGAAGATGTGGAAGATAGGCCAAAAGATGGACAAACTTTTTGAGGAGCAATGTGGTGGAGATTGGCCTGAGATAGACATGCTTGGATGAAAAGGAAGAGATGGCGACGACTTCCGCTTTAGAAGACTGGTCACCTCTGGATGGAGTCCGACTACTATTTCCTAAAGGAAAGGCCTATGTCTTAGTTGTCGTGCAGGCCTTAATTATTATAATTATGTTAGCTATGTGAGTGAGGGTGTAATTAATTACTTCTTGTATCACAGTTATGTTTATTTTTTATTTAATTAAATTTTAGTTTATGTTATTATGAACTATTTTGTTTATGGAAACTGAGGCATAACGAAGACTATTTTTCATTCATATTATCTAATATTACCTCTCAAAATTATACTAAAGTTTTTTGTTTTTTTCCACCTTCAGTAAACTTTTAGTCCTACTTTTGAAATGTTCACTGTAACCTACTGTATTAATTAACATCTCATTTCAAGTTGTGTTTTCATATGGCTTTTTAAAATGGGAAACTAGAGAATAAAATGCTAGATAGCGTCATTTTTGTGTCATACCTTTCTGAAATATGCTTTATTTAGGTGAGCCGTTGATGATGGAATTGTTTTATCATGTTCATTTTCACACTTTTAGAATTTATTTATATTTTGTGTTTCATTACCATAAAATCTTTTTTAGGTTATTATATAGTTTATGAATGTATTAAGACTTGGTAATGTTTTTATTCCGACATACCGTTACGAAATTATTACTTTATCACGAAATATTTGCTTACATCAAAGGGGAAGCAGTTCCTTTAGGGGAAGGGTTCCCTCTAAGGTATTAACTCTGAGCCCTCTGGGTGTGGTAGAATGGTTTCTCTATGCTTTTCTTTAGTTTCCTACCTCCTTGGAGAGGTCCTACCTACGTCCTTTCTCCCTTCCATTGCGTATTCATGCCGTGTATTCCTATGAAAATTCTCTTGGGTATGTATTCATACCGGCCCCGAGTAGCTCCACCCTTCTTACCAATGGATAACAAAGTATTAACTCCAGGACCTTATTCAGGTTAGTTGCCTTATTTAATTAAATCCACATTTTTCTTGAGTTGCTCGCTTCCAGATTATTTTACTTGCTCATTGTTATTATTGTTTATTTAAAATAAGAAGTCGAATTTATGATGTTTCTCATGACGAGATTAGTATCTATGAAAATGTTTTTTCCTGTAACTATTGCTGTTACACTGCTTTTAATATCGGTCACTTACTGACGAACTTAAAAGTCCGTCACGCAAGGACAAAACACAAAAAACAAAAACAAGTAAACAAAATAACAAAACAAAGTAACAAGAAATAATATCAAACAAACAAAAGAAACACGAACACAACAAAATAACAAGAAACATGTAAACAAAATAACACAAAAGGAACAAGAAACACGAACACAACATAGAACTAAAAAGTCCGTCACGCAGGGGCTGCGTAAACTAAGCAGATTTCCCACGTCAAGTATTATCAATAGAGAAAATTTCACGAGAGCCCCCGAGCCAAGTCAAGGTAACGGCCCGACTAGCTTTTGGCGGGAAAGTTACTCTCGTCCGTTAGCTCCGAGGTTAAATTAAAAACAATGTTGCTGTGAATAAATAAGTAAACAAATAAAGGGCAAGTAAATGGTAAGATTCCTTCCTGATAGCAAACAGCTGGTTGTAAACAATCAGGTTAGCCAACTTTTACCGGAAATAAAAGCATTACGGAAATATGTTTGAATATAAGTTATAAATTTTATTCATATATTAATTAATATTAGTACTGTAATTAATAATAAACCATGAATAATTTTAATCAAAACCTTTCCAAATACAGGAATACGGGAGAAAAATAGGGAAAGAGGGGAGGGGGGAGCCAAAATACCGATTCAGGGAACTGTTATGAGATGTTCACATGATTAAGGAACAAGCAGGTTTACAATAGTGAAGATTTACAATAGATAAATATACATACAGGAAACACGTCCGTGAATATTAGTGAGTAAATGCAAACGGCAATGAGAAATCTTTCAGTGAATTTACAATATTAAGTTAATAATCCCTACAACGAAATACGGCCAGATTGTAAAACAAACAGGTTAGGCCAACCTTGTAGCGCAGTATCGATAGTAGACGGGAAAAACAAACAATTTAAAGATTATATGTGTATTAAAATATTAATTTTATTAGAAACTATTTACTATAGTTAGTGGAGTTAATTTGAAATGAAATCATAATTATTTTCTATTCAAATCACTCAGATTTTTGTAGTCAAAGAAAAAAAGGAAAGGGGGGGGGGGCAACAGACGTATTGTTTGTACTCGTAAAATAAAGCTTTGAGGAAAAAATTATTAGCAGATCTACCTTAGGGAAATCAGCTTTTGAGGTAGTACTCATGGGACGCGAGTTTTGAAAAAATTCATCAAATGTCCTTCGATCCTACCAAGAGATGACGAAAATGAGGTTCGTTCAAAATTATATATATATATTGATTTATAATATATTTTTTTTAAATATATATTTTTTTATATATTCATATATATTTACTATAATATATATATATATATATTTATAATATATTATACTAGCTCAGATACCCGGCTTCTTCGCTGGAATTCATTTGAGGCTGAATGGTGATGGTATTTTTTGGCATAGGCTTTAGTTGCACAATATTTTCACCTTTACCGTCCCACTATTTAGGATTTAACACCCGTTGTTGGCATTTGTTAAAAAAAAAATAAAATAAAATTAATTTTTTTATGTAGTCTTCACTGTCTCCAAATTGTCATATTTTTCCCGTCTCCTGTGCAATTATGCATAGGATTTCGTTATTAAGCATGCAATAATATTGTGGTTGAAACGAAAATATCACCATTATTATTCAGGCCTCCTTATAAACCCCCATCTGCCCGTCCCTAGAAAATGTTAGTATGGTTATTATAAGAAAAGAGTTTAGTGCCTAATACACTACCGAGTTTTATTTATTTCGGGCTGGGGTCATTTGTCCCAAATAAAATTGTTCACTCCCGCTATAGGTTTTAGCGTATATCTCAGTTATAAGACGGTATACGAAAAAAAAAAAGTGTTATAGCAAAATGTTACTATAAATAACAAATAAACTATTTTGTTTGTTCATATAACCGAAAACTAATAGGAAACGAAATATCGCATTTTTAATTTCTGGCTTCACTTATAACACCCCACTCCTGCCCAATCCCTAGAAAATGTTGGTATGGCTTGTTATAATGAAAAGCGTTAGTGCTAATAGATATTACCGAGGTTTTACTTAGTTCGGTATTGGGTGTTTTGTGCAAATAAATATTGTTGACTCCGCTATAATTTTTAGCGTTTTAGACGCATTTAAACTTCGGTATACGACAAAAGTGTATAGAACAAAAGTTACTTCTAAATAACAAAACATAAACAAACTTTTGATATGTGCATATTTGCCGAAAAAAAACCAATAGAAAACGAAATATCGCTATTTCTATTTTCAGGATACCCTTTTACCCCCACTCCTGTTCGTCTCAGAGGGGGGGGGGGGGGAAAAATTAGATAGCTAAAGTCTAAGTGGGCTGTAGATAGTAGTAATGTTACTTACCAGTTTCATAAAATTCGGTTCAGCACGTTTTATGCGTGGAAAAGGTAACCCAAAACCAATGTTATGTGCATGTTTGTCGAAAAACAAATAGAACAATGGAATATGCGAATTTTGCTTTCAGGCATCCCTTATAACCCCCCACTCCCGTTTTACTAAAAAATTTTAATTTAGCTTTAATCATGGAAGCAATTAATGCTATAATTGACATACCGAGTTTTTGTTAAGTTCGGTTTAATCGTGTTAGGCGCCCAATGAAATAGTGACTCCCGCTTTTGTTTATAGTGATATTCTCGTTATATACTTGTTAAAAGACAAAAAGAATATGACATAAGTTACTTTAAATAACAAAATAAAAACAACTTTTGTTTATGTTCATATTTGCCGAAAAACGAATAGAAAAGGAAAAATATGCTATTTTAAATTCAGGGCTCCCCTTATGACCCCCATCCTGCCCGTCCCTAGAAATGTTGGGTATGGTTTTTGTTATAATGAAGCGTTAATTTTAATACTATACCGAGTTTTATCTATTTCGGTTGGGTCTTTTGTCCCAAATAAAATTGTTCACTTCCGCTATAGGTTAACGGTGTATCTAGTTTGAACTTGGTATACTGATTAAAAGGTATAGAACAAAAGTTATCTAAATAACAAAATAAACAAAACTTGTGTTATCTTTATTATTTGCCGAAAAAAAACCATTCGGAAAAGAAATATCGCTATTTTTAATTTTCGTTTTCCCTTTATAAACCCCCACTCTGTTCATCCAGGGATATTAATATAGCCTAAAAGTCTAAGTCGGTTAGTAGTAATAATACATACCAAGTTTCATAAAATTCGGTTCAGCCGTTTATGCGTGAAAAGGTAACAAACACACAAACAAAACAAACAAAAAAACAAACAAACAAACAAACAGACACGAAAGAAAAACAAATGCAGTTATGGTGTCTATGGACATGTGAAACGAAAAAGTTATCGTGAATTTTCGCGAAAAAAAATCAATGTACAGACAGAGGTTACAATTTTATATATATTAGAATAATTTATTATATATTGTCTGTTAACGCACTAGCGGTCGCCAATTTTTGTTTGATCGGTACCCAAACTTCATATTTAAGCAGTTTTACGTAAAAGAATGAGATCAAGTTTCGTTTATGGCTGAATGTGACCAGTGGGAGGGGGGGGTTTAGAGGGGGGATTTTTGAAAAATTCAAAATATCTCATTATTAGCATCGATCGAAAAAATTGTATAGAATCAATATTATTATACATTAAATTTTAACTATAAATATTGTTCTATGCATTTATTCTGTATCTTGAATATTTAACCGAGATATTTGCATTTGTATTGTGAGTGTGGTCGACGGAACTCCCCATGTTCCGGACTCTCCGCGAGAGCCCTGGTGGTTCGTTTCCAGAACTATTCGTCCCTCTCGTGAATAAGTTTAGAGATTCCTTCTACTACCAGCTCTGGTATTAGGGTGATTTCTCTATTGTAAATCATCACGTGGGATATCTGCTTAGTTTACGCTACCCCTGCATGACGGACTTTTTTGTATTTAAACCTAGTAATGAAGTGGTTCCATGATATTCAGCTATGATCTATATGAATCACTAGTAGGAGTGAGGTGAGGGTTTACTGAAGCGGAACTCATTACCAATAATACAAATATCTCGGTTAATAATATTATACGAAAATATCTATAGGAAACAATATTTATAGTTCAATTTAATTTGCAATATGATTGATTCTATACAATTTTCGGTCGACGTATAGGTATCGGAGATATTTTGAATTATTCAAAAATCCTCCCTCTCTAAAACCCCCCCAACCACTGTCCAATTTCAGCCGTTAACGAACTTGATCTGTCTTTTTACATTAAACGACTAAATATCAAGTTTGGTAACGATTAAAAATAATTGCGACAGCTAGAACAGGTAACAGACAAATATATATATATATATATATTATATTATATTATATATATATTATATTTAATAATTTATATTGAATATTCAGTTTTGAATGGACCTCATTTTTCGTCATCTCCTAGGTAGGATCGATGGACATTTGAAGAAAAATGTCGAAAATCGCGTCATGGGTACAACCTCAATAGCTGATTTCCCTAAAGGGAAATCTGCTAAAACAGGTGTTAAATAAATAAGTGAAAAACAACTTCGTGACTTTGAAACAAAATTATTCATAAAAACAGTAATAATAAATTTCAATAAAAATTTAAACACATCACACACACACACACACACACACACACACACATACACACGTGCACTCACACCCATTAAAAAATTTAAATATTCTCAAACTGCCCAATTGTTTTTAAATATGTCAGAATCGTGGCTATATGTGGGCTATCCTCAGACAGTTGTTCGTTCAAGTCGAGTGGAATGTTTAAATAAGTTCGTAATGTGCATTCTGTTAGTAGGTGTTTTATAGTTGGTCCAGTGTTGCAATGAGTACAAGTAGGCTTGTCTTTTCTGTTCATTATGTAAGAATATGTCAGGTATGTATGTCTAATACGTAATCTTGTGAGGACGACTTGGTCTCTTCTCCTTGGTTGAATATACGTTCTGTTTCTTTGTCCATTCAGTAACATTGCGTTTTATTTCCAATAGTTTGTTGTTAGTACGTAACCAGTGTTTTTGCCAGTCTTGAAGTATTTTTGTTTGTTAACAGGTATATTTTAATTCTCTCTAAAAAATAAGAAAAAAAAAACCATCCGCCAACATCAAATCTGCCCTTCTGGGATGACTGGTTATCCTTAAATTTTGGTTTATGGATTACAATATGTTTAAACCATTAGGAACTTTTAGAATCACATCAACAAAAACGAATTCTCATCAGTTCGACGCATTGTTTTAAAAATTGACTCTATATCAGGTATGAAGTCCATTTTTGCATGACAGAAATTCATTAACACTTCAAATGACATTCGATTTTGAGATGACGTGAAGCTCACATTGAAAACAGACAGGTTTGGAGAATCAGGCTGTCATGACTGCAACCCGCCTTTATTCCACAGAACAATCTCCGTCACCACCAACGTTTCATCCCAAGTGCCAACAGCACCAACAGTCGTGGTGATAACCGTATTACTGTCAGGAACACTACAACCAAATGTTCACTAGAAATTAATTTTCAGTTCATATAGATGGGAGAATTTCTGCACACACGACTATTTCTTCAGTAATATGTTAATCGAAATTGTAGCAATCCATGGGTATATTTTATGACATTATCAACTAAGTATTCTCAGCATTAGCTTAATGTGGAAGAAAAATATACTCCAATGCTCAATGATTGCAGATTTTGGATGCTAAGACAGTTAGCGCAATTATTTGGGTTACCTGAAAGGAAAATCAATTCACAATAACAGTAAAAGGACTTGTTTGAAAGCAACGCATACATAATTATTAATTAATTTTAAAAAAATGTTGAAATGTTTTCTTTCTTTTTTTTTCATAAGATCATAATGCTGAGAATGGCTCTCAAATTAAACTCAGTGCTCATCCAGCACTTGGTCCCCGGTTAGAAATCTAATTTTTTTAGAATCCTTTTAAAATATTGCTTTCAGTTTAAAAGCGTTAACTATCTCTGTCATCATTACTCTATTACTTATGTTATCCCGAAAATGCATATGTTACTCGAGTTTATTGGTAATAATTTAATTTATTTTGTAAATTGAATTATAATCATGTAAAAAGAACAATAAATGTTATAATAAAATACAATTTTCCTGAGAAAAATACATATGTTTCATAAATTTGTGTAAAATTATTTTTTTAAACAAGTGTCACCATTACGTAAATGCAGAGGTTTATTACATACAGAATATTTTTATAAATTTAAAGCTGAAAATGAATGAAATGGAAAGTGAATGCTTTATATAATATCCATTGTTTCAGGGACTATTTTGCAAACGCTATGAAACAAACCGCTTTGTTTTATAAGTTATGTTTTTTAATAGGATGTCAAGAAATGAATTTTAATATATGGTATATCTGTCGTGGTGGAAGTGGCAGTCACATGCAGATGTGGTTGGATAACCTGAGTCACAGCTGTGAAGACACTATAGGCTTAAATTCTTCAAGGCTGTAGAGAATGGTAGTTAGTTAGTTGGTAATTGGTTCCAGTAAACGGTCATCACTAATTGGAGACTGGGAGTTAATAGAGCTGCCCTGCGGCTCGCCATATTGCTGTATACACATACTGTTCAGAAGAGACTATCTAACGAGACCATACGTACCAATAGTATTTATCTTATGAATCAGCCCCTGTTGATTCCAAGTCACATCTGAGAGCATGTAGTGGGCGAATTATTTACACATAAAAAAAGGCCCTAATACCTGTCCAATTTTTTTTGAAAATAACATGACAAGATGAAAAATAAAAACTTTCTCTGAAAGAGTAATATTTGCGGAAAGCTCGACAAATAATAGAACAAAGGCTCTCTTAAACAAAAAGTCAGATTAAACAGAAAAGCTCTAGAATTTTCTCTCCAAACATAGCATTTTTACTTTCATTCCCTTTAGTAACATAAATACCAAGAACCAGTTTAATATGTCATGCGAAATATACACGGATTTAGTTTATAGCCAATGACCTCTTGGTATAAATGTAAGTACTAACAGTTTAAATGTACATTGTGACAGATTTAAAGTTTTTAATTGAATATGTTATCTTGCTCTCACAAAACAACATCCTGAATTACTTTCAATCATTATAGCTCTTTTATTAAAATCAGTACTTCAATACAGGTGGTTAAGTCGCGTTACTGCGAAAGTACTCGACGTGGGACCAATATAATTTAAATCCACTTTTTATTGCTGTGACTAATTTGAAGGGTATCGAAATATTACTGGAATATTTTCGTGTCCCATCCATAAAACAATTATTGTGACGGAGTTTCCCTTGATACAGTCTCTTGGTTTATCCCTGTTTAGTATACAATAGTAGACTAGCATAATGCCTACATTCTACGTTTGTATATGGGATATTTGTCGTTGCCATACTTTTTAAAAATGCATTTAACTTTTATCCACACCATTCAACATTTTTTCAGCCTTTGACTTCTGATATAAAGTTGAACCAAATTCTTTTTACATTCGGAAATTTTGTTACTAATTATTGATAGCAGAAATTACTGATAAGATTTGTAGTAAACTGTTTCATTATTTCGAGTTTGATGAGAAGAGATCTTGCATCGTTAAGCAAGTGATACATTTATTATGCTCTGTGAACTGGGTTTGAGAGTTATTTTTTTTTGTTGGAGGGACGAATGGTGGTGAGTAATCCATCTTCAAGATAATTGGGCCTGACGGTGGGAGAGGACCACTTATTTCAAGGAATACAGATGCAACTTTGTTCCTTCAGTTAACGACCTGAACACACGCACCCTGAAAGAAAGTAGCACAAAGCAACATAATCATGTAATGGCCGTGGTTCTTTTAACCATTGTTTTTTTATCTTCCACAAATATTTGTTAGCTATGTATTTATTAGCTATCATAAAAATAAAACGTATTCTTACAGTTTAAAAATTGGATCCTGTGTTGACGGCGATTAGTTCATTATGGACTATTTGAAAAATGAGCATTGAAGTAAATACGTAAGGGAAGAAAATAATTACGAAAATTTTAATAATAATGAAATTGGCTAATATAAGAGGACCACTGAGCCTAATCCTGAATTAACTATAATTTAATGAAAGCAATGGAATTTGATGAAATGATACTAAATATGAAATATATGAACAAATGTTAGCACTTATCTACTGTTACAGAATACACTATTGAAGGAACATCATTTGCTAAGATCTCATTACTTGAGAATGGGAAACCGAAAATATAAAAAAGATAGGAACTTTATGCTGCTGTTAATGACATTTACTTACTTGAAAGAGAGCTTTTCGTGTATCAACTTCCTTCCAATGGAGGAACTCGACCAGTTACCTTGCATTGTACAACTCTATATTTTAAAGTCGGAATTTAATATTACACCGGCAGGAATGAAGCATTTGAAATTATACAACTTGGTTCACTCTCACCCATGCTTTTTCCAGATTCACCCAAGCACATCCACTAAAGCTAGCACAAAGCATGATATAGATAATAAATTACTCCTGTTTTTTTTTATAAATCGCTGAAAAACGTCAAAAATCAGTATTGATAGCAATAATCCATTCCATTTAATTACAGGTGACTTTCTAATCCACCACAAAAGAAATATTAGTTTTGGTTAAGATATGAGAGAAATAGGAAGTAATAAACCATTGTAAAAGAATAAAGCATTTATACATTACATTTGAATGCCATTCTTAATTTACATTTTTGTTATTTACTTGTACTCAATGGTAATTAGTATAGAAATGTAATGTTCATTTTCAACTTGGACCATGGAAATCTAAAGGCTAGAGAACACGCATTCTTTCATTCATTTATTATTATAAATTATAAATATTGAAACTTTACAGGTTTAACTGAGTAATATAAACTAATACCTCCTTATATACTCAGAGAACAGAAATTAAAAATAAATAAATATATATTTTTTTAAAACTTTTACAGTATATTTCTCAGAAATTATACGCGCGCTCTCGTTCACGAGAGAGAGAGAGAGAGAGAGAGAGAGAGAGAGAGAGAGAGAGAGAGAGAGAGAGAGAGAGAGAGAGAGAGAGAGAGAGAGAGAGAGAGAGAGAGAGAGAGAGAGAGAGAGAGAGAGAGAGAGAGAGAGAGAGAGAGAGAGAGAGAGAGAGAGAGAGAGAGAGAGAGAGAGAGAGAGAGAGAGAGAGAGAGAGAGAGAGAGAGAGAGAGAGAGAGAGAGAGAGAGAGAGAGAGAGAGAGAGAGAGAGAGAGAGAGAGAGAGAAAGGGGACCCTGATGAGGCAATCATTGTGAATGGGGATCAATCCTAAACCAATGGAGCAGCCTGAAAGGATTTTCGATAATCTGCCCTTCAGCAGACATGTTAATAAATCCATCTGCATAGAGCTACTCCCTTCAGGAAACCAATGAAATACAATAATAATTGTTAAAGACAGAGATAGGCATCATCAAACACATTTCTTGTCCCCCGGGGAAGGCCGATTAAAACCTTGATTTAGGTAATTTTTATAAGATCAATGTTTTTTATTAGTTAAGAGAACAGAAGTTGTAAAATAAATATTGAATGCGAGAAAATATTCCATGTTTTTTTTTGTGTATCAAGAACTTAGTTTCTCATTGAGCTAGGATATGTTACGTTTTTTCTATGGGAAGCATTGGAAAATATTTTAGGTTTAAATTATGGCAGGTGTTTATTTTCCCATTGGATAAATGTTCTATTGGGACTCTTCAAATCAAACATTGCCTAAAAAAATTAACTGAATCAGTGGATAGTTTAGGTGGAATTGAGTAATTGCTCACCTGCTTCACATTATTTTTGAAATGAATATCACTGTCGTTATTAATAGCACAAATGAATTGTCCTATAATGAGAAGCAAGTAAAATATCACACAAATGGAACTATAATTAATTCTATTTCATATTCTTAGTACAAATCTCAAATAAAATGTGAACTAAATGCGATAACAGTAAAGTAACAGACCCTCCCTATATATTACACCATACATTTTTTTGTCAATTGCTAAAGTTATAACAAAATTTATCAAATAATACATCTAAAAATCACTTCAGAAATAAAATTTTTCGATACAATACATTATGACGTACTTCTTCCTGTGGTCTGATTTCACCTATTACTAACTTTTCTTTTATTCCGACATGTTACACTTATATTCAGCTTTATGATGGGATAAGAGTGAAGAAGCCAAGTATGAGCTATGACTGTCTCAGATTTGTAGTGATAGACAAGAAAAATGGTATATATTTTAATCTCTGATGTTTAAAATCTGCATCGAAAAAACTGAGCTTATGGCAACGTACGACGATAAATCAAGATTGAATATTTTTGCTAGCGCACTAAATATTATAATTCAGCCAGCGAAAAAGAATAGAACAGAACATAATAATGAAAATGATTTAGTCAAAACCAGATATGGGAGCATGAACATATGTTTTTCGACAGAGAAAGAATTAACCTTCGGTATTAAACTAAATCACGAATATCGTGAAGAAGTTATAGAGATTGTGTAAAGCCTTTTATAACTTCGTTGGAACCTCTATCGCACCTTTAAGGTAAACTTCTCTAAGGGAAACCCTTCAAGCAATACCAATCATTCACTGGAGAAGAACCAAGAAAGTCCTTTGGTCGTGGGCATGATTCTCCGTCACATGCGTGAGTCAGGAGAGAGAAATATAAGGCTGGTAGAGTATTTAGAGCTGGAAGACTATACTCCAATAAAATGTCCGCAGAAGACAACTAAAAGAAGTCATTTATTTCAACAAAAGAGGTTTATGTACTGCAAAGAAATGTTAAACGTTCTATTTCTAAAATTCATTACAACCGAAATTAAGAATTAGAGCTTAAGCAGTAATTTAGATAATAAAAATGGAAAAAGAGAACCCTTAGTATGAAGAAAGAAATAATTAAACAGCCACTTCCGTAAGAAAATAATTCATAAATTACCTCAGAGATTAGCTGCCGTCCCAGATTCGGTCTCTTTTGACAATTTTAACCCTTGTAAAAAAACCCATGTAAAGAGAATGTGAGATGAGGGGGTAAAAAAGAGAAAAGCGAAAAAAGAAAATTGGCTGAGGGTGAAATCCCATTTCAGGGAAGTTGTGCTAAAACTAGAAACAAGGGGTCAGCTGATTAAAAAGTAATTAATTCCGCCATTTACCAATAAACTTCCGAATTAACTGTATTCCCCACCCATTAGCAGTCGGGGGCTGTTTCTTTGACTTCGTTATTCATTCTAATTACTACTTTCAGTTCCTATTGCTAAACCTTCTCAATATGGAAATTTCACAGAATTTTTTAGTTTAAACGTTATGTTCAGTTAATTATTTATACTTGCTGGTTCGTCGTGTAGGCATTATCTCTCAAGAAATACAAAAAAGGAATGAAATTCTTCCCAATGACGGAAAATCTTAGGCCAGATGTAAAAGTCAAAAAGAGTACTGCAGGAGCTTGAACAAGGGCTGCATAAACTAAGTAGATTTCTCACGTGAAATGTTAAAATACATAAGTCTACACACTAGCAACAAACACAACACGACGTGATTATTAAGTGAATAACAACAAACGGTTATGAAAAATCAGTCAGTCAATTTTAATAACCTCCAAACGGAAAGCGTCTGAATTATAAACAAACCGGTCAGCCAACCTCTCTGAGCTGAATAGATACATAGAAATATTCTACACCGGAAGTAGAAGCAATTACTGAAATATATCTGATTGCGGTAATGTTTACGTGGGACAGACTGGAAAAAAGACTGCGACAAGAGTCAGCCAACACATGGCTGATCTGAAACACCGGAGACCAAAGACATCCGCCATAGCCAGACACGCCAGTATTTGTGCTCACCATATTAAATTCGATGAGACCAAAGTTTTACACAGAGAGGATCATCTCGGCAAAAGATTGGTCCTGGAGGCAATAGAAATTAACACGAGAACGAATACGATAGACGGCGTGGACGGTGTCACTCTCTCTGAGACATGGAAAACCATATTAAATAAAATCCAAACCATATGATTAAAGTAGCTATACAAATTAATTTAAATTATTTGCCTGACGAAGATGGACGCATTTCCATCGAAAATTTGCAAAACAACGAAAATTCCAACCGCTGGAGCAGACAGCTAGGTACTCACAATGATAATACTCCCCAGCGATGCAGCCTCAAAAATAGAATATCTGAATATATTAATCTCATTAAATAATATTTACCAAAGCTAGTGTTGTAATTTATAATGAATCAGAATAATTTCTATCTCAATCACTCAAATTTTAGTAACCAAGGAACAAAAGGAGGCGTACAGAACGTATTTGCATGTATCTCACAATGTAAAAGTTCAATGAAAACTATATTTAGTATTTAACCTTGGAAAGAAATTGTTCATGACATAACACCTTATTATTAATATGACATGAGTAGGAGGGGGGGGTGTTTACAGAAAGCCGAAAACTATAAAATTTGTCAATGAAGAAACCCAACCAGTTTTATATATATATATATATATATATACATCACACTGCGGTTTAAATATCTTGAAGAATGATGCAGTATGAGTGACAATTCCATTAAATGATCAACACCTGGTGTCCCAGACTACAAAGCAGTGTCTATTAAGATGCATTAATTAATATTCTCGAGCTAATATTACATTTAAGTAATTACATGTCTCTTTAACAGATTGCAAGCATAAATCAGCAATATGAGAGAATCGTTTCATCATCAAGAAACCATATAGCCTCAGTCTCATCCGAAGAATTACAATCTATTTTAGTAAACAAATACCTTCTACCATATGTATTTCATTATTTTAGACAAAAAAAAAAATAAGTCACCAGTTTCAAAAATCATAAATAAAATTTCAAATATTTGCTACTAATTACATTACTAGTCGTATAGAATGGCACGACCCCGGGGCGGAAGAGTGCGTAAACAAAGAAGAAGAAGACCTCCATTTTTTAATCTTCTCAGTGAACTAAGAAGAAAATATCCACAGCTGTCAGTAATTGAGGTAGGACTGTTATTCCCAACAGGTAAAGTAGTATTATTTTTCAGCCAACCACTTTTTCACATCCCTCTCTAAATATTGATCTAAAATACAAAATTTACTCCATATCAAACAAAAACATATGTAAATAAAAGAAAATTCGCTAAGTCTGCCGGTTGGTTTCATCTCTGAGCTCTGAGCTCTGAGGATGGCAGTAAGCTGCTAACCATTAGATAATATCATTGCTACGGATCACAATAAAACGTCCGTCACTCAGGTACTGCGTAAACTAAGCAGATTTCCTGCGTACTGGAATAACACACTATTGATCTCTTCTTCCAGTACATTTCCATTTCTAATTTAAAATCCGGAAAGCAGAAGTGGGGATTTACTTAACTAAAAACAATAAATTACGAATAACTCGTTAAATATTTAACCTATGAAAAAACATATAGTACATAAATTGTAGAACATCAATAGCTTAACATGATTGGTTCTGAGACATTTTGCGTTACGACTCATAATAACGGAGATCATCCAACCCTTAGCCAAACTTACCTTATTTGAATTTTAGCCATTCGCGACTATGAACTTTGTTGTTTAATGAATCGGTTAAATATCGATTATTGTATAGATCAAATAAACATTTTCCAGAAAAGAACATAAAATCTTTATTGTTAACTTCACCATATAACGCATGTGCATTGTATCTCTCAATGTGAAAGTTCAATTAAAACAATAATTAATATTTAACCTTGGAATGAAGTGGTTCATAATATAACAGCTTGTTGTTAATATGGCATTAGTTGAAGTGGGGGTTTACTGAAGTCCAAAAACTGAAATATCCAAATATCTTGCTTAACATGCAAGACAAGGAGAAAATGTATATAATAACATTAATAGGACATTATATTTGCAATGCGAATGGTTCTGTATACTTTTTCGATTGGACGCATAATAACAGAGATATTTTTAATTTTAATGTTATTATGACCAACGCCTTAACTTACACTTAACCAGAGCTCCAAAAATTATATAAATGTTCCATTCAGGTTGCTAACAAAAACAACCTTCCATCTATGTTTTATTATATTTATTAATTTCTCCTAAACAGCTGGTCAATATCACACCGATAACGGAGTTCGTCAATGACACTAAAATTTCCCCCTCTAAGCTTTTTTATGACAGAATTATTTCAAAACAAAATAATTCCTTTAATTTCTTTACTTATGAACGTTTAATTGCAGATCGCGAAGCTTGGTGGAAAAATTTGGCATGACTTAACGGCATCTGAGAAAGAGCGATACAACAGGAAGTTACCTACCCAGAATTATGTCAATAAAAAAAAGTGACAGAAATGTATTTGGCAGTATAATGTATTGTAACATAAGTAAAATATAAATGGAATGTATAAAAGTTCGTAATGATTTTAAAAGGGATGAGTAAGAGTGCGGGTATCTTTAAGGCTCTAACTAAAAAATACAAACGACGCCATTAATTTTGGAGTTAGAAATAAAAATTCACAGAACAACATTAGTAGAGGTTTAAATTTCATCAACAATGGATACGTAATGATTATCGGTCCATAATAACGGAGATAATTCTATTTTTATTTATTATTTTACACCGTCTCAAACCCCCACTCCTGATCCGATTCCAGGCTTCAATGTACGATTCATCTTTATCGCTGTCGTCCATGTAATACGTAATGTCAGTTTTTACTTGGAAAAATACTAACTCGTTTCACGTAGAATATTTATAAAGGATATCAGCTGTTCGGCTCCAGGATCTTCCATAGGAGATGAAGAAAATTTATTCAAAAACCCAATATTTATAAATTATATATATATATATAATGTGTGTGTTTGGGTGTGTGTGTGTGTGTACTTCGTGTGTCTGCATTTTCAATGCTCTAGTAGTCGTAATTATTCTGATTTTTGCTAAACCTTATATATAAATTTGAACGGACTTCATTTTCGTCATCACGTAGAAAAGATCGAAAGATAGTAGAAGATATTCATCAATTGAAATTGAAGAGTGTCTGTTGAAAGACAACGCGCAGCTAAATAGAAATATCAAGGAAGGGTTACATGTTTCAATGACAAGGAACCTATGTAGGTTAAATTTTAAAAAATTAGCTATCGAGTTTTGTATTTGGGGACACCATTTAATAATGTAACGAACAGCTCTATATGAAATTTTAATTAAATTATAACCAATATTTTTATATTATTTGCGTAAACAACATTGACTGACCACGTGAGATATATGTTAAATCAACTAATTCAACCTCTATGAAACCGATTCCCAAAAGTGACATTATCAGAAATGTAAGGTTAACAAAGTTTGTGTGTTTTTGAGTGTGAGTTTGATGTGACTGGTGATGGCGGGATTCTAAATATATCGTAGTATCCCTAATATTTAAATAATATTTTTAATTTCTTATACAAAATTCACTTTTTGTTGATAGTTGTTTCTATTGTTGTAAGTAAATTAAAGGGGTATGATAATAAAGCTAATAAAAAAAACGTATGTAGTACAAGTTTTTCTTTTTATAGATTGGAAAAAGTGGTTGATGTTGAGTGTTTTTCTCTCTCAATATCAGTCTGCGTCCATCTTTCTTCTCCCAAGAGATACCCAAGAAGGGATGAAAAAGTGTCCCTTATTCCCGCTGGAATGTGTCAATTTTGCCCTTATATCTCACCCTGGAGCTCTCTTAAAGTTTTCATACGAAATTCCATATTTCATTTTCTCTCCCCCTCATGACTAATATTATTTAACAAAAAAATGTCACGAGTTATTCGCGTCTGAAATTATTAATTGCTATGAGAAATATTTTCTAAGAAAGATATTGTATTATTTTCAGATCATCCCATTCCGGTGCAAAAGAACGAGAGGAATACTTCATTTTAGTGTTTAATGGATAAACAATATACATATATTTGGATACTCTTTTTTTTGAAAAACTAAACAAGATGCCAGTAGCAATTTTTTTTTCTAGCAGTTTCAAATGTCTGAATTTAAGTGATACTTTTTAAAAAAAAAAAATAAATAAAAAAACGCCGTCACATAGGTTCAGTTTCCCTCATACTATTGTTATTGACATCTTATTAATGATACTGAACAACTGGGCCTGCAATTAAAGCTATATTTCATATATTTTCTGAATAAATTTAAAGTCTCATGAGTAAGCTATGAATTTCTAATACCACAAAATATAAATATTGAGTTATTATCCCAGCTCCTCTCTGAACTGATATTATTCTGGAAGAACATTGCTCTTATATAACGCATTTCTCTGAGTCAAAAAAAATTCAAAATTAGAATCTTTTAAATTATATTTATTTATTTACTTAAGTGAGTCTTAAGTACTCACTTTACATAAGTGAGTAATTCGCACATTTCCTTGAAGTTATAAAAAAAATAGTAGGTAAAACCACCTTATATATTATAAAACATTGTTAAAATATGTTCATTCATAGTAAAATAAAACCATGATTACGATTTCTCCAATGTATAGAAATTGCAGCAGGTACCCTCTTATTTTACTATGTAGTTGAAGGTTTTACATTATATACTAAATTAAATTTACAGTCTGCTCAGTGACAGTACCGATGTATACAAATACCTGCTCAGTATACAAATACCGATGTGTACTCACATTTGGTGATTGTTATTGATTTTTGTGCTTCTGACCATATATCCTATTGAATTGAGGTCTCATCTTGTCCATTCCCATCACTGGCCATTTCCCAAATTAGACCGACTTGATCCCTGGATATTCTCACAATTTTCCTTTTATAACAGAGAAAACTCGTCCATTTACTGATTAAGTGAATTTGCCACCATATATTTTCCAATAAATTCGTATTGTCCAAGTTTGAATCAATTTTATGTTTATTTTAAAAGGTTCGCAACGTAGGCAATATTGGTCATTTAATTTTTTTTAAAAAGGAAAAAAATGTAATTACTAATAAAAAAATTAGAAACAAAATATATAGAAAACTAAAAAGAAGATAAAACTATCCAAAAAGAAAAATATGGAATACGAATATCCTAGAATTTAAAACAACAATAACTACTATAATTAAAACCAGGAAATAAATGATAAAAAGTATTAAATTATTATTATTATTTATTAACGTCCACTTTTTGCAACTTAGGCTAATTTGGACGGGTTATCTACAGATTACCACCCTTTTCTAGCCAGGGTGGGATTTTAGGACGTTATTTAATGAATTTCGTCACTAAATAATTTCCTTTGCCCAGGCAAGAATCGAACTCGCCACTCTAGGTTTACCATGTGAGATAAAGGTCAACGCTTTAACTCGCATGACTAACCAGAGCCCCCCAAAAAAATATAAATAAAATAAAATAAATATTATTAAATATTAAATAAATAAAATAAATATTATATTGTAATAAAAGTTAAAATAATTCTGTTGTATATAAAACTTATGGATCTCTCTCTTATGCAATATAAATATTATAAATAATTATTGGAGTTGCCCGATTGCATAAAACCATAACGTAACCGACTTGGGAAAGTTTTCAACAATTTCATAGTTAGCTTATAAGCCATTAACACATCAGGTAATGATTTAATAACAACAGAGCCATATTGATTCAGTTTTTCTGGTGCACTGCTTTTTATAATTATACTGGCACCGTCAGAATAAGGAATATTTTGTCGGTCTAAGGTAAGTGAAAGTCTTTTATATAAATTGAAAATAGTAATGGACCTTACATTGAGCCTTGGGGATCGCCGCAAGTAAATTGTTTGTCATTCTAACAAAATTTCATATCTACTGATATCATCAACTTCTTCTTTCTGTTAACAGGATTGTAGATAAGAATAAAACCGTTCACGAACAATGCCTGTTATTCATAATGCTCAGACTTATTCAATATTATTTCATGATCTACTATGATGTACTATGCACATCAGTCGAAAATAATATCGTCGATAATATGGCATAGCCTTCCACTCACCAGTCAAGAATAATATCATCAATAATATGGTATTCTTCCATATATTAGTCGACAATAATATTGAAAATATTATTGATAATACGGTATAGCCTTCCATATATCAGTCGACAATAATATCGAAAATAATATAATGGATAATATGGTATTGCCTTCCACTTATCAGTCAAGAATAATATCGAAAATAATATCATCGATAATATGGTATTGCCTTCCATATTCCGGTCCACAATAATCTCGAAAACAATATCATGGATAATATAGTCATGCCTTCCATATTGCAGTCAGCAATAATATCATCGATAATATGGTATTGCCTTCCATATTTCGGTCCACAATAATCTCGAAAACAATATCATGGATAATATAGTCATGCCTTCCATATTGCAGTCAGCAATAATATCATCGATAATGTGGTATTGCCTTCCATATATCAGTCGATAATAATATCGAAAATATTATCGATAATACGGTATTGCCTTCCATATATCAGTCGACAATAATATCGAAAAGAATATCATCGTTAATATGGTATTGGCTTCCACATATCAGTCGACAATAATTTCTAAAATAATACCATTGATAATATGGTATAGCCTTCCATATTCCAGTCAACAATAATATTGAAAATAATATCATCGATAATATTCGTAATGCTATATTTTATTCATAATGCTCAGACTTATTCAATATTATTTCATGATCTACTATGATGTACTATGTATATCAGTCGAAAATAATATCGTCGATAATATGGCATTGCCTTCCACTTATCCGTCAAGAATAATATCATCAATAATATGCTATTCTTCCATATATCAGTCGACAATAATATCGAAAACAATTTCATCGATAATATCGTATTGCCTTCATATATCAGTCGACAATAATGTCTAAAATAATACCATCAATAATATGGTATAGCCTTCTATTTTTCAGTCGACAATAATATCGAAAATAATATCATTGGTAATACGATATTGCCTTCTATACATCAGTTGACAATAATATCGAAAATATCATCGATAAAATGGTTTTGCCTTTTATATATGAGTCGACTGCTTCATTTCACAAGAAAAACAGATTGTAATAGAAAAAGTCCGTCATACAGGGGCTGCGTAAACTAATCAAATTTCCCACGTGAAGTTTTACAGTAGAGAAATCTGGCTAATAACAACTGTAGTAGTAAGGGATCTCTAAACCTTTTCAGGAGGGATGAAAAGTTACGGAAACGGCCGCCAGAGCGTTCTCGGCGGAAAGTCCGAACATAGCAGACTCCTGCCAACCACACATCTCGGTTAATATTCAAGATACAGAATAAATGTATAGAACAATATTTATAGCAAATTTAATTTGCAATACAATGTTTCGATCCGACACATAATAACGGAGATATTTTGAATTTTCAAAAATCCCCCCTCTAAACCCCCCTCCCACAGGTCCGATTTCAGCCATTAACGAACTTAATCTTTCTTTTTACATAAAACGATAAAATTCCGAGTTTGGTAACGAACAACAAAAATTGCGACCACTAGAACGTTAACAGACAAATATATATAATTTTGAACGGACCTCATTTTCGCATCTCCTGGGTAGGATCAATGGGCATTTGAAGAAATGTTTCGAAACTCGCGTCATGAGTACGATCTCAATAGCTGATTTCTCTTAAGGGAAATCTGCTAAAACAGTATATTTATATAAACATTGATCGTCAGTGGTTACATAAGAGTTTAAGAAGCTCATTTTAGTTCATTATTCGTCTGAAGGACGTAGTGTAAGTAATACCATATGAAAAATGGATGATAATATTCTAGGTTTATCAGACTCTTTTGATAAAATGTTATCGATTATCCTCATAATTATGCTACAGGGGCTAAATTTAGCGGCAACTAAAAGTTTACCGAAGCCTTCACGCTCAAAGCACAGGTTGCATTAATCGGGAGTGAAATGAGGGTAAATTGACATAGGATCTAGATAAGAGGAATAACTAGATGTGTTGCAAACTAATTCTGCTTGTTCATATAGCTGGGCTTAATACTGAAAGCCCACGGCCTTAGTACAAACTTGACGCAACTACTAATGAGGAACCGTTGCAACTTGTCTGTTCCCCTTTGCCTTAGGTGGGCTTACTCTCAATATATTAGCCGCAAACACTGATACATCTAGCATTAATTTACCCCCCCCCCCCACACACATCTATTCTGAAACTGTGTTTTTATTTCTGGAAAATATCCCAGAAAATATGTTTAAACATTAAAAATATAATATGAGATTAGGAATTAAACAATAGCCAAACACTTCCTTGATACAATATAGCTATTAATATTATTTATTTATTTGCAGCTTCGTAACTGTGGCGATGTTGCTCAGAAAAAAAAAGCTGTATAAAATTAAAAAATGAAACAAAATTAAATTAAAAGAAAATAAAACAACATAACAGAAATTGAACACGATAAACAGAGATGCAACACAAAACAGAAATTTAACACGAAAACAAAAATGTAATACAAAACAGAGATGGAAACCAAATAGTCCGTCACGCAGGGGCAGCTTTAACTAAGCAGATTTCCCGAGTGCTCCACGTATTTGCATTTATTTCAAAACTTAAAAGTTCAATGAGAAAAATATTTGGTATTTAAGCTTCAAATAAAGTGCTTCATAATATAATAGAACATTGTTAATATGAGATGAGTAGGAGTGGGGGTTTACCGATGGGCAAAAACTAAAAAATGCAAATATCTCAGTTAATAATCAAGATAGTGAAGAAATGTAAATAACAACACTTATAGAACATTACATTTGCAATAAGATTGGTTCTATACAATTTTTCGATCCGATGTATATTGACGGAGATATTAAGAATGTTAGAAATTCTCTCCCTATAAACCCCCCTCCCCCTGGTCCGATTTAAGCGTTGATCTTTCTTTTTACATTAAACGATTATATATCAAGTTTGGTAACGATAAGACAAAAATTGCGACCACGAGAGCGGTAACAGATAAATATATATATATATATATATATATAGATATATATATATATATATATATATATATAGATAGACATTTGAAGAAACATTTTGAAAATCACGTCATGAGTACAACCTCAATAGCTGATTTCCCTTAAGGGAAATCTGCTAAAACAGAAATGGAAGACATAACAGAAATTGAAAACAAAATTGGAACAGAAAACAGAACTGAAACGAAATAACTAAATTGAACACAAAAACAGAAAACAGAAATGGAACACAAAAACAAAATGAAAACAAGAAACAAAAATGGAACACAAAAACAAAATGGAAACAAGAAACACAAATGGAACACAAAAACAAAATGAAAACAAGAAACAAAAATGGAACACAAAAACAAAATGGAAAAAAGAAACAGAAATGGATCACAAAAACAAAATGGAAAACCAAAATCATACATAGAATACAAAACCAGACATGAAACACAAAACAGAAATGGAACCCAAAAAACGGAAATCGAACACAATAAACACAAAATCGGACACAGTAAAGGAACAAACAAAAGATAGAATCCAAAACTAATTATAAAAACTAAAAAAGTGAGAAAAAGAAAAAAAAAAGAGTCACATTGGATAATAGGGAAATCCAATAGGAAATATTAAACAAACTATAATAAAAATAAATAAATTAATAAATACAATGTGTTATCAATGAATTAAAAATAATTGAAATAAAATATAGTTGGTTTTTTATTTATTTTTATTTTTAAACTTATATCTCCCTCATGCAACTCGTGTATCACCGGAGTTTCATACTCAAAGTGAGTTACTGACAACAAAACTAATGAATAATACAATATTATTATTATTATTATTATTTATTAACGAAAACTTTTAATAACCGAAAATAAGAACAATCAAAGTCTTTAATTAAAGAAACATTAGTAAGCATAATATTTCCAGTGGTCTTTATTTCTTAAAAAAATGTATTCATTCTACTATATATTTAACATTAATAAAGAAACTAAATTCAGTTCTACATTGAAACAGCCAAATATTTGAAGGCAATGAATAATCCATGTAAACTTCTGGAGACCTTCGAATTGGAAATATACGTATTAATATAAATCTCACCAAAATTTTGTTGTTTTGGAATGTACACAGTGTGTAGAAGTTTTTAACTATAAAAATATATGGTTGATATTTCATTTAGTAAAAATATGATATGAACATAATTATTAAAAAATCTGATATCTAGAAAACATTCTCAGGTGGACAAAACGCCATTCATAAGTTTTCTAATAGTGTTACAGGGTGATTTACAATTCAATGATTTGCAAGACACGCCCCCACGAGCAGCGCACTTTGCCGCTTTCAACAGCATATTTGATATTTATAAGATCGGGCTCAACACTCATCCATCTGGGCTGCTCTCTCACTATACTCAAGCATCTTTCTCATTATTCCTCCAAGATTAGAGAGATTTCCTTATTAGCAGATTTCCCTTAAGCTTCTTATTATCGTTTTTGTTTATTCACTTAATATTCGCAGTGGTGTTGTGTTGCCAGTATGTATGCAGATTAATCTACTGTTAAGCATCATGAGGAAAATCTGCTTAGTTGCAGCTCCTGCGTGACAGATATTTTCATTGAAGAGAGTTCACACGTCTCTTTTGGTCAGGTGGCCGTTATGTAAATTTGCAATTTAATATTCCTTAAACCTATGAAAAGCAAAAGGGCGCCTATTTGGCGAATTCATACTTCTCTCATCGTTTTCCGTACTTATTTATTCAAGATTCTTGTAGGGCATTCAGCGACGAAAACATGAATTCCCAGAATTCGGCTGTACCACCAGGCATTGTGGTCCTTCAAAAGGTTTTCACATAATTTGGATTTTTCTTACTTATTTCATATTTAATGTGGCATTCCATAACGCCATCCAAAGTTAAATAACTGGTGCCAACCACGCATTCTTCTTATTATGTCAGTTTTAGGATCAAGAAATGTCTAATGAGATTTTAAACTTAGGGATCTACCGCTCCATTACCAAGCCCATACCAAGATATGGGCGTAGAACGTACTACTGAAGCAAATGCTAAAACTTTTCAGAGCCATAATAAATTCAGAATAGAATGGGGAGAAGAGACTTTAGAGAAGGAAGACAAGAGATGATATAATATCTGAAACGGAACAGTCGATTTCACACGATATGAAAGTTAAGTGGTTCGAATCGAGGGAGGGGGAAGAGCTGTAGTAATTGACGTAAAGTAGGGTGATGGCGGTTTTCCTCGTCGTCAGCACGATTCACTTCTCTCCCTAAACAAACGTCTTGTTTAAACACCTGTCGTTTCATTTCAGCGGCAACAGAACCACTAATCACGTCAGCAGCAAACCAGAGGCAACTCACTTCTCCTAAAATACACACATTCTAAATGAAAATGATTGCATGGTAGCTATATTCAGCACTGACCACGACAAACAGGTTCTTCTTTTTTTTAATACTCAATTTCATGCGATGTATATACATATAAACGACAATAACCCAGACATTACGACTAAATTTATATTTTCAACTTATCTAGCACGTTCAGTACGGACTTCAAAAATGTGGTCTATCCACAAGTAACGGCATGGGGCACCGTACTTATGTCCCCTTTTAATGCTCTACTACAACTCGAAAAATGAACTAAATTGCTATATTCAAACATTTTTTTTACTCATTGGACATCAAAAAATATATGCCAGTCGCAGGCCGTGTTTTCATCAATTTTTTGTTACGTGACTTAGAAATGAATATTTACCTTTCATTTTTCACCTTGTAGGGAACTTTTTTTTCTCCTTTGTGTGATAATTTTGGTGATCAACGAAGGATTTTAATTTTTGTTATACATTAAAATGGGTGAATATGAATTAACTTTAAATTACGACAAATTACAATAAAAATGTATTAGTTTATAAAGATAAAATTACAAAACGAGAAAAACAAACTATTAACTAGGAGTTTAGTTTAAACAAATAATTGGAAAATAAACATAATAAAGAAAAAATATGAATAAACAAATAATTATTTTGTAATTAACAATTCTTCATTATCACAATGGTTAGGACATAGATTTATGGCAGTTGTTGAAGCATTGTAGACAAAGTGACTTCATGTTGCACTCTTCACAATACGTTCTAACTTTTTTGTCTGCTTCTTTAGAGGACAATGTTTTTCTTAATTTTTCGAAACACCTGGAACACTTTTTTAATAAAGCTAAATCCACTAATTGTCGGCCACGTGATTTGCACATTATACAGATTAATGTTCCAAAACGACAGCAAAAAGTAAACTGAAATGGGAGGGACGCGTTCTGTTATTTACATAAGCCTTGTAGATAATAGAACAAGTGGTTCACAGGAAAAGCACGGGAAATAACACGGGGCTATATGACCCCGTGCCGGACTAGAGCCCAAATACCACTCCCCAGGCCGGCACGGGGTCATAAAGCCCCGTGCATTTTTTCAATGATATACGACGTATTTTTTGGATTTGAAATGCATAAACGTACTATTTTTAATTATAATTATTAGTACAAAGCAAAAACCGTCAAAGTATTTTTTGAACATTTATCTTCAAAACCGACCCGTCCTGGGAGACAGTTACGTACGGGGTCAATTGACCCCGTGCCGTCCTTAACGTGCTAGAAAATCATTCATCTCACTCGTTATCGGAACAAACTTATACCACACAGAGACACAATAAAAAGACTGTTTATATAAAAAAAAAATATTTATTTTCAATCATAATTATAATGAAAAGTCCGTCACGCACGGGGCTGCGTTAACTAAGGAAATGTCCAACATGCGCCACATTAGCACTTATCTCAAAACGTAAAATTTTAATGAGAGCAATATTTGGTATTTAGGCTTCAAGTAGTTTGCTTCATAATATAATAGCTTATTGTAATATGTCATCAGTAGGAGTGGGGGTTTACGGAAGGCCGAAAACGAAAAAAAAATGCAAATATCTCGGTTAATAATCAAGATAATGAAAACGTAAATCACAGCATTTATAGAACATTACATTTGCAATAAGCTTAATTCTATACAAATTTTCGGTCCGACGCATAATAACGGAGATCCTTTGAATTTTCAAAATTCCCCCTTTATACCCCCTCCTTCCACTGGGCCGATTTTAGCTGAAAACGAACTTGATCTTCATTTTTACACAAAACGGTTAAATATTAAGTTTGATAATGATCAGACATAAATTGCGGGTACTAGAGCGTAACCCCATAGAACGTGCAGCATTGTAGTTGTTTTTTTCGTTTGTTTATTATTATTTACTTTATGTTACTAGGGCTAATCGGGACGGGTTATCAACAGGTTCCACCCTAGGGTCCCCTTTTCTAGCCAGGGTGGGCCTAAGATGTTTATTTAATGAGTCCGTCAATAAATACATTTCTACTGCCCAGGGCGGGAATCGAACCCGCCACTCTAGGTCTACCACACAAGATTAAGACCAACTCCTTAACACGCAAGGCCAACCCCTAGTGGTTGGACTCTTGTCTTAGTAGCGCTATATCATTAGATTTTCTCCTCATTTAGTTCCAAGTGTATCCATGAGAAATGGAGATCGTTATTAATCACATACTACTACTTACTTATTGTCTTAACTTCCTATTTTCTTCAAGGTTCCACTTTTATTTATTTTTATATTTTCTCCATGTTTCACAAACTTTTTAAGATAAGTCATAATCAGTTTCTCATTCATTGTAACACCAATATTTCCATTTTTTCTTCACTTTAATTACCCCATACTCGATCATAACCGCTGAATGATACAGCTTGCCTCTGCTATAAAAAGTCACCATTTATTTATCAACCAAAACGGATTTTGTACTCCAAGGATATCTAGACTTACTATTATTCCCCTCATTTCGATTAGACTGCATTAGCTGAGGGGTTTAAACTTAACTAATTGAACCAATATTGCTGACAGAAGTGAAAGCAGAGGTCGGTTGTTCTGAAATTATTCATGGATGAACCATGTAACTAGGATTGATGGTTATCTCATCAACAGGTGTTGGACTACACTACTAAATGCATGAGATCAATCTCATCCTGTTGCTGATTGTGTATAGTATTGTCCGCTAACACTCGTACCAGTAAATTTACTGGGTTTTTTTTCGTATAATACATTACGTTAATATTTAGGAGCTCTCCGTCTATGTGCGTTAAGAAATAGATATTTCTGCTTTTGGTATTCATAGGGTCTTGGATTCCATCCCCAGCTAGGTAATGAGAATATATTTAGTATATTACGACTCAATATACTAAATAGAATTCCTTTTTTAAAAGAAAATTCACCTGTAAATTACACTTCCCAATCAGCCTGTGAGTATATACAGGACGTTCATGATGAGCATTCAACACATACGTTATTTTTTCTAACGTAAGTGTTTTTTTCTGGCACTTTTTGAAGGCACAAAAGCTTTATTGTTCCCCATTGGGCAGATGGCTACGTGTCAGGATCAAAGAACCCATGCCGTAATTAACGAAGACTGTATTTTGTGGAAAATGCTTTTTTCGGTAACCTCAGGACCTCGGTTCCTAATACACTCGTATTTCCTAAATAATAAAAAGGTAAAAAAACAGTTCCACTGGGTCTACGAAAATTAAAAAGACTTTTTACACGAAGCTGATCAAAGAACGTCTATTTCCATTTTTTCTTTTATGAGAAGCATATGTATGAGGAGTTGAAATTTTGGCTGTGTGTGAGACGCTTAGTCGCTCATGTGCTCTAAGTGAAACTTGCATTAGTATCAGCAGGGGTTCTCAGAAAACTAAATATCATATTTCAGGTTTAAATATGATTCATAATATATTGGCTTCTTGCTAATGTGAGATGAGTAGGAGTGGGGAATTAGCTAGAAACTAAAAAAGACCAATATATATATATATATATATATATATAAATATATATAAAACAATTTTCATTAAGATTAGCCATATAACTGTTTTCGATCCAACTCGTGGTACGGAAGATATTCTGAATTATTGATTTCCACACTCGAACCACTCGTAGTCCTATTTGAGCCGTTAACGAGCATGATCCTTCTTTTTGCATGAAACGCTTAAATATCGAGGTCGGTAAAGATCAAAGAAAAATTACAACAGCAGGAGGTAACTGACCTACATAGATTTATATATAATTTTAAAAAAAATTAAAAAGGATGTTAGTGCGATAACGTAACTACAATGGAGCCTGCACTATTCTGCATAATGTAAACTAAAACTTGAAAATTTAAACATTCAGGCATTTAGAAAACTATATGTAACTAGCGGACCCAACAGACGTTGTCCTGCATGATATTTCAAGCGGTTAGGATATTAAATTTAATAATATTATGTTTAAAGGAAAAGCTACTTTTAATAACACAAAAAACAACTCCTGTTATGTGCACGTTTGCCTAAAAACAAATAGAAAATGAAATATTGCGAATTTTTTATTCAGGCCTCCCACTCCCGTTCGAATCTAAACAAATTTAATATAGCTTATAATCAAAGGAAGAATTAATGCTAATTTACATATAGAGTATTGTTAAGTTCGGTTCAGTCGTTAGTGCCCAATAAAATTGTTGGCTCCCACTTTAAGTTTTTAGTGTATATCTCGTTTATAGTTTGTTATACGACAAAAGTGAATATAGCAAAAGTTACTCTAAATAACAACATATACAACTTTTATCCTGTGCATATTTGACGAAAAACCAATAGGAAACGAAATATCAATCTCTTTAATTTTAGGCCTCTCTTAAAACCCGCACTCCTGCTCAATCTGCCGTGCTGATTTGTGAGTCTAAACCATCCAAGGCGTCAACCAAATGCATACAAAAAAAAAATCCTCAAATCGGTCCAGCTGTTTAGGAGGAGTTCAGTGACATACACACGCACAGTAGAATTATATATATGAAGATTTTAAAATTGATTCTTGCTGAGATTGTTAACCGATACAATATTATTATTATTAACTCAACAAAACCACTTGAAACAGAAAATTTAATAAAAAAAAAGGTCACAGTTTAATTGTACTTAATTCATTATTCATCATTAGAAGATGAATTGGGGTATCTCGTTACATTACAAACTGAGAACAGAGTATAAATAGCGAAGTTTCAATCTCGCTGACGGATGTTTGCTGAAATATGAGTAGAATTTATTCTTGGGGCTTGATTCCTACCTCGGGGCCTTTCAACCTAGATGAGCACTTGTAAGGGGAATAAAGGAGGTAATTTATGAGAGTACAGTAGTTATTTCTAAGCCTACCAAATGAAGTGGTGTTGATTTGCTCAATAGAGATCTAGAGCACTTGGTATGGTTTCTAGGACTCATAGTGCCTATTGTAAGGATGATACATTCATATTGAAGTACTTTACGATGCTCAGGATAAGCCTTTGTTTAGCAACGAATATGGACGATAAATGAAAAAGATTTTGAGTCCTCTCTTTAGGGAAAAAAGTTTCAGAAAATATTTTTATTTCAATGTCATTCATCATAAGGGTTTGTTTAAATTTTTTCTTTAAGACGTCACCAGAGTCTTTTGATTTATGTAAAGCAAATTAATTAGGGTGAATACATTTCACTGTATAAAATTGATCGCACTCTATTAGTACCCGTTACCTTTACTTTAACTCAATACAATTTTGGGATTTGAAATCAGTAATATCGACAATGGCCAAACAGACCTCCAAGAGAAAGAAACGCCATATTCGTATTTTAAAAACGTATATCTGGCGTTTGTACATTTTAAACGGGCAACTCTATAATTCGAAAAAAAAATTCTAAAAGAAAAACCAAACTTCATGAAGCATTTCTTAAACAAAGATTTGCATACTAGACGCAGCTATAGGTACATTCAAAAGCTATTGGATTTCAAGGATCTTACCTTATCCGATTCTTAGAGCACCCTGAAGTCACTAGAGGGAAATGGGATTACTCGCCCCCCCCCCAACTAAAAGTGAAAATCTCTTTTCAAAATGAACCCTAAAACCAAATAATGCACATCTAATGTTGGATACCTTCACAAAGTGGAATGTGAATGAAGAAGAAGGTTGTGCATCTAATGGATAAAGTAACTACTAATCCTAATAATGTTTGTATAAATCAAGCAACTGTTAAGGTTTTAACAAAAATTTAAAAGATTATTTCTAAATAATTTGAACCAAATGTGACAAAAATCATTTATAATTTATCTGTCACAGAATTCCTAGTTTTTAAAAAGATTATACCAAAAAACAAGCGGAATGTGAAACCGAAGGTTTGACAAATGTAGGGGAAGACAAGAAGTGAATCAAGTTCCCCCGATATTCATTAAATTGGGACTTATATTGTTGGCTCAAAAAAAAAAAAAAAAGAGACTATAAATAAAACAAAATCGAAAATACTTTATTTTAGTTCTTTGAAGCTATATTTATTTAAAGATATAAATACTGTGAGTACCTGTCAATTTTAATCCTTATATTCAAATAAAATTTCCCTTTTTAATCGATTGCCAAAGTACCGTGTTTAGGGCAGTATAGAAAGAGGTCGAGGTGGTAGGTTACTGGCAAGACATTCAGGAGATCAAGATTTGAGTCTCAGTAGAAGCCGGAATATTTTACATAGATGTTTCTGTCATTTAAAGAATAATTACATAATGAATTATTTATTGACTGCGTTTTTTTCTTTGTATCAATATAATTTAAGGTTTAATGTTGGCAAATTATATTGATACTAAGGAAAAAACACAGTCAGTAAATAATTCATTTAAGATTTAATGTTGGCATGGGGCTCAGGTTAGCCATGTGAGTTAAAGCGTTGCCTTTAATCTCACATGGTAATCCTAGAGTGGCGAGTTCGATTCCCGCCTGGGCAAGGGAATTTATTTAGTGACGAAATTCATTAAATAAAATCCTAAGTCCCACCCTGGCTAGAAAAGGGTGGTAACCCGTAGATAACCCGTCACAATTAGCCTGAGTTGCAAAAAGTGGACGTTAATAAATAATAATAATGTTGGCAAGAGTGTCTTACTTATTTTAATTGAACATTTTTGAAATTAGAGATAAAATACAAACCTTCCTATCTTTTGTTTTTCTGAAATATGAACGATAATTGATGAGTTTACATCGGCCTAAAAAAATCCAAGTCAACGTAAAGGCACTATAGTTTAAGAAATGAAAATTATAACTTTAGAAAAGGAAGCTCAATGATAAATTGCGATTTGGGAGTTGGAGTATTCACAAATATTGAGATATTCACAGAACAGATCATCAAATTCAGGCATTTATATTACTTCAATGAGGTCTGTAACTTATTAAATCACATTAATGCCATTCTGACGTCAATACAACATATAACAAAAATTAGTACGTGACGAATTGTTTTGCCCTGTGGAATGAACACCCTCCTAAACAGAGTACGACTTGCTAATACTCTTGACTGCATTAGAACAATTTTGCATTATTTTAAAGCTCTTTGGAATTTTGTGTATGCACCAAAATATCTTTACGTAATTAAGTTGACTCTTTATTCACTTTTAAAGAAAAAAAAAATATTTCATTTGTCTGGGAGGCTAAAAAGTATTTGTAAATATATAATTTAATGAATCCTTATGGGCTGCACTTGATTCAATTCCCGCCAAAAGCATCTTTCTTAATGAGGCCGATGCAGTCTGACCTAAATTGCTAAAAGGAGGTTAATTCTGGGCGGACCCCACAAATTGATCTGCCTTTGACAAACCTGGAAGGAACAAAGGGGTGAGAAAGGGGTTGTCAAGTGGAATCACCCATAGACAATTTCATTACCAACGGTCCGAGGTTTCGCTTTGAAAGTATGGTCCTAACAAATATGTACATTAGACTAAATTCTATCCTAGATATTAGATTGCTTAAAATATAGCAACTACTACCAAAAAGTAATATAATTAAACTCAAAATATTGTCTTGATCGTTATTATGAACTATTAAGTTTGTCACCCTCAAAAACAGACAAATGTCTATCAGCAACTATGTAAATTTTACCGGAAACTCCAAAATAAATATCTATATATGAAAACAAGATGAATACATTAAGATAGTCTTGAAAACAAATACTATTTCATTTCTTTTCAGCCAGCCTCAGACTATAAATTAGTACTACCAGATCCACTATGTGCTTTGGGACTTACTGTAGCTTTAAGACAACCAAGAACCTCCCGTATTGACCAATACTATTGATGGCAAATTCTTTCTTCTAATATTTGTCAGTTTTTGGTTGACTTTTAATACTGTTCGGGCGTTGGAGTGTTCGGCAATGAGCGACAATAGCTCACAATACTGATCTGAACTTTCATGAACATGATTTGACGGATCTCTCCTATCTTTCAATCAAACTTCAAAATAAGTATTCTTTACACCCCAAAAGCCTTTTATGTTAGTTGTTTAAATACAAAATTACCAGATTTTCTGGCATTATTAATTTTATTATTTCGTTTTTATATCCATTTTATTTTTAAGTCATTTTTGTCTTATGTGAAGAATACTTTTTCCTGAAGCATGAACTCGCACTTTTAAATTCTTCATCTCCAACCCACAAATAAAGCTCAAGTGGAACCACAAATTCAAATTTCAGAATTACAAATTATATAAACAAAACTTTAATTTTAAACAAAGCAATTTGAAAAAATTATTAAAATCATTATTTCGAACTTTAATTCCTTGCCATACAGATCTCAATAATAATAAAAAACGATTTTCAATATTTATTTTTTTCAATTTAAGTATTACTTTTTTTTCCAATTTTCGTTAGGTCTATGAAACCTAAACTACTAATGGAGTATTCATTGGAGAATAAAATCAATATGTCGTGTCAATTACACATACTTCAAATAGTAAATTCTATACTTATACAAGAGCTTTATTTTCATACAAAACATTTCAAAAACTGGGGCAACGAAATACACATTTTACCAGGTTTAAGCCAATTAAAGATTTAAGCAAATCAATTTATTTCTAGCTTCATTATTATTCACATATTTATTGTTTAAATGTATAAAATAATTATTTATGAGTTTAAAAACCATCATCCTCCACTCATACCTGGACTTTTTCCTACCAAATTTTGTTGCCGATACCGACGAACTGCGTTTACACCAGGATATTTTACACATGGAAATCGTAATCACGGAATGTTCAGCAAATGTTGAACACTGAAAAGAGACTTGACTGATACTAAATATACCAGAAAATCCTAAGTTAGTACCCATTTCTTCACATTTTTTTAATTCACAAGTTATTTGTAGAAACCCCCTTGAAACCCCAATTAATCCGGTTGTTCTAAGGATACTCAACGTCATAGATAAAAATCTGAGACCAGATTCGGAATGGGCATGAAAAATACCCTTAGACCCAACAACACATCTAGGACAGAAAACTATGTTTTTTTGTAGTCCAGTGAAATTAAATTAGTCTTTTAAATGTGGGATTTACTAGAATTTATTCTGTTTCATAATCATTCATATTTGATCAGCACTTTGTTTGACATGTGTTGAATACGCTGTTCTGTGCACAACTCCTGCTGGTCGTCTGAGGCAAACTTTAGGAAAGCAAAAGCTTAAGTGCATAAAAGAAAAAGTATATATAAAACTTTCCATGACAAGCTTGAGTGTAATAAGAAACTAACTAGAAAAGTAAAATGGATAAGTAAAATAAATTACTGTTGTAGTAGACCTCACGCTTAACTATTTCAACACTTTCATCTAGGATGGAATGAATGAAAATTATAGTCATCAAGTTGATAGAACCTGGCGAAGGCTGCTGGATTATACACTGTGGATAAGTCTATTGAATATTCAACTCTCTTGGAAGTAAAATTACTTTGTATTAATGAACAATTTTTCATAATCCCTGTCCTGGGATGAAAGAACTTAATCCCTCCTTTCACAATATACTCTCAGTCTCATTCTTAAGGTAAGTTTCGTCAAGACTATACTTATAATTTCACGATAAGCATAGAAGTACTTGACATATTTGAACATTGCATAATCATATGCACCTAAAGTTTATATGAGTCAGAAATCACTCACTACTTTGAGTTTTCTAAATTTGTTTGCAAAATTGCGAAAATATACTAATTACACAAATTGATATCTAAATTTTTCCTAATTGTGTTAAATATTTTGATTATTTATATTCCAATCATAGTCATTGTTAGACTCTAATAAAAATAATATAATCGATACTTCATTAGTTCTTATTTTGTCTAAAATCGGCGGAATTTATATAAAATAATCATTTTATTTATTAACCTCAGCTTTGCGCTCCTAGTGTTAATTGGGATGGGTTAACTATAATGAGCTAATTACTAAATAAACGCCTATTATCCTGGCGAGAAATGAACTAAGAACACTTTAACAAGTGATATAACGACCAACGCCTTATCTAATATGGCAAAACTGAGGACCCAAAATATATATTATTATTATTTATTAACGCCCACTTTTTGCCACTCAGGCTAATTGGGACGGGTTATGTACAGTTTCCCACCCTTTTCTAGCCAGGGTGGGATTTTGGGATGTTATTTAATGAATCTCGTCACTAAGTAATTTCCTTTGCCCAGGCAAGAATCGAACTCGCCACTCGAGGTTTGCCATGTGAGATAAAGGTCAAGGCTTTAAATCGCATGGCTAACCTGAGCCCCAATTGTAACCAATTAGCCAAAATATATAAAATAATTAGGCAACACAAATATTCAATTATCTCATGAAGGAAAAATATTCTTTATATTGCTAAAAGTTATTTATTATATTATAATTGTAACATTTCTATCTTGAAGTACAATATAGTGCATGTTGTTGTTATTTCAGTTCTCCATCCTCTCTCCCATTAAATAGTATGATGTTTTACTGAGTAACTGAGAAAACATAAGTAATGTATCTGTTTGTCATTTTTTTGCTATTTGAAATTTTGAAAAAATATACATGATGCCAAAAAAATAACAATGTGAGAGTAAGGAGAATTTTTCTAAAAGTACAGAAAGCATCAAATAAGCAAAGCCCATTGGTTTAGATTGTGATCTTACTTCGATTATACAAGAGAGAGACTACAAAGACAAAATCGATAGGTTGTGTGGCGGTGTGGAACGGTAGAATTGGTTTTGAACTACCTTCCAATTGGGGAGACGTTCAAACGTGGATCCACTATCAGCCTTTAACTGACAAAGCCCCAAGATAACGGTTCCAATCGCCTTCAGTTACTCTAGGGCCTGGCTCCATCTTAGGTCACGAGTACCAGTAACGAACCTCCCGCTATTCTTGCATTTCTCACTCCGAGAACTATTTGAGTTACTGAGATCATATGGGTCACTCTTGCTCAAAAATTATCTAAGAAAGTAGTAGAAAATGGTTTTTCGATATCGCTCATTTTTGCTTCATATGATTTTAATTTCCGTGTGTTATAACTCTCTTGGGAGCAAAATAACTTTGTATTAATAAACAATTTTTCATAATCCTGTCCTCGGATGAAATAACTTAATCTCTCCTTTCACAATATACTCACAGTCCCATTCTTAAGGTAAGTTTTGTCAAGACTATACTCTTAATTTCACGATAAGCATAGAAATACTAGACATATTTGAACATTGCATAATCATATGCACGTAAAGATTCTACGCGTCAGAAATCACTCACTACTTTAAGTTTTCTAAACTTATTTATGTACTAATAACACAAATTGATTTTTATATTTTTCCCTAATCGTGATTAATATTTTGATTCTAATCATAATATTTTGATAGCACGATATCAGCTAGTTAAACATACAAATACATCACAAGTTTAACTTATTAAATATGTTGGAGAAGGGGATACTGTGGCTTTATCATAGCCTAACCCCCATAACCCAAACTTGTCAACATTCCAAGGAAATAAAAATATCTTAAATATTTTTTTTACTATTAAGTAATAAATTCAAAAAAAAATTCCGGAATCGTTCCTAACACAGGAGCTCTCATTATCTTCAATAAATAAAGAAACTAATGTTTTTCTGGCGCATTATACTTTTAATATAATATTGTACGAGAGATATTCTAAAACATAATTCTTTAATATAAGAAGCGCAAAGAAAATGCAAAACGAAGTAGTTCATGCCTTAGTCATTATGGAAATTAAAAATTCAAAAAGTGTATTCCTAAATATGAATTAACAAGAACAAGGACGTATTACAATAAAGGTAAATAACAATAAGTATGGGCATGCCTATTCGAGAGCAAAACCAGTTTTGCGAAGGCGAGAATGTAAGCAATGAAAACTTCAATTTCAAATGGAAACCGAATTTTCGAATTCGAAGATAGCAAGACAACAAACAGTAGTACGAAAGGGTGACATTTAAGTCCTAGTCGGAGGTGGTAATTGTATTATTACACTAGAGTTAGAAAAGTGCTAATAATTTCCTCATATTCTTATAACCATCACCCTTAAAAAATCATTTTTCTATTAAAATAATAAATGATGTTCATATCCCATAAACACTGAGTCCTTTTTTTGTGGGAGGTGTCAACAATTTCGTCCTGCAACGAATAAGAGTCGTATGACAGTATGTTCACTTTACCTTCCACCGAGGGAGCCGATTGACGTACCTGCACTACACGACTTGATAACTCAACTACCAACTCCAATCTTACTATTATCTGATGTTAACGCTTTAAGCCCAATGTGGGGAGCATCTCAATACAACAACAGAGGACAACAGTTACAGACAATCCTGGACAAATTCGATCTGATTCCTCTAAACACAACTTCACCAACTCATTTATGCCCCCGTACAGGAACACTGTCACACATAGACATTTCCGCATGCACGTCTAACATTTTCACTCGATTTTCATGGATGGTCTGTGATGACTCGTACGGAAGTGATCATATCCCGATTGTCATTTCTCTAAAAAAAAAATCTAAGGCCTCAGTTTAGAACTTGTAGCAGATATAATTTAAAAAAAGCGAATTGGAATTTATTTCAGAGATCAATCAGTGAACATTTGACTTCCGACGTGACTAACATGGACGAATTTTGTAACATTATAGTTCGTGCTGCTGACAGTAGTATTCCCAAAACAAGTACCAGTTATAACACCGGCCCGGCTTGGTGGAATGAGGAATGTAAAAAAGCAACAACTGAGAGAAAGAAAGCACTTCGTATCTTCTCTAGGAACCCATCAGAAACTAACCTCATAAATTATAAAAAACATAAGGCAAGGGCGCAGTGGGTAATTAAAACTAGTACAAAGAAAACATGGACAGAATTTTTGTCTAACATTAACAGTAATACTACGACGACTACTTTATGGACGAACATAAACAAGATCTTACACAGGAATTACAGACCACCGGTGACAGGTTTAAAAGATAATGATACCACAATCACGGACACTCTACATCTTTGTAACCTTTTAGCCACACATTTCTTCAAAATTTCTAGCTCTAAAAATTACTCTCCTCAATTTCTCGAATATAAAAATTTAATAGAGTCAGTACCTCTGCCAATTTGTAATACTTCTGACAATCCTCTCAATGATCTAATTACTCTTAAAGAACTGAAAATCGCACTTACGAACACTCGAGACTCCACGCCAGGACAAGACGGAATAAGTTACAAAATGTTAAAAGAATTACCTGACTCTGCCCTTAACCATCTTGTGAGGTATTATAATCAAATTTATGAGAATGGTCTATATCCTGACTCTTGGAATGAATCCATTATTATTCCAGTCCTTAAAGTTGGCAAGGATAAAACGATTGCATCCAATTATCGACCTATTTCGTTGACCAGCTGTCTTTGTAAGCTGCTTGAAAAAATTTTGAATAAACGTCTGCACTGGTTCTTAGATCATTCCGAATTGTTGTCTCCATTTCAATGTGGCTTTAGAGAACGCCATTCAACCATGCATCATCTGACAAAGCTGGAGAATGATATCCTCAATGCTTTCTTAAATAGAGAGTTAATAATAGCAGTGGCCCTAGACATAGAAAAGGCTTATGATACAGTTTGGCGTCGAAAAATTCTTGCAACCTTACTGGACTGGGGAATTAAAGGAAACATTTTTTAATTTCATTAAAAAATTATTTAAGCAATAGACATTTCAGAGTCAGGATTGGAAACAACGCTTTCTGATAGGTTCCTACAGGAAAACGGAGTGCCTCAAGGGGGTGTACTAAGTACTACACTCTTTAACATTGCCATGAACTCAATTCAGGAATACATTCCACCAACAGTAAAATACTGCCTGTATGCTGATGATTTGTTTATTTACCATTGTTCTTGTTCCTATGATCAAGCATATTCCATTGTGCAACAGACGATAGTAAATTTAGAGAGCTGGTCATCTCACTCTGGGATGAAGTTTTCCTCCGGAAAATCTAAGAGTATAATCTTTAATAAAAGAAGGAATTCCCCAGCTCCTAATTTTACCATCTATAATGCCCCTATTATAAATGTGGATAGTATTAAAATTTTAGGTTTAACACTTGATAGAAAATTAACCTGGATACCCCACATTAAAGATCTTCTTACAAGATGCAAGAAATCCTTGACTCTTTTAAGAATTGTAAGCAATACTAAGTGGGGTGCGGACAGATGCTCTATGCTAAAACTCTATCGTGCTTACACCAGGTCTCTACTGGACAATGGCTGCATAGTATATTCATCGGCCCGTCCAAGAGTTCTAAAAATGTTAGATACTGTCCACAATACAGGCCTTCGCCTGGCTACAGGGGCATTTAGGTCTAGTCCGGTAAACAGCATTTATGTGGACGCTGGCGAACCACCCTTAGATCTTAGGAGGAAGAAACTATGTATAAAATATGTCCTAAGATCTAAATTCTTAAATACTCCATGCTCAACGTCAGTCCTAGATAATACATATTATAATAAATATTTGGTTTATCGAACTAGACCGAGACCACTTTCCATAAGATATACATTTTACACTGCACAAATACCATTAGCAAACACGGACATATACACTTACCAGTTACTACCATATCCTCCTTGGCGTATTCAAAATTTTACAATAGACACATCTTTAGGCAAGTTCAAAAAATCCAACCCAACCTCACAACACATGTACAGTGCTTATTTTAGGTCAGTATTGGGTGACAAAGCTAATAGTGTCTTTGCTTATACTGATGGCTCTAAGACAGCAAGTGGTACAGGTTCTGCTGCCATAGTTGGCTCAAACTAAAACAGACTAAAATTGACGCCTGTATCTAGCTCCTATACAGCCGAGCTTCAGGCCATCCTGTTAGCCTTGTCAAGAGTCCATTGCTGCCAAAATGAAATAGTACTGTGCACAGATTCATTAAGCTCACTACATACACTCAACAACATTTACTCAATAAATCCTTTGGCTATCAAAATTTTTGAACAATTTCACCGACTAAACTCTAGTAACATACACATTAGTCTTTTATGGTTACCCGGACATACAAACATCAAGGAAAGTACCGACATCGACAGATTAGCCAAGTGTACTGTAGAAAAACCAGACATTGACATAAACTGTACAGACCACCAAGACGTACTAGCCGAATGCATTAAGACACTACAACAGCAGTGGCAGCAATCTTGGGATAACACGAACGACAATAAGCTAAGACAAATAAAACAAACGGTTAAGGAATGGCCATCAAGTAACAGGAGCACACGAAGAGAGGAAGTTGTGCTGACCCAACTTCGCATTGGCCATTCCTTGCTGACCCACGGACACTTAATGACAAACAAGGACGCCCCGATTTATAGACATTGCAACGAAATTTTAACTGTACAACACATATTGACTGACTGTCAACGAAGAGACAATTTAGACATTCCACATGACTTACAGGAACTTTTGACCGATAACAGTGATTACATAGACTCAGTCATTAAACATCTGAAAGACACCAAAATATATTACACACTATAATCTACACTTTCTACAAACCACTCTTCACTTATTTCCTATATTAGCAGGGTGTACAAACTTTAATATTATTTATTTTCTATTTATTTATTTTGTTTTTTATTTTTTTTATTATTTTTTTGGTTATCCCCTTTCCTTATTTTTTTTTTATTTATTTAATTTTTCTTCCCCCCCCCTTTTCTATAGTTACATTTTCATTTATATATAATGTTCATTACCATGTGTTTCCATATCGTACAATATCGTTTGCTTCATATCACCTTATATGCTTCAAACATCATTTGCCAAAGTTCACTCTTTTTTCGTTTGTTGTTGTTGTTGTTGTTTGTCTTTTTTTTTTTGCATTTCACTTTTTAATGACACATTAATAATGAGTAAATCGCCTGCGTTGCGGAACTCATTTAAATTAAATAAATAAATAAATAAATAAAAAAGTCCGCCAGGCAGGGGCTGCGTAAACTAAGCAGATTTCCCAGCGTCAAGTTATACAATAGAGAAATATACATACTGCTAACACAACACCACCGTGATTAAATACAAACGCTAATGAGAAATCTTGCAGTTAATTAAAATAAATTCCCAACTGAAACGGCTTCTGAATTGTAAGAATAATTTATATTTTAATAACTCAAATTTTAGTAGTCCAAGAACTAAAGAAGGGGGGGGGCGGATGAACAGAACGTATTTGCATAAATCTCACAAAGTAACGAAGGTAAGGTAAGGTTAGAAACGACAGGTAAGGTTAGAAGAAGCTGCCACCTGAGCCGACCTAATCCGAGCTATACCCGACCACAGACTCCATAAAAATGCAAATATCTCGGTTAATATTCAAGATAGAGAATAAATGTATATAACATTATTTATAGTAAATTTAATTTGCAATAAGATTGATTCTGTACTATTTTTCGATCCGACGTATAGTAACAGAGATATTTCGAATTTTCGAAAATCCTCCCTCTAAACCCCCCTCCCACTGGTCCGATTTCAGCCGCTAACGAACTTGATCTTTCTTTACACATAAAACGACTAAATATCGAGTTTGGTAACGATCAAACGAAAATTGCGACCGCTAGAGCGGTAACAGACAAATATATACAGTTTTGAACGTAGCTCATTTTCGTCATCTCCTGACTAGGATCGATGGACATTTGAAGAAATGTTTCTCAAATCGCGTCATGAGTACGACCTCAATAGCTGATTTCCCTCAAGGCAAATATGCTAAAAACTGAAGCGGGAGCCAACAATTTTATCGGGCACTAACGATTGAACCGAACTTAACAAAACTCTATATGTGAATTAGCATTAATTCTTCCACGATTATAAGCTATATTAAATCTTTAATTTAGGTTTGAACGTTTTGGCGGGAGTATAATAAAGTTTTGGCGGGAGTATAATAAACGGTAGGTGGGAGTGTAATAAAATTTTGGCGGGATTGTAATAAACGTTTGGCGGGATTGTAATAAAGTTTTGGCGGGAGTGTAATAAACTTTTGGCGGGACTGTATTAAACTTTTGGCGGGAGTGTAATGATGTTAATGCGGGAATATAGAACAGCTGAGACTTGGGCCTGTATCTCCTGTCTGTGAGTGTGTGAGAGAGAAAATGAGAGAGAGAGCAGAATAGGTTTTGGCGGGAGTGTAATGATTGTAAGGCGGGAATATAAAACAGCTGAGACTTGGGCCTTTATCTATGTCTGTAAGTGAGTGAGAGGTAGCGAGAGAGAGAGAGCAGGATAGCTTTTGGCGGGAGTGCAACAAAATTTTGGCGGGATTGTAATAAACTTTTGGCGGGAGTGTAATGATGTTAAGGCGGGAATATCGAACAGCTGAGTCTTGGGGCTGTAAGTGTGTGCTAGAGAAAATGAGAGATAGATAGATAGAGAGAGAGCAGAATAGGTTTTGGTGGGAGTGTAATGAAGTTAAGGCGGGGATATAGAACAGCTGAGATTTAGGGCTGTGAGTGTGTGATAGAGAAAAGTCCGTGAGGCAGGGGCTGCGTAAACTAAGCAGATTTCCCACGTGAAGTTTTACAATAGAGAAATCTGCCTAATAACAACTGTAGTAGTAAGAAACCTCTAAACCTAAAAAACATTATTTAGGGCGTAATAACCCAGTAGTTTCTAGCCCAAAAAACAGTTAACCTAACCTCTAAACCTGTTCACGAGGGACGAATAGTTATAGAAACGGCCGCCAGTGCTCTCGTCGGAAACTCCGAAAATAGCCTATTGGTGACACACAGAATACAAATGCAAATATCTCGGTTAATATTCAAGATACGGAATAAATGTATAGAACAATATTTATAGGAAATTTAATTTGCAATAAGATTGGTTCTATACAATCTTTTGATCCGACGTATAGTAACGGAGATATTCCGAATTTTCGAAAATCCTCCCGTTTAAACCCCCCCTCCCACTGGTCCGATTTCAGCCGTTAACGAACTTGATCTTTCTTTTTACATAAAACGCTTAAATATGAAGTTTGGTAAGGATCAAACAAAAATTGCGACCGCTAGAGCGGTAACAGACAAATATATAGATAGATAGATAGATAGATAGATAGATAGATATATAGATATATATATACAGTTTTGAACGGACCTCATTTTCGTCATCTACTAGGTAGGATCGATGGACATTTGAAGAAAAATGTCGAAAATTCCGTCATGAGTACAACCTCAATAGCTGATTTCCCTTAAGGGAAATCTGCTAATATAGGAAAAAATTCTAAGCGTGTTTTCACCCAGATGGATAAAATCCATCTTACGATATCAAATCCTCTCCCTTCTTAAATGTGGCTCCAGTATGCTTGCTCCTTTTTACCAAGGGAAAATAGAAAATACGTTGAAAATGATATTTATAATTTCTAAACCCAATTTAATTTTTCTTGATTAAGTTGTCCTCATCATTACTGTAATCTTCTTGATCATAAAAAAAAAAGTTCAGCTCAATTAGAAGTTGATAGATGAGTGAAGAAGAAGTAGGTTCATCTGCGCAACGCCATTTTACAATGCCTAGGACCTTTACACTTAAATTACCCGTGCCTTAGATTGGATTCCGTTTCTTCCTCCTACCCAACCAGCTGGGCTTGATTAAATATAATCAGCTGAAAAACACTTCTATACCAATTATTTTTTTCATCTGCAGTACCAATAATAATAAAAATACTTTTTTGTGACACATTGTTATAGTTTTGCTAATATCTTTTGATAAGACAATGTAATTGGGCACGAGTTATGCCTAACGGTTATGTATGACGGTTTGTTTGTAGAGAGTTTTAGATTTTTTGTTTGTTACAAAATTCCTAAATATGATATGAAAGTTTGAACATCCATCCGTTTTTGAGTAATGCGAGATATCAAGGTACATAAAAGATACCTCAATAGACACAGGAGGACGAGGGGTGAAAACGAATTATTCTGTTGAAATGTGAAAAGTATAATTTTTAGCCATTACATGCTAAATTTATAAGGCATTTTTTTTTATTGACGACCACTTAAAGCTTCTATTACTAGCTGGAACGCTACCCTTTCCTAGCTGCATTATTTACGGAGTTCGCCACAAAACAAATTCGTATTGCCCACGCGGGAATCGAACTCACAACACTAGATTCACCATGTGTGATAAGCCCAAGGTCTTAAACCAAAAGGCTAACCTGACACAAAAACAAAACAGATGTTGAAAATGTGCGTTTAGCGTTTTACTGCTCTCTCCTCTTTTTCAATATTATCGGTTCTTTATTTATACATTTAGTTGATTGTAAGTTAACGATGATTTTTTGTGTGTTGCTGACCATTGTTGACAATGAAGTACATAAAAAAATAAGTTAAAAATGAATAGAAAATACGACTACACAGTTGCTAAGGACTACTGTATAAACGTCAGTATGAAAATGATTATATTATGTGATTGAAGTGGAGTGGGAGATTAATCCAATATTTCCTGAATAATTAGCATTTAGTAATCCAATAATTTCCTATTCTCTTCATAATTATCGTTTATAATTTACCAATAAACTTAAAATTGGTACAATAGGTCTATTATTAAAATTTAATACTACTACTTTGGATTACCATCCTTCACAGCAAATCATCTCTAAACCTTTTAATAATCCAATATCCTTTAAGTATTAATACTTATGTTTTTCTTGGGTTGTTAATGACTCTTGGTCAAGGAATAAGTCTAATAAAAAAGTATACTCATTTATTTGTTTCCAAAAAATTGCATTTCATTTACACTAATTGATTTAGATTTAAACTAAGAAAGGGAAGCATACAAAAAAATATGCCTCAGTTTTATAGTATTTTTCAGAAAAAATATATAATACGAACGTCGCTGGTAGATAAATATTACTGATACTGCGTCATTATGTGCTTGGATTACTCAAATACTCTTATAATTTTTATAAAACATTTTTTTATTTTGAAGTAAAACATAAATTATTTGTACACAAATAATTATAAAATAACTCTCCATTCATTTGCAGGTAAATAACGAATTAGTGAATAGCTCCTGAGTCAATTATGGGTCAAAAGTATATCATAGTATTACGAATTTCCAGGTATTACGAAAAATATCCCATTCACATCACTCAAAAGGTGAAGGGACATGGATATTTCTCATCAAGGGCAATTATAATCATATGTTATGCACGTCTGTTAATGTTAAATATTCCAACTTGATAATTTTCCAATTACATTTATTAGCGATTGAGTTGGGCTCTAAGCTATGATTGGGAAATATGTATTTCGTTGATCTGTCTAGTTGTTCCCAAAGTACCATTTCATCAAACTCATATATGAATGTATAGGTGTGTGTGTGTGTGTGTGTGAAGGAGGATGTGTGGGAGGGGTTTAAAAAAGGACTAAAGCTGTTTTTACTCATCAAGGGCCATCAAAACCAAGTTATTTTGATACCGGATGAAGTTTATGCCTTGCCCGCCGTTAATATCGTTAGCCCAAGAGGAAACTTGGGAAATGAAAGGGCGGTGAGAGAGCAAAATTCAGTTAACAAGACCACTCATACCATAGCCACTGCACAGATAGCACGCACGAAACTTAGCATTTTTCACATACTATCAATTCTGTTATTTATATAAGTAATAATAAATGTAGCCCTGTTAAAGTGAAACAACAGATGTTGAATATAAAACAATAGGTGAAAATGAAAAAAGGTCCGTCACGCAGGGGCTGCGTAAACTAAGCAGATTTCCCTCGTGAAGTTTATTAATTGAATAGAAATCGCGAAATGCCCATTCAACATCAATAGGGAGGATGGATGCAAACTCTGGAAGCCCGTAATTCCACAGAGACCACGGACAAGAAACATAAACGACGGTATAGCGGGTGAACGACCACCGGAAGAAGTATCTGTAGACACCTGGATGGGACGACTCCGCCCAAGGAAACCGGCAAGGCCTACATAAATACCTGAGGTGAACACACACTCTTCAGTCTCAAAGATAGCCCTGAGGAAGCTAGAAGGTCTAGCGAAACGTTGCCAACGAAAATGCAGACACGGTCAATATCCGAAGACCTTAATAGTATTAATGACCAGGACCGTGGAAGTCTACGAGTTTATTACAATTTATGATATTTAATCTTTGAATAATGTGATTTATTATATTGTAGAGTATTGTGTATGTAACATGAGTAGAAGTGAGGGTTTGCTGAAGGCTGAAAAGTGCAAATATCTCGGTTGCTATTGAAAATAGAAAATAAATGCATGTAACAATAATTATAGTACATTCAATATGCAATATGATGGGTTCAATCCATTTTTTCGATCCGACGTAGAGTAACGGAGATATTTCGAATTTTCGAAAATCCTCCCCTCTAAACCCCCCTCCCCTGGTCCGATTTCAACCGTTAACAAACTTGATCTTTCTTTTTTCATAAAACGACTAAATATCGAGTTTCATAACGATTAAGCAATAATTGCGACCGCTAGTGCGGTAACAGACAAATATATATATATATATATATATATATATATATACATACATACATACAGTTTTGAACGGACCTCATTTTCATCATCTCCTAGGTAGGATCGATGGACATTTGAAGAGAAATTTCGAAAATCGCGTCATGAGTACAACGTCAATAGCTGATTTCCATTAAGGGAATTTCCTCAATTTTCTTCAAAGCATTATTTCTCTCTTGTTTCTCAGGCGTTCGTGCTTCCTTATTGCATATTAACTTGTAAAAGCTATTAGTTCGGGGTTTTTCATTGTTAATCATATTATTGAATTGTGAAAGTTTGACCTATTAACTGAAACTAACGACTACATCTTTCTCTATAACCTTCCACTAGCCGAACCAGTCGGAGAATGGATTAAGAAGTATGTGCGATTCTCTAACTGGTACGGCTAGTCGAAGACCATGGGGAAAGAAGTAACCGTTACTTTAGTACCTTTGTGTAGTAGAAATCCTCCCGACGAGGCGTCATATGGACACGAAACTAGTTGAGAAATAAAAATGATTTGAATAATCAATTCAATTCATTGTGTTTATTTTTTGTTGACCTTCCGTCATAGACTAATTATTGAATTGTTATTTTACTTTAGGGACTCCGGTTCAGTACTGGATGTGTGTTTAGCCGCTGTTTTTAGTCTTACTCGACAAACCTAGAGTGGTGTGTTCGATTCCAAGAAGAATTTATTAAGTGACGAACTCGATTAAGTAACGAATTATTAAGTAAAATCCTTAGCTACAAGCTGGATAGGATTGTAACCTATTGGTAACTCCTCCCAATAATCGTAGTAGCACAAAGTGGTCGTTGATAAATACCATAACAAATGGAAGAGTTAGTTACTAAGTAGGATTATACATAAACATTTTTAAGATGTAAACGATTTTTTAAAATTATTATTTGGTTATATCTGGCATAACTTTTGTTTCCAGCTCAGACCACAGTGGAGAATGTAATAAGAGAATATAATTAAAAGTCCGTCACGCAGGGGCTGCGTAAACTAAGCAGATTTCCAAATCTGAAAGAAATCTGCATGCTGGTAACACAACACCACCCTGATTAAATACAAACGGTAATGAGAAATCTTTTAGTTAATTAAAATAAATTCCCAATTGAAACGGCTTCGGAATTGTAAGAATAATTTATATTTTAATAACTCAAATTTTAGTAATCCAAGAACTAAAGAAGGGAGGGGGCGGACGAACAGAACGTATTTGCATAAATCTCATGAAGTAACGAAGATAAGGTAAGGTTAGAAACGACAGGTAAGGCTAGAAGAAGCTTCCACCTGAGCCGAGCAGTTACAGAAACGGCAGACCTAATCCGAAATATACCCGACCACAGACTTCATAGAAATGAAAATTTCTCGGTTAATATTCAAGATAGAGAATAAATGTATGTAATATTATTTATAGTAAATTTAATTTGCAATAAGATTGGTTCTATGCAACTTTTGATTCGATGCATAATAACGGAGATATTTTGAATTTTCGAAAATCCCCCCTCTAAACCCCCCCCCTCCCTTTAGTCCGATTTCAGCCATTAACGAACTTGATCGGTCTTTTTACATAAAACGGTTAAATATCGAGTTTCGTAACGATCAAACAAAAATTGCGACCGCTAGATCGTTAATAGACAAATATATATATATATATATATATATATATATATATATATATATATATATAATTTTGAGCGGACCTCATTTTCGTCATCTCCTGGGTAGGATCGATGGAGATTTGAAGAAATTTTTCGAAAATCGCGTCATGAGTACGACCTCAATAGCTGATTTCCCTCAAGGGAAATCTGCTAAAAAGCACCCCTACCTGTCACCAATTTTAATAAAGTTTTTCAAGATCCAGTTCTATATTTAGTGCTTATGAACTAGTAAAAGAAGAGCAATGCTGGAAAGTCCCGCGGGCTTAGAACCTCATAGTGCTAAGCTGGAGGAAAATTGCTGGTTACATTAGGTAAATATTTATATTTCGGCTGCTGACGTGCTTTAACACTTCTTATTATCTCAGGATAGGACTCAGTTTATGTATACATTTTTGATTTAGACTTAACACATTTTCAAAATGGCTATCCATTATTTTAACACGACCATTGTAGGAGCTTATCTTTCTAAAATTGAGTTTTCCTGTTGACAAGGCTGTGAATAGCTTTGTAGCTAATCAACATTACGGAAGAAAAGACTTTACTCATTCCAGTCCAAATAACAAGGGAGGCCATATTTGTTTTAGGCAAGTAACTTTCCAGTTTCACTGTCTGGAGAGCCAGTGCTCCAGGCAACCCTTCACTCTGAGTTATACAAACCACTCCAAAATTCACACTAATTGTGACTCTTTTTTAGCAAAATTTTTCTTAAGGGAAATCACGTGTTGACGTATCACTCATTACACGATTTTCGAACAAGGTCTTCTAATACGTTCATGTTAACGCCTAGCAGCCGCCATTTTTTATTGTTCTTTGCCAAACTCCATATTTAAGATTATTTATAAAATTATAGATTAAATTCCTTGAGGATTCAATTGAAAATAGAACAGGTGATTTAGGACAAAAGGTTAACAATTAACCAGAAATATTTCCGTTATTTTTGTTTAGATCTAAAAGTACTATATAACCATTATTGCTCACGAACAAGTTACTATGATTTTATTTCTTTTTGGCGCGTCAACCCAATCAGATCTATTTTTCTGGCGTTATGGTCATTAACGCCAGAAAAATAGATCTTTATTAGACTGAAACAACACTCAAGCATACTACCACAACACGGATTATTAAATAAAATAACTTTCAAAGGCCTAGTTCTCTTTTCGTGCAACATAGAGCTCATCCTACAAACAGACTTAAAAAAAATACAAGCATGAGTTCTATCCCATAGATTGCTGTGTACCTCAATAAAGTATATTTTCAGGGTTGAAGGTTAAATGATGGAGTGTTAAATAATGGAGACCATTAGATGATTACGCAACAATGTCAGGGAACAACACGATGAACACGTCTTCTCACTAATACGTGTTGTATGCTTTGGATTAGACTATGGGCATTTGTATTCAACAGAAATTAAAAGAATTTAATAGGCTTAAAAACCACCAGGAAAAAAAGTATGTACATAGATATTATTCGTCACACATAGTGGCTATCTGAGTTCTCGTGGCGGGCTAAGCAAAGCTTGTCTGTTTTTAATGTTATAACTGATTCAGTAGCAACTTATAGTGCTAAAAATCACAAATTTCAGCATATTTTTATAAAGGAGCTAAATTAATTGTAGAAATAAAAAATTATCACTACATTATTTTTTTTAAAAAAATCACATCTATATATAATAATACAATTTGTATCAGTTTATGTTTTTTTTATTATTCAATTCGTCATTTCTCAATTATTACCTGATCAATTCACAGTCTTTCGAATTTTACAACTTTTCCGAATTCTACGCTATGAACGTTACCACCAATTGTAGAGTCTGCTTTGCTGATAATCATCTCTTTACTTGCACTGCATTAACAACTGATAAACACAGTTGTTGACTTCCACGGACACAGGAAAGAAATGGAAGTGGGTCAAAATAAAGAACATGAGATATCAATGTGAAATTATTATGTTCATTAATTAATTAGAATAATGATTCGTATATTTTAAATGAGTTTTATCAGCCTAAGCCCCGGTCTGGAAGAATAATTAAAATATGATCCTGGAACATTTAATTAGCACTATTTGAGGCTCAGAACAATGCAGGGAAAATTAATTAGATAATGAAAATGGGCAGCGTATTCTTCGTTATAAGTGTGTAAAATAGCTCACCATCTCTTGCTAATTATGAAAGATTTCACTAGGGACCGCCACTCCACTCTCTGTGGTTTAATATTCATCCTAGCTCCATAGGTGATCTATGAACCCACTAACCATATTCCTGGGGCGTATGTTCATCTACTCAGACAGTCCCATGCATAAATTTAACCATTTAGGACGGCTTCAGACTCCAAGACTTATTTCAGAATTAAAGAGGTGTGATAGAAACAGAGAAAAATTCATACAAAAATTAGTAAGAATTAATAAACTATAATTTTATTGTTAGAACCAGCTGTATTAGCTAACTTTGGTGGGTTGAAATAGAAAGAGGAAATATGGATATTGGTTACACAAAATATTCCGTTATATTCAACACAAATTCCTTGTAAGTAAAAGTGATACAACTTATTTGTTTTACTTGAGATAAATGCAGTTAGAAAAATTTATGATTAGGATTGATGTAATTCGGATACTAATGGAAATAATAATGGTTCTCCGTTGAAATATAAATATTGAACAATCAAAAGCACTAAATAATACATTTACTGCCGTCAAATTAATCATATCTATAGTTTTGAGCAAGACGCCAATTGGACGAATATTGATGAATTTATTTATCATTCTTGAGATCAAATAAATCTAGTCTCCTGTCAAAATAAGGTCATTGTATAATCTTAACATCCGGAGAAAACACATGATAAATGTTTGTTTACGCAATCTGATGTAATACGAAAGACGAATGTTTCTGGTATAAAGTATCAAATCGCTAATCTTAACAATACTCAGTCTCTTAATACATATACAAACGGTTTACCAGTTTTAATCGGGTATTTTCATTAAACACAAATAAAGTGTTTGGAGTCCCGAAGGCGGTAGTCACAATTTCAAAACCCATAAATGTAAATAATGATTCAAGACCAAAAGTATTATTATAAACAAAATTAATTCTTTACATTATTTTGATAAAACTACTGCTAATGAAAATATTGATGGTTATGTACTTTCACGTCTAAGTAAACCCCCACCCCTCCGAGGGGAACATTCAAATTCTTATACATACCTACCCACAAATATAACAACCGACAGAAATCTTTTTAAACGTTTTTCAGTGATTGAGTAACAAAGAGCAGACAGACAAACAAGATTTCAATTTTGATGTCATTGTTCTTAGAATGGTCTAAAACGTTGGAAAAAATTGATCCCCACCATATTTAAGTAAAAAAATCAGACAAACATTAGAGTTTCATTTATAGAAATAATCATATGAATTCTGCATTTCATGCCGATATCTCTTTCGAAATGGAACATCAAATACGCCTTCTTCATAAGTCCCCCGGTCTAATTATTATAATAACTTATAATTTCCATGCATTCAAATACCAAGTTAATTAGTGCACCATCACATACCATGAAATTGTATTAAGCAATCACTTACAAGGGTGTTTTAAAAGCCAATTACAAATCATAAATGTTATTTTGAAGCCTTCACTCATTTGGAGAAAAGCACCAAATGCTTTATTCTTCTTAATAAAATAAAATTAAGAAAATATATTTTACACATAGTCAACTGAAAAAAACGCCATAAAGCTATAATTTGTAGTAATCCTTGAAATTTATGTTGCTGAATATTAAAGATCATTGGATAGAAATTTATAGGCAATGTTCAAATGTACTAAAATAATGGAGATATAATTGAATTATATAATGTACGGAATCATTTATTGATAATTCAAAATATACTGAATAATAACTTCAAAATATAAACATACATTTTTGTCAGAATTACTAAGCTATGTTAAACAGATCAAACGCAATGCAACAGAAATAATTTATTTTCAGTGTGTCAATATTATAAACAAAAGTCAAATGAATGTCCTATTGAACGAAATGCAAGCAGCAAATACTGATTACTATAATAACAAAGATCGTAAAATAATCAAGTACAAAAGTTAAAAACAACAAACCAGAAAACAGAAAAATAGCTCAAATATATTCTGGGCCCAGTATTGATTCGCCGAGGAGATGGGGCCATAGTTGCTCTGGTAGTTTTTCCATTCCTATCCGTGCGTTATCAAGATCATCAGATGAAGCATTATCACCTACGTAGGAAATCGACTTTCCCATTGAATCTCGGCAAGGCCTGATTCCTTTCTTGGGGATACTCCGATTCCATTCACAGATAAGCGGTCTCTTAGACCGCCTGATATTTACCTTATACAGCCACATGGTCTGCGTGGGACTGTTTACCTTCAAAGATACACAGTCTTTCAGTTGAAGTGAAATTTAACTTATGGTTATTTTCAGTCACTAATATTATTTTATTAACTTATTCCGAAACAAGGGATCAGTAGGTTAATTTCATTCACCGAATGGCAATCTCTAAGAAGGAATAATAGCTAACTTATTCCGAAACAAGGTATCAGTAGGTTAATTTCATTCACCGAATGGCAATCTCTAAACAAGGTATCAGTAGGTTAATTTCATTCACCGACTTGCAATCTCACAAAAGAATGAATGATTTCTAACTTATTCCAAAACATGGTATCCGTAAGGTCATTATCATTGGCCGATAGGCAATCTCTAAGATGGAATGATATTTAACTTATGCCAATCAAGGTATCCGTCAGGTTATTTTCATTCACCGATAGGCAATGTCTAAGACTGAATGATATTTAACTTATGCCAATCAAGGTATCCGTCAGGTTATTTTCATTCACCGATAGGCAATGTCTAAGACTGAATGATATTTAACTTATGCCAATCAAGGTATCCGTCAGGTTATTTTCATTCACCGATAGGCAATCTCTAAGACGGAATGATATTTAACTGACTCCGATCAAGGTATCCGTCAAATCATTTTCATTCACTGGTAGGCAATCTTTAAGACGAAATGATATTTAACTCTTACTGAAACAAGGTATCAACAAGGCAATCTCTAAGACGGAATGATATTTAACTTCTTTATTACGTATTTCCTCTACATAGTAACCATAGGTGGAGGGATTTTATTTTCTTCACATCCCATGCATGCTTTTATTATGTATGCATTTTTTCAAAAATTTAATAACTTTTATATAATAATATATATACATGTTAAGAATGTAAAAAAGAACATGAAAATTAAACCTGGCAAAAACAACATTAAATAAGAACAATTAAATAACTAATAAAAAAGTAACATAATATTAATATTATATTATCTTTTCCTCTCTCAGCTTAAGAATATCATTGGCTATTGTTATTAATAATTTTGGGTGTTTTGAAAATGAAGTATCCGAATTGATAGGCCATGCGGGAATTTGAGTCTTTTACTGTCTTCATATGTCTTGAGTCAGTCTACATTCATACATGCAGGTGGGTGAATGTCTGTTCAGTGTAATTGTCGCATTTACAAGTATTTGAGTCGGTACGTTTGAATCTGTATAAGTAAGAGTTTTTATTGTATAAGTAATAGTATGATATTTAACTTATACCGATCAAGGTATCCGTCAGGTTATTTTCATTCACCGATAAGCAATCTCTAAGACGGAATGATATTTTAGCGATTCGCTAGAGCTGTATCCATTCAGCGATAATAAATCTCCAAGACGGACCGATACTTTATTTATACCGGGACGAGGTATTCTACTCAATGGCAACAAGATTTAAATTCTTAAGTTAGTAGATAGGTCTGACCATGAGCAAATATGATGAAAATTTCTACATACTAATGTATATAATAAAATAAACAGACACACTATATGTTCAATACAAAAGATGTTTAAAAAGGTTTTAAAGGGCTGACCAGGAATGACTAGTAGATTAACATTTGCGGACGGAAATATGAAGGAATAATTTATAATGCTAAACAACTGACCATATATACTTCATTTAGACATTTTACAGTTTAAATTTTGTCATTTTTGCTATCAATTAAACGAATATTTATTACAGTATGAGGACCAATGATATTTTTTATTTTATATTATTCAATATTTTCAAAGATGTCTATCATCATAAATTAGATTTTGCCTGGTAAATAAAGATGGATCATACTATCTACATACTAACGATTCTCTTTCCTTTGACAAGGCAGGATTTCTAGAAAGGCTTGCAAACCCGCAATACAGAACCATCTTGCGGGGCAAAACTCCTTCAATATGGCTACTGTGAAAGGAGTTAATTCAAAGAATCTATATTTACTAAAAAAAGACTCACCGCAACATTAAGGGATATAGAAAGCCCTTTTTGAAATACTCATAAAGGTATACAAAATAATTTTACTAGTGAAAAACTATCGCAGTACATGTTTATTATACGTTATACATATGTCTATTATAGAGTTCGCATATGTTTCGTTTATTACGTAATCCTTTATTATACGTGGCCGTAAAAATTAAGAAATAATATAATTATTATTATTATTTGTTAACGTCCACTTTTTAATACAGTGGCTAATTGGGACTGGTTATCTACAGGTCATCACTTTTTTCTAGCCAGGGTGAGACCAAGGATTTTATTTTTTTGTTGGTCACTAAATTATTGTTTTTTTGCCAAGGCGGGAATCGAACTCGCCTAGAGAGGTTTGCCGCGTGAGATTAAAGCCAACGCTTTAACTCACAAGGCTAACCTGAGCCCCAAATAAAATAAAGAAAGAATAATATCAATCTTAAAATAACTATAGTCTAAAATTTTTATATTAATAGTTAAATAAAAAAATGCAAAAATAGATGTAAGTCACTTTCGCTATTGAGGTGTCAATATGGCGTTTCGTAGATTCCGATAAACCATTTCGTAAACGTCTCAATGTTAGAAAGGAATAGAAAACGTATTATTTATTTCCTTTTGGAGCTATTAATCAACGTGTAAAACAATATATTTTAAGAAAAACAAATATTTATCTGACCTTGCAGCATAGCATTTTATTTTTAACTTAACTTCAATAACAAAGAAAACTAACTCAAGCTCAAAATAGAGTTCATCAGACTAACGAGTGATATAAAAAAAAATAAAGATTTGATCAACAACGAAATACTTCTTAAACATTATAACGGGCTACAAAACTACACACTATAAAACGCGCCGTTTACTCTTTCTAATTTAACTTTGCTATTTATCTTGTAAAGGTTACGAGCCGAATTTGTCGTTTAAATGAAAGTTATTTATTTAAGAAGCCATTTCCTTATTTCAGCCGATTTAATGTCCCCCGCTGACTAGCTGCTACGACCTAAAATGAATAAACTACAATGTAGGCAAGGCTTGTACTTGATTCTTGTATATCTATTGTATTAAATCACATAAAATTACTAATTAGGTAAACATTTCAAATTATCAATGGATACAGAATTAAATTTTCTAAAAAAATTTATGGAACTGTCTTTATTCAATTCCATTAGAAAATTAGTTTTAAAAATATTACAAAATTATTTGCGGCATGCAAAAGTCATTTTACATCCCATAAAATTTACTTAATTAATGCAATATTTATTATTGTTAGGTTTATTTATTTCAAAATATATTATAATTCCATAAACTAATAAATTATAAATAGGAAATACATAAAAAAAAACAATAAACAAGCAATTGCAGTAAATTATCAACTAAGGGAAAGGAATGTCAAAAGATATTTATGAAAAATGTGTTTAACAAATTAATTGATTTAATCAAGATTTCTAACAAAATGTTTGTGAATATCCACGCTTTTTTGACAATCTTTATTTGTACATAAAATTTATTGCAACCACAGCACCAAAAGTGTAAAAAAAGTAATAGCTTATCTATTCTTAAGACTATTTATTCCAGGATTTATGATAGATCCATATTTCTGAAAAATATTTCATATATTAACATTTCCTTATCCGAAAATGCCCAGGTGTCAAAGTCGCATGAAACAGGCTGTATCATTTTGTACATATTTCTGTTGATGTTAATTTTGTATGTGAGTGTATATGTATTTATATAAAACGTAATTAGTTATATATCCAGTTGAATGTCCATTGCTCATTATTACAACAATAGTCCATTTATGGGAGTAGGTGATTTGATACAAGAAACGCTGACAGAATTAGGAAACATTTGAGACATAAAAGCACAAAAAAAAAAAAAAAAGTGAAGCATGATTTTATAATCTTAAATGATTTATTTTCTATGGTGCGGTTATGTATTTTGTTTTAACGAGGGATTCATAATGAAATGAAAGTTTTTCTAATTGTGGCCTTCTATTATTTTTTTTTTTTTTGCTTTTACCGATCCTGAATACGAGTATTATTATTTGTTTCATTTTTGTAACACTTAATATTTTGTTTGTAATTGTTAAGTTTTAATATTCAGAAAATACTAATTTTAATACAGACCCAGTGTGCTATTTCATATTCATAGCTAATGAAAATACATAGATAATTTTTTCCGTAAACAATTAATAATTAATTGGAAGGAGGAATAACATCCAGAAGTAACCGCCGCGAAGACGTGTCGTCCTTGGCTCCAGAAAGAATTGGCCATACTAACTTATCTTCTAAAAAATCATGTTTACCCTAGTTGGAAAATTTTTAACTCAAAACTAACTGTAGAATATGCTTTGCTGTCACATACAAGGACAGACTAATGAAAAATCTCGAATCCTCTCAAGATGAAGTTCTGAAGAATGAAGGAAATATTTCTCAGAATCTTATTAAGTTCTTTAAGACTGTAAAGATTTTTAATGTAATGTAAACTGTGTTTCCCTGCTAATTATCCACAGAGTAGATGCAGTATAATTATAGACATAAAACAGTTTTTTCGTAAATTTTTTTCAAAATATAAAAATTTTAATACACAATTAATTTTTATTTGATATTAATTCAAACATCAACAGTATATCGTAAATCATTAATAGACTGATAAAAAAAATATTTGATAAATTCTGATAATAAATTCCAAAATATGACGTTTGCATACCCGAGGAAGTCTCGTGAGGCTATGCTCTCCCAGGACATGCCGCGTGTATGGTTGGCGGTCGACTGAGGAGTGGTCCAGGGCGCAGGCTGGGGCGCGGCGATCAGCTGATCTGCTCGGGTCAAGGACGTTTCTCGCTGCGAGGGGGTGGACCACCCACTAGTTATACCCTAGGCTAAGCCTACACCTCCGGACAAGGAAACTCTCCTTCACCGTCCGCAAGACTGGACACTTCTTCCTCGCTCTTTTCGTAGCCCCCCCCCCTGTCTCAGGAACTTTGGAGTTTTTCGCCGACTTGGGGAACTAACCAAAAAAAAAAAAGTCCGTCAAGCAGGGGCTGGGTTAACTATGCAGATTTTCCTCATGAAGTTTAATAATAGATACATCTATATACTGGTTACACAACACCACCTTGAATATTAAGTGAATAAATACAAACGGTAATAAGAAATATTTCCCCTCCTGGCGGGAATCGTCTGAAATGTAAACAAACAGGTCTTCCAACCCGACTCTCACCGGAAAGAAAAACAATTACTTAAATATATCAGAATATAACATATTAATTTGATTAAATACTATTTACTATATCTAAAACTGTAATTTATAATGAATTGGAATAATTTTTATATGAATCAATCAAATTAAGTAGTCCAAAAACATAAGAGACGGGGGGGTCACCAGAACATATTTGCATGTATATCGTATAATAAATGTCTCTTGAGAACAATATTTAGTATTTAAGCTTCGAATGATATGGTTTATTACATAACCGAGTATTGTTTATGTAACATGAGTAGAAGTGGGGATTTGCTGAATGCTGAAAACTGAAAAATACAAATATCTCGGTTAATATTCAAAATAAAGAATAAATTTATGTAACAATATTTATAGTACATTTAATTTACAATAAGATTTATTCTCTTTTTTTTCGATCCGACTTAAAATAACTGAGGTATTTTGAATTTTCAATATTCTTCCCCTCTAAATCACAACTCTCCCTGGTATGATTTCAGCCGTTAACGAACTTGATCTTTCATTTTACATAAAACGACTTAACGCTCAAACAAAAATTGCGATATGTATATACTATATATATATATATATATATATATATATATATATATATATATATATGTATTATATACCTATCGCAATTTTTGTTTGAGCGTTAAGGTACGTTCACAATTGTATATATATATATATATATATATATATATATATATATATATATACATACAATTGTGAACTTACCTCATTTTCGTCATCTACTAGGTAGGATCGATGGGCATTTGAAGAAACATTTCGAAAATTGCTTCATGAGTACGGTCTCAATAGCTTATTTCTCTTAAGGGAAATCTGCTAAAACGTGTTCTGGGATGGACTAAGTAGAAAGAAGTAGAAGAAGAAGCGATGTCAGCTGGGACTTGAGTTATCTACTCCCCCTACAGTCTCATAGCCCAACTACTTCTGGGATCAGTCTCACATCCCTACGGGAACACTAATGGAACCAGCAATCTCTTCTTTTACTTACTCTATCTTTGCAACCAATGACAAATGGCCACTACTTTATTTCCCATTATTTATTTGTACTTACTTCCGTCTCTCAATTTTACCTTATTTTCCTCAACAGGAACCAGCTAATGAGTGGATTTTTGAAACATTTATTTGAAAATAATAAATGATGTTAAATTTTAATTGTTTCGTTATTTTACGTTACATATTGCTACATTTATTACAAAATCAGAAATAAACGTTGTCTATTAGAGTTTTTTTGGATTCCAAAATTAAACACATACAAGCTTCAGAGTTTTTATCAATGCACAATTTATTTAACAATTCACTACACACTTGGTTAATTATTCTTAACTACCTCTCACAGCATGCACTAATAGCTTCACTGTTCTTCTTATTACACAGTACAATACTCACGATCTCTGAAGTTCACAAAAACACGGCACTGCACTGTCCTTTACTTACACACGGCACAATACTGCTCTTTACAGAATCACGGCACAACACTGTTCTACACATAAAACACTTTACCCTACTGCAACTAAGGCGCACTGTTCACCAAAGCTGCACTGAACGCACTGTTGGTCACTTGAAGCGAGCTGAGAACAAACTAACTAACTAACTGGGGCGGGCTGGGTCCCATTTTATAGCTTGGCGGAAAAACATCAAAGGAGAAGGCCGAGACACGTCCAGAACAGGCCGAGAATATCTGTTGGGCTTCGTACTTCTTAAATATGTGACGAACTCTGTTTAATTGTACATACGTAGTTTTCGCAACAATATTTGGAAAATCCTAATTCAATATTTCTTAACCTAAACTGTACAGCAAAGCAAAATGTTTAACTTTGCTCCTCAATCCTCCACATTCATTATGTTTAAATTTAGTATTGACGTCGTACTCATGATGGAATTTTCGAAATTTTTCTTCAAATGTCCATCGATCCTACCTAGTAGATGACGAAAATGAGGTCCGTTCAAAACTGTGTGTGTGCGTGTGTGTGTGTGTGTGTGTGTATATATATATATATACACATATATAAATATATATATATATATATATATATATATATATATATATATATATATTTGTCTGTTACTGCTCTAACGGTCGCAATTATTGTTTAATTGTTACCAAACTCGATATTTAGTCGTTTTATGTAAAAAGAAAGATCAAGTTCGTTAACGGCTGAAATCGGGCAAGGGGGAGGGGGGGGACAATAGGAGGGTTTTCGAAAATTTGAAATATCTCTGTTATTATACATCGGATCCAAAAATTGTATAGAAACAATCTTATTGAAAATTAAATGATCTATAAATGTTAATATGTACATGTTTTCATTATCTTTAATATTAACCGAGATATTTGCGGTTTTTAGTTTTAAGCCTTTTGTAAACCCCCACTCCTGCTTATGTCATATCAACAATAAGCTGTTATATTATGAAGCACTTTATTTGAAGCCTAAATAACAAAAATTGTTCTCATTGAACTTTTACGTCATGAGATAAATGCAAATACAGGAGCCCCTGCGTGACGGACTTTTTGTTTAACACTCAGGTGCCTGGGTAAAGTTATAGGAAGGGTCGTAACTGACGGTTAACTGTGTCTCCAGTTAAAGTGTTGGCAGTAGGGTTCGTAAGTCTAATAGGGTATATTATTTATTTATTTGAGTTGCCGCTACAATGGCGATTCATCTTTTGACATTCTAGTATATAATTTCAAAAAATTAAATAAATACTATAATTACAAATACTATATTTACTATAATATATACTATAATTACTAATACTATATTTACAACATGAGGAAAGAACAAAATAAAAATAAAACAAACAAAAAAAAACTAAAAGAAAAACTATAAATCGTTAAACTGGAAGAAGGCAAAACTTATATTTCACAGTGCTTGCTATATATAACTTTCATAATTGTAGATGATAGCTATATTTATATTTCATCAAATAATCCATTACTTCTTAAATACTTAAAAACATCATCTATAAATTGGCTACTGTCGGCTAGTAGTTCACATAGATTTGTGGACCATGAGTGCGTTTTCACTTGTGTGCAGTCAGTTAGTATGTGTTTTACAGTCAGCGTTGTGTGGCAGTAGCTACATATAGCTTCATCTTGTCTACACATTAAATATGAATGTGTTAGTCTAGTGTGTCCGGTGCGTAGGCGTGTAAGTACAATTTCTTCTCTTCTAGAGTGTCTATTACTTGAAGTCCAGATGAGCGTGTTTGATTTGATTTCTCTAAGTTTACTGTCACTGTTATACCATAAATTATTCCAGTCATTAATTACGTGTTTTCTTATTTGAGAGAAAGAGTCTTGGTGAGGTACGTTCAAAAAATCTATTTGTTCTAGTTCAGTTGATTGTTTGGCTGCTTTGTCTGCCATATCACTTTAAGATATGCCCACATGGCCGGGGAACCATTAAACAATAATGTGTTTTTTTTGTCTATGAATGTTGTTAAAAATTTCAATAATAAGGGGATTGGTGGAGTATATGTTTTCAAGTGACTTTATTGAACTTAATGAGTCTGTACAAATGACTATGTCTCTTTTAGTAGTTGTGATGTTCGTTAGTCCTAAGAGGCACGGCAGAATTACAGGCTATACTCTTAGGACTAGTAGGGTATAGTAAGTCTTACTATAAAGTATATAAAAACTGACTGCTATATAAGGACTCACATAGACCTACCATACACTTTGACTAAATTACTACATGACCGTATCTGTAGTAGAAATGAGCATACTTGCGTAAATATGATAAACTGGTGATAATAATATTTAACTGATACGTCGCTCAATCACCCAAGTAACGAAATGCGATTACTGTAATAATAAATAAATAAAATAAAAAATACTAATTGCTCATGTAGCTTTAATCATCGGACTTAACTACCCAATTAACTAGCTATCGCCTGGTGGTATATTTAGGCCTAGATAATATCACACCATCGATATATCACAACCAGAATCGAAATCGTAATTCGCTGCATCGACTCGTATGCTTTTGAATATATATTTAAGTTTTCAATAAAGTGGTTCATGATATAACTATTAGTATACTATTAATATGTCATGAGTAGGTGTCATGTGTAGTTGGAGACTGAAAACTAAAAAAAACAAAAAATGCAAATATCTCCGATAGTATTCATGAAAGAGAAAAAATTTTAGGGCCTTGATTCCAAGTTATTGAGTAAAACTAAAAAGCACCTCACTCAGGTACTGTGTAAACTATACAGATTTTTCTCACATGCAGGGTTATGACAAGCTGATCTCTCATATCATCCATATAATATATGGAATCTTGTAACGAAAACAATTTAGCTAGAGATTGGTCGATGTACGAAGGGAAGACTGCAGCCAATAAAGGCTTGTGTTCAACCAACTGATTTCCATGGGAGAGGACGACACTGCCTCAATTTCACGTAATTTCAGGCTAGTTTTATTTAAATATCTTGGTTATTCCTACAAAATGACCGTAATTACAAAGCCTAAATTTTTCTCAAGATGTTATAACTTTTAAGTGATATATATTTTTTTCATATTAGAAGTGATACTTAGTGTCAATAGCCTGGCAAAACTACTCAAGATTTACTGCTTCATCACATCAGCATGCAATACTCTGGAATCTATAAGTGCTGATGGACTACACTCCAGTTAAATGTTATATTAAGACGGAAAAGGGTTTATAAAATGCTTTCAGTTATCTTTTATGTACTATATTTTACTATTTACACTATATTGCTTTTTTTGTTTTTTTATTGTCATATTATTGTTAACCTCAAGAACTTGGATTTAATTATTTATTTGAAAAGACAGAATTGTTATTTGTTTATTTAATTTGTACAAGATGGAAATTTTTAACAAATAAATATATATTCTATTCTATATTTGTTTTTCATATTGTCACTTCTTAAAAATCCTTTAACCTTAAAAATCAGAATGTTTGGAGCAACAGCTTATGGAAGAGCCAAGGACTGTCCATACGGATTTGGCTAGAGGTCAGGTGGTACGCCTGATATATTCCTTGCCGTATAGTAGTAGCAATGAAGGCCAAAGATGGATATTTTTTTTTGGCTCATGGGAAAACGACAGAGCTTTCCCAAAAGTTCGAAACACATTTTAGAGTGTGATCCTGGGATTTGATCTTGGCACCTCTAGCAAGGTAATCCTTTTCGTTAATCTCTGTCCCAACTGCAAAGGAATCTCGGCTGCAGGGTCATCTTATCACAGGGTGAGGTGGGTGTCTGAAACTCTGGGAGAACTAAGGAAATGCTATGTCCATCCATACAGTAAGCTTGTTGGTGCGATTGGATAGGTGAGATGTGGTTAAGACATAACGGCTAGGTACCACAGTTTCCACCCTCTGCAGCAACACTGGCCCACCTACTGCTTTAAAATGTAACTACTTTAAATATTGTATTTATTTCGTAGCTAGATAGGTGCTAAAATCCGCTCTGAATGGACATAAATGGAAGAGGTGGAGTACTAAAAAAGTGTTAGCGCCGATTAGGTAGTAAGACATTGCAATATATCGGCAAGTGGCTAAGGTTGTAGAAAGAAGGCTGGCTGTAACTCATCCAGGTTGGGCCTTCAAAGAAACTCATAGCAGATCCTATATCAGATAATTAATTTGAAAATACTTTCTGTCTCCTTTCTACGTATTAAAAAAACGTGCTATGCCGTATTAGATAATTATCTGTAAACTACGTCAGCATTCAAAAAGTAAAAGAAAACAGGAATCAAAAACATGACGGGATTCGCGCCCAATTCGAAGGCGGTATTTCCAACAATTCTAAATAAATGAACATAAATAGGAGATCGACTAGCCAAGAGGTAAAATGTGTTGGGTTGCTATAAATATACGCACGCAAGATAGAATCAGATAATAGGGGATGCGTCAACTTAGCAGATTTCCCCCGCGAGACATGTACTTCCATCTATCTCAAAATTTAACAGTTAAATTCGAACATTATTAGGTGTTTATGCTTTAAATAAAGTTTTTCATAATATAAAAGATTATTATTAATCTGACATGAGTAGGAGTGGGGGTTTACTGCGGACCGAAAACTAAAAAAATGCAAATATCTCCGTTAATACTAAAGATAGAGAATAAATGTAGATAACAATATTTATAGGACGTTTTATTTGCAACAAAAGTTGTTCTTTACAAATTTTCGATCCGACTTATAATAACCGAGATATTTAGAATTGTCGAAATTCTCCCACTCTCATCCCGCTTCCACAGGTTCGATTTCAGCCATTAATTAACTCGACCTTTAGTTTTGTATGAAACGCTTATATATCGAGTAAGCTTAAGATCGAAAAGAATTACGCCCGCTAGAGCTGTAACAGGTAAGTTAATATATACATATATATATATATATATATATATATATATATATATATTATATGTATATATATATATATATATAATTTTGAACGGACCTCATTTTCGTCATCTCGTAGGTAGTATCGATGGACATTAGAGGAGAATGTTCGAAAACCGCATCATGAGTACGGCCTCAATAGCTGATTTCCGTTAAAGAAAATCTGCTAAAACACAAGAAAAGTACAGTTCCATGAATTTAAATGGGCGTCAGAGTGGTTGGCTGTAATTCCTTTAGATCCTCTATGTTGTTTAGACTTCCATTGAATTTCTCATTATTTATCATCTTAATAAACTATGAAAATCCCTTGAATTAAAATGGAAAACCTTCATTAACAACTTCAACAGAGCTTGCTTTGTTACGTAAAACATTTATATATATATATATATATATATATATAGTATATATATATATATACACACATACATATATATATATTCCAGTCTATGTACGTGTGAGGAACTCTCAAAGCGCTATCAAACAGTTTAATAGGATTGACACTTATTTATATTTTTAAACCTTCCATCATTTAGGGAAATTAGTTCCCGAGAAATTGAGGCAAACCTTGAACTATATCACTGACATTTCTTAATTAGTAATCAGTTTAAGGCTCATCCAGTAATTGGAACTCTGCCAAAAACTATGCAGCAACGACGCAGATTATACTGGACGTAAAAACTGTATCTGGATGAGTCCATTACTTCGTCTGCTAGTTATATAGATTTAGGCAAGTACCTATCGTCCTGAATAGTGGGTGACGCATACGTCTCGTCCATAAAGACAGTAAAGAAAAAAAACTAACTACATTTAGCTCAATATATATTTAAACCTGGTTTTGACGGGACCAAACATGGGAATCAGAGGATGAGAAGAACATGTTGTGGTTTCCCATTGCCCTCTGCATCAGACCATCCAGCAATAAAGGCATCAAGAGGATAATTCCATTCACACCACGAAAGGCATTAGTGGAGAAAATTCTATTCAAGGCCAGAGTTGTTAGATAGCCATCCCTCCGTAGCCTGTAGCCTGCATAAGCTGACTAATAATAGGCACTATCTAGTACGAGTATGAAGAGTATTACTTTAATATGCCCTCCAGTCTGACATCAGTGACATGAAAGTAGACATTACTGGATCGCTCAATAAACGATTGTTATATTAGATGAAATGTTTTTGTGTTTATATATATATATATATATATATATATATATATATATATATATATATATCAATTCACGTTCATTTTATGCATCTATGGCTAATCGGTCTGGGCTATCGTAAGGTTGCCAGCCCTTTCAAGCCAGAATGGGACCATAATCTTCTATGGGGTAAAAAAATAAGGGAGGAGTAGGGAAAAAATGGTAAATTCAGTCATCCAGATTCCAACTTATTCCCAAAATCTGGCCTGCTTGGAGTTCCATCCTTGAGGGCTATCCAAGATCCGCTTCAGTAAGTACTTTATGGTCATTTCTTTATGTTCGTGTATTCCAATTTCTTCCTTATCTCTTAGCGGTATGATATATAGCCAGCCAATTTAGTCATAAGACGCAGATCGCCAGATAATATTGTAATTTATGATTAGTCGTGATTGGTCATGGTAGAATTCAGGAAAATGCTGAAAACAGACTTCCCAACAGGAAATACAACTGGAACGGAAAAAGGGGAAGCGAAGACAACTTGGATAAATTCCATTAATAACTTAAAGCAATAATAAACATGAAGATAGAAGGGCTTTAGGCGAAATTCATACTTCACCGATTTTGTTTTTTTTATTTCTTTTTCGTATGAAATAGATCCTGTGTAAGGATGATGTAAAAGATATCTCATCATTTCAGGGAATTCAAAGTTGAATGGATTCATTCAGAGAAGAATTAAATTTAGAATGAGCCACTGAAAAATGATGTTATGCGTAAAGGAAAAATTGTCCCCTAGTGTTATACTAAAAATAATTCAAATGCTTTATGAAATGTATAGAAATACATTTAATGAAATATTATAGAACTAATTTAAATTTTACAGACATTCAGAAATAATAAATGTTTCAAATACACATACAATGTATATATGTTTTACCTAATACGCTTTATATTCATTTACTCAACTACAGATATGTACTATTATATATATATATATATATATATATATATATATATATATATGTGTGTGTGTGTGTGTGTGTATATATATATATGTATGATTTAAAATTACTGTACGTGGTGAAGTGTAATATATGTGGATGACATTTGTACGCAATAATTGGAAAGGAGACCCCAATAAAAGCCTCTGATAGCTTTTGCCAAGAAAAAAACCTTTATAAAACTTAGAATTAATATTTGTAATTATAATGATTAATAAATGGAGTTATCTATCTATTAGTCTACTGCTCTTCCCACTTCTCAAAACCATAATGTTATCCCACATCTCCGTTCGAACCCTACCATTCTCTGCTTCAAACGTGAATGTACCTTCGAAATGAACTTAGACCATGCATTCATTATATTAACCTAAGGTTAACAATGTGTAACCTAATTATCGAAATTCAAACATACCAGTAAACTGGCACGATAAAATCTCAGTAATCATTTTTCTCCTACAAGATCTAAGACATGCACATGCTTAATAAAAAAAAATAGGACCCCGTTGAATGACTGGTAAATGAAAAACCCATGGAATGCATGGAGTTGTGAGAAGTACTGACATTGGAAAAGGAAATCAGGTTATGAACTGCTATCCATTTGTTAATTTTTAAGAAATATTTAAGAAGAACAATATCTTCCCAAGCATAGAATTTATAAAAAAAGAAAAATATATCTACAACTTTTTTAAAGAATAATCAACCGTTTAGGAGTTATGCGAAATCCACAATGTTCCAGAAAGTTCCCATTTATTTAGGCCCCACAACGAGAACAACAATGGAAATAAAAGTAATAAATGCGAATGAATTTTGAAGGCGCGCATATGTGATAGAAGGAAAGGAATACAAAAAATGAATCGATTTAAGTAGGACGTTCTAGATTGGTCTTATAATTAATAACCTAAAAATAATTAAATTTAATAATAGCGGTTCCATTATTAAGATATTAAATATTTTTTATATTGACATTAGGGTCTTTTATTAATAATTCTCATTCAACATTTTCAAATAATATTTCACATAATCAAGGACAATAATTTATACACATTAAAAAAATAAATAATAATAAGGATCTAAGAAGCCAGAACCTATTTGTGAAGCCTCCTCAAGCACTGTTAGCTAGTCACTGTTAGTACTGGTAGCACTGTTAGCCAATTCACCACTTAAACCATTGAAAATGTAAGAGATCTTTTCTTTCAAGAGATTAAAGAAAAGTAAACATAATTAAGAATTTGAAAGGGGTGTAATCAAGCCAAAGGGAATAAAAAATGTTCGAGTGCAAGAGAATCCACCACTAAATCAATTGGACTGGAAATCTCGAGAGTATATTTTCATTTCTGGCCCGCTTAAAAGAAATCTTTTAAAGAAAATCTGAAGTTATAAGAAATTAATTTCGAGTCTAAATGGAGATTATTATACCTACAGTGACCATTTCAAACTATTTTCTTTTGAACAATGTATACAGTGTTTCTCTGATACTCCAATGCACAAATGAAGGTAATAAATCAAACATTTCTGAATTGCTCTGGTCACATTAAAACAACAAAGACTATAAATGTCTCTATTGGCTCACAGTCAAAAGTGTTCATTTCTAAATTAGATGTATAAGGTATGTTTAGACTAATATCATACAATGCATTGAGCTTAAAGTAGGTAATTTTTTTATAATTATTTCAGTCATTTAGTGTGCTGAGAGTTAATTAATCTAGTGTTGTTTGCGTTCCAGTCTTTGTACTTTTCCAGTAAATAAGCACAAAAAATAATAATAAGGAATTTAAGCAAAAACAAAAACCAAAAGATTTTTAAAAAAACTATCTGCAGCCTCACTAAGATGTCTAATTAGAGTGTTACGGTATTCCCTCGTTTTACTGGAGTTATTTTAACAATCATTTGAGTTTTTCATGTCCTTCATCGTCTGCTAACGACATCTGACAAGAGAATATAAAATGGTGTAATATAACATATCACTTAAAACAAATGCACGTTTGGAATAAATTTATTACTGTGAGTGCAGCGAACAAAGTAGATGGTACGTATTATATTGGTGAAACCAGATTTTTAGTCCTACTCAATTGAAAGACGTGTCCTGTGCAGTGTCAAAATCACGGTTAAATTGGTTTCTAAGCTGCTAAACAGTAATTCTCTGCACATGTGCGTCTGAGCTTCAACATTTTTTTCAATTGTCTTTGTCCAAAATTACGTAATTATGATATCCTACTAAAAATGTATTGAAATTAATGAATGCCTATATTGAAATTCAACAATAATTTTGGGTGTTTTTATTAATTTATTTGTAAATTTTAGTACCGGCGTTTAAGTTTATACTTCTTTTTATTTATTATTTTATACTGTGATTATTGGGGAATATTTCCACTGGGGAAAAAATAATTTGGATTGGATTTGAAATTAATTAATACATTATTAATTACAGACTGAGGCGGGAATGAGTCAGGCGGGAAATCAACAGTTGTAGAGGAAAGTGCTTGTGCAAACAATTTAGGGGGAAATTAAGTTCATTTATAATATTCAAAACATTGCTTTGATGTTGTAGTGTGCATATATTTGTTTCATTATGAGCTGTAATACAAATAATTCATTCTGTTAGAATGAAGATGCCATCTACAACAAAACTACATGCTACTTATTCAATCCTATCGAATATTGAAGTACAATATATTTGACGAAAATGGTGCCCTGGCATAGGGTGTCCTTAACGATCCGTTGAGACGACCTACACCCACAGAATTGATAATACTATAAAAGTTGTTATTTTCATTTTTCCGCTTTTAGCCTTTAGTATACTTCTACTCCCACTCTGGAATCTCCACTATAAGCGAATATTTCACTAAATATTTCACGTCTAATAAATATCCTAATTGTCATTTATATTATCATGGGAAAAAGACTGCAATATGGGATAAACTAATTCGTTAAACCAGATCGCATTCAACCCATGATGCTAAGAGAGTACTATTAATACAGTAGCCGGTTTCCTGAGATGTCAGCGAAGTGCAGCATCTTCTTCCTGAGATTGTGGTAGTAGGCCGGCTTCGCTTCCAACGTCAGGCGGCCAATGCCAGCGAAGTGCGGCATCTTCTTCCTGAGATTGTGGTAGTAGGCCGGCTTCGCTTCCAACGTCAGGCGGCCAATGCCAGCGAAGTGCAGCATCTTCTTCCTGAGATTGTGGTAGTAGGCCGGCTTCGCTTCCAACGTCAGGCGGCCAATGCCAGCGAAGTGCGGCATCTTCTTCCTGAGATTGTGGTAGTAGCCTGGCTTTGCTTCCAACGTCGGGGAGCCAATGCCATTGAAGTGCGGCATCTTCTTCCTGAGATTGTGGTAGTAGGCCGGCTTCGCTTCCAACGTCAGGCGGCCAATGCCAGCGAAGTGCAGCATCTTCTTCCTGAGATTGTGGTAGTAGGCCGGCTTCGCTTCCAACGTCAGGCGGCCAATGCCAGCGAAGTGCAGCATCTTCTTCCTGAGATTGTGGTAGTAGGCCGGCTTCGCTTCCAACGTCAGGCGGCCAATGCCAGCGAAGTGCAGCATCTTCTTCCTGAGATTGTGGTAGTAGGCCGGCTTCGCTTCCAACTTAAGGGGGCCAATGCCAGCGAAGTGCGGCATTTTCTTAGTTGCACCTCAATTGCTACAATTCTGACCAACCTATTTCCCAAGTTCCGCCTCAGGTACTGATTGGATCGGGGTAAGTGGCGTACAATAGTTGAGAGCTGAGCTAATATCAGCAGCCATGTACACTATGCCAGCAGCTGTTTAAGCTTCCAATGTTGCCACAGGATCGGAGTGTTTGCCAGGTGGTGGACTTTTGACTCAGGTTGATTGTCTAAATCAGGGGTCCCCAAACTTTCCAGCCTTAGGGGCATACTGATTACTCCAATAAGTTCCTAGGGCCAAAACCATACTATCATTGTTGCCGGTGGTAAAAAGTGAAATAGTCCATTGATCAAAGAGAAGTCCGAAAAAGTACGCAACGTTTAAAAAAGGCTGCAAATCGGACTAAAGTCCGCAAAACGGACTTTTCTGTTTTTGGTACTACTTATTTGTGTGAGAAGACCTTCTCCAAACTGAAGTACACAAAAAATGTTTATAGATCTAAATTAACAGATGAGCATCTTAAATCTCTTTTAATAATTGGTACAAGTAAAATTAGTCCACTACTACAAGCTATTGTCAGTGGAAAATCTCAATTACATAAATCTCATTAGTATTTCATATGTCATTATGCTTGTCATAAGTTATGTTTTTATTTAAAACGTGTAAAATGTTATTTGGATTCATTTCAATAATTTGTTAGTTATTATATACTGAAGTTAAATTTTCTGCATATTATACATGTCTTTACTCATTACAATTCTGTGTTTCTTTATCCAACTTATCACAAAAACAATAACAATAAGCCTACAACAATGTTATGAGTAGTTAGCCCATGACCATATCAATGTAGATGTCATATTAATAATTATTCAACATAAAATTATAATACTTCAGTAAACTAAATTTAATTTGCTATAAAAAATATGTTCTCTAAAAGGAGTTTTCAAGTACGGGTATGCTAGCTCTCCGCGGGCCGGACAAAATCTGTCCGCGGGCCGGATGTGGCCCTCGGGCCGTAGTTTGGAGACCTCTGGTCTAAATGAATGTTGCTTGCTGCTCAACATTGATTCAAGTTAAAATAACGAAAACCTAAATCCAATGTTTCGCATAGAAATTCATTTTTAGAATTATATACTTTTCTTCATCATAAAGAAACTACGCCAAAAACTTTGTACATTATTAAAAGATTTAGGAATAATTGTATGATCTGTCTTAAAAAATAACAATTAGGAACGTTTACAAGCGATCCCATAATTATAAAACTCTGTTTAAGCCCCTGAAAATTTAAATATGTTTGCCTGCAATTCTATATTAATGATTTCTTGCACATAATGATGTATTCATCACATTTAATAAGTCTATTTTGCTCCAGGTGCTAAAGTCAACATTATGAAAGAAATGTTACGTTTTGGATTCATGGTATCATTTTCGGTCTCTTCAATTCAAGAAAAGACGATATTCAAAAGTGGAGCAGTTATTGATGTAACTTGTGACCGAAGTTATGACATTCTAAATAATGTAAGTAATCTGCCTGAATTATTTTAGTTTATGATTGTTTTATTATTCATTAATCAAAAAAATTGTGATTATTTAAATATTAAATATAAATTTTGAAATTAATCAATAAATTTAAAATATTTAAACTTCTTTTCAAAACACAAATACATTTCTCTTTACTAATATTTTATGAGCCACACTTGGAATAACAATATCTAAAGGAATATAGTGTATTCCACTTATATTTTCACAATTGTATGATAAATTATATTTTGAAAATAAAGTAAACTCTCAAAAATAGGTCAAGTATTATTTTTTTTTTTTTTTGGCTATTTATAAATATGTGGAAATTTTTCAAAACGCGCGTCATGAGTACGACCTCAATAGCTGATTTCCCTTAAGGAATATCTGCTAAAAATGAAAAAAAAAAGAATAAAAATACTAAATTTGGAAGTGGGAGGACGACACTAAAGGCTATTCGTCCCAGATCCTTCGGGGTATATTTATCTTGGTCCTTCAGAGTATTTGTTCATGAGCTCAAAGGATTTTTCTATTTTTCGGCTCCTTTACCAATCGTTGGTGTGTTAAAATAAGTATGGTTTCTTTACAACAATACAATTTTATTAGATAAAAAAAAAACAGTAAAAATAAAGCTAAGGTTTATTTTGTTTCCCCGACACATCGTGCTTCATTCACTGTATATAAAGAGAAAAGAAACTCTCAACTAAATATCCAAAATCGAGAATAGTAAATTCTGTAAAAGCTTTTGCAATGCATTAAGTTGAACAACGGAGAAAAAACTAAGTAATATTTATTGTAAGATTTTTTCAGAAGTCTATAATTCATTGTCACCAGGTAGTCTAGTAGTGTGAACATGCAGGTTGGAAGTCACGAGAAGATGAGCAAGAAGTGGATCTTGTCTCAGCTGATAAATCATGGCTGCTTCCGGAGTACTTTGTCATAAAATTTGTATTATTATTATTTTATTATCGTCCACTTTATGCTAGTAATGCAAAGTGGGGTGGATGGATATAAATTCCATTAAACGTTCTGCTAACCGTAAACCAACAATCAACAAGAAGCCCAGAGTGATCGGAAAATTGATTTATATTTTGGAAATAAAAAAATAAATAGAGAGTGACCCATTGAAAATAGGTTTATTCCCAAATTCTCAATAAATGAACCAAAAATATTTTTGACACACTTTACTATCGATCTGTTTACAGGAAATCATGACATATTCGACTGACAGCCGTTATTACACAAGAACGGAATCAATTTTATGACTTTCTTTGAAGTCATAAGAGAAAGAAAATATATTTCGGCATTTAAATTTGGGCATTAATATAAAATTTAAAAAAATATTTTTTTTAATCATTTAATATAAAATTCCAATAGAAAAAGTTAATATGCCTTGTACAAGATTATTTTTGGCAAAAATTAATTCTGAAATCACAGACCTGAAAGTAATTCAAGATAGTCAGGTAAAACACTCCAGGGCAAATCTGACCTCGAATATTATTCTAATTACAACTATTTATTTCTTTTTTGGTTTTGATTTTTTAGCAGATTTCCCTTAAGGGAAATCAGCTATTGAGGTCGTACTCATGGCGGGAGATTCGAAAAATTTCTTCAAATGTCCATCGATCCTATCCAGGAGATGACGAAAATGAGGTCGGTTCAAAATTATATATATATTTGTCTGTTACCGCTCTAGCGGTCGTAATTATTGTTTATTCGTAACAAAACTCGACATTAAGTCGTTTTATGTAAAAAGGAAGATCAAGTTCGTTAATGGCTGAAATCGGACCAGTAGGAGGGGGGGGTGGTTTAGAGGGGGGATTTTTGAAAATTCGAAATATCTCCGTTATTATGCGTCGGATCGAACAATTGTATAAAATCAATCTTATTGCAAATTAAATTTACTATAAATATTGTTCTATACATTTATTCTGTATCTTGCATATTAACCGAGATATTTGCATTTGTATTGTGTGAGTGGTCGGCAGGAGTCGACTATGTTCGGGACTTTCCGCCGAGAGCTAGGGCGGCCGTTTCCGTAACTGTTTGTCCCTCGTGAATAGGTTTAGAGATTCCTTCCTACTACTGTTATTATTAGGTATATTTCTCTATTGTAAAACTTCACGTGGGAAATCTGCTTAGTTTACGCAGCCCCTGCGTGACGGACGTTTTATGTAATTTGAAAGCCTATTATTATCCCAATCTACAAGAAGGGCAGTCAAGCTGAGTGCGAAAACTACAGGCCTATATGCTTGTCCACTGTGGTGTATAAGCTATACACCAGAATCCTTGAGCAGAGACTAAGGAAAATAGTTGAGGGGGATCTTGAGGAAGAACAGGCTGCTTTTAGACCGGGCAGGCAGACCCAGGACCATATATTCTCGGCCCGAATGATAGTGGAGAAGGCATGGGACAGAGGGAGGAATGTCTATCTGGCCTTTCTGGATTTGAAATCTGCATTTGACTCTGTCCCACGGCAAGAGATATGGGATGCTCTGGTTAGCAAGCGTGTTCCACATAACCTCATTAGTGCCATTAAGTCGGCGTACCAAGACCCAAAAGGAGTTGTGAGACTCAATGGAAAGGAGTCTTCTCCATTTAGCTTCTACAAGGGAGTCAAACAAGGGGACAGCCTTAGCCCATTGTTGTTCATTATAGTGATGGACGAAATATGGAAAATTTGCAAAAGAAGGACACCCCGAGCACTTGTGGGCTACTGGAATATGACGCCCGTTCTAGCCCAAGCAATGTTATATGCCGACGATGTAGTGATTGTGGCGGACTCGCAGGAAAGGCTGCAAACTAGTGTTACTGAGTGGTATGAGGAGCTAAAGAGAAAAGGAATGGACATAAATGTCAAGAAAAGTAAGGTTATGTGTGTAGGAAGAGAAGAGGAAGACGTTAATGTCACCTGCAATGGCGTACCACTTGAGATGGTTGACACCTATAAGTATCTTGGCACACTCATATGCAGGGATGGTAGGATAGATCAGAAGGTCTTGAATAGGGTGAGTCAGGCCAATGGAATTTTCTACCAAATACGTAACACCCTAATTGCCAAGGAAGAATTGAGTAGATCAACCAAACTCAGAATCTACAAAGCGGTCTTTCTACCAGTGCTTTTGTATGGTGCAGAGAGTTGGACCTTATTGGACAACCACGCAAGCAAACTCAAGGCAGCAGAAATGAGAGACCTAAGGTGCATTGCGGGAAAAACCAGGCGAGACCGCATCAAAAATGAGCGGATAAGAGAGGACCTTGGGGTGAGACCGATTGGAGAGATAGTAGAGGAGCGCCAACTTAAGTGGTTTGGCCATGTCAACCGAATGGGGGACACAAGAAAGGCCAAATGGTTGTATGAAGCACGGCCAGAAGGCAAACGACCCCGTGGTAGACCTAGACTTACTTACCAGGACTACGTAGCTCGATAAGGAGCAGAAAGGGGCAAGACCGCGCCAGAGATGAGAAGACTAGCGGCGGACAGACCCAACTGGGCAAAGTGGACTGAGGTGGCCCCTCCACGCTTATCGGCACGATGGAGGTAGAAGAAGAAGAAGAAGAAGAAAGCCTATTTTTGTATTCTTGCAAGTTACAAAAATGCAGTACAGCTACGGTTTTCTACCTGTTGATTGGATTCCCTGACGTCACTCGGCTCAAATACATTACAATAGAGGTCTTTCATTTACATTCAATAACCTCGTTCCATCAACATGCGGTTAGAATTGCTCAGACGACGTATCTCTACTACTAGTAATGCTGTAATGATGGAAATATATTTTAGAAAAAGTTTTCCTGTAAGCGATATTTTTCATAACGCAAAATAAAGGGGAAAAAATAAGTATGCCTATACAGGCTATCTTACGAGTAGCTAATTTTCACTGAAATAGTGTAATAATTTATTTGAAGTGTTATTTCCGAGTTTATTTCCTCGGAGAACAAAATCTACCTGTATTAATTCCAATTGTATTGAGGTTCTAATTAGCTACAGATTACAGGAATGTCTGATCGTATCCCCAGACAGCATTATTGCCTTCAACTCCCGGAATACTCCGTAATCTGTAAATTAATTTACTAAGTACAACAGCAGTGGTAACTTGATGCTGGTGCTTGAGTGGCAACTTAATACTAGTGCTGGTAATGCTTCTCGGAATTCGGAGCAACTGATGATAACCGATTAATGGAGAAGTGGGAATGGCTAGGTGCAAATGAAAAGACTCCATTCTAACGAATTCAAACTGTAAGAAATCAGAAAGCCAAAAAGAAATGGGATTACTGTTCTATAATGTTTTATTGCGACAATGATAAAGAAGGTAAATCTCAAAACATAATTAGTTTTAAATACCGTCTTGGATATTTTTTTTGTGATTCGAATTTCATTCTTCATCGAGGAAAACAATAATGTGGTAAACGCTAAACGGAATTATTAACTGAAAATTTTCTATTTTTGATACTTTGACCATGGTTGTCTATTGGGCTACATTTGATTGAAAAATAAATTTTATGAAATCTAAAATGCACCTATGTCCTAGTAGAATCTATATTACAGACTTCATTTTTGAAATTTAGAGGATGCACTCATGGCGCGAATTTCGAAAAAAAAATTAATTGTCCATTGATCCTACCTAGTAGATGACGAAAATAAGGTATGTTAATAATTATTTATATATATATATATATATATATATATATATATATATATATATATATATATTTGTCTGTTACCATTCTAGTGGTCGCAATTCTGGTCTCATCGTTACAAAACAGGATATTTAATCGTTTTATGTAAAAAGATAGATGAAGTTCGTTAACAGCTGAAATCTAACCAAAGGGAGGGGGGAGGGTTAGAGGGGAGGAATTTTGGAAATTCTTAATATCTCCGTTAAGTATTATGTGTCGGATCGGAAAATTGTATAGATCCCGTCTTATTGCAAATGAATGTTCTATAAATGTTGTTATGTGCGTTTTTCCTCTATCTTGATTATTAACTAAGATACTTGCATTTTATTGTTTTTCGGCTTTCAGTAAACCCACCTTTCTACTCATGACATATTTAGCTGCTACTCATGTCATAATAAGCTGTTATATTATGAATCACATTATTTGAAACATAAATACCAGATATTATTCTCATTGAACTTTTACATTTTGAGATAAATGCAAATACGTTACGCTCGTGAGAAATTGCTTATTTTACTCAGCCCTTGCGCCAAGCCATTTTTTTTGAAGTTTCAGTGAATTATTTATGTTTATTGTAGGAACATACAATAACGGGAAAATCTATATTATTTATTCATTCAATTTCCACACTAAATGAAGTAATTTATTTTATTTAGATGACCAAAAGAAAATTATTCAGCATAGATCGTGAATGGATATTGCTGGAAGAAGTAAATCAGACTAAATCGTTCCAACTAACTAAAGGATCTTCAGAATATGAAAAAATATACGCCCTACCAGGAAGTAGAGTTACGTTAGCGCAGTTTTCAACGAGTGAGCAACAAGTAGCACTTTATGATATGTACAGGATTACCATGTGGACAAATGTGAAATACAACCTCATAACGAATCAAACGCTAAATGAGTATGGATCTATTCCCTCAAGGAAGGAACGTTGGGATTTTGAAGGAGTTACTCTTAGAAGTGGAACAGCTGTAAGTTATATTATGTATTGTCAAAATTATATTATTACATTTCTTTATGGATTTGTTAACTTGCGAAGGTACTCATTATGACAATCAACTTCCCTAAATACATTCATTAGCTTAACAATCTTTCTGTAGATTAACAAGCTTTCTGCACCTCCATCTTTGTTGTTCTTCAACAGATGTAATACATCCTCTGTTTACGCTGTGTCAGTCTTACTGTCTATTACTCATAAAAGAGGCCTTATGAAAGTTTATAATCTATTCCATTACTGTATATGAGTACTTTGTAATAGTGGTTTTGGAGTTTCTCCCTCATTAACGATTTCGTCCGCCAGACTCCCCGTACCAATGTGATATGTTCTCGGCCTCATTTTTCCTTCTCAGTCGGCAATAGTCAGTTCTCAGCTATTGCCAGTAAATGATTTGTACTACACTTAGCATATCCGTAGTTTGGTGTGAAACTACAGTCGCATGAACCTCCATCTAAATGTGAGTGGAGTGTTTGGGCCTGATTAAAATAGGTTCATAGTCTGTCCATCCAGAATCATCGAATAATGTTTCCGTATCTACCTGAAAGGGCTGCACCAACTTCGAATCCCGAGTCTGTATTTCACCGTTCAGGCGCCCTCACAAGCACCCTCTTCTTCTTCTGTATCCTCGCAAGTCCGTCATGCAAGGGCTGCGTTAACTAAGCAGATTTCCCTCGTTATTGCTAATATGACGTGAGAAGGAAACTAAAAAAAATCAAATATCCCGGTTAATAATCAAGATAATGAAAATACGTATATAAAATTTATAGAAAATCATATTTGGAATATGATTGATTCTATACAAATTTTTGACCCGAAGTATAATAACATATTATACAAGTATAATATTTTGATTTTTTGAAATTCCTCCCTCTAACCCCACCCCAAATTATTATAGCCCTTAACGAACTTTATCTTCATTTTTACATAAAACGTTTAAATATCGAGTTTTGTAATGATCAGGAAAAGAAAATTGCGATCGCTAGAGCGTTAACAGATATATATAATTTTAAACAGGCCTCATTCCCGTAATATCCTAGGTAGGATCGGTGGACATTTGAAGAATGATATCTATCTTGTAGGAATGTAACCCAACCTTGCCCGTCCCCAATCTCAGGTAGGCAATGATTCCTATCTAGTAGGAATGTGACCCAACCTTGCCCGTCCCCATTCTCAGGTATGCAATGATTCCCATCTAGTAGGAATGTGACCGAACCTTGCCCGTCCCCAATCTCAAGTAGGCAATGATTCCTATCTAGTAGGAATGTGACCCAGCCTTGCCCGTCCCCAATCTCAAGTAGGCCAATGATTCCTAACTAGTAGGAATGTGACCCAACCTTGCCCGTCCCCAATCTCAAGTAGGCAATGATTCCTATCTAGTAGGAATGTGACCCAACCTTGCCCGTCCCCAATCTCAAGTAGGCAATGATTCCTATCTAGTAGGAATGTGACCCAACCTTGCCCGTCCCCAATCTCAAGTAGGCAATGATTCCTATCTAGTAGGAATGTGACCCAACCTTGTCCGTCCCCAATCTCAGGTACGCAATGATTCCTATCTTGTAGGAATGTAAGCCAACCTTGCCCGTCCCCAATCTCAAGTAGGCAATGATTCCTATCTAGTAGGAATGTGACCGAACCTTGCCCGTCCCCAATCTCAAGTAGGCAATGATTCCTATCTAGTAGGAATGTGACCCAACCTTGCCCGTCCCCAATCTCAAGTAGGCAATGATTCCTATCTAGTAGGAATGTGACCCAACCTTGCCCGTCCCCAATCTCAAGTAGGCAATGATTCCTGTCTTGTAGGAATGTAAGCCAACCTTGCTTGTCCCCAATCACAGGTAGCCAATGATTCCTATCTTGTAGGAAAGCAACCCAACCTTGTCCGTCCCCAATCACAGGTAGCAAATGATTTCTATCTAGTAAGAATGTGACCGAACCTTGACCGTCCTCAATCTCAGGTAGTCAATGATTCCTATCTTGTAGGAATGTGACCCACCCTTGTCCGTCCCCAATCACAGGTAGTCAAGGATTCCTATCTTGTAGGAATGCGACCCAATCTTATTAATTGATTAATATGGAATAAATGGCCACTAAACTGGTGTGGCATCAGATACATAAACAGAAATGTCATTCTCATTTTCTCTTTCATTTTTCTAGGTTTTATTTCCAGAGGTGTTCGATGGGTTTGGGATAATGGAACCTTATCAATCTGATGCATATGCAAAGTCCCTAATTCATGTTTCTTATGATGCCGGACAATATTTAAATTTTAGGTAAGGTTTTTGCAGCAATGTTTCACAGCATTTGTATTTATGCTGTTTTCTTAAATTGGAATAGCTACTAAACTAAATATATATATATATATATATATATATATATATATTCTTTCTATTAAAAAAATAATAATAATAATTATTAATGTAGTTTAAAAATAAAAACTCATGCATTCATGTAATCTATTAAGATTATTATTTTATAGCCACTGAGAATTTTTGATTACGTTTTAAAAACATTATTAAATAAATTAAATTAAGGAAATTGAATGGAATACAAGAAGAAAAAAATTTAAAAATATATTTGGATTAACTTCAATAAGAAGGTATTTTTTATCCGGTATATGATTGAAAGTGTGTCTACATCAAGTGAAGGACTAATGGCAAGTGGGACAAACTTCTGAAATTTGAAATCCTTTGATTCAAACAATTATTAAGAACTTCTTTGTCCAAAACTTTATGCAGCTAATTAGTTTAAACTATAAGTTGGCCAAATGAAATACTTTTGTCTGTCAGATATTAGATACCAGTCACTGTGCAGGTGAAATAAATTTAAATACAATATTTAAAATAAAATAAAAAAGTATGGAGTCTCTGTTTTCCCTGTAATAGGGTTAAGTTAATCAAGTTTGTCTAAGCTTCATTTCCCTTATTAATGTAACACTTTCCAATAGTCAGACTCTAATAGTGGACAATGACTATGGCTATCCTGATGAAAATGGAGAGATATCAACTGGACTCATAGGAAGGCTTAGAAGAGAAGAAATTGATTTAGGAGCATCTGGAATAATGATGCGACCTGATAGACTAAAATTTTGCGACTTCACTGGAGACAATATCAATTTGAGGTATTATTATGTTCTTTTGTCATTAATATGTTCCATTTTCTGTAATATTATTTATTTTTAATATTTTGGAGTGAACACTAAGTTAAAATAAAATAATCATTTCACAGTATATATATATATATATATCTATATATATATATATATATATATATATATATATATATATATATATATATATTTAGACACATGAACAATATTCTTACCTGTTCATGCTCAAGTGGTCACAATTTTTTTTTTATTGTTACCAAACTCGATATGTAAACATTTTTTGTAAAACCAAAGATTACGTTTATTAACAGCTAAAACGGACCATGAGAGGGGGAGGAAGAATCAAAAATTCAAATTATCTCTGATATAATTAGTCATATAGAAAAATTGTATAGAATCACTTTTGTCACAAGTTTAATTTTTTATAAATGTTTTCTATACACTTTCACATACGCCGAATAATAAACGAGGTATTTCCGTTGAATTTGCAGCATTTAGTAGACTACTGCTTTTAGTAAACTCATGTTAACACTAGGCCGATATATTATGAAACATCATATTCCAATTAAAATAGGAAATATTATTTCCTTGATCTTGGAATTTTTTCAAATGTCGATCAATCCTACCCAGGAGATGATGAAAATGAGGTTCATTCTAAACTGTATATAAAGATACATTTGTCAATGGTACTGGTTCTCAAATCAATACCCTAAACTTAAGTGTATATATATTTGTTGTATGATACATTTATCCTTTATACTCAATCATCAAATTATAATTTCCATTGGAAAATATAATCTGCATGTACCATAAAGGAAATATGATTTAGTGAAATACTATACAATTTTATTTGTGTTTCTTTTTCGGAACTAAAATGATATTTTCAGGAGTCCTGTATTATTCAAACAACCAAGTTTGCCTACGATGACCAATATATTTGCCCTTCCTTTCTCAAAATCCGTCTGGCTGTCAGCTGGAATATTGGCAATATTAACCTGCCTACTGCTATTTTCAGCTACTTTATTGGTTTGAAATTAAATGAAATTAGAACTAATAGAGATATATCACTCAACGAAGTTATGACTACAATTATTAGTTGTATTTGCCAGCAAGGTAATTTTTTTTTTCAAATAATAATTTTATTACTAATTATATAAATTCAAAGTGGGAAAAAAATCTCTTATTACCTTACACAAATTTTAATTTACTTGGGATAAACTAATTCAAAAATAATTTTCTCCATTGAAAAGAATAATTTAATGACTTTGTAAAAGTTTTTGTACAGATATTTTGCTCACTAAAGATAACTGAATCGCTGTTGACCATTTCCTTTCATAAACCATATGTGTTTTTTTTTTATTTATTTATCGAGCAAAGCTTTATTGGTAACCAAAAATTAATGGCAAAAAAAATGTTGTGAATGTTGTTTAGAATACATTAACTTCCTGTACATATGAGTAATTTTTGTGATCAATTATTTAACGTTCTCAGGCTAGAATTAACAAGAAAAAATAATATTAAAATAAACTAATCAATAATAATTAAAATTAAAAGTGCCAGAGTGATTCAGAAGTCTATATATTTTTTTATTTTAACATATTCTTGATTAACCCTCTTCTTCGTCTTTGAAATACTAACCATCATTTTCTGCCTATGTGACAAGACCTCTTTATACCCATTTTCCACTTCCTCATGTGCGTTGACTCAACTACCATAGACCAGAACAGGAGGTAATCTGCACTAAAGGCTGGAGAGGAAGAAGAAGATTGAATTCCAACTATTTGATTTTTTTTTTTGCAGAAATCTTGTGTGTGGGGTCTTTTTGCACAAAGCAACTTGCTTCATATTATCCTGTGCTGGGTAGCATTAGGCTAGAGCTGTTTTTACTCTCTCTTAAATTTGGTAGCATAAACCTCTAAGGTAATTGCTCAACACTAGAGACTAACTCAACATGGATTATGTCTTGAAGTTCCTCCGTACAGAGTTCGTAACTTTTCTTTTCTCAAATCACTTTCTTCTTGGGATGAGGAGAGATGATTGTCCTGGATTAACCCATTGTTTTTGATTATTAGGACTTTTGAAGTATACCCCTTTGTCATTACAGTTTGCTTGATAAAACAAATGTGATTTGGGTATTCCAGAAGATATTGTAAATTTCCACTCTATTCTCCCTGCTGGGGCATCAAAGGACACTACTGCAGGTAAAACCAATGTTGTGAAAGTGCAAACAAACTGTAGTTCGGTATGTAATAGTTCTTCTAGTTCAGCAGAAAGTCTTTGCTCCCTTGTGCTTGGATCTTTTTCTACACATTCCATCGGACTTGAATTGTGTGTTGTAGTGCAACCGCAGCAATATTTTCTTTCAAGAACAAAATCTCCTTAAATGATTTTTTTATGCCATCTGAAAAGCACAGATAGACAGCACAACCCATGTATATACATCTGAATATTTTAGAAACTAGTAAATAGAAAATATGCTATAACACAATGCAACTTCTACAGCTGCTATAATGAAATAAATTTAAGAGATAATTTTTATTCTACGTGACTCTGCAACAATATACCAAAGCCAGTTTTAAAATACATCACTTAACTATAGTTGCTTTATAGGATTTTTCAACCGAACTAAACATTATTATTTATAAATTAATACCACTTATATTTTAAGTATTAAGTTTGTTCTTACAAAAGCAAGGGTGGGCATCACTCCAGCACATAAAAGTATTAGTTACAACTACCAAATCGCTACACATTTCATATTAAGCTGAAATTTCAAGTTTTTTTTATACAGGGTTCTTACTAACAGAAAAGTTGAAAACAGGACATTTGGTTATGTCATCTGTACCATTCCAGCTCGTAAGATAATTTACACAACTCCTACGGGATGAACTTTTTTCAATAAAAGTTTATAAATTCAATGAAATTATGCATTTTTCTAATCAATGTAGGGACTACATATGAGCCAAATTTCATTAAATTCAGGGATGGTGAGGTAATTTTTTCATCTTTGAAAATGTGTTGCTTTTGCATGAAATAATATGTGTACAGTTTTTAGGGCCTGAACCAATACAAGCTATACCTTCTGGGAGGATTATCCTATTTCTGTTTGAATTATGCATTTTTTCTCTTTTTGTGGCATATTCAGCAAAGATTGTTGCACTTTTACAATCTTCAACAAAAACGATCAAGACATTATCTGACCTGTCTAATAGTCCTCTCTCAGTCGGCATTCAAGATGTATTTTACAACAGGCTATATTTCAAGGTAAACCTATCTAAATATCCTACAAATAAAATTTATTATCATTTATTTCATATGATATTAATAGCAATATAACTTGGATTGCGAAATCAATTTTTAGCAACCTTTATTATTGAACAGAGTTTCTTCTAAGTAAAAAAAAAAAAAAAGATTACCTGTATCAGAAGACTACAGTATTTCGTTTACTGTAAATACATTTCTTTCAACTTTAAAGTTGTTCATTTCTTCTTTTTTGTACCTATTATTGACTTCAATTTTAATTATCTGCTATATCAATACACTAATGATTTTTACATAGTTGCTAAAAAATAAAAAAAAATAAAATGAATTATGCTTCTAAAGATACAGATCACATTTCATGAACATAAACGAATAAAAAAAGTGTCATGGACTAACTTTTTATTTCCCTTCCAAACCTTTTAATTTTCACATTATTAATTAACATATTTATTTATAATTGTTGTGTTTTTAAATAGGAATCCAATGATAATGATATAATTGAATTTTACATGAAAAAAATAAAGCCTCAAGGCAACAGGATATATATGACACCTAATGCTGGAGTTCAAAAAGTGAAAACAGGTTTATTTGCATACAAGGTAATATTAGTTATCTCTGCCCTTCATGCACTAATTATATGGAGTCCATTATTTATGTTTCTTATCAGAAGTAATAATAATTAATGTAATTTTAGTCATTTCTGTTTACTAGTTTATTGCTACCTCACTGCCATTATCAGACTCTTAATAAAGATGTGGCAAGGATGAAGGACTGTTTTTAGTTTGTATTGAAGCTGTGCAAGCAAAATCACCTCAGTGCATCTTTAGTTATTTCCAATTTTAGCCTCCAAGACTAAGACTGCTTTTTTCTCCAATTTGTGGCAGAAATTTATTGTAATTTTAGTCATTTCTGTTTACTAGTTTATGGCTACCTCACTGCCATTATCAGACTCTTAATAAAGATGTGGCAAGGATGAAGGACTGCTTTTAGTTTGTATTGCAGCTGTGAAAGCAAAATCACCTAAGTCTGTCTTTAGTTATTTACAATTTTAGCCTCCAAGACTAAGGCTTTTTTTTCTCCAATTTTTAGAAGACATTTATTTTAATTTTAGTAAATGGTAGAAACTGCTAAGAATAATTAAACTATAATACCTAAATACAATCATATCGCAAATACAATCATTACAAACCAAAACCAGATGAAATACAGGAAAAGTATAAATAAAAAATTGAAAGGGCAGTGCCAATATTTAATTTATTTTATTTGCGCTAAAGTAGCGGCTACATTATGTTTTAGTGTGAAACAAGTTTCATGTATAAAATTATCTCAGACACATACGAAGAAAATGAGAAATGTGGGTTGAGCGAATTGGATGTTTTCATATTACCAATGCTATCTCTTCCAGTTCCCAAGAGATCAGGAATAAGGGAGCACATCACAAGGAGGTACTTCATTCATAAACTAAATAAAAAAGTATTCAATAACCGTTATTTTATCTTTTTATTTATCCGACTTAGATGTTTATTCTGATATCAGTAGAAGTAGTTCATATCAGTAGTTTATAAAACTTTATAGTTCTTGTTTATAGTTCATGAAAATATATGAAATTTTGAAATGAAATGTGTAAAAATTGTGCCATCTGAAAATCTGAGATGAGAATATCTAAACTTCGAATATCTCACAAAAAAAAACAAAAAAAAAACATTCCTATGACAATAAGTTCCCTTCCAAAAGTTTCATGATAAATAAAATGACATAAGGCATTATCACCTTTTTATACTACAAACTTTCAGCATAGGCATTATACAGCTAATTATATTTACAAATCACCAGGTTCATTTACTTTATATTACTTTATTCAATATACTAAATTAGTGAATTGGAATTTAGATGGCTTGTTCAATGACTGTTCTTTTATTTTATTAGTGTTACCCATCAAAGGGAAGTGGGACTTCTTCAAAGGACAGTAGACACTATTTTTACTAAGAGACCTATATGTAATTCAAAAGGCGGATTTACTAAAGTCAGTATTACTGATTTGAAGCCAGCAATCACAGCCATATATTGGGGAATGATTTTTGCCTTGTTAACGTTCTGTTTGGAAATTATATTTAAATTGAGGTAAGACTTTTAACTCATAGTAAGGTCCATAAGTTTTCGGCCTGTCCTGCTTGCCCACCTTCAAACGTGCCGGGACCTGCACGCCTATGCAGGTCCATGCCTACTCACTCCATACCCATCACCCGCACTTCCTCAGTCTTGTCAGTCAGTGTCCAGCCTTAAAGGAAACTCCCCATTTTTATAATGTTTAAACTCGAGTACCGTGCGGTAATTAAATTCTTTTGTAAAGAGGATCTTACTCCTGCGCAAATTAAATAGCGCTTGGATTGTGTATACAGGCAGTCCTCCCCCTCATATTCCAATGTGAAAGAATGGGCAAAATTATTTAAGTTAGGGAGAGAAAGTCTAGAAGATGACCCACCGTCCCGGTCACCCACTGGATGCTGTCACTTCTGAAACAATCCAACTTGTGGAATCTGAATTGCTGTCTGACCGACGACTGAAAACCAAGGAAACAGCAGCGAGGTTGGAGCTTTCAAAAACAAGTGCTTTGAGGATCATCAAAGAACATTTGCATATGAACAAGGTTAGTGCAACATGGATTCCAAAAATTATTTCAGCTCATCAAAAACAGGAACGAGTTCACTGCTGCAATGAATTTTTACACGAGTATAATGCCAACCCAAAGAATTTTTTGGACTCAATTGTAACTGGGGATGAGACATTGGTTCTATATTATGACCCACTCAGCAAAAGAGAGTCCATGGAATGGAGAAGACCAGGAGAAGCGCCTCCTTTAAAGGCAAAAGTCACGCAGTCAACAAAAAAGATAATGGCCACAATTTTTTGGGACTGTAAAGGAATACTATTGATAGATTTTAAAGAAAGGAATACCACGATGAATGGTGAGTATTATGCAGCTCTACTTCACCAGTTACGAGACGCCATTAAAGAGAAGAGGCGAGGGAATTTAAGCAGAGGCGTCCGCCTCCTTCACGACAATTCCCCTGTCCACACACCATTGGTTTCCAAGGCCGCTGTGAAGGACTGTGGATTCCAAGAAATCTCTCACCCACCCTACAGCCCAGACTTGGCCCCTAGTGATTTCTACCTTTTCTTAAAATTAAAATCTGACCTTCGTGGAAGGCGATTTAACACCCACCAAGAGCTCCAAGCAGTAGTGGAAGAACATTTTTTTAACAAAGAAGAAAATTATTTTTTTCATGGTATAGAAATGTTACCAAAGCGTTGTAATAAGTGTATTGAACTTAGAGGAGAATATATTGAAAAACAGTAAAACCAGTCTTTTTCTTTCACCTTTCCTTCTATCCCAGGCCGGAAACTTTTGGACCTTACTACGTACATTTTGAATTTTAAAACTATTCTACGCAGACGTTTGGTTGTGATACATTACTCAGGTTCTTTATTTTCCCAACCACATTTGATACCTACAAATGCTATGTGCCATGAATCATTTATTTGAAATTAAAAATAGATAGCCTTTGTTATTAGAAGGCTATTTTTTTACTCTATCCATTGTTATCTAAACACAACATAGATATAGCTGAATTAGACATTATTGGAACTGTTTGGATTATGCTGAAATTAGCGAGAACATGAACAACTTTGCTAATTCAGTTAGGTGCTATCAAGATTTAGTACCAATAATTTCAATATTTCTATACTTCTTTAACTCAAATCTCCTAGAATCAATTTCAAGAATAATTCATCTATTCATTTCCCAACTGTTGTAATAGTATTGGGATATAGAAAATATATTTACATATTAGGCAAAGTTAGTAATATCTGCACCTGCTGTATTGTGCTTACTTTTTACAGGACCAATATTTTCAATATAATGAAGATAAGAAGACAAAAGGCCGTTACAAGGATGAAATTGGCTTAGAAGTGTGGATGTCATAAGAGAATACTTAAGCATGCTCAGGAAATAGTATCACTGGAAAGTTTTGAAATCACATATCAAGAAATAATTCATCTAGAGGAAAGCATGATTTTTATTTGGCTTATAGCATTTTACCTGTATAATTATCTGTGATAGCAATCGCAGTCATTTTAATCGTACAAAATAATGAACTTCTATAGTTTTTGATAGAGGAACAACAAACTTTCACTCAGTTCATCTTTTAGAAAAGTGTCAAATCCATAAAATGTGAATTACACTGTAAAATAAAAAAAAAAAATTGGTACATTTTATTTAATCAAAAACCATTAAATCAACTGAAAATACACAAATAAAAAGTATCAAGTCTTGGAAGTTTTCGATTCTTGTCTGGGCAATAGGAATTTATTTAGTGACGAACTGATTATATAAAATATTTTGTATCACTCGGGCTAAGAAAGGGTGGTAACTTGTTGATAGAATATTCCAATTAGCCATAAATAAGTGCACTTTAATAAATTATACTAAATCTTGGAAGGACTGAGTTAAGGAAATTCACAATTGTCAATTTAATTAATGTCCCATATATTTGATATTTTATTGTATTTCATTTTCAAATTAGAGTTCCTAGGACCCCCTAGGCCATGAATGAATTACTCCTACTAATATTAACCCTAGAACTACCACGGGGGGGGGGGCTCATTGAGCCCACAACTTTTTGTTTTTGTTCCCTATCACCCAATTTTAATAGGATATTTTTGATATTTTATGTATTCCTCAGAAAAACATCCTAGAGTGAGGGCATAACAATAAAATTAAATAAAAAAATTTCTATGTTGAGAAAAAAATTTTTTTTTGACGTATGGGCTCGAGGAGCCCCCCCTTGGTAATGCAAGGGGTAGTTATACACTTAAGTACCAAGGGGGGGGGGCTCCTCGAGCCCACTGATATTTAATACTACTTTTAACTAGTAATTCAAGTGTTATTAATTATATTGCTCAAATAATAATTACTTTGATGTAATTTTAACATACACAAACCTTCTCAAGTTTTTTTTTTCTCAAAAAAAAATATATATATTCTCCCCATATAATTTTTTTTCATATAAAAATATATTACTGAAATAGTTATAATTATTGCTCCTGATAGGTACTTTTTTAGAAAAGAGAAGATTTTCTAGTTGTTCCCAACTAGGGGAACAGTTAGTCCATGCTGCATCCTGGATAAACACTCGGAAAAAAAATTATTGTGCAAAAGCACCGATAATTGCATTATGAATCTGATAATTATATTTTCTTAAATTATTATTCTATTATAATGTTATAATAACTTAGATATAGATAACTTTTTATTCTAACAATGTTTAGATAGGTTCCTCCCGTAGAATAAAATTACATTTAATTTAAAGTCATCCTTTTTTCCCCATCCGAACTTTTTTTTTTAATTTATTTTTATTTTTGTGTTTAATTTTTTTTTTCACAGGTGTCATAAGAAACGTTCATTAAACATAATCCAATAGAAATAAAAATTTTAAAAAAATTATAGAACCAAAATAAAAGGTTTTTAAGGTTGTGGGCTCGAGGAGCCCTCCCCCTTGGTAATCCATGTGACCTGGGAGAGGTCGGTAATACTAGGGTTAAGATAAATAAAATATTGTAGCAATATTATTATTTATTAACATCCACTTGTTGCTACTAAGGCTAATTAGGATGGGTTATTTACAGGTTTCCACCCCTTTCTATCCAGGGTGGAACTAAAGAGTTTATTTAATGAGTTTGTCACTAAATAAATTTCTATCGCCCAGACGGGAATGGACCATGCCACTCTAAGTTTACCATGTGAGATTAAAGGCAAAACTTTAACTTTAACCTAAGCACCTATTGTAGCAATAGTATAAAAACATGAAATAGTAAAATTTTAAAATCCTTGGTTTTAAGCCATAGCCAGTTCCACCACGATGTGTGTGTGTGTGTGTGTGTGTGTGTGTGTGTGTGTGTGCGTGTGAACATATAATTTTGAATGGGCCTCATTTTCTTCAGCTACTGGGTAGGATGATGGACATTGATGGAAATTTGTCGAAAATCGCATCATGAGTACTACCTCAATAGCTGATTTCCCTTGATAGCCCTTAGGGGAAATTTGCTAATAGAGAACGGTCAACACAATCCCACACAGGGATCACAAACCCTGCATTAGTTTTTCAAGTAATTTGATCCATAGAGGTATGCTGGTCCCAGTTAAAAAAAAAAAAATATATTTCTTTTGAAGATACACCACATTTACTGTAATCTACTTTTGGGGGTAACAGCTATTCTAAACATAAATTCGTGAACATTGGTTGAATCACCACTGTTACTTCGTAGGTATAACAAGTAAAGTAAATAGCTAAACATTTTTTGTTTATGTTTCAGGCCAAAACTATATGCTATGAGATGAAGAATGATGTGGCTATTTAATGCTGAAATTAATACATTCTTTACATATTTTTACTACCAAACATTTTAATTTTAACCTTCCAACAATATGAATAATCCTTCATATATAAATAAGTTGATAGAAACATTTGTTTTTTTAATGTTCTATCGGTCACAAGTTTTGTTTGATTTTTACGAAACTTTATATTTAAACATTTTATGTAGACCTAATAGAATAGAGAATAGATGACATGATTTGGGAAATCATGTTATTCCATCATGTGGGAAATCTGCTTAGTTTAACCTGTCCCTCTGCTATGGACTTTTGCAGGAAGGATAGATGGCAATGTAGTATTTTTACAAGGTTTCATAAATAATCAAAGAAACTCAAATGCTAAGACATAACCAATTTTAAGGATAAGCAATTTTTTAGTTGAAAAAAGGGTCTTCTAAACACGTTTAGATTCATTAAATATGTTTTAAGTATAAGCCTAAGCAAAACAAACTGCCTCTTAATAGCTGATAAGATTTAATGAAAAGGAAATAATATTTGATAAATGAAAATATTTATAAAATGTTTAAATGTAAATGGACAAGCTGTCTCTTTAATCAAATATAAATTACCTTTTGGAGACAAAGGTTATTCATGTATATTCAAATGTTGGCTGTGACGTACACGGGACCATTTTACTCTGTGGGAAAAATAAATTTCTTTAGTGATCGGCTCACAAAATCCCTAGTGGCTAGAAACAGGTTGTATAATGTAAATGACCCATAGCAATTAATTATAATTACATAAATTGAGCACAATTTCAATTGAAGAAAAAAAATGCTTCCTATAATAATACAGCCCCGAGATTCATTATTATAAATTCATCCTGTATTGATTTTTGAAAAACCAAATGAGGCTCTTTAAATAATACTTCTATAGTCTCTGTGATTTTAAATCCAATTTAATAATAGCTAACAAAATTACCTCAAGTAAAAAAAGACTAAAGAAAAGTAAACATAATTATGAATTCAAAGGGAACATGATAGCCCAAAGGGAATAAAAAGTGTTATATCTCAATTGGCTGAAGGACCAGCTCAATTGAAGTGTTAGTTTCAAAAGTAGCTCTCAAAGTTACTGCAATAGTTATAAAAACCGTATAAGATGGGAGTTATTATACCATCAGTTACCATTTCTAATTACTTTGCAGTGCATAATATTTACAGTGTATCGCTTATACTTCAATGCTTTAGTGATGGTAACTAATACATTGTTTAGGAATTTCAATTCTTAAATAAAAACCATATAAGGTTCTGTGATTCCATAATCATAGGATACAACCTGTCACTAGTTAATATAGGAGTCTACCCATATACTTATGATTAGAAAGTTTTTGAGGATGTGCTAGTTTTCTTCTTCTTTTTTTTTTTTTTTTTTTTTTTTCAGTGGTTCAGTGGCAACTACTAACTATAGGGAGAATCGGCTTACTATCTTTATGCAGTTTAATTAAACCATAGATTTTTGGTGGCCTACTATTGCAATTTATAAATTTTGATTTATTTTTTTTTCATTAGAATATTATTTTTTATCAATTTGTCCACATACTTTATGACTTTATTTTGAATGCTGTTTGTCAGATCATAATATTCTCTTTGAACATTTTTTTATAATGAAAAAATATAAATCAAAATTTATAAATTACAATAGTATGCCACCACTAATCTATGGTTTAATTAAACAGCATAAAGATAGTAAACCGTAATAATATTTGGTCCATAATAAGAACAAGAATATCATATCCTCCCAAAATAGTCTACCCATGCCCAGACATTATCTGACGTGCTGTATATTACACTCCTGGGCAGTTTATTAGATATAAAGTTACTAAATGAGTTATGAAATAAAATGAACTACATCAAATTAGAAATACATTTAAAATTTAGCCTCAAAGCTATGGCAATGATATGCAAAGTAAACCTATATAGTGTATGAAATTATAACTCAGGAGTGGTAAGAAATGCTACTTACAAAATTTAAAATTGTGTAAAATTTAAATCATTTTGTAGATCCCACAGTATATGGGTAAATTTTAACTAATTAGCAGAACTTTTATTTTGATAAAAAAAATCATTTTAGATTTTGATAATTTGGGAATAGCATTTCTTGAGATATTTGCTATGCTGGATATTAAAACCTGGTATCATTTAATTCTTAAGTAAAGGGCATTGCACACTGGATAGTATGACAACACCACATCTCTTTGCCTTCCACAAGTCTTTTGGACTCTATATCAATTCCCCATAAGTGTTTAACTTCTTATTTTGGTATACTTGTGAAGAATTTCCAAAAAGAAATATTCTATAACACAAAGTATGATTTTTTTTATCTTTATATTCTGGAGATAATGAATTTCAATTGAAATTTAAATTAACTAGAATTAGATTCTTGAAGACTAAAAAATTTTACTGTACCTAAAAAAGAAAGTGTTCATTTTTTTTTTAAACTCCTGCAAAATTATCATTAAAAAAGTATCAAGTGCATTACTTTCATAATGGTTGAACAAATTATACAGTATCTTTTAAACTTCCTTTCTGGGTCCAAATTTTCTTTTATAACACACCAGGCTGTTTTTGCTAAAACCAGAACTATTTTGCAGGACTTAAATTGCGTTTGTTTATATATATATATATATATATATATATATATATATATATATATATACACACCTATATATGATTCCAGATATAAAAGTAAGAATAATGAAAGAAATGTTGAAATCTGGATTAATGGTATCATTTTCAATCTCTACAATCCAAGAAGAGTCTACATTCAAAAGTGGTGCAGTTATTGATGTCGATTGTGAGAGAAGTTATGGTGTTCTCAAAAATGTAGGTTTTAGATTTCATTTCACGACTAACATAATGCTCTACATGTTCTTTATTTATTTTCTTTGTTGTATTTTTTTAATCACTAATTATAAGAGATGATGATCATTAGAGTGACCCATCCAAGTACTATTGTTAGTCCAGCAGCTGTGTAGAAGAGCTTATAGAAAGATGCTGATATAGCACTCCTGGATAAATATTAGGTTTATGTTAAAGACAAATCTTTGGTATCCTGTACTTGAGTGCTACAGTATTAATGACAACAGTCAGAGTGGGTAGGCTTTAACCTATAGCTTCAGTATTATTAATTTTTTTTCCCCTAACTTAGCTAGAAATTAGCTTATCTATACGTACAAAAGCAATATATATATATATATATATATATATATATATATATATATATATATATATATATATATATATATATAGAGAGAGAGAGAGAGAGAGAGAGAGAGAGAGAGAGAGAGAGAGACAGACAGAGATAGAGAAACTGGTTGTGTTTGGATCACACTGAATGAAAGCAGCCAAACATGAAAAGATGTTCACCAAATGAGGTATGGAGGTAGGTAGGCCTAGGCTGAGATGTCTTAATGCCCAAAAGAAGGATTTTTGGCGAATGAGTTATGCAAATTGAAGGCTTTTATCAGTAACATGTGGTGCCACTCAGCATTGTGCAGCAATTCGGTAAATATGTGAATATGAAACTAGCGTTCTTTGGTGTATAATGCCAGCATAATTGTGAGGGAGTGTCCCAGTTGACCTCATGCTTCTCTCAGGCATTGATGGTAAGATTTTGCTAACTAGACGTATGCTTTCAATGTGACCACATCATTGATTAGTGCTGTAGAAAAGTTCATTTGACCAGTACAATGCCCTGGACTTAAAGAAAAGTCTGGAGTAAAGGAAAGGAAAACTATGTAATTTCTGTAGTTTGGGAATATGATGATTGCAAGTAGTTGCACACTCAAGTGCCCAGAATGTAACAGAGAGTAAGTGGGAAGATGAAAGTGCTATCCATTATTCAAGTAAAAAGACAATAAATAATAAATAAGTTTTTCATTCATCATTCATTGCTCATGCCAACTAATTAATAATAATAATTCGTTATTCAAAACTAAGTAAATTTATTCATTATATTCTTATTTATTATTTTTATACAAAATCTCATTTTGATTAATTTTATTTTCTTGTCTTTTTTCTAACATAGGGAAAGGATGAGATGTTTGTCGTTTATTATTGTGAAGCTAAGCTGATAACTGTTTGGAAAATAATTGAAGTTTCCTACGAAAGAACTGGTGGTTACTTAGCTTAATCACTAGTACATTAAAAGTAAAATTGAATAATTGTGAAAAAAAACTTTAAATATGAATTATTATGAAATATTCATCTGAAATGTTTCATAAAATTATTGTTTATAACAGTCTATTAAATCTTTAAATTTACTATTTTTTTTAATTATGGTAAATTACTAGTATTAACTTCTATAATTTTAAAATTCTGAATATCAAATAAATTCGTGTATCTTTTAAAAGTAATTTGGGTTAATAATTTTAATTAATTATTATAGATGTCTAATAGAAAACTATTCAGCATTGACCGTGAATGGCTTCTGTTGGAAAAAGTTAATCAAACCACATCATTTCAAGAAACTGAAGGGTCTACTCAGTACAAAAACATCTATGCACTTCCTGGAAGTAGAGTTACATTAGTTCAGATTTCAATGAGTGATCATCAGGTGGCATTTTATGATATGTACAGGATTACAATGTGGACAAATATGAAGTACAATTTCATTACTAAAATGATGCTAAATGAGTATGGTTCTATTCCCTCAAGAAAGGAACGATGGGATTTTGAGGGAGTGACTCTTCGAAGTGGAACAGCTGTAAGTTTAAGTAAAGATTATTCGAAGCATTTCAGGGTCTCTGATTGCAAAATATTATTTAATAACGAAAACCCAATGAATTAGTTCAAACAATTTTTTAGTTTCATTATTGAATAAATGTTTTCTGAATTTGTGTGCAAGTGAATTTTTCCATCTAATACCTTCTTAGAAAAATGAAAGAAGACCATAATGCAATATATTCACTTATTTTAGAGATAAATTTTTTTCTATTATGTTTTGCATTTTTCTAGATATTATCTCCAGAGGTTTTTGATGGTTTCTGGAAAATTGAACCTTATCAATCTGACGCATATGCAAAATCATTAATTCATGTCTCTTATGATGCCGGTCTATATCTAAATTTCAGGTAAGCATCCTAAATAGTTCGTAAACAGAGCTGAGAAATATTAAAATGATTATTTTCTTCTTTCCCCCCTAAAACTGAATATGGAATTAATGTTTTCGAGTTCTTCTTGGACTAGTAGGAGGTAATCTGTCAAATTTTTCATTACTGTTATTAATCTCTCCAGCCAGACCCTAATAGTGGAAAATGACTATGGCTATCCAGATGAAAAAGGAGAAATAACAACTGGACTCATAGGAAGGCTTAGAAGAGAAGAAATTGATTTAGGAGCATCTGGAGTAATGATGAGACCTGATAGACTAAAATTTTGCGACTTTACAGGAGATAATATCAATTTGAGGTATTGTAATGCTCTATTGTCATTATTAATATGTTGCATTTTATGCTATATTATATATTTTATTAATATTTTGGAGTGAACACTACATATATATATATATATATATATATTTTTTTTTTTTTTTTTTTCAGGAGCCCTGTTATATTCAAGCAACCAAGCTTATCTACTATGACCAATATATTTGTCCTTCCATTCTCAAGATCAGTCTGGTATTCAGTTGCAATTTTAGCTACAATAACTGCAATCATGCTATATTTTAGTTATTCCATAGGAGTTAAGTTAAATGAAATGTCTCTCAGTAATGATTTATCATTAAAAGAAGTTATGACTACAATAATTGCTTGCATTTGTCAACAAGGTAATGCAAATTTTGTATGTTACTGGATGTGATCTGGGAAACAGGTCTTATATAAATAGGAATTATTCCCACCAAGATGATTAATTAAGCATATGACTTTCAGCAATAGTGCTCCATCATCATTTGCTAACAAACCAAAAAAGAAACATGTTTAAAAGTAATTTGCAATGAAAACAAACAATTACATTTGAGATTTTGAACATTATTAAATCATAAGATATGGTGTAGATCAGAGGTCTCCAAACTACGGCCCGAGGGCCACATCCGGCCCGCGGACAGATTTTGTCCGGCCCGCGGAGAGCTAGCATACTTCAAACCTCCTTTTAGAGAACATATTTTTTTATAGCAAATTAAATTTAGTTTACTGAAGTATTATAATTTTATGTTGAATAATTATTAATATGACATCTACATTGATATGGTCATGGGCTAACTACTCATAACATTGTTGTAGGCTTATTGTTATTGTTTTAGTGATAAGTTGGATAAAGAAACAGAATTGTTATGAGTAAAGACATGTGTAATATGCTGAAAATTGAACTTCAGTATATAATAACTAACAAATTATTGAAATGAATCCAACTAACATTTTATGCATAATAATGCATTATTATTATAATTAATACATAATTAATAATATGTAGTGTTGCGGACTGTAGTCCGATTTGCAGACTTTTTTAAACGTTGCGTGCTTTTTCGGACTTTTTTTTCATCAGTGGACTATTTCACTTTTTACCACCGGCAACAATGATAATATGGTTTTGGCCCTCAGAACTTACTGGAGTAATCAGTATGGCCCTAAGGCTGGAAAGTTTGGAGACCCCTGGTGTAGATTATTAGATGTAGACCTGCTTCCTAGAGTAAAATGATTTTATGATGATATTGATCACCAATTCTAACCATTCCAAATATTTTCCTCTTTTGAATAGAAATTAGCTTATCTATACGTACAAAAGAAATATATATATATATATATATATATATATATATATATATATATATATATATATATATATGAGAGAGGGAGAGTTTCAAGGATCTCATTTTTGCCATTTATTGAATGAAAGGGCGTTTGAGAAATTGAGAAAACCGTGTCATAAATACAACCTCCGTCATTGATTTCCTTAAAAGGAAATTGACTAAAGCAATTAATAATTTATTTTTAAAAGAAAGAAGAAACCTCTTCAATAAGTAATTGAATGAACATAAGTTGAATTATTAATTGAAGTTATTTTACAGGCCCTGAACCTCTGGCAGTACCATCTGGCAGAACTATACTGCTTATTTTTGAGTTATGCATTCTTTCTCTTTTTGTGGCATATTCTGCAAAGATTGTTTCACTTTTACAATCATCAACAAAAACCATCAAGACACTATCTGATCTTTCTAATAGTCCTCTCACTATTGGCATCCAAGATGTATTTTACAACAGACTTTTTTTCAAGGTAAATATAATATATCATTTATAAGTAAAATAAATCTGTCAGTAGTGTTACTAATAAATAGAAATAGCTATTTAGTGTCTGGTTTGATGTAATTCAGTCTTTGTTGAAACTCTGGTGGCTAGAATTGTTTCAAATGAATTCAATATTAAGATACACCAAGGAATAATTCAAGTTTTTTTTTTTTTATGTCTTAAGAACTTATGGGGATTAAGTATCAAAATTTTCTTTTATCATCCTAGTGTCAGTAAAACGAGATTTCTGAATTATAATCAATTTGAACTGATAGATAACACCTGGATATCTTTATATATCTTCTTTGATTTTTTCTTTATATTTATTCCCAGTTTTATTCTTCATCCCATGTTTTATTACAAAAGAGAATTCTTAGACTGTAGTAGTTCATTATTGTTTTTAGTATATTCTTTATTTGTTTTTGATCTAATTTGTTCCTGATATTGTTCAGTGTTTCATTTTTCACTTTGAAAAACCAAGATATCAAGAATAATTAATTGCTCTACTATATTTTCTACTGAACTCAATAAGTGTGATGCATTAATTTTAACGATAACACTTTAGCAGGTTTATCATCGAGGATTATTATTGGTAGTTAAGTAATATCTCTAAAAAAACTATCTAATTTTTTTGAATAAAGAAATATATTAAATTCATTCTGGAAGTTTTGATATTGTGGGTTTTTTAAAATTTCCGTAATTGTAATTATTCTATTCTATGAACTTGGAATTCATCTGTGTTCTTCTGGAATCATCAAATATAATTAAGAATCTTTAAGAGTCTAGTAATAATTAAGTCTCTTTTCGAGGTTCCTCATTACCTTGAAAGGTTATAACACAAAAAATCCTTAAAGTCAGTTACTGTTCTTTTTGTAAGCTTCTTAATTTTAAAATGATTAGTTTACTAGAAATAATTAAGTTATTTGGCATAATAGAATTTCTTTATTTTTTACAGGAATCTACTGATAAAGACATAGTTGAATTTTACAAAATGAAAATCAAACCTTCTGGCAATAAGATATTTATGGATCCAAATATTGGGATACAAAAAGTTAAATCTGGATTGTTTGCATACAAGGTATTTTTTAAATTTAAATTTATATTTTTATTATGATATACTCCACTCAGAGGCTGGATAATTTAGTAGTTTTCAGATGTATGCTTGCATCTAGCGGAGGTGATGTCTACTGGACATTATTTATATAAAATTGTGACGTTTGTCTGTACATTGATTTTTCAAAATTTCACAACACTTTTGACATGGTATTGAACTTTTGGCTTTGTTGACAGTTTGTTTGTTATCTTTACATGAATAAACGGCTGAACTGAATTTGTTGAAACTTGGTATGTGGAATACAACGTAAGCTTTAGGGTATACTAAGAGTTTTAAAGACGAAAGGGAGTTGTAAGGGGTGTTTGGCATGAAATATACAAAACTTGGTATGCGAGTTAGCATTAAACACCCCCCCCCTCCCCATGACTATAAGCTATAGTAACATTTTTAAGGAGAAACAGGAGTGTTAATTTTTTAACATTATTAAGGGGTTGCACAAAGTGCTAAATATTTTTCATCTCCTTCTCCCATTCATTAGTAAATCAGAAAGGTCATTTCCACCTTAAATTTATTTAATTGAACATACACTATTAGTATTGTGAAGATAATGTAATTGGAAATGTTTACATAATTTAATATAATCAGTACTGAGATCTTAGTAGCAGGTTGGCTAAAGTGAGTGTTGGGAGAGAGGGAACTCCCTCACTATTGCTAACCTTACATCATTGTGAGCTATTTAAGTATTTAATTGTAGTCTTGTTGATTGTAGTCTTACAATTATGAATACATTAATGTTCTGAGTGGATGCATAAAACCACTTCCAATTTAATACTGGGAGGATTTGAAGTGGATAACAACACCAAGTACTTTAGCTCATATTATATATTTCTACTTTTCTATAAAAATCTACATAAAGAAGACAAAGTCTTTGTATGCCATGTGATGTTTAATGGTTTAACATTTTAAAGAGGGACGACTGACACAAAAAAACGAAGTTAATCAATTTTAAATTTTATCCCATCTTAAACATCTACACTAGGTGTAATTTCCAACATTATGAGCTTAATAACATTAATTTTATGTAATATGTCAAATATTATGTTTGGAAATAATGAAATAAAATTTGCATGTGAATGGAACCTCAGTGATCATTTTGTGTCATTCCCTTCAATCTCAAATTCACTTCTGTTAGATTAATACATCATGATAGATATATTATGCTAAATGTATTTAAAAGTCTGAAATAAAACTTATTTTAATTATTTTTTAAGTGTGAAACAAGCTGGATCTATAAAATTATCTCAGATACATACGATGACAGTGAGAAGTGTGGATTGAGTGAACTAGATGTTTTTTTACTACCAATGATATCTCTTCCTGTTCCAAAAAGGTCAGGGATAAGAGAGCACATCACTAGGAGGTACTAAATTTATTCCTCTCAGTAACCAACTTACAACTTAATTATTTCAAAGATATTTTTATTATGAACATTATTTTTACTATCTCCTATATTCTGTGTTAGAAATACCAGAAAGAAACTAACAATAACTTTAATGAGAAGTATATGAAATCCATATTAGTCTTAAAAGTTTTGAGTAGATATTGGAATGATAAGTCCCAGTAACCATTTGTAGTTGTTGCATAATTTTTTTATTTTAACAAGCTGATTGATTTTCAAATGCCATGCCATATATTTGAGTATGCAATTTCTAAACAGGGTCTCCCAGATAAGGTTAGATATTACATATTCTCTAAAATGTCAGCTGAATGTTAGAAATAAATGGGGCCAATCTTGATGAACCCAGATATTCTTGGTTCGCCAACTACTATTGTTGGATTAAAACTACACTCCAGTCAGTTATTTATAAACCCTTTTTTTTATCAACATCATGTTTGTCCTTCTTAAGAATATATGAACATCCAGTGATAGATATTCATACTTCCGATTTTTAAATAGGTTAACATCTTGAGTTAATTATTTATTTAAAAAAATAACATGTGAACCATTTGTCATTTCTTTCACCCACATAATTATTAATGCTGTCTCTAGTTAGGAAACATGACATTTCCTGAATGTACAAACTCATCCAGTCATTTGGTTCAAAACCATCTATCTATTCTCAATAAATAAAATCTAGCTGAATAAAAAATACAAAGTAGGAAAATGTGTGGATGTTATTCTTTTCAAAATGAGTGATTCAAGATGTAGAGGAGTTCAATATACATAAAAAAAAAATAAAAAAAAAGTGTAAACAATAAAGATAAAAATCTTTATGGCGAGTGTTAAGACCAAAAGAAATAGAGTTCGCCACATTTTTATTCTTGAAAACTTATACAAAAATAAAAATATCATTTTTTTATATTGCCAGAAAAGTATAAGATCATTGATTATAATCAATTACCCCAATGTTTAGACAAAATAATTAATTTTAAACTAAAACTTTAGGCAGATGTTGGTTGTGTGTTAAAGCATTTGATTTTTTCAGCCATCTCCTCTTGATGCCTCAAGGAAATTATTTAATCATGACCTAATAAAAGAAAAATCTAGTCTCACCTTCGCTAGAAAATTACGCTAATATAATCCATTGAGATTAGTGTTGAGTAAATAAAGCAGATGTTAATTGTGAACTAAATGTTTAATATAACATACCTTCTGATAGAGTATCAGTAAAGTAAAATAAAAAATATATTTAAAATCGCAGTTTTTCTGATTCAGAAAATTTATTTCCTATATCAAGGCCTACAACCAAAAATATGACTAATGTTAGGCTTTACCACTCATGTAAATTAACATTATGCAATTGAATAAAAACTAATACTTATATATATATATATATATATATATATATATATATATATATATATATATATATATGTCTGCAACCACTCTAGCGGTTGCAAATTTTGTTTAATCTTTATCAAACTCGTTATATAAGCAGTTTATGTAAAACTGAAAACCAATTTCGTTAATTACTTTAATCTAACTGGGGATGGTTGGGGTTTGGAGGAGAGTAATTTTGAAATGTCTTTGTTATAAGTCGATCAAAAAAAAAGGCACAGAACAAATCTTATTGCACATTTAATTGCCAACAAATGTTATTATATATCATAATATTAACATAATATTTTCTCTATCATGAATATTAACAATGATATTCGGACTTTTTAGTATTCTTCCTTCTGTAACCCCCCACTCCTACTTATGTTATATTAATAAAAACCTGTTATATCATTAACAATTTTATTCTAAGATTAATTACCAATTATTGTTTTCAAGAGACCTTTATTTTGTGAGATGCATTCAAATTCATTGTGTGATGACATCAACTAAGATGTAACTTTTTATCAAAAATGCTTACTTAATCTTTACCATACTGCATATTTAACCATTTCATTCAACACTAAAGATCATATTTGTTATTGGCTGTTCTGACCTGGAATAATGGTGGTTTAGAGGGGAGGAGGGATTCAAAATATTTCCATTATTATGAGCCAGGACCAATCTTGTCAAACTATTGATGATCTACCACAGTTGTTGTGTGCATTTTTTTGTCACTTAAGTATTCAGTGAGTTATTCACTTGTTACTTTCTGGTTTTCAGCATGAATAACCCCCCCCCCCCCTACCCCATTTGTTTTTTACACTGAAATAAGAAAAATGTTGTAATATGAGATGAAAAGTGTGTTATTCATGTGTGTGGGAAATCTGGTTAGTTTACACAGTCCTTGCCTGAAGGACTTTTATTTATACCTTTCAAATTCATGAGATGATTTGACACCTTGAGAAAGTTACTTTCTGAGCCTCTGCTCTGCTCTATAATCTAACTCCAGAAACATTTGTGATGAAATCATTCTTTCTCAGAATGTATTGTGTAAGCTACACCTTCTTTTCCAAAGGTACTTTGATTAGCCTTTTACTTTCACTCATTTCTTATTTTTCTTTCCTTGGAAATCCTCTGGTGGTGATTCTGCACTAATTTCACAAATTAAACTATAGATGAGTATATTTGCCCCCAAAAAAAAGATTTAAACTTACCACTCAATATAACGTTATATTTCTAATATATGTTAGCATGTTCTACAACCAATCACCTCAACTACTTCTCTGTAATAATTTTAAGGACAGTGACATTTGAATGGAGAAGAAAATAATAGTTTTAATAGAAAACATCTATTTTTTCTAGTGTGGCACATCAAAGAGAAGTGGGACTCCTTCAGAGGACGGTAGACACAATTTTTACTAAGAGACCTATCTGTAATTCAAAAGGAGGATTTACCAAAGTGAGCCTTATTGATTTCAAACCAGCAATAACTGCACTTTATTTAGGCATGGTTTTGTCTTTTATAATTTTCTGCTGGGAAATAACATATAAACTGAGGTATATCAGTTCCTTCAATACCTTTTTCTTATCCAGTTTCATTTATTGTTCAATGATTCTAGTATTTATATTATGTAAGTATTCCTTAAACAAAAATATTTTTTCAATCCATCTATGACAATCACCAAATCAATCTTTGAAATAGTCTAAGTGAATTAAGGTCTATGTGTATAATTTATATAATGATAGGTTGGCACTCACTTTATTTGGACGAGCTACTTTAATTTCTATAATCCAATAAGGAGAGCAGAAATCCTTTATTTATTGAGAATTATAATCATTATAACTATTGGGATATTATCCTTTTCTTTTGTGATTGAAGTAATAGAATTTTCTTTTTTGTTCTCGCTACTCCTTTATAAAGCAAAATTTATTTTCTCTATTTTCATCATTCATTCCCGCTTTGAGTAGTGAAGAAACAACAGAACTAGCCACCATGATTAACTGTTTATGTCAAACATTTGTGTGTGTTATTAGTTTACAAATGTTTAAAAGTAAAGGCTTCCCCAGGGGAGGATAGGAAAAAATTCAGAAGCTCTTATGAGAGGCCTATATATATTGCCAGTCAGAGAACTAGTAACATCAGAATACCATTGAAATCACTGGGTGGCTTCAATCAAATACAACTGCTCTTTACTTTATTAAATGTATTCATCAAAATCTAGAAAGTGTAAAGAGTATTATATTCACATCTTGTGTGCCTACATGCATATGTTTTTGTACGCACATACTTGCTGTTTACATTCAGAGGTATATTACTTTGAATCTCTTTTTTCAGATCAAATATACTGAACATAATAAAGCTAAAGACACTTCAACTGGCAGCGGAAAGAAATGGGTTTAAAAACTGAAGGGACCAATGAGTAAATACATATTCACCTTCAGAAGTATTACATTACATATCAAATGGTCTTACTTAAAATGGTTCTTTCTTAGTCAAGAGGTGCAACTTTTAGATTTTAAACTGTAAAATTGAATTATAAATAATTTTAATTAGTATTCACTACTATGGATTTGAAAAATTCTTTAACTCACTTAAATGAAAAGTGACTTCTGTAAATAAAATAAAACACTAAAAATAAACAGGAAAGAGGGGGATGAGGCATTCTTTTTCAATAGAAATTGTAGGAAATAGCTTCACTCATTATTCACTTCAACTCTATTGCACAATTAGTTTAAAGCAAATGAACACTTAAAGTCCCAAAGAAGTTTAAAATATTTTAAATACAAATAAAAAACAATGTTTTAAAATTTAAAATACATCTACCACAAAAATTATAAATATGGGAAAATGAAGAGCAATGGGTCACGCCCCAATCACATCCTTGATTTCATTGTCTATTACTTTTGCAATAAAAAAATGTATTTTGTCCTTGTTTCATAATTACAATATTGAATATATTTAAAAATTAATCTTTCAGATATTTCCAATTCAAGGTAAGTAAATATGCTAGCCAAGGTTAGTTAAAAGAAACCAGTTTGCTTACCTTACTTTCAGGGGGAGTTGCAGAAAAAAATAAGCCATTTAGCCTGCTCATTAATATTTAATATATTGCTATGCCCTTAAAACTCTTCATTAGGATTTTAAATTGGGGTCATGAATACTGAAAATAAGCAGAATGGAAACTAAAAACGAAAAACAAATTTTCAGTAAGGCAAAGATACTTCAAATCCCTTCATTAGGTTCGACATAGTATAGGTGGTTCTATTAGGCTTCTGCTCCATTGAAATGAGAAACATTTTCTGTAATGTTGTTTAGCAATTATGCTAAAAATAAAAAAATCTTTTGTACTTTAGAACAAAACCTTTAGCTTTCCTGGAATGGGACACCAACAGGTAATCCTTATTAAATTAATACTATTTGAATGAATGGCCAGGCTATCTTTGTTTTTGGCTTTTCAGGCTCCCCTCTAAAAATGCTCATTCAACCTGGCAAAATTGACAACCTGCTTCAATAATGAAGTCGCTGTAAGAGGCAATAGAAATATGACAAAACAAATGTATTTTTACTAATTGTAAGATCATAAATGGAATTATATTTAATATTATATTACTGTATTACTAAAATTATTAATTGTATACTAAAATGTAGAGATTATGGCCAGATATTTAAATCCAAATATGGCTGGCAATCAATGATGTGAGAGCACCGTCTTGAAGCCTCTCTGCAGATGCACAAAATAAGTTTTTTACTGTATGTGGCTTTGCTAGCACTGTTATTTCACACATTCTTCATGCTTACTTACTTAAATGAAGAATATTTGAATTAACATTTATCTAGAAGATCTCTTAAGTTAAGGTCATAAAATAGGAAAAAATTTTAGACAAGTATTATTTAGAACTTTTTTATTTAAATTATTACAAAAAAACTTAGGAAGTTATATCAGGAATGTCAATAATTTGTATAAATACACTTTATAATACATAATGCAGGGATTGATAATTTTTCACCCCAATAAAAAAAAAACAACAAAAAAACATTCCTTTAAAAGTATTAACATTATTGTTGTATAAACATGTAAACTAATTCCTAGAACTTGAGTTGTTGAACCTATCACTGTTGTTATCCGGCCGCCTTGGGAATGAGGAGGAGTATGTAGCAGGTGGACAACATACTAGAGGTTTGCCATTAAACCCACATATCTGGACAGGTTCATTCTTGTTTAATGTATCACAGGTATCTACCGTCTTGCACCTCCAATCTACTGGCCCTTCTCTGCAAATTGAGTTAACTGCTGAAAAAAAATAATAAGAATTTAAGGTTAATAAAAAAAAAACATTTACTTGAAGATAGAATTTTAACATTCAATTTGTATATTATTAGAGACAATTTTTAACTACTAGTACGAAATTGGTTATAAAATGCATGGCATAACATAATGATGATATCGTATTCAATGAAGCCTTCATTATTTTCATATTGGCAAATTTTACTGATTTTTTAATTGCTGTCTGTCATGCAAGGGCTGTAGCTGTGTAAACTATGCAGAAGTATGGCACACAACTGATCTCTTTTCTAATTTATAAATAAAAATATAGTAAGTAGAAGTGAGGATTTAATGAAGCTGAAAACAAGAAAGAAGGTGACAAATGACTCACTTAATATTTAAGATACCAAAAGAAATTTGTAGGACGACAATTGTAGAGAATCAATAGTTAGTAGATTTTCCGCATTAATAGTTGTGAGATTTTTTTGGAACTTGCTTCATAAGTAGAACCTCAATAGCTGATTCCCCTTGAGGGAAGTCTGCTTTAAAAAAAAAAAGAGTATCAAACCTCATAATAACTAGGACAGAGTGGAGGAAACTTCAGAATATATGAGTTCCCTCAAATTCAATAAACCACTCGCTTGTCTGGCCACTGGGGCTTCTCCGAACTTCCTGAAATGCAGCATATCTCTATATACAACAACTCTATGTTTGGCCTTCTGTAATAGTTTTCTTTGTTCTGTACTCACAATAAATATTTTAAAACTGTGTAATTGACATAGAGGTGGATCTTGACTTGGGTATCAGAAAAATTAGCAAAGGCTAAGAGGGCATCTTCCAGAGGCTACTAATGGAAAGCTTAGGGACAGCCCAGATACCATATTTAGAACCCTGAAAATACAAGAACAGGCAAAGAAAGACTACATTAATGTACACTTGTAGGATAACATGTTGAAGAATACTCGTACAAGTTCATTTGAAAAAATACATTTAAAAAAAATACGATCTAAACAAATTAAAGTACATTGTAAGAAACGTGGAATATGACTTATAAAGTCGTATTGCCTGCATGCACCCAAGACTGCAACTAAAGCATAGCTTGTATTGGAGTAAATACCTTTCTTCCTCTCGGGAAACTGGCATACTCTTAGAGCTCCTTGTGGAATCAGTGCTTTTAATATTTATGGAGGAAATTCGGTGTAATGGTATTTACTTTTAAATTGAATTCACCGCGTGAAATCTAGCTAACAATTCTAGACTATTCTATATTTCCCGGCGGGAAAAGAAAAGAACAGTGTGAAAGCTACGATCTGCTGGACTGTTGGATGTAAAGTGCAGCAGCGTCTAAAGTGAATGTGACAGCCTGGCGTCTAACAATGAAGACTTGGGGAAAGCCGATGTAAGCTATCTTACACTCATTAGTACACATTTACGTACTAGTTTTGAACTCCGAAACTTGATTTACCCTACAATGTACAGCACAGGAATTTGAATGAATAGTATTTTAGGCGACTAGGGACATTCAAATGAAAACTTGCTTCAGTACTGGGCCTTCGTCTTTCCGGAAACAGACAATACCCTGAAGGAAATCTTATGAAATCACGAGACTACCTAGGACAAGATGGTTTCCTAACATTATATAAATTCTATGGTAATTTATAATTATGTTAGTCATAAGTAAAATGCCGCAATTTAAGGAGATAACTAAATGCACCAATAAAAATCACAAGTACCTATTTGGAATATGCTTAAATTTCTAGGGGCGTGCATTACAGAGTTCCGCGAATACGCGGTTTCTAATGCTCAAATCTAAAAGGCAAGAAAAATAGCCAATATCTTGCAATATTAATCCTGGTCTAGAAAGCATATAGAAGAAAAAATGCCACCAATGTAGATTTTCGGTATCAATCGTTTCATGAAAATGTGGTATTGAGTGGCATTCCAGGGTTAATTCACTATCAACAGCTGATTTTCGTGAAGGGAAATCTGCTAAAATGCTGTTTCGACGTTTGAGTTCATGTTCTCCTTAAAAAATTGGACATAAGTATTTTATCAGATGCTTTACAGATACCAATATAATAACAGGTTTCTCGAAGAAGGCATTTCCTAATTGATAGAAAAACGATTAGATCTGCTTATGTACGGATAAATCTGGGTTCTCAGTTAATAAAGCAAGAGATCAAATGTTCATAAGGAATTAAATAAAACTAAGTACTTACTATTTTTCATACCATTAAAGACCTGCCCATAAGATGCATTAGTTGAAATCCATTTCGTATTAAATTTTATGAACTGGGGAAATCAATGCCGTCTGTTTCAATACTAAGAGGTGGCCTACAATAGTTAGAGTACACTACCCCAGGCTGCCTAGGAAGATGTTAAGTAGAAAGCGGGAAGGTAAAAAAAAGGTAGGCAGAGCCATCTTGGTTTGATGACCTTGCCTTTGCAGCTCTTAGGGTAGCCGGGTTTCCAACGTACTATGCTAAGGTTTAAGTCACGGGGAATGATTTTGTAAGAGATGATGGTTTTACCAACAAAATATGCATGATCGAATATTATTTTATTTAAAATAAATGTTATTTATTAACATCCATTTTGTTCTAATATTTTATTTAAATAATTCATAGAGAATATTTGTATCTTTAGTTCAATTCAAAGAACAAATGAAGGGCCAGTGGCTCTCCTCGAATCCGGGGAGGTTATCACTTCAGGGAGGTAACGCTACAGTCATTATGTTCAGCAAAAATTCCCAAAATAGGGTGTAGCCTACCTAGAAAATGTCCTAGATGACGTGTAATGTTCCCAATGAACCTCCGGGATGTCTCGGGCGAATGTAAGAAGGCTGGATGCAAGGTGAATCCCTGAGAAAGCCATTGCAAAACCGAGCTGCCGTCGATGACGAAGAGGAACGCTACACTAGCCCAATTTTCTGCAGAAATATCCCAGAAACGGTGGGTATTGTAATTTTACTCTGAGCTCCGCTACAGTTTAATAATATTTCAAAGGCGCACGTGCTAGGATTATAGCACAGGAATTTATTTGCATTTTTATATCTATAAATGATCCTGTTAGTCAACGAGCACAGAAGTATGTGCCTCGTTAAGAAAACAACCTTTACGGTCGTCAAAGATAAAACTCTTACCTACTTAGAAATTGTAATCATTTTTACTAGTTTCATGTAGATAGTATATCACAGGATGTAATGTAGCTATGGAAGACAAAGAATGCCTCTAAAATCACCAATGAGAAATGACCGTCACATTATGTTATTTACTAGGTGATAAAAACAAGTGGACTCTCTTCAGGAATTATATTTCGTGGGTGATATGAAATGCATAAAACAAAGACTAACCCATTGTGTAATACTGCATAGGTAGCTAGAACAATAAATAGGGACTGAGAGCCATAGAAATATGTGTTACGCTCGAAAGAGTGAAGCTGGAACTAATGGTTAAATGTAACTCCAGTTGGTAAACGACTAGAATCATTGCCTCATGCTAATGAAAGGTACTCAATTAGTCTAATATTTCAGGAATCTAAAATTGTAATTTAGAAGTTTCTGTTGGACTGGTTAAATTCGTTTTGTCATAATTGGGGAAAATAGGGCACCCGTATTTGGGCCTATATCCAGTGGGCCTATATACCTTTATAATACCTCAAGATTACGTTTCGTGTAGAATTGCAGGAAACCTATAGAACAAAGTTTCATGAAATAGGCAAAAACCCTGCTTTTTCTGACTTGACCAGCTGAAAAATAAATGTCTGTAAAAGGGAAGGCCGCGTGAAAATGTAACACAGAAATCACCTGTGGGGAAAAGTCTAATCACACAAAATGAACTATCGCCATCATTGATGTTTGAACTATCGTTGGTCTGATTGACCAATATAGGGTGCAGAGGATCTGGTCCCCCAAGGACTGTAGTGCTCATTGGCGGGTGTGTAGGAATGATTAAGGCCGATATTTAGATTAGTGACCTCACTGAAGTTATTGAACGAAGTTATTGTGGAGGTAGGTGGTGACAAGTCAGGTCGCTAGTATTGTTCCGCCTATGCATTGTTCTTCATCCTTTACGAGATAATCATTCTACAGGTCATTCAAACTGTAAATTAAATTGTGTACCAGCGAGGCGAGGTTATGAAAGCCCTTCCATACCATGGTACGGAATAAATCACTTATAACAGCTAGTGTTTTGTATTTGCACTATCTAATATATGTTGTCTATTATTGGTTCTATGGTTGTTAAAGTTATTTATTAACATCCAATTTTATATTACTATGGCTAATCAGTCCATGTCATCCACAGGTTACTATCATTTTATACTTCTAACTTCCTCGTTCACGTGTTAAACTGTGACGTGTTGTTTAGCCTTCATTTGGTGTACTGTGACAAAATGCAGTTATTTTATTTATTTATTTATATTCACGTCCACTTTTTTGCTACTAAGACCAATTGGGACGGGTTATATCCAGGTTACCACCCTATTCTAGCCAGGGTGGGACTAAGGATTTTATTTAATGAATTCCGTCACTAAATAAATGCCTTTGCCCATGCGGGAATCCTACTCGCCACTCTAGGTTTACCATGTGAGATTAAGGCCAACGTTTTAACTCACATGGCTAACCTGAGCCCCCAAAAATGCAGTTATAAATCAGTTAATTATGACTTCGAGGAGATACACAAACCCAGGCATACGTATTGACAGCCTAATATCGTAGCCTATTTTTTTTTATTAACTATTTATTCTAACTTCGTTTAGGATTGCGCTCTATCCGACTACTTAAACACAAACAATTTATACTATTTTGCTAAAAATAAGAGAGGTTAGCCATGTGAGTTAAATCGTAGGCCTTAATTTCATATGTTAAAACTAGAGCGGAGAGTTCGATTCTCGCCTTGGCGAATAGGAATTTATTTAGTGACGAACTTATTAAATAAAATCCTTAGTCCCACTTAGAGAAGGGTGGTAACCTATAGATAACTCGTCCCAATTAGCCTTGGTTGCAAAAAGTGAACGTAAATAAATAAGAATAAATAAATACGGGGCTCAGGTTAGCCATGCGAGTAAAGCGTTGACCTTTATCTCACATGGTAAACCTAGAGTGGCGAGTTCGATTCTTGCCTGGGCAAAGGAAATTATTTAGTGACGAAATTCATTAAATAACGTCCTAAAATCCCACCCTGGATAGAAAAGGGTGGTAACCAGTAGATAACCCGTCCCAATTAGCCTAAGTTGCAAAAAGTGGACGTTAATAAATAAATAAATAAATAAATAAAAATAAGAGAAAGTAAAGTGAGTATTAGTAATAATTATAGAAAGCATGTTGAGCAAGAGGGGAGCAATATTATACCAGAATATCAATCTCACTGGGCAAAGATTCTTCTTAGAGCTGTGTGCATTCAGCCTAGTCTTTAGAGTGTATACATCTAGGTAGAGCGACATAAATTAAAAGTAAAAGAAAGTACAATCAATACATTGAAGCTAAATAATGACTTTTAGAAAATATTTAAATAAATAAATATTTTTGTACTTATGTACACTTCTGATTTAGACTATTAACACAAGTTTTATTCATTTCACTATATGCTGTTTTAATCATTTGAGTAGGTTTCTGAATATTATATTAACAGACAAGATGTTTGATTACTTACACGATAAATAAATAAAATAAAAAACGATATGAATGGGACAGATGTTTCTTGGAAACATGTTTAACGACCATGTTTCACTGAAATACAAAATTTTCACGAATACAGATTGCCAGGAAAGAACTATGGGCATTTACAACATTTTTCATATTGTCATCATGAAGGAATTGAAACGCTTGATGCTAACAGTATGAAATTATTAAAGAGGATCCTTATCAGTAATAAATAAGGAAAATAGCAACTGCTTTAAATCAAGCATTCTTATTCATACTTTAAATTAGAATATAATTTGTGTAGTGAATCTCGAAATAAGACAATCACATTTCTTTTTCTCTTTCAATTTACAAAAAAAAAAAAAAAAAAAAAAAAAAAATCTGATGTTTCAATAACTATGTTGTCCTAACGAACACTAAAGAATTAAAAAATAAAGCCTAGCTGTTTGGTGTCTAAGGCAGTATAAAAACCAGGCTACTCCAGGAGAAAATGTTGAGTCGTTAGAGACTTTTAAAATTGAACCTGACTGGTTTTTGCTACCACGCCTTCAATTCCATCCTTCACTCCACTTTTCACCAACTTTCATATCCTCTGACAATCTATTATAACACTGAATTTCGCTATTTGTCATGGCTTCCACGAATAGTTAGAACTGTACATTAGCCTGTGAATATAATTAAATAGGATAAACTAAAATACCGTTTACCACACACAAAAAAAGTCTTCTGTTCCTAAAGTTTTTTTCAAATGAAGATTATGATAAAAAACAAACTAATGATTGGAATTTCTAAAACGAAAACTGGAGAATTGTAGGTGGTAAAGGATAACATTGAGAAATAAGGAAGTTAGGAGTTACTTAAAAACATCAAGCTAAACAGGTTGAACATTATTAAATAAAACCAATCAAATATGCAAATGTTGACCCTTGCTCTAAAATTTTTTAATAGGAAATATCACAGATGTTGCTAAAATGTTGAAATATATACAAATTATTTCAACATTAACCCTAAAAGAGTCCATTTGTTTGGATGTCGATAGATTAATTGGACCAGTTTGACCTAGACCGCATATTTCATGTTCCCCAAGGTAGGCTACTATTCTGCTTGGTAACCTACGGCTTGGACATGACAGCTACGATTATTAATATAAGGCCTACGATAAGACTTAACGGTTGTTTATATAACGGCTGGTATTTCTCAGCCGTTATGAAACCAACAGCATGTGCTTATTATATTTAATTGTATTGTTATTTATGTAGGATGACTCCACCTATTTGATGCCCCCCCCCAAAAAAAACCAAAAAAAATCAGTTTTCAGTTGATGGAAAACAAGGGGTGCACGGATCAGAGAATGGTCAACAGAAGCGTCTCAAAGAGACACAAACTTTCATGTACACAAGACTTTTTCATTCTGTCTGCTTATGTTAAGATACCGCATTCATTTGCGTATATATTTAGAAGGAAACCTATATTTATTTTATTTAATTAACTCATTAATCCCTCTATCTATATTGGTTCAATAGGCCTTCTATGGTTCACATTTATAATTGTATAATGCCTGTAGAGGAAGAAATTTTCCGTAATGTTACGAAAAAGAAGGGATTATTTGGCCGAATATTACTTATAAACGTACATTTTACGATAGCATTGCTGATTGGGACGGGTTACCAACTGTTACTAATCTTTTCTAGTCAGGATAAGACTAAGGAATTATGGGTGGGACTAAGAATTTTTTTAATTAGGTCGTCACTAAATAAATTCATACAGCCATGTGGAAATCAAACCCACTGCTATACTTTATCAACTGTATTAACATCAACGCCTTAAGTCACTCAGAAATTTATGCATTTGAATTTTAAATAGTAAAATAATGATACATGGATAACTGAAGTTAGAGTTCCACTAAAATCGTCCAAATTGGAGATACCATTTTGAAAGAAAATCAGCATTCATGAGATCTTTATATTGAGTTAAAAGATGTTAGCTTCTACATTTTCTGGAGTTCTTGAGAATTAGGAACCATATTTTTATTTGTGCATTTTTCATTATGCAAAACAAGTTACGAATTAAATACAATATATATTACCATTTTGTACCATTTTAGTAAAGGGACATACTATTTCAACTCAATTAAACAGGTAAATGGTAATTTACGCTCTCTTATGAGCTTCCATGCTGGAATGTTCTAATGGATTTTTATGAACTTTTTATTGTTTATTATGCTGTATACTATTAAGAAACATTGTCACCTGACTCATTTAAAAATGTGTGTAAATGTGCAAAGAATAAGTTATCTACTTTCTTGAAATGTTAGTTTAACGGACCACCCACTTATTTGTATTCATTGAATACTTCAGCAATTCTCTCTTTGGCATCATTCTGAGGGAAAGCAAGGCTGTTATATTGTTTTTCCTATAAGAGAAATTCAGAATGTAGCTGTAACAGTGACGACACCTAAACACACTTTCTCCTGTCATCAGTTACATTCTCTTCCTAGTATGAGCGCAAGTAACAGTTTCCAAGTAACAGTTGCATCACTAAAGCCAAAAGCGATGAAATAAATCCCAGACGTACAAATATTGCCTTATTATTATGTCATTCAATATGCGACAAATGTGAGTGTGAAATGTTTCACAATATGTTCACTAAGGAATTAGTAAGAACCAAAGGCAAAATCTTTTACTTTCAATAATACTACATGCACTGGCGGTTGGGAACTGTTGTATTGTGGTTTGCCAATCACGGAACAAGTATACCTAAACACAACAATAAAAGTAAAACAATAATGGATTACTTCTTTTTTTTTTTTTTTTTTAATTTCAGCCTTGCCTACATGTCACCAAATCTACTCTTTTTTTACTTCCTTGCACGAAGAAAATTGTATTTCGGTTTCCATATTTCAACCAAATTATTCAAATTTTTTTATTTATTTATATTTATTTTAAGTTACGTCTTGATATATATATATATATATATATATATATATATATATATATATATATATATATGCAAATTAATTCTTAGTCGTAGAAAGTGGAACACTATTTCTTTTTCCCCTTTTGAGTCTGCAATAGCCATTCTTCTTCTTATTGACTAATCTCTGCTTCTTCAGTAAAAATTAATTTATAAATATCATTTGAATACATTCATTAATGTTAATTCGTAAAAAGTATTGTTATAAGCATGTATTTCTATTGTCTATATGAGAGGTCCTATGACAATAAAGGATCTGTCTATCTTCAGTTGGACACGGGTCGCCTGCTTCAGTAGGGCATCTTGTGTACTGACCCATTTTTTGGCATGGTTTATAGTTTATGTTTTAAGTTATGTTATTTTTAAGACACTTAATGGAATACTTACTTCCTTAAGCTAATTTTGTTTTACGTATATTTTTATTTTCATGCTTTCATTAATTTAAAAAATTCCGATTTGAGGATCCCACCCGTCATTCACGTAATCTTCCTAATTCTTGGTGGACTAGAAAATATTTAATTAATGCAATTAAAATAAAATATTCAAATTAATATGGGTGAGAGAAAGAAGAACCCCTATTTTTCTGTACAGGTGAACAAAAACTAAATTGAACTTCGGAGCAAAAAATAATCTATTAAAAGCAAGTCTGAGAGATTCCGTTGACAATGCTCAAGTAGCATAAAAAACGGCAGATATTTGCAAATTCTCACAAAACTCCAATCTTGCTGGTCTGATGTTACTAAACTTGATTTTATTTTATTTATTCACAGGAATCACTAAAATATGGAATTTGGAAACGATGGAACTAATCTTGCGGCAGTTAAAATTGTCCTATACAACTTTTTTTATAATACCAAAATGTTAGCTCGAATTTCAGATGGATAGGTAAATAATACTATTTTTCAGAAAAAATAAAAACGAATTATTGATGTATACAATGTATCAGAACTTACTCAAAACTGTATTTATCAGAAACGTAAATTTACATTTATATTCCTTTACATCTCTCAATGTATGATACAAAACTGCATCCTTTACTTTTATAGGAATAAAACAGGTGTATTTAATGTGAGTCTACTAATTATCTATAAATATTACTTAATTTAATATTAAATATTTAATATTCATATTGTTTTAATATTTAATATTCATTTGAAAAAATAATAAAGGCACATGGTGATTAATGTGATTTAGTTGTTTTACTATTTAAACTTCCGACTAGTATCCTTGAGAGAGAAAAAAAAGGCTTTTATAAGCTCTTTTTTTTGCTCTCACATTCGGGATGATTGCCAAACGACAAATCTTTTTTAAAATGCAAATGAATTCGAATTTGCATATGTTCAGATGTTTTATCTTTAAAGGAAATTCGAGCATTCTTTTGTGACGTCTTGGCACAAATATGCACTTTCAGTTCTCAGTACAGCACCTATTGCAGATATTGCTCAGGATTTTAAAAGTTGATCCTACTGGATTTATATATATATATATATATATATATATATATATATATATATATATATATATATAAAATAAACTATATATGTGTATTTGTGTGTGTGTGTGTGTGTGTGTGTGTGTGTGTGTACTGTATCTGAGTGTTTGGACAGTAAAAACAAGAACGATAAGAAGTCAGTGGGTAGGTGAAAACCAGTACGTGCAACCTCATTCTCCTTTCTCACTGATATTTCACTGGCCAAGACTGAAAGGACACACGAATTACAACTTGCATGCTCACAGTGACTAATGCCTTTCTATCTTATCCCGCCTCGAGTGAAATTTTCTCCGCTCTTGCCAGAGTGCTCTTTTTCTTTTCCAGAAGGCAACGGGAAACCTCTCCAACGGCAGTTCAAGTGGAAATCACTTGTATAACCATAGGGTATAACTACACGTTGAAACAAGACGTAAGTAGTTTTTCTGTGCTCATAGGAATAAATAACGCCATAGCAAATCTCTAAAACAAATCCAGTTGAAGAGTAATAAGGTATCAAAACTAAATAGTTTTGAGTTTCTTTATAAATATCCACACTCCTAAATAATGGAAAGCTGAATTACAAATTATTTATTGTGAAATTGTGCGCATCAGCAGAAAATGAATGTTCACGCACATTGGAGTTTGTGTGCATGTACACATACTTATAAATTCAGGATTTCACGTTCCCAAAATATTATATTTCTCCAATTTCAAGGTTTTCCAGATTTGCCAATAGGGATAGTATACATGATTCAACTTTCGAATAATTTCTTCTAACTTACACTGATAGTAATTATATGACAGAAATTAGAATTTTTTTGTAATATGTATGCTTATACAATACATAAGTGTATGTATTGTAGGTGCATTAAGAGTAATTCCCTAGTAGATCGCTTTTAGTTTTATCATCTTCAGAGCTATCAGAGTATTAGTATTTTAGTTCCTAATACTACTACTCGCGATTTTCAGTTTACGTAGGAAAGCTTATTAATTAATAAAGTTCCTCCGTGGCAGACTTTTATAAATGTTTTGCGTTTTCTATGACTAACCACATATCCCATGGAATATCTACCACACGTAGAGAGGAAAAGTAAATATCATAAATACTATTCTTTTACAGAAGTATTAAATTTTTTCTCGCATTGAATTGTGGTCATATTATTTCCACTTTAAGTACAAATTACCGTGTCCTCGTGAACACAGACTTTTGAAGTTATCACAAGGTTAGCAATTACAGCAAAACTGACAACAATCTATTTCAACAAAGTAGAATCTCTGTTGGTAGAATACAGAGTTTCTGAAGGTGCTTGCTTATCTATTGAATAGTTGCTTATTTATCAATGAAGGTCCAAATCCTTCTTATATTAACCAGATTAAGATTCGTCGTCTTTTTCTACTTATATATTCTCCTTTTTTTCGGTTTAAAAACTTATTAATAAAAGGCCTTTGATGAGACAATACCTGTCCTCAACCGGAAATTGATCTTTCAATGGTTCATTTGGTCTTCAGCATGTTTCAGGTCCTTAGCTCCTTAGGTACTCCTTCAGACCATTAAAACACCTCACTTCTTAATTTAAAGAAAACCATTTAATAGCATCGCTATAGAAAAGCCAGGCGCCATTCACTATATGTGAACTCAAATCAACCATATTATAATGAGACCGCATACCTTGTTCACGAATAAGGTATTGGGAGTGAAAGTAATATTTGTCTCTCGGTATTTCAATAATGATCGCATAAGTGATATGATCGACTCAATCATGGTCATTGAACATTTGATCGTTGCTGAATAGTTGAGAGCGCAAGTGTATAAATTAATTAATAATTCATTTAAAAATATCAGACATGGCCCAAGGCTTTCTTTAAAATCTGGACAACTAATAGATCGTCCCTATTTCAGAGTGCACTCTGAAGATGTATGTTTTATGTATAGGAAACATTTTGTAAATTATTAAATAAATAAAAAAAAGGAAAAATGTTTAGCAATAGAAATATATTTCAATAGTCTCTAAAAAAAAAATGTGAGTTTTATTTTTGGAATGATCTATTTTAATGGCTCTAAAGTGAAAATCAACTTAAGCCCTGATGTAATGGAAACCTGTCCTGTATTTGAATGGTAATATTAAAATATTTGTACAACATAATTCAGCCTAAGTGGTTTTTTTTTTTGTTTTTTTTTTTTAAACGTATTTCCTCTACATTAACCCCATGTGAAGGGATTTTATTTTCTGCAGATCCCATGCATTTTTACATTATATGTGCATTTTGTCAAAACTTTTAACAATTTTTTTATGTAATAATATATATATATATATATATATATATATATATATATATATATTAAAATGTAAATAATAACATGAAACGACGAAAAAAAAACATTAAATAGAACAATTAAGGAAATACAATTACATGACCAATAAAAAATTACTTAATATTAATATTATCTTATCTTTTCCTCTCTCAGCGTAAGGATATCATAGGCTATTGGTTTTATTAAACTTGTTTGTTTTGAAAAAAGTCCGTCGCGCAGGGGCTGCGTAAACTAAGCAGATTTCCCACGTAAAGTTTTACAATAGAGAAATCTGCCTAATAACAGCTGAAGTGGTAAGTAACCTCTAAACCTATTCACGAGGGACGAATAGTTACAGAAACGGCCACCAGAGCTCTCGGCGGAAAGGCCGAACATAGCCGACCACACGCAGAATACAAATGCAAATATCTCGGTTAATATTCAAGATACAGAATAAATGTATAGAACAATATTTATAGTAAATTAAATTTGCAATAAGATTTATTCTATACAATTTTTTGATCCGACGCATAATAACGGAGATATTTCGACTTTTCGAAAATCCTCCCCTCTAAACCCCCTCTCCCACTGGTCCGTTTTCAGCCATTAACGAACTTGATCTTTCTTTTTACATAAAACGATTAAATTCCAAGTTTGGTAACGATCAAACAAAAATTGCGACCGCTAGAGCGGTAACAGACAAATATATATATATATATATATATATATATATATATATATATATATATATATATATATATATATATATATATACAGTTTTGAACGGACTTCATTTTCGTCATCTACTAGGTAGGATCGATGGACATTTGAAGAAAAATGTCGAAAATTCCGTCATGAGTACAACCTCAATAGCTGATTTCCCTTAAGGGAAATCTGCTTAAAAAAAATATCGGAATTGATAGCTTAAGTTGGTTGTGCGCATTACTAAACTTTTTTTTTTTTTTTATTATTTTATCTTTTAACTCACTAATACCAAATATAGGTATAATAAGAAGAATACAAGAACTCCAAGTCTCAGGTCGATATATTTTTTCTGTTACATAGGCATATTTATAGGAGCCACTGATCCCTGGATCCCCTAGTTTATTACAAGAAATAAACCTTCCGCATTCCTTGTGAATTATTTCAATGGAAACGGTCATGCCAGCCAATAACAACCACGTCGTTAAGGAAGGTCATTCGCACTTACGCTGTAGTTAGATCTGCTATAAAATGTACAACCAAGATGCTAAATTATTTTATTATTATTACTTATTAACGTCCACTTTCTGCTACTAAGGCTAATTGGGACGGGTTATCTACAGGTTAGCACCCTTCTCTAGCCAGAGTAGGGCTAAGGAATTATGAGTGGGACTTATTTTAGTAATAAACAAATATTCTTCAACAGAAATACGTTTCCTTTCAACAGTTTGTTAAACCTATCTCAATGTAACCAGCATATCATATTTCTAAACTGATGCCACTCACATTGCTTTGTGTCCCTCAAACAGAGGAGTTACTCTCGCAGTTTTACTCGAGGGCTTGGGAAAAATATTTGGAAGTGTATAACTTTCAACGTGAATTTTTCAAGCGTAAAGTTCTCTCATTAGACCATTAGAAAAACACATTAAATCCAGCGTATTTTAATTAAATTTAGCGTGTCATAAATCCCTTCCCCAAATCACCATCATTAAATGTATTAACTGCTTCATAATCTTTTGTAATCCATTAATATATATATATATATATATTGTTTTTAAATATGCCAATCAAAGAGTTCCTGGCCCAATTGGGTTAGAAATAAGAACGAAAAAGGTTAAATATCGCTGAAATAAATGTCCCATTTCAGTAGGTGAGGATAGGCTCAATCCATAACACGGGTATTTCATAATAATGTGTAATATTTCTTCGGCATACTAACATTTATTACTATTATATAACGGTATATGGGAGAGATTAAAGGATACTTAATTTCTCTCTGTACGTAACCTTTACAAAGCATGAACTCTTTAAAAAATAATTCTCTTCAACAATGGTACTAATTGATCAATAATTAGTTTTATAGTTAATATAATTTTTATATCGCCATAGAAGAAATATTGTTGATATTTATTAACGTCCACTTTGCGCTTCTGAGGCTACTCGTGACGAGCTTTCTACACATTACCGCCCTCTTTTAGCCAGGATGGAACCCAGGACTTTATTTAGTTAGTTCATCACTAAATCAGTTCCTATTGACCACACGGGAATTGAACACATGACCATTAGGTTTACCTAGACTCATGCCTTGGTCAGAAGGGAAATTAGAAATGTCTGTCACGCAGGGACTGGGTTAACTAAGCAGATTTCCTAATTGCATTTATTACAAAAAGTAAAAGTTCAATGAGAAAAATATTTAGTATTTGGGTTCAAAAAAATGTGGTTCATTATATGACAGCTTATTGTTGTTTGTTTTATTTTATTTACGTCCAATGCTACTTTGGCTAATTGGGACGGGTTATATACAGGGAACCACCCTAGTCTAGCCAGGATGGGACTAAGGATTTATTTAATGAGTCCGTCACCAAATAAATTTCTACTCCCAAGGACGGGAATCGAACCCACCACTCTAGGATTACCATATGAGATTAAGACCTACGCCTTAACTCACACGGCCAACCTGACACACCCAGATTATTGTTAATACAACATGAGTATGAGGAGGGGGGGGGGAGAATATTAAATATAGTGACATACATATCATTTATAGCACATTACATTTGCAATAAGATTTGTTCTATACAATTTTTCGTCCATTGCATAATAATGGAGTTACTCAGAATTTTCAAAATCCCCCTCTAAACTCCCCCCCCTCTCCGATTTCAGCCATTGACGAACGCATAACCTTTAATTTTGCATAAAACGCGTATATAGATAGTTATATAAAATTTTGAACGGACCTCATTTTCGTCATCTACTAGGTAGGATCGATGTACGTTTCAAGAAATGTTTCGAAAATCGCGTGATGAGTACAACCTCAATAGCTGATTTCCCTTAAGGGGAATCTGCTAAAATGCAGAAATTTAATTACAAATACGTGTACTTTGTTTTCTTTTGTTTGTTTTTTTTTAATTTTTAATAAGAACTTAATCAAAAACACATTACTTGGAAGCACTGATGATGTGTTTTTAGGTTGTGTTTTTTCATAAAATTTGGGAAAAGGGAAGGACGTAGAAGGGGGGGGGGGTGCAAGCTTCTATTTCATATATTAATTTCAGAATTCAAAGACTGCTGTTTTAAAAGGCTTTCTACGAAGTCTTTCTAAACACAAGTATTAAGGTTTAGGAATCATCCATGAAACGTTTTTTAGTGTCCTAAAAAAGGAAGAAGAATTTTACGGAGGTGGTTGATGTTTTGCAATGACAAACAAGAACAAGATTCGAGATCACCCTAAATTTTATCGCTCCATAGATACAGTAGTGTGCCACATACGGACGGACTGAATGGTAATATTGTAGGGACCCTTGTCATAGAGGCGTGAACACTTTAGCAGTCATTTGAATTTTTCAGAAAATGTCGATTATCAAAAGTAAAAATCCAGTCAATTTAAGAATGTCAGAGGAGTGAGTACTCTCTTAATTATTACTTATTCAATATGTTCCTAGAGAGCGAAGTAAACAAGTGTGGACGTATCTCAGATCGTTGATAAATTCTTCGTTAGTAATTTACAATAATAACTTGTTAATAAACAAAGAATGCCATTATGGGTTTAGGTCTGTTGTACACTTGAAATGCGTAAATCAAGATTGTGTAGACAAAAAAGTGTAGAAAATGAATATGTTGGTATAAATTATCTTGTTATTCATATTTTGCTTGTATTTATGTAGATTATATCTGAATGTACCTGAGAATAGTACAGTTAAGTGTAATTAAAACATAAGGTGAACGAAAACATTATAGTGCAGTTAGAAACGTGACGTTTCAAACGTCTCACATATTCGTGTTACTTAAGCAAATATGAACTAGATAATATCATCAACATGTTCTTCCAAAAAGCTCTATAACTTTCATTTTAAATTTGACTCACCTGCAGATGTGACCAAGCCATAAAGGGTGAAGAGGATAGCGAGGGCGAGGAGAAGAGATCTCTTTGGAGGCAACATCACGACTGAAGCTCAAATTAACCTTGGCACTTCCAGTTGTTGCTTCATCAGGAATGCCTATAGCTGAATCCCCTCCCTCATACCATCCCCACACCATCCCTGGAAAAACAGGTTTCGCCTGGATGCGCTTTCCTCCCCCCTCGCCTACACTTACACACACACATGCTTTTGACCTTTTCCAGTCTTGGAAAAGGTAGTTTCAGCAGAATTACGGGTCAGAAGGTCTCGGCCGTGACTCTTTAAATATGAAACGGGCTTCGAGGAAGTCAATTTAAATGATTTTGCACTCTGAGATCATTCAATTATCTCCAAGTGGGTGATTATCTCTTCTATTCTTGGTATTCACCCTGCGCATTATTTGCATTTGTTCTTTTTGGGCTGCGAAAATTACATTAGATTCCCAACATCCTTGCCAAGAAAAGCGACCTTTAAATGAGGTTGGTAGTCAGTCAATTAAGCTTCAGAATATATGAAGTGCAGAAAGATTGAATAAAAAAATCATGTTGTTTCTATAGATTAGAAGTGATTTGCAGGGATCATTTTATAGAACAGAGAATGAAATGAATAGACAGACCATACAGAAACTGCTTATAATAGAATATTAAACTACAAGTAAAATAGGTATCGCGTGTTTAAATCTTTCAGGATATAATAATATTTATTGATTCAAAAATTAGTTCAAGATCAGAGTTGGACAGAAATTATTATTTTTTTTAAATGGATGAACGAGGTCATTCTTTAATTTTTATCAGGTAACCGTTTTTCCAAAATATTAACAAATAATTGTTGTTATGCGTTATCTTTTGTCTTTAAAAGGATGTCTAAATAGTTTTTTACTTTAATTTACAGATGAAAATTTTGTCCGACGGATATATTTCATCCCGTGGATAAATTGTTATCCGTTGGATAAAAATTTCCATCGCCACATGATAATCATTTTATTAATTAATTTTTGATTGTTATAAAAGAGGAATAAGGCAAACAAAGAGTATTAATATCTGGGCAGGAAACAAAACAAAAGAGGAAATGTGATGTTATTAAATTCTAATACTTTTATACCACCTGTTTTATTTTATATGACATATGTTTTATTTATATACAACATATGTTTTGAAGATAAAAAAAAAAAAAACAATAACTAATATTAAGTAATTTATGTTTATTTCAGATGACCAATAATTCGTCATCACAGTTTTTGAAGTTACTGGTAAAGGATAAATAATTATCTTTTACTCGCTATTCCAATATTAAATTTTCCGTTTAAGCCTAACTCTTGTCAAAAAAGCACAAGCAAATATAAATATTTATTATTATTTTCTTCTAAAAATCGTTAACAAACAAGGAACAAGGTAAGGAGCAGATTGTGACTAATTGAAAATAATTACTTCAATTTAAGCAGGAAGTAAATTTCATGGAGCCATACTTTACATGGATTTAAAATATTGCTTGTAGTGCATATACATCACCCATATTCACATATATATTTATATGAGAGTATTGTATAATCTCATTTGAAGCTTTGGGGAACAGCAGATTTCTGAACAATCGGAATATCTAGCATATCACATCACATTTTTAAATTAATTCTACAAATTAAAATAGTGCCTACAACTGAAGTTAGTAACTCCTAAAAGAAATGGCTTCAAAGTTGGTAAGGTGTTTATCGTTACAAGCAGAACACTTATAAATAAATGAATGAGAAAAAAAAAATCCTATAAAACCTCCCTGATAACTTATGTTTGAGCTCTAAGGATAGCTGTTTAATATTACATGAAATGTTTAAATAAAGGGTGGCATAGATCAAGCATAAATTGAGGCCTCTGCAAGCTAAGCTAAGAGACCGTGGGCTCTGCCTTTTTGCCAGTCTTGGTAATATATTGGTTCTCCACTGGCTTTTGTCGCAGAAATCTGTATACATTTTGCCTTGATTCACCACCTGTCTTTTTTAAGAACACTTTTCCTGAGAGTTTAAGACCCTTATTTATCCCAAAGTGCATCCACTTAACCAAACTATTATTAAAATTATTAATACACATGTATGCTTCTCTGTGAAGCATATAGGTCTCATTTCCAAGACTTCCAACTCGCTCTTTTTTCTTCCGGATTTAATTTTTTTTCCATGCAAGGTTCCTTTTTGAAAACCTTTAATCACCAGTGAATATATTTATAAAAAATTCTATCGGTTGCAGTAAGCCAGAGGTTGATAGAGAGGGGTCAGAGGATACTGGGAGAGTACTGGAGTGGATATAACCAGGAAAATTGCCCATGATCTCTGTAAGAAATATAAAAAGGCTTATTGGTGTGATATGGCCCTATTACACCTCTTCATTGACCTTTGGTAGGTTTATGATAGTGGAGACAAGCCTAAATTGTTGGCGGAATTGAGCCCTGGCCAGATTCAATTAATAAGGATGATACTGGAAGTTCCTTTCCTGTGTGTTGAAAACTTGAGTTGGTGCCTCCGGTTGTCAACTTTGAGGTTACCACTGCCTTAAGACAAGATCTATTCTAGCCTATACTGTTTAACCTTGTGCTGGAAGTGACATTCCTGGTGGTACCATATACAATAGGCTCACAAAGCACTTAGCTGATCGTTGATGAAAGTATCATTTATTTTTTTTCTGGAAAGTTTCAAAGTAATTGATTGGTTATTTTAAAACAATAACCTGCTACTCCTAATGAAACACATTTTATTGTCATAAAGGAGCAGATTAAAAATAAGAATTCATAGGGCATGTAAATTGACATTGAATTGAAGCTCCACAGGTAAGAAATAAAATCATTGTAAATTGTAAAGTGTATTTCAGAAATGTTATTACATAAAACTGAGTTTTCCAAAAATTAGGTAATGAAATAATAATCCAAAATATCTTCTGTTCAAATTGAAATACATTAGGTTGAAGTATTCTTCTGAAATGAATGTTTCGAACTGTCAATCAGATTTATTGAAACCAAATTCAATTTTTTTTTCATCTGAAAGGGAAAAAATATGAGAATGAGTTTTTTTTTTCATTGGTTAACATTACACTAGAGCAATTAATGGTTTCTTTAGCAGAGGATGGGAGGGGGAGATGGTTAGTTATTTTATAACAAAACAATAAGAAGACAGCAGAAAAGAATTTAAGAAGTTGAGAAATATGTAAGGCTATTATTGTACTTAAAAAATAAAGAAGTAAAAACTGGCTGGAAAATGTGAACTTTAAGATAACCTATCACATTTGGCCAATTGAATAAAGTGCTTGTACATTTCTAGTAATATAAACGTGTTTATTGGGCTAGTAATGATATGAAATCTAAGGCATCAAATAACAAGTGCATTAATATTTTGTGTTTCTATTTATACTTTTCTTCATTGAATAGATCAGCATATAATTGCCCTGAGGTTTGAAAATTGATGGGAAACAAATTTCTTATTCTCTTAGAGGCTGTTACATTAAACTTTTATACCACCATAAGTAATAACATGATTGTTTGATCGTTGAATGAGAAAAAACAAAATTAACAAGTTGATATATGAAATTATTATGTCTTATTAGAATACAAAATAAAATAATTAAAATACTTTTTTTTTAAACTTTATTTAGTTATCATATATTTAAATTGATTAATTATCAAACCATTGAAAAACGTATTGTATTAATGAAAAGTGTAAAATGGCTTGGTCATACTTAATTGTACTCTGTGCTCAGATAAATTTTGTTTTTAATGTATTCCTTTTATTTGGTGATACGCAATTCTAACCTGCAAATCCCATGTAAACTAGAGATATTAAAACAAAACAATAAAACCTTCTACATTAAAATAAATGTATTAAGCATTTGGATTTTGCGGTTTTGATGCCAATTCATTTTAAGTTTATTAAAATTGTTTGATTTGAATAAATGTAAAGTTTACCTAGCCGTTACATGATGAGAGATCCACCACAAGTTTTTTGTATTGCTCATACGAAGGCAGAACATTAGCAGCAGGAATGCCTGCTATCCCATTGGCATGGTCCTTGGAACAAAAAACATGTCATTAATAAAAAACAATTAATATTAATAAATTCTAATTCTAATTTTCCAAGAACACATTGAAAACTAAGGAACAAATTAATATATATGCGTATAAATGTATGCATCCCAATAGCCAAAAGGTAGGCATGTGCATATCTCATTCATTTTTAAAAATTATATTGGAAATAAAATCATATTATACATACCGAAAATATAACATTTGGTTCACCATCAAAGGAGCCAAACATGCGAAAGAGTTCTGGGCGGCTACCAAACAAATTGGCTGCTGAGAGCAATGACTGCCGAGCCTCATCAATCTGCACATCACTTAATTCTTTGCAAGTCATAATCTAGTAAAATGAAAATATTCGTGAATTTTTTTTTGGCTGATGATGCAATTAACCAATTTATAAGTGTTTTGCATTTTATAAGCATCAAAGTATATAAATAATAAATATTCTGGGAGACAAGTAAAAAATTAAATTATTAACTATCATCTCCACAACACATTAAAGGAGAATATGATATATACAATTCTTTCTGGAATAGGTGCCTATTATAACATGAATATGGCAATATGTAATTTTTTTCTGCCATATTGTACAAATCAAAATATTAATTTCACTGGAAAAAAAAAAAAAGTTATTGTAAGTACAAGAAAATACTAATGGGATTACTTAGCAAGGTTATCAATGGGAGATACCGAAAAAGGCTATTATTCATAAGCAGGTAATAACTGGAGTTAGTATCTCTGATAAATTTGAGGTTGCTTCTGACTAAATAAGGTAAATTATCACATTCACTGTTACTAACATTTCTCAATAGATAGAAGTGGCAATCAAAATAAAAACAAATTCCAGTAGTCAGTTAAAATAGGTTCACTTGTAGGGGGGGGGGGGAGCTGCCTTCCCTTTAGGAAGTCAAAAGAGTCAAGAAAAAAAAGATGAATAATTGAAATTAAAATAAGAAAAAACATGTTTTACTGTTATTATCATGTACAAACAAATTAATTGAGTATATTTAACATGTTCTTAAACTTGAGACTTTCTTAAGCCTTTTCTTGGGTGTCCCAGATTCTGAATTTGTGAACTCCTGTACTCATGAGGTGATGCTATATTTATCACATTTGGCAACATCAAATAGTTATTTCGTGATGCTGAAGAGTTCCTACAGGCAGTGCTAGTTACTGGACTGACAATAAAAGTGATTGATTTATGTAAGAACTTCAATTTAAATCAGTTAGACTGTTAGTAAACTTATTTGGGGGGCTCAGGTTGGCCGTGCGGGTTAGGGCGTTGGTCTTAATCTCGCATGGGTGGCAGGTTCAATTCCTGCCCTGGCCAGTAGAAATTTATTTAGTGACGGACTCATTAAATAAACTCCTTAGGCCCACCTTGGCTAGAAAAGGGCGGTAACCTGTAGATAACCCGTCCCGATTAGCAATTGTAGCTTAAAGTGGACGTAAATCAAATCAAACCAACAAACAAACACTTATTTGAGGGAGTATGTCTCTTAGTTGTTTTATAAATAGCTAAGCACTGCCTAGAAGTAGTTATCAAGCTGAATGGTCAAAGTGATCAGATGGTCTGTAGGAACTATGCTAATTTAAAAGGTTCAAGACTAAACCGAGCTACAAGTTTATAACACCTAGCATCAATCTAGACATTCTTATGAACCTCTAAAATTATCTAATTTAAAATTTTCTAAACTTAATTTCTAGCCCTAGATTTAGGGTTGATCTGGCAAATTCTTGCAGAGCACTAGCTGATGGTACAATATTTCTAGCAGTGACAAGCACATTTGCATATGCCATGAGCTGTACAAGTATGTCGTACATGGTACAATCAGGGGTAGTTCTTGTACATTAAAGCCTCAGTATGGCAGTGGTTCTCCATAGCCACTTCCAAGGAGCTTATACAGGAGATGTCATAATCTCCTTTGCTTAATCCTGGTAGTAACCACAAATTTGTCAGAGATGAATACAAACATCTAGAACTCACGGTAGTGCTATTGGCAGGGGACTACATTTACATTAAAATACTATTTATGTGTGTGCTTGTGATTCTGAAATTAAACAGATTTACTTTTAATTTTCTGAAAATAAAACATTAGTTCATTTATGTTATGTAATATAAAGAAATTTATATTTCATACCAGTTTTGGTGGAATTGTAACAATGCCACAGTCAGTGCTATTTATAGAACCTTTTCCTGATGGACAAATAATTTCGATGTCTCCTGCACCTGAAATTAATTGAAAAGCATATTCAACCTAATATTTTAATTGAAATTAAAAATTAATTAATTGAAAAGTATAGTCAATCTGAATCTTCAATCAATTTAAATGTCTTTAATTTAATACTTTCACACACACACACACACACACACACAAGTGCACAATAGAGATTATTTATTACAAGAAATAAAACTTTACCATCTTGATGCAAAGCTGAGAGAGGAACAAAAGCTACATCTCCAACACCATCTTGAAGGCATTTAATAGGATCAGATGATGCTGAAAATATTCACAAATATTTTTTTAGGCTGTAACTCATTTTTATTTATTTCTATTTTTTTTATTAATAATTTATTATTACTTACTTTCAACTTTTGAAAAGAATTCCGTAAGGGTTTTCTCATAAGGACAATGTGTCTTTGGAATCAGACCATTCTTCAACAAATATTTCAACACGCCAAAGAAACCTAAGCATTTTAATTGTTAATAATATCTGACAAATTTCTATTGATTCCAAATTATTTCTCATATATTAATACTTCAGTTTTAACTACCTGCACTGTCATTTGGTAGGAGACAGGCCTTCTTTCCTTTAAGGCCATTAATAGATCCAACTGATGAACCCTTTTTAACAGCAGCAACAATATCTTGTTCATTTTTGAGATTATACTGCTCATTTAGAAGAGGTATCAAATGATTTCTAAAAAAAATAATAATAATAGATTGAGACTAAATGCTTTAGAACAAAAATATTTAAGTTAGATAGTAAGTATCATTATCAAATCGACCTGAGAAAAATGTTCGTTGGTCAAAATGCAAAATATTTTATTTTTTTAGGTACTTCTGCCAGTAGGTACATGTGATGGAAAAATGGATACAGGAAGAGAGTTTTGTAAATTTATTAGTAATATTTTTTTTTTTTTTTATATCACTACTACCAACAGCACTAGACTAGCAATAGAATTCAATATAGGGTAAAATAGATCCTCCTCTTTCCCTTTCACATACAAAACCCACTATTCTTCTTTAATTTTCAATATGATATATATTTAATTAATTAACATATGTAATATAATATTATTTCTATGTGTAATGCCTCTACTGATTTGTACTAGTATAATGATCGGATAATGTATTTTTTCCTAATTAGGAGCTATTCGCATAGTAAATCAACAAAATTGAAATTGAAAGCAGTCATAATGAATCTGTGGTTTCAGCTCATTCATTGGTTGTATTTAATACTGTCTTGGCAAATTCTAAGAATATGTTATTCACAAAATAGTTAAATTTAGAAAAGGCTGATCATCATCCTGCTATTACAAATATTTTCTGATGTAAACACAACATTAATTCATATGCTCTTATTAAATGAAGAAAAAAAAATTGTCTGCACATTATTTTTTTTTTTATTTTTACTCTTTAAACCCTCATCCCTTTTTCTTAGTCAATTTGATCAAAAGAGGATTGTATAACTAGATGTCAAAATAGTCCTAAATATAAATTTTCAACATACTAAGACTAGTCGATTTTAGTAATGTGAGATACATAAGTACATATATGTGTACCTTACGCTACATATGTACCTTTACTTTGTACAAGTAAATAAAACTTTGTCATGTTTTACAATGGCCTAGGCAAATAACTCTTATGTACTTATTGAGATCTTGAGCTGTCAAGAGAAACATTCCTGATACTGCCTGTAACAATATTTATGAAATACTGTGTTTTTAATTTGATGCTGCAGTTAAAAGCCACTAACTCGTCCTTTCCTTGGTCCATGACCTTGTCTTGCACCTCATGATGTGAGATAATAAGACATGTCTACTTTATAAGAAATCTTTTGTATGATAAATGTGCAGAACATTATTAAAAATACTTTAAATTTAATTCATGATTTTCAGTTATTACCCATATATACCACTACTTTATTAATGAAATACTTGTACAGAAAAAAAACTATGATACATAAGTATTATATAACTATTAAGCCATTAAATACACCTAATTATTAAATTTTAAAATAAAAGGTTTTAGTCGAGTAAGCAATTATTCGATTTATTGGGTTGTCCAGAAAATAATGCAGGATTTTGGTATCAAACAAAAAAAAAAAAAACTAGTTACTTTAAAGCAATGTTCTTTAATCAAAATAATTTCCCATACTTTCAACACATTTCTCCCAACGTGTTGGTAACTTATTAATACCGTCTGAATAGAATTCAGATTTTTTAGAATTGATAAAGTCAAAAAACGCATTTTCCAGTTCCGTTTGATTTTTGAATATTTTGTGTTGTAAATAGAGGTCCAGGTGTCTAAAAAAATGGTAGTCAGTAGGCGAGAGGTCCGGAGAGTAGGGTGGGTGAGGCCAGAAATGGGTCATTTTTGTTTCGACAAAGAAGTGATGCACAAACATCAAAGCGCTGATTTTTTTGACGATCGTTTAATGAGTGTGGAACCCAATTTTCGAGTTTTTTCACCTTTCCAATCGCCTTGAGGTGGTTAGAGACGGTCGTTTTACTCACTTTAAGTTGCTCTGCAAGTTCTCGAACAGTTGTTTTGGGATTTTCTTCCACCACAGATTGAAGAACATCATCATTAAGAGAGGAAGGCCTTCCACGACCTTCTTCGTCTTCAAGACTGAAATCTCCCTCCCGAAATTTTTTGAACCACCTTTGCACAGTGCACTCATTAACACTACCCTCGCCCCAGACTTGGTTAATGTTTCTGGCCGTTTGGGCTCCGCTTCGGCCGAGTGTAAACTCGTAAAAGAAAATCGTACGATATTCACGCTTTGACATTATAAGGATGACTGAATTAATTCCAAGTAGCGGAATGCTACAGAGGTAAACAAACAATATCATTTGGAAGAGGATTAATAAGTGTTGACATTCATACACATGAGTAAACCTGTAAATGTAAACAGTTAATTATACCGAGGGGTATTTTAATGAAAACTTAAAATCCTGCATTATTTTCTGGACAACCCAATAATAGGGATATAAGTGTATATCCAAACATGAAGTTACATTAATGGAGCTCTTTACTTACTTCTCTGCTTGAATTGCTTGATGTGGATCTAGGACAACAAGCTCAGCTTCTTTAGCCCCAACAGCTTTAACACAGTCATCCTTTTTAACACACGCCAAACTGGGACGAATATCCCTGGAATAAGCTGCTTTTTTTAGCAATTCACATTTTTCTAATTCTTTTGCAGTCTTTGTGCAAATCCTTACTGTTCTGCTTGGTTGAAGGACATCTCGTTCTATTACATCTTTGTACTTTGCTAAAAAAATAAATAAATAAATAAGTATATATTTATATTTTATATCAGTAATTTTTTAATAAATGTAGCTCGAAATAGTAAACATGGTTTCATCTGAGTACAAAAACTAAACTTTTTTTGGAACCATTTCCTGGTTGTGTTAGTGAGAATGGAGCCATAGTTGGATGAATTTTCACAATATCAAGATTTGATTTTTATTAAATACTCAATTTCTTGTAGCATCAGTATATTAAAAAATAATTCATATTACCAAATATAATAATTTGTCTAGCCATCTTCTTGCAAAACCAGAGAAATATAAGCTATGCATCGGAACTCAAAATTATGAACTTTATGACAGTGTGGCTAATTGGGTTCTCTTCAGGTTACCACCACACAACTCTTTTCTAGCCAGAGTGGGCCCAAGAATTTGATTTAGTAAGCTTTTTACCAGGATGGAATGGAATCCATGTCCCAAACTTTATTTATACTTTTCAACAATATTCGTTAATATTAATATAATGATGTGTTTAATTTTATAAACTCTAAGTAAACCCCCTACTCTCCATATAGAACCCGAGCTTCCCTTACTTTATGATAATGCTTAGAAAAACATTGATTCACATCAAAGTTTGAAATCCTCCAAATATTTCTCAAGTGAATGAGTGACAAACTTATAAGTAAAAATTCCAAATGTAGGACTTCCCTTCTAATAATCGGAAACTTATTTAATTTAAAAAAAATTAAATTCTAAAAATTTAAAAGGTATTTCACTAGTACAATATAGATTAATCCGGATGATTTTAGAAAGTCTATCTTGCAAAATCAAAACTTTAGTTTGATCTTGAATAAGAAATATTTTTTTTTAGAAATTTTGTGTCACGAACCAAATTATTTTTCCATTTGTGAAATTAATTTCTTATCAGTTGATAAATATAAATATGTTTTAAAATGCAAAATTAATGCCCACTCTGCAACCGGGATAATTAATGTTGTTGTTTTCAGGTAATCACCCTTTTCTAGGTAGTGAGGGATTAAATTTTTATTTATTATAATGAGGTTGTGAGGAGGTCACCCCTTGCCTGTGTGGAAGTCAAACCCATAACTCAAAGTATACTGCCACTATCACCTTCAATAGATGAATAACCTGAGCCTCTGGTACATTTACATTAAATATGCTATCACTACCCTAACCCCATAAGTTTCTCTTACCTTTTTCCAAGTATTTGAGTGGAGAATAAGGTGTGTTGTCAACTGCTAGAGTTTTATTATTTATTGTCAGCACCTTTGCAATCCAATCAGCATGCGAAGATTCTCCTAAATTATTCAGTTTGGCAATTTCTTCACTCAAAGCTTTAATGTCTTGAGAACTAAAAAATATTCCAAATAATATTAATGATGAGGTTTTCTAATTAAAACAAAAATGGTCATTTATCTGACATGGACCATGAGAGCCTTATCATTTCCCCATCCCTCTGTCCATCTGCTACAGTGATCATACATTTAAAACAAAAACACTTTTGTTTTAGGAGTTTTAGATTTATCCCTCATTTAACATTTAAATTCATTTAAGACATTGCCAAAATCTGATCCCTTTTTATAAAACCAATTATTAGAGCGAAAAATGTTTTAGTTGATGTATTTGCTTTTGTACCTAGGATTTTGAATCCATTTTTGTATACAACTGAAGAATTAAATAAAATAGACTAAGCTGGTTTTGAAACTTATTGTACAAAATATAGTAGTGTTGTTTTAAGAAACATATTTTTTTTGAGGTTTTCCTTATGAAAATGGATTGCACATTTAAATAAAGTCCGTCACGCAGGGGCTGCGTAAACTAAGCAGATTTCCCTCGTGAAGTTTAGTATTAGATAAATCTATATACTGGTAACACAACACCACCGTGAATAAATGCAAACGGAAATAAGAAATGGTCCATCCAATTTCAATAACCTGCTGACAGGAAGCGTTAGGTTAGAATTGTAAACAAACGGGTCTACCCTCCTCACACCGGAAAGAAAAACTATTACTGAAATATATCAGAATATAACATATTAATTTTATTGAGAACTATTTACTATATCGAGTAATGTAATTAATAATGAGTCAGAATAATTGTTATCCCTATCAATCAAATTTTAGTAGTCGAAAACCTTAAGACGGGGGGGGGTCGCCAGGACATATTTGCATGTATCTCATATAATAAAGGGCTCTTGAATACAATTTTTGGTATTTAAACTTGGCATAATGTGATTTATTATGTAGCAGAGTATTGCTTATGTAACACGAGTAGAAGTGGCGGTTTGCTGATGGCTGAAAACTGAAAAATGCAAATATCTCGGTTAATATTCAAGATAGTGAATTAATGTATATGACAATATTTATAGTAAATTTAATTTACAATAAGATTTGTTCTATACAAGTTTTTGATCCGACCTATAGTAACGGAGATATTTTGAATTTTCGAAAATCCTCCCCTCTAAACCCCCCCTCCCCCTGGACCGATTTCAGCCGTTAACGAACTTGATCTTTCTTTTTACATAAAACGACTAAATATCGAGTTTGGTAACGATTAAACAATAATTGCGACCGCTAGAGCGGTAACAGACAAATATATATATATATATATATATATATATATATATATATATATATATATATATATATATAGATATATATATACAGTTTTGAACGGACCTCATTTTCGTCATCTCCTGGGTAGGATCGATGGACATTTGAAGAAAAATTTCGAAAATCGCGTCATGAGTACAACCTCAATAGCTGATTTCCCTTAAGGGAAATCTGCTAAAAAATATAAGGAAAAAATGACTAAATTTATTCTCCTCTTAGATGTCCTAACATTGATGAAAAAGTAAGCAGTATTTGTTGTAACAATGAATACAATTTGAGTGACGAATCGATTATTGTTGATTTTGATGAAATGAATAACATCATTCTAATCATATTTAGAAAGTTATGGTATTCTTACTCAACATGAGTTGAAGCCATAAATCCTGGCCATGGCCTTGCTGCCCAAGTACAGGGGGTACCAGTAATGGGCCTTTTGCTTCCATCTTCACAGAAATAGGCAAAGTCACTTGCACTGAATTCAGATGGCTTAGCTGGCTGACTTCCATATGGCAACTGAAATTAAGATATAATGAATGTTAGTTTATTCTGTTTAAAAAATAACTTAATTAAATCATATTTTTTTACCTATAATTGTGATCATCTCTCCATTTTTTTAAATTTTATATTTGGGAAATTTTTAGAGATGGTGACTAAGAAAATAAAAGCTACAGTTCACTCACAAAGAACTGAATTTCTATTGCTCTCTTAGAATTCCATGTCAACATGACAATTATCATGATCTTCTGATATTAATCGTTATAGAATTTTAGACTAACATTTCATTAGCCATGCTACAAACTTCTTCAGGGTATGTTAGAACGTGTTCCATCTCTTCTTTGTTGTTTGTTTCTAGGATGATGACATCTTCACCTGGATTCGTATAGTAAAACAAGGGGGTGGCCACTTTACAAATCAGTCTCTTGCTATGTAGCATCTAGCAGCGATTTCATCCAGGTTCAATTTAGACAAACATAATCTACTTAGTTCTTAGTTTTCATTCTTTCTGACACCAATACAAACCTATGACTATCTCTGTTAAAGATCAGCTTACCTACAATCATGAGATTATTCTATATGCAATATACATTAATCTCAATATGTTGTCATACATGGTGGCAGGCCCAATTGCTGCCATCTTCAGCTTCTGAAGTCACTCATCAAAATATTGGTGATTCCGTTCTTGATCTCTAGTCACACATCATTGATTTAATGCTGGTGGAACTGATTCTTCTCTAGTTTTTCAAAAGTTTCTATGGGAGCATAGGATTACAGAGGTATTCCTAACTGTTGACTTTAACCTTGTGATTGGGTTTTTTCAAAAACAGCATATTACTTGAAGAGACCTTTCCTTGCGTCAATAGTCATCATGAGCCTCACTTTATCCCTATTTTGTATGAGAGCAACGTTCCATATGTTGATTTTTTCTACAACTACTATAAAACCGTTGAGGGCCATTCTCTTTTTCTAATTGCAGTATTATATCCACACACATTCAAAACTTCTTTAAATAACACTTCAACACAATGAAAGGTAGAGCATAGAATGAAAAAATAAATTGGTGTCAACACCACGCAAGCATAGTGAGAGGGTTCTAATAACACACGTATTATTTTCAAATTCTTAGTGCACTTGCATTAACGTACAACATTGGCATATTTTTGCTGTCTTTATTTGGATATCTATTGGTTAACATTTTCTAGGCAGGGTTTGAATGAACCTTTGCCCCTGAGAGAATCGAATACATACCCAACTCACCCAAGAGTAATTTAAATTAATTAGTACTTGGTAATGAAGAATTAGTTTTTAATGTGTAACTTAGCACACATAGCTAATCTGAGTCTCACATTGGCATTAATAAAACTGTAGCCTATTTAATAAACTTAAGTTAATTTGAACAAAGAAAGAGTTTTATTTTGGGTTTATTTTTGAGTTTTATCAATTTCATCTATGTATTTAGCAACTTCAGGAATTACACTTTTATTTTGGACTAGTAGGCTCTAATAATAGAATTATATTTAAAGGGAGTAACCAATATTTCATTAAAAATTGTATTTTAAAACTAAAAAGTTCATAAATATTTATTAATACCAAAGATGAACTATGATTTTTGACTCATTTCTTTAAGTACAGAGATATCCAAGACATATCTCAAAATCTTTTAGAATTAGTAACCAGTATGATATTATATTGATATATTTAATCTTGTAGGGGCAGAGCTACTGTTTATGGTTAATTGATTCTTAATCAATACAAGAAAAAAAATACTAGATTAATAATCTAGTTGTACGAGAAAATGATTTCCAATATAACATAAAAACATTTACCCCAAAAAATTTCTTAACGAAAATGACTTTTGTAAATGCCACTTGTCCTCCTGCTTTGGCTAAGCACCTTAGAGCTCCTTCATATCCAGAGTTGGCATCGGGATAGTCACACTTGTCAGGATTTTCACAGAGTTCACAAAGGTTGGAATAAGTTTGCTCTGAAAATGGAAGTTTACTTAATTAAATTACATAAATTGATATGCTCATGTGTAATACTATTATTTTATGATGCTGAGAAAACACAAAGAATTTGTTGAGAAAAGAATTCTACAGTGGCTTTTCATTCCTAATTTGGGTTGGTGAATTTAAGACCATTCCTTCAAAAACAAGAATTTTTATTCATTATATGCTATTTTTTAAAATTGAAATTTATAACTACTGAATTGTGAAGAAAATTTTTCAACAGTTAACAGTGTATACTAAGAATATACTTAGCGTGACTTTTGGATTGACCTTTCTTAAACTGGAAAATAGTCTTTTCTCAATCCATTCAAGTATTTTTCATTTCATTTTTCATTGCAAATTGACGGTATGATCCATATTAGTATATTTCAGCCTTTTCTTTTGTACATTTTCTTTATGTTTCTAACAATAATGCTGGATCAAGAATAACACCTCTACTATCTTAATTTATTTATTTGTTTAAGTATAATAATCTAAGCTTGCTCAAATACTTATGAATGATTGCCATGATTACTGAATCATATCAAGTTATAAAGCCTTTCTCATCAAATTGTTAAGTCAAGAATTAGAGAATAAGGGGCTGTGAAGGAAACATTAGGATTGTAGCTTCATCATGTACCTGGTTCTTTTAGTTTTAAATAAAATGAAATTAATAGAAACCACTTACTCAGCCTAGTGTTGGTTTCTGGATGTGGAGACCATTTGCCTACTATGCAAGATTTAGAGAAGAAGCTCGACAACGCCTTGAGCTCATTTTCACGAGGTGATAATGCTTTATCATTCAGTGGTCCAAGAATTCCCATTTTTGTCAACTGAAAAATCAATGCCTTGCTATTAATGTAATTGTTTCAATTATTTATTTATTTTTAGTGAAGAAATAATGAATGGTCAGATGACATGATTGACAATTTTTTGTAAATTAAAATATTTTAAAACTGAATGTTAGGTTCTTTTATTTATTGCCATCACTGAACAAACCCAACCTGGAAAAATATATTTTTAATGATGTTCTACTGTGCTATAAAATCTACAAATTCACAGTTAAAAGTACGAAAATATTAATAATAAAGATATTACCTTTGTTATTGGAATTTTATAACCAACATTCCTGCCAACACCTGTGTGACATGATTTAAGTCCTCTCAGAGAGCTCATACTGTTGATTTCTAAATCCTTAGGAATTACGACGACTGCTTCATAACGAAATTCAGCTGTATAATCAAACATCTTGAATTAAAGAGATAATCAAATGACATAATCTTTTATGTTAGAATGCATTTTTAAATTAATACTGCGTTTTTATTTTGCCTCTTGTATTGCATTAAGGGATTATTTATATTTACCCTAAAACAACTAAAATTTTCACTATTCATTATTTGTAGGAGAAGCAACTTCTGTCAGTAACAAATATATTTCTGAAATAATAATTATACATTTTTTAAATTAACATTGGCTATTAAAATACATTTAGATTTGGGTTTTTACTAGTGTATAATCTCTAAGTAAAATTTGTTCGAGAATGTTAGAAAGACCCCCTTGAGGGCGATTGGAAAAGGCTTTCGTAGAAGAGAATAATGGAAATGTTTTCAATAAATAGTTCATTTATTTACTTTTATTGTTTTTAAACCTTTGCTGGAAATGTTTTTCTCCATTAATTTGCCTTATCTGGAAGACAACATACATTCTGTATACTTAAATAATACTCAAAGCCAAATGGCATAAAATAAAGACAGGAAATGCAAGAATGAAGTTTGAGAGTTCTAATAAAATGAACTCTAAACTTTAAATGGGCTTCTTTTAGGTCATATTAAGAATCATGAGCTTTGTAAATAATTTTTTTTTTATTTACCATTTGGTTCTTCTTTTGTCCTGATTTCTTTAAACACAGTAAAATCGTCATTGAACTGTGTTGCTATGTACATATCTTCTGGTTCCAGAGCTTGGAAATCAGCCTGATGATCTTTAACTTTATAAATACAATCAATCCTGAAATAGTAAAAGTGCTTATCAGTAATACCAATTTTAACAAGCATATCATAAAAATATTAAATATCACTTTATATATTTTTCCTACATTTCATGCAGACAAAAGGAGTGGGTGTATAAAACAATAATAAGTAAGGAGATATAATGTTATTAGTAATAAAGTGAACAAAGTTCTTCTAAAATATAAGAAATTCACAAGGTGGAAGAATATTTTATACATATAATTATAGTAACTGAATAATTATGCTCCTTTTAAATTATTATATAATTAACATTTCACTCCTAAAAAAAGGTGGGACTTCCACTTTATCATTTCATAAAAACTGAATTCTCAAAATAATTGTCATTTGGAAAATATTGTAAGGAATAACATTTACCTATCTCTGGCCGATAGACATTCCATATTTACTCCAATTGATTTAGCTTGTTCCACCATCTGTTTACATGAATCTAAATATACTGCCGGGACACATATTTTATCTGAAAAAAGTCAAAATTTGGATTTGTAATAAATATAATAGTTTCTAGTCTTTCTGGAATTAAATCTTCAGCTGGTTGTCTGGCACTAGTAAAAATGCTCATTTTCCAATGGAGCAACTCTTGTAAAGTTTGTTATTTTTGGACAAAGCTAAGCATTTTATTCTTTTTTTAAACTCTAAAAGGTTTGTATGATTTTCTATTTAAATTAGGTGGGAATTAATAAAGAAATATGTTTAGAATATATTTTACAGTCCTAAAAAATATTTCAAGTTATGAATTTCGACTTCCAGTTACTTAATAGAATTTATCAGTGTTCCATGAGGACTGCCTGGATAGAATTGCCACACATTTTTTTTTATATCTTGGGGGAAGGGCGGGTGTTATAACATCAAGTGATTTACTGTATTCTTTACAACCAGACAAGAGTGGGTGTTAACTTAGACATCAAAAAAAAAAAAATATATATATATATATATATATATATATATATATATATATATATATATATATATATAAAATTGTAACCTCTGTCTGTACATTGATTTTTTTCGCGAAATTTCACGATAACTTTTCGTTTCACATGTCATAGACACCATAACTGCATTTTGTTTCTTTGGTGTCAGTTTGTTTGTTTGTTTGTTACCTTTTCACGTTTATGCGGCTGAAGCGAATTTTATGAAACTTGGTATGTATATTACTACTAGCCCATCTTAGACTTTAGGCTATATTAATATTCTCTAAGACAAACAGGAGTGGGGGTTATAAGGAAGGCCTGAAATTAAAAATATCGATATTTCGTTTCCTATTGCTTTTTCAGCAAATATGCCCATTACAAAAGTTGTTTATTTTTTAATTTAAAGTAACTTTTGTCATATGCACTTTTGCTGTATACGGAAGTATAAATGAGTTATACGCTAAAAACTATAGCGGGAGTCAACAATTTATTAGGCGCAAAAGACTCAACCGAACTAAACCAAACTCGGTATGTGAATTAGTACTAACGCCTTCCTTATAATAAGCCATACTAACATTTCTAGGGACGGGCAGGAGTGGTGGTTATGAGGGAAGCCAAAAAATTAAAAATAGCGATATTTCGTTTCCCATTGGTTTATCGGCAAATATGAACATAACAAAAGTTGTTTATTTTGCTATTTAGAGTAACTTTTGTTATATACACTTTTTTCGTATACCGAATTATAAACGAGATATACGCTAAAAATTATAGCTGGAGTCAACAATTTTATATGGTACAAAAGACTCACCGAACTAAATAATACACTCGGTATGTGTATTAGCACTAACGCCTTCCTTATAATAAGCCATACAAACATTTCTAGGGACGGGCAGGAGTAGGGGTTATAAAGGAGGCCTGAAATTAATAATAGTGATATTTCGTTTCCTATTGGGGTTTCGGCAAATATGCACATAACAAAAGTTGTTTATTTTGTTATTTAGAGAAATTTACTCAACAATACTTTTCATTATGAACTACCAGATACCTCACCTGGAAAAATTAATTCAAATTATAATATTTTGTACTTAATAATTCAAGTCTATGCATAATGCACAGGAGACGGGAAATATGACAATATGGAGGACAGTGAAGTCTTACATAAAAAATTTATTTTATTATTAACAAATACACAGAAACGACGGGTATTAACCCTAAACACTGGGACGGGTAAATGTCAAAATATTGTGCAAAGTAAAGCCTTGCCAAAAAAATACCATCACCATTCAGCCTCAAATGAATTCCCGAGCGAAGCCGGGTATCTGAGCTAGTATATATATATATATATATATATATATATATATATATATATATATTCACACACACATATATATGCATGTGTAATTTGGAATGGACCTCATTTTTGTCATCTCCTGGGTAATCAGACGATATTTTTTCGAAAATTGCGTCATGAATACGACCTCAATAGTTGTTTTCTACTAAGGGAAATCAGCTAAAAGATATTAGTATGTTTTTCAATATTGATTTTATCGCTAAGTAGTAAAGAAGAAAGTGTGTTCATAATCCATTTTCCGGTCCTAAACCGTTATTTAGATATATTAAAATTGTTACTTCTTGTCACTAAATATAATTTTTTAATGCCCCAAAAGAGTTGCCTAGATTGAATTGTGAATTTTTTTGAATATGTATCAGGCATACGAATATTGTCAATGTGAACTCATTTATATTTTACTACCATCGATTTGGGAGGGGAGGGGGGGGGGTTATTTAAAAATAATCTTAATAAATTTCCTCAGAAAATCAGTTTTATTTCAATCCACAAGTCTCATAACATAGATAAGTACTTCTTACTCCATCTCATACTAGTCAATGCCTTTACAGAATTGTATATTCTTTCCATAAAATGTAGAATGATACGTCATGCCTTTCGGAAAACAACAATAATATCTACAAAATTTGATTAGAAAAAAGCTACTACTCAGAGCATAATTAACCCAAGTTTTATATTTAGATGGAAAACCATTATTCCTTCAATTCGTCCAACTGTTACTTTTTACTTTACGACTATTATAACTCCTAACTATTATAACTATAACATACTCCATATTATACTGTTTCATACATCACTAAAAATCATATTATTTTATGACCGAAATCGGACCGAGGGAGGGGTTTAGTTATTTGTTTCTCTAATTGGTGGTACATATATATCCTCATATAAATCTTCTAGCTAATAAATTGTTCCTAAGAACATTTACGCCTACAGTGATCTATTTGGTTGCTAAACATAAATACTCCCTAAAATTAAGATGATTTTTCAGCCAGTTACACTATCAATTGTGCCTTTATTGTCCTTAAGGGAAATCAGCTATTGAGACTCAGTTGAGAACTGATTTTCGAAAAATTTCCTAAAATGTCCATCCATCCAGGAGATGACGTAAATGAGGTACCTTCAATATATATATATATATACATATATAACATAAGATATCTACGCTCTAGTGGTCACAATTTTTGTATAGCCGTTACCAAGCTCAATATTTGAATGTATTATGTAAAATTAAAGATCAAGTTCGTTAATGGCTGAAATCCGACCAGTGGGAGGGGGGGGGTGTTAGAGGGGGAATTTTTAAATCTCAAAATATCTGTGTTATGCTTTTGATTGAAAAATTGTATTGAATCAATGTTATTCTATCTCTACAAATGTTAATGTTATCTTATCTTATACAAATGTAATGTTCTATAAATATTGTCATGTACATATATTTCTTCTCTATCTTGAATATTAAGCGACAGACATATTTGCATCTTTTAGTTTTCGGCCTTCAGGAAGCCCCTACTCTTTCTTGTATCATATAATCGATAAACTGTTACATCGTGAATCATTTCAATCCAAGTTTAAATATCAAATATTGTTTTCAATGAACTTTTACTTTGTGAGATGCACGCAAGTTTATTTCATGACATCATCAATTAATATTTTACATACATTAGTCGAAAATATTTATTTGATCTATACGATAATCGATATTTCACTATTTAATTCTACGATAAGGTTCATAGTTGTTAATGACTAAAATTCGTCCAATATGGGGATGGGTGGTTTCGAAAACTCATAATATCTCCGTTATTATAAGTTATATTGAAAAATGTTCGGAACCAATCTTGTTAAGCAATAGAAGTTCTTGGATTGTTCTTCCATATCTTTCTTCGTCCTTAAGTATTAAGCGAGTTATTCCTACGTTCTTGTTTTCAGCATTCAGTAAATCGCCACTTTTATTTATTAGATTTTAATTTAGAAATAAAAAATATATTAGGAGGAGAGATATATAGTGTTATACCAGCAGGTGGGAATTCTGCTTAGTTTACGCAGCACCTGCGTGACGGACTTTCTTTCGTTTTGAAAGATAAACAATATTGGAATCTGAATGAGTAATGGAATATCCCCACCCATTTAGAAACGTGTACTTGTCCAATGCCCCATTATGTCTTATTTGTAAATGAAAAGTGTTGCCCTCTAAGAAAATGGTTGTTAGCAGCCATGTTTATTCACGAGAAGACCGTTATGCAAAGAACTCGCTAAAGCAAAAGCTTCTCATTACTTTTGTCATTTATGTAGAAGTATATTTTCCCCCTTTATGGAAATTCAATGGTGTGCAGTTCTGTATGAATGGCACGGTTTGTTTCTCTCAAAAAACACATTTCATCTCTCCACAGTTGCATACTGTCAACACAGTGCTTAACTGACTTTTGTTCTGTAATTGTCTTTTGGTAAATCTTCGACTGCGATCATGGAGGAGTGAAGATCATTTTACTTCAGATCCATTGCCTTTTGAATTATAAACCTCAATGCAATTGAAAATATTATAGAAAATAATATTAACGGATAAACATTTATTTTTTTAGTACAATTCAGCATAATTAATTAAATAAATAAAAGACGTTTTGTAGGTGCCAGCTTAAAATAAATATGCGATTTTCATTTAAATCTGTATAATACATCTGAATATTGATAAACGGATCTCTTTGGTTTTCCTGTAATCAGAGTATATTAATCTTGAGAATAATATGGTGAAAAGTATACTTTTTATAAAGAATCAAATATAATATTTTTTGGAGTTGACTGTAAGGGGTCTACGAGAATCTATCATTAAAAGCATTGCATTCCATTGGAAATTTCAAAGTTATGGTCGCTGGAGAAGTACTGGAGAAGGTTACGAGGTTGAATATAGAATGAAAAGATTCTTCAGGGTTCACAATTATAGCAATCAAGTCTCAACCTTTTATTAATACAATTGACGATTTTAAGGGGTGTTACACGGGAACTGGGTACACCCTGTACATGTCATTAAATTTAATGGGAAATAAAATTTAATGGGCTTTAATGAAATGGAGCTCGGCATCAAATATTTCAGGGCGTTGATTGTGACTTTGGGCCCAGGATGGTTTTCATGACAGTTATAAAAAGTTTGTTCAAAAATATTTCTAAACTTTGGCTTCGATTTCCCATGGCCGACCATCTTGGGAGATCAAAGATGGTTGTTGGTCTATAGGCTACGCCTAATTATTCTAGTGAAAAGAAATCCTTATTTCGTAGGGAACGAACAAGGTCTGAGTTACAAAGATAGTATCAAAGACCAGATTTGAATAATAATCAGATCATATATCTTCATATTGATCACAATGCCGCTTGGTCAAATTACCAAGTTTGACTTCAAATAGCTGAGCCTCATCTCTCCAAGATTGAGTTCAACAGCCCCCCTCCTATTTGGCAGCTCTTAAAGGAAAGTGCCTGAAGCCGTTTTCATGAAGCTCATTGACCTTTCATCTCATCAGATATTAATGTGACCTACATCATTTATTCTCTCTCAAGTTCAATTATAAATCTTGATTGAAAGTTGATTATCCATTGTTGTACTGATTCAATCAACACATTAAATTTAAAGGGGCTTATGTTATAGCAAGAGAATACCTCTCATGAAAGTTTAGTTTATATCTTATTTGTAGTGAATATGTATATGAAGAATAAGTACTACCTCCTCAACTTACATGTATGAAACTTGGAATTAAACTTTCTCCTTTCTAATGAAGGAGTAGTCAAATGTACGGAGTCCTCGAACTTAAAACTATATATAAAGAAAATTAATTGAATTTAATAATTGACCATGGTAGAAGTCTTGGTGAAATATTTATTTATCCTTTTTTTTTTTGGTTTACATTTTAGTTCTTGGCTTTGATGGTCTGAAGTCGGACGCTACATCACTGATCCTTGGGAGTCCGTTAATTTTATATTAAAATTTAGTAAAAATAAATAGCTATCTTGGTTTCGGAATTCATCATGGAACAAAGCTGTATTAATAAATTTCACGACCTCGATGTATGAAATTGGTCCAGGATTACAAATTAAAAATAATAAACTACACATCTATCCTGCACAAAGTATGTGTTAGCACTTTAACCAACAGTTTCGTTTATTTGATGGTAAAAATGTCCGTTAAATAAATATCAAACTAGAAATCAAGGTTGCCTTACTATCATTTTATTCATCAAAATAATCACTTCATATTTATAGCAAACAGGGATTGATAATAGCATAACCTTTTATCAAATATTGCATAATAGTGAAAGACCAATCACAGTTTAAAAAAATAGTTATCTTGCTTTCTTCATTCCATTAGGATAAGAACACTCGGAGTAAAAATTGGTTAACCGAAAATACTTCTACCAGAGGTTTATTGATAGTGTTATATTTGAGATATATTACAAAATAATTACTTAATTTTTTTTTTGTTTTCTTGTGAAATTCGTAAAGTATCTATGCGACTGTCATCCTCGTAAAATGTTAAGCGAATGGAAGCGATAATAGTTTTATATAAGGACATGAACTGGACTCTTTAAACGTCCCATAGATTCCTCATAACTTAACCGTAATCTGTCTGTTTCATCTACAGACCCAAAAATTCAGTAATGTTTTTAGACTTGCCTTTGTAGTTTTTCATCTCTGAACCATATAGAAGGTAATTTTAATTTTTATGAGACACAATTGAAAATTAATATAATTTGCCGGTAAAGAATAGCGCCTGTTCAGTTTTTGCTAAAATATATTTTTATGTTTTTCACCATCAGCATTTGACGTCCACTTCGGTCTTCATATGTGTTTCGCTGATTTCAAGTATATACAGCCAGGAAGTGTTCCCCCCGGACCATTTAAACATATAACATATATATATATATATATATATATATATATATATATAAAAGCTTTACTAACTTCCTAGTTCTGGAACATTCTCCATAAAGCCATTAAGATGGACGATATAAATAGAATTCAAGATGCTCATTTTCTTTATATGAAAAGCTAATAAGATATGCCTGGGTTTGAGCAAGTTATTATGAGACAGAATACTTCAATGGCATGTTAATGTTTCATAAAATTCAGTCTTACAGATAAATTTGTCTGTCAAAAAATTTGCTTCTTACAACTTTGAAAGAATTAGGTGTATGAGTAAGTGTTACAGAAGACAATATTACTTTTTGTATAATAATAAATAAAACCATTGTATGTAAGAATGAACGATAAGTTTTACCGCAAAAAAAAGTGATAAATAAAGTTTTTTGTCTGCAGTTGAGTGTTATTATTTTTTTTTTGTGAGGCATTTAGGCCTATGAAGTGAGAAGTTCAAGCCTACTATGAGGACTTAGCCCTTTTCCTTGTTTCATTTACTCACCGAAAGGAAGAACCCCTCCCACCTTATGGGGATAAATAAATGTTTTTTCTTAAACATGGGGCATTTAAAAGGCTATATTTATGTTTTCGACCTAGGAAATAGTATTCATGAAACTCAAGCGGATGACCTGTATGACAATTTGTTTTTCTGACTTCCATGAATACTAATAGGCGAATTATCCTCTTAAAAATGGGAGGTGATTTTACACTGTTAACGTTATCCTTTAGACTGAACGACTGTACACAAGATGAAGCTTCGGAAGCATAAAATAGAAGCCATATAAAGAAGCCTAAACATTTACACTATGCCGAACGATCTAGAAAAAATATAATTTCCTATGCAAAAACTTCTTCCCCCTTTTGATTTTGATTAAGTGACTAATTCAGTATAATATTGGACAATTTTATATAATATAATACATCTAGCCATAAGATTATTAGTTTTAAAAATAAAATAAAATTTACGTTTTTTTAGGAGTAGATAGCCTCAGATCTTCGAGCCCAATTAAATAAATAAATTATTCAGCTCTGGATAACATTTCTAGCTAACATTATAAAAAAAATAATGTACAAAACACTCGTAGCTCACGTTATAAACCGGCAATGCCATTTTGAAGAATGTATTCCTATCTATTAAGATAGGGGACCAATAGGTCAGCTATCTAATAAAGTTTTCTTTATTGTTCAGATTCCATTAAATTCTGTATGATGGCTATTTCTTTTATAACAATCATGAGATGTTCAAAAATTTACTGTACCAAATTTGATTTGTTCTACATATAACACACTATTGCCGAAGTATTATTTTGATAGAATGTGTCACTTAGCTTTCGGTTAAACTGCGTTCCTTATTCCTTGAGAATGTACCCTTATGGATCAGAATGAATCCTATTTTTTATTTTATTTTATTCGGTGCTAATTTAATTTCGCTGGTTAAGTTTATTCCAGCTATTTTTATTCTCATAATTAGTTGTATTACTCTTTTTGCGATGCTATTTATTGCTAAGCAAGAAATTCACTTATGTATTGTGGGTCTATTAAGTATATGCATTGGTTTACACCTAGTCACGTACTAATTAGCCGAATATTACAGATCCAGTGGTGATTATAGCTTGTTTGTCATGGTACACTACCACAATATTGTGATTATGACCATATTTATTTACATATTTTATGTACTTACGGACTGGGAGCTGGTGAGCATTGGCTAGAACAGCCAAGCCCAGTAGAAGAAGAAACCCCAGAGACACCATATCTGTACTGAGCTCAATCTCTACCCTCTGCCCCTATATATACTAATGTGGTGGGGATTTACCCCAGATAGTGGGCCTCAACTATCGCCACCTTCCTTTATTTAGATTTTATTATAAAATATCTTAGGATTTTCCTGGTTTTTGTTCTCAAATCATCCATCTTATCTCAGATTTTTCTTCTTGGCCTTTCGCATCACATATCTGAAGGGATTCCCCTTTATCTTGTCAAATTAACCCCGATCCATATAATTGATAACAATAAATTATTGGAAAGGTCTCATATAGGACACCAGAACTACATATATATATATATATATATATATATATATATATATATATATATATATCTATATATATATATAAAATTGTAACCTCTGTCTGTACATTGATTTTTTTCGCGAAATTTCACGATAACTTTTCGTTTCACATGTCATAGACACCATAACTGCATTTTGTTTCTTTGGTGTCTGTTTGTTTGTTTGTTTGTTTGTTTGTTTGTTTGTTTGTTTATTTGTTTGTTTGTTTGTTACCTTTTCACGCATAAACGGCTGAACCGAATTTTATGAAACTTGGTATGTATATTACTACTAGCCAAACTTAGACTTTAGGCTATATTAATTTTCTCTGAGACGAAAAGAAGTGGGGGTTATAAGGGAGGCCTGATATTAAAAGTCGCGATATTTCGTTTTCTATTGGTTTTTTGTCAAATGTGCACATAACAAAAGTTGTTTATTTTGTTATTTAGAGTAACTTTTGTTATAAACACTTTCATCGTATTCCAAAGTTTAAATGAGTTATACGCTAATGACTATAGCGGGAGTCAACAATATTATTTGGCACAAAAGACTGAACTGAACTAATTAAATCTCGGTATGTGTATTAGCACTGACGCCTTAATTATCATAAGCTATACCAACAATTCTAGGGACGGGCAGGAGTGGGGGTTGTAAGGGAGGCCTTAAATTAAAAATAGCGGTATTTCGTTTTCTACTGGTTTTTCTGCAAATAGGCACATGACGAAAGTTGTTTATTTTGTTATTTAGAGTAAGATTTGTTATATTCACTTTTGTCGTATAACAAAGTATAAACGCGATTTACACTAAATACTAAAGCGGGAGCCAACAATTTTGTTGGGCACTAACGATTGAACCGAAATTAACAAGACTCGGTATGTGAATTAGCATTAATTCTTCCATGATTATAAGCTATATTAAAATTTTTACGCCCGGACGAGAGTGGGGGTTATGAGGGAGGCCTGAAATGAAAAATTATGATATTTCGTTTCCTATTAGATTCTCGGCAAACATGCACATAAAAGTTGTTTATTTTATTATTTAGTGTAACTTTTGTTGCATTTACTATGTTCGTAAAATGAAGTAAACACGGGATATACGCTAAAACTATAGCGGGAGTCATTAATTTTATTAATGCTTATTTAAGTCTTTTTAATGAATGAATATTATGACAAATGATTTTATGTTTTAATCACATATGATAACTCTATATATGATTCGGATTAGTGAGGTTATATATCTCCGTCGTCCCTTCTCATTTATTTATTTCTCCTAGAAAATAACATTGTTATTTATTTCCAATAGAAATGTAAACTATAAGAGCATTTCCGTTATTTAATTTGTATAATGTATTATTTAAACAAAGTCAGCTGGATTGGCACAAAGAGTGATAGCGGAAGTCATGGGATCATACTCTTTGGTTCTGCTATTATATTATCTTATTTCCAATATCTTGATGTTATTGAAACAAATATGTACAGTCATAACAATTAGACGTTAATGGTAATGCTATTATGAAAAAAGACAATATCCATTTAAATTTGATATGATTTAAAGTACTACTTATTTTGCAGGGAGGACTACGTTCTCTTCCCCTCACCTATATTTTTGAATATAAATGAAATTATTTTTAGGGCAATACTATTATTTAATTCCATCAGGTAGATAAATTATTAAAATAATACTTCGAATCAATATTTTAAGGAAAACTATGGAGATGCTGGAGCGGAAGGAGGCCGGACCCTAAACAGTTAATTGAGTTAACCTATTTCCTGTGAAATGATTTCCACAACGCTCTACTATTACGAATATAATCTAATTACAAAACTATGCTTAAACTATACGAGCTCGGATTGGTTTTTGACAGGAAATAAGTTTCATTATAGAGGATATTTAATTTTAATAAATGCTATCCACGATTATAGTTTGAAGTATTCAAAAAGGTGAGTTAAAAAGTGGAGATAGATAGATCAGGAACACATTTTTATTTATTCTTCAAAATTAAAATTTCTCATCTATATGTCGCCCGCCTGACCCTCACGGGAATCAATGATTAGGGGCTTATTTTCATTTATTTGAATTACAATTTTTTTTTTCTGTAAGCCGCCTGCCTGACCCTCACGGGAAAACAATGCGCCCAGACGGGAAGTGTAGTAAACATTGAAGCCTTGCTCAAAAAAAAAAAAAATACTATTATCATTCAGTCTCAAGTGATTTCCCGAGCGAAGCCGGGTACCTTAGCTAGTATATATATATATATATGTATATATGTATATATATATATATATATATATATATATATATATATATATATATATATAAAATTGTAACCTCTGTCTGTACATTGATTTTTTTCGCGAAATTTCACGATAACTTTTCGCTTCACATGTCATAGACACCATAACTGCATTTTGTTTCTTTGGTGTCTGTTTGTTTGTTTGTTTGTTTGTTTGTTTGTTACCTTTTCACGCATAAACGGCTGAACCGAATTTTATGAAACTTGGTATGTATATTACTACTAGCCCAACTTAGACTTTAGGTTATATTAATATTCTCTAAGACAAACAGGAGTGGGGGTTATAAGGAAGGCCTGAAATTAAAAATAGCGATATTTCGTTTCCTATTGCTTTTTCAGCAAACATGCACATAACAAAGGTTGTTTATTTTGTAATTTAGAGTAACGTTTGTTATATGCACTTTTGCCGTATACGGAAGTATAAATGCGTTATACGCTAAAAACTATAGCGGGAGTCTACAATTTTATTTGGCTCAAAAGACTCAACCGAACTAAACCAAACTCGGTATGTCAATTAGTACTAACGATTTCCTTATAATAAGCCATACTATCATTTCTAGGGACGGGCAGGAGTTGGGGTTATAAGGAAGGCCTGAAATTAATAATAGTGATATTTCGTTTCCTATTGCATTTTCGGCAAATATGCACCTGAAAAAATTAGTTCAAATGTATGTCAATATTTTTTTCCTTAATAATTCAAAACTATGCATAATGCTCAGGAGACGGGAAATATGACAATATGAAGGTCAGTGAAGTCTTACATAAAAAAATAATTTTATTATTAACAAATGCCAACAACGGGTATTAACCCTAAACTCTGGAACGGGTAAATGTCAAAATATTGTGCAAAGTAAAGCCTTGCCAAAAATATACCATCACCATTTTGCCTCAAATGAATTCCCGAGCGAAGCCGGGTATCTGAGCTAGTATATATATATATATATATATATATATATATATATATATATATTCTTAAGTGCATTTGAAATACCAGTATTCGTGGGATTTGTAACAAAATATTCCTAATCATACGCTCAATTCATAACCTCTATAATTTTTTTTTTAGTTTTAAGAATTATTTTAAAAGTAGGGGAAAGTTTTTCTCTTGAGGCGATTTCGAAACATATCTTAAAATTACCCACCCATCATACACCACCTATATATATATATATATATATATATATATATATATATATATATATATATATATATAGAGAGGGAGAGAGAGAGAGAGAGAGAGAGAGAGAGAGAGAGACATACATATATTTGTCTTTTAACGCTGTTGCAATTTTTGTTTGATCGTTACCAAACTGTACTTTTAGCCCTTTTTATGTAAAAAGAAAGCGTAAGTACGTTAATGGATGAAATCGGACAGAGAAAAGAGGTTTTTGAGAGAAGATCAAAAATTGATATATCTCCGTTAATGTGAGTCGGGTCGGAATAATGTATACCACCTATCTTGTTGAAAATTCTATTTTCATTGTTTTTTGTAAATTTTATTTTGAATATTAACCGAAATATTTGCAATATTTAGTATCCTTCCTTCAGTTGACCCTCGCTCTTACTCATGCCATGTTAACTGTAAGCTGATATATCACGAAGCGTTTTATTCAAGCTTAAATATGGAGTATAATTTTAATTGAACTTTAACTACGAGAGATATATGCAAATATGTGCGGTGAGACGTAGTTTAAGATTTTCCTCTCTAAACTATACATACGTTTTATTTGGCCAATGCCATTGTCGATATTTAACAAGTTTATGGCTAACTAAAACCAAGGAGGGGGGGGGTTAAAGAACGAAATTGAAACTGATTATACCCCTACTCCTCTGGGGGGAAATAAAGTACAAAATAGCCCCCATTCTCAATATTCAAATTCTACCTACAAATACAAAAATGCTCACTATTCTTAACAGGCTCCTCTGAGTGAGCACCAATTCTATGATATTTATTGACCGGCATTTGATAGTCAAAATTTTGAAATTTATAAATCTAAACAACGTTTCAGTACTGTAAAATATATTTTAAAGGAAATTTTTCGAGAAAAAAAAAAAACAACAGTATAAGCGAAGATACAAATATATGTTTTGACACTTATGTCAGCCTCTATGGCTGGGGGTGGCAGCAGAGTATAAAATTGTGCATATTAACAATATTCGGTTGTTGTAACAGTAAATTCCTTAATTCTATTAAGGCACATTCATGAAATTTGACAAGTCCTTGTGGCGCACAGAAGCAATAAGAAAAAAATCGAATATCTATATTGCATTTTGGGATTGGTTTCTAACAAATATGATATCTTGCTAGCCGTGTTTCGTGGTTGTATAACAGACAGATAATATTTTGAATTTTGATGCCATTGTTCATAATGGTCTGAAACGGGGGAGGGGGGGGAGACCGTACTGATTTATATATATGTATGTATTTTGGAATATAAGTCTGTTAACCATATAAATATGGCAATTATTTTTTTGGCTGTTAACAAACTCGATATATAAACGTTCTGTGTAACACTAAAAATCAAGTTCGTTAACCATCGAAACCTGCCCAGAGAGTGTGGGGTTTAGAAGTAGGAAAATAGAAAATTAGAAATATCTCAATTGGTATTTGTAGGTTCGAAAAATAGTATAAAACAATAATTTTTGCAAATATTTACTCATCTTTTTAAATAATAATCGTCGTCTCATATTAACAGTAAAGTCCGTCACTCACTAACTAAGTAGATTTCTCACCATATATTCTCTTTTTCTAAGTCAAAATTGGATGAATAGAAGAGGGGGGTTTACTAAAGGCTGATAACAAGAATGTACAACTAATTCGGTTCGGTCAAAGATTGTAGAGCATCAATAGTTTAACAAGAATGGTTCTATAGCATTTTTCATGACGGAAACATATTGAGTTTTCAAATTTTCCACCTCTAACCCCCCCCCCCCCTCCATTCGGGGTGTGATTCCTGCTATTGACTAATATGGATCTTTAGTGTAGAATGAAACAGGTATAAAGTCCGACACGGATGGGCTGCGTAAACTAAGCAGATTTCCCACGTAAAGTTATACAATAGAGAAATGTCCATACGAGTGCCCAAAGTAACGGAAACGGCCGAACTAGCTTTCGGTGGAAACTAATAGAAGCGACCACAGCTCGTCCGTTACACTCAACAAAAAGGCAAATATCTCGGTTAATATTCAAGATAGAGAATAAATGTATATAACAATATTTATAGTAAATTTAATTTGCAATATGATTGGTTCTATACAATTCCGATCCGACGTACAGTAAAAGAGATATTTCGAAGTTTTGAAAATCCCCCTTTAAACCCCCCCCCCCCTTCCTCCTTCCACTAGTCCCATTTCAGCCATTAACGAACTTGATCTGTCTTTTTACATAAAACGTTTAAATATCGAGTTTGGTAACGATCAAACAAAAATTGTGACCGCTAGAGCGGTAACAGACAAATATATATATATATATATATATATATATATATATATATATATATATATATACTGCCCTCCAAAAACTTAAGAAGGGGGGGGGTCACCAGAACATATTTCATGTATGACGTATAATAAAGGTCTCTTCAAAACAATATTTGGTATTTAGGGTTCAAATGATGAGGTTTATTACATAACTGAGTATTGCTAGCGTAACGTGAGTAGAAGTGGGGGTTTTCTGGAGGCTGAAAAGTGAAAAATGCAAATATCTTGGTTAATATTCAAGATATAGAATAAATGTGCATAACAATATTTATAGTACATTTAATTTTCAATAAGATTAGTTTCATACAATATTTTGAAACGACGTATGGTAACGGAGATATTTCGAATTTTCAAAATTCTTCCCCTTAACCCCCCCCCCTCCCCTTGCCCAATTTCAGTCTTTAACGAACATGATCTTTCTTTTGACATAAAACCACTAAATATCGAATTTGGTAACGATTAAAAAATAATTGCGACCACTAGAGCGGTAACAGAGAAATATATGTACAGTTTTATCGGAACTCATTTTCGTCATTTCCTAGGATCGATAGACATTTGAAGAAAAATTTCGAAAATCGCGTCATGAACACGACCTCAATAGCTGATCTCCCTTAAGGGAAATCTGCTAAAAAGGAGACATCCTGCTATAAACCCACACATAGAACTGACTCCAACTCACTCAACAGAATTTCATATCTACACAGACGGAAGTAAGGACAAAGAATATCTAGGGTGCGCTTTTATTGTCTTTCATAAGAATATACTCACTGACGTACTTAAATACCGACTAGTACCCTTATGTACAAACGACCACGCTTAAGCACTTGCACTAATGAACACACACGAATACGTAAAACGAAACAGTAAACAAATTGCAGAAGCAACTGCAAACATAGACAGCAAGATAACAATACAAAAATTATTGAACACAGACATGCATGACCCAATGACAGTACAAATTAGGCAACTAATTACTGACATTCAAAACAACACAAAAAATATTTTTTACTTGGGTCATGTCCTTTGACTCTAAGAAAACGAATTAGTTAACAAAATTGCAAAAAAAAATACATCAAAGGACCAGAATATTCCCATAACATTCTTGAACATAACAAAACAAAGTCTACAATACACGTTACGCTCGGATACAATAAAAAAGTCCGTTCAGCAGGCGTCTGTGTAAACTAAGCAGATTTCCCGCGTGAAGTCTTAAAATAGAGAAATCTGCCTACTAATAACGGCAGAAGTATCGAATCTCTAAACCAATTCACGGGGGACGAACAGTTTCGGAAACGGCCGAACTAGCTTTCGGCGGAAAGTCCCGAATATAGCCGACTTCTACTTACCACTCACACAATTAAAATGTAAATATCTCGGTTAATATTCAAAACACAGAATAAATGTATAGAACAATATTTATAGTAAATTTAATTTGATATAAGATTGATTCTATACAATGCTTCGCATAATAACGGAGATATTTCGAATTTTCCAAAATCCCCCCTCTAAAACCACCCCTCCCACTGTTCCGATTTCAGCCATTAACGAACATGATCTTCCTTTTAACATAAAACGATTAAATTCCGAGTTTGGTAACGATCAAACAAAAACTGCGACCGCTAGAGCGTTCTATATAGCTATATATATATATATATATAGATATATATATATATATATACATATATATATATATATATATATATATATATATATATATATATATATAAACATACACATATAATTTTGAGCGGACCTTATTTTCGTCATCTCCTGGGTAGGATCGATGGACATTCGAAGAAATTTTTCGAAACTCGCGTCTTGAGCACTACCTCAATAGCTGACTTCCCTTAAGGGAAATCTGCTAACAGTGGCAGGAGCGATGGGACGAAACAGAAAAAGCCAAGCATTTAAAACCATTCATCCCAAATCTTGAGATTACCTCAAAAACTGCACTGCTACTGACTATTACTCGACACAAGTACTCACTGGACACGGAACTACTAAATCGCACTTACATAGGTTCAAAATACTAATGACAAAAATTGCACCTGTGACAGAACGAGTGAACAGACTATAGAAAACCTCATCTACACTTGCACACTGACTACACAGCTAAGAAACACTCCAACAAAAACTTCTCAAAAACAAAGACCAGTGGCCAATATATCTAAAGAGTTTGTTTAAAAAATATCCATTTTTATATAGGCATTTTTCTAAAACCTTAACAGAAACAGCGGACGCCCCCCACCTCTACATCAAGAATAATGCAATAGAATAAGTGGCATAACTTTCTTAATGAAGTCAAATTAATGTGTTATTGGGTTGATTCGATTTTTCCTTATTATGCGTACTAATTTTTCAACACTTTGATTGTATGCCTTTCATTATGTATATTATTTTTTTTATATTTTTCGTTTTTTTTTGTTTCCTTTTTCTTTTCTTTTTATTTTATTTATTTATTTCAAGAACAAATTTATGAACTACATTTTTTTTATACAAAATCATGATGTATTATGAACATACATGTTATATACTATAGTAGTGTGGTACATGTAGTAAATAAACGCCCTTTGTGTAAGGGTAATGTTTGAAAGAACCTCATTTTCACAATCTCCCGGGTAGGATCGATGTACATTTGAAGAAATTTCTTGTAATTCTCATCTTCGATACAACCTATTGAATTCCCTCAAGGGAACTATGTTAAATATGAAAGCTGTTTATATGTTTCCATCATCCAGCATTCCAGGTTTATAACACCAATATACGGTAACGACATTAAATAATGTCGATTTAGGAAGAGATCAAGTGCAGCACAGCAATGTTAATATGCTGAGGACATTCAAATCTGCTTTCCTGGTATAACCGGCTAGTTAACACAAGGAGTATATAGTGAGCTCCTACTAACAGAGCTCCAAAGCTCTTCTGGAATCCTAATATATTTCTTCAATTAAAATTGGCAAGATGGTTTAAATAACCAATAGGCGTCCAATTGAAATTTGGATTCTCTAACTGTCTAGTAGTACGTACACACATCTTGTCTGGCAATACACATATTTTAATGATGACTGATAAATAAAATAAGTTTAAGTAAGTAATTTTCCTTCAAATAAAAATTCTTACCCTTCTCTCTTTGCATTTGTGTAAAATGAGTGATCTTTAAATTAGAAAAATTAATAATTTCTTTTATTGAAAACTATCATTTTTCTAACAGGATGTATTTTAAATAACTGATATTTGTTTATTGAAGTTTTTTTTTTTTTTAATTTTTATTTATTTATTTGCTCTTAGACAATTATTCAATTTTTAAGAATAAAAAAAGAAGTGGGATGGTTAGGGGCAATATTTCCTTCCATATTTCCTGTGTGGATGGTTTCAATTAAAAAAGCATTATGTAAAAAATGGAAGGAATATATTATTTTATTTAATACATTCAGACATACAAAAGTAGTCTTGTATTAGGAGTTCAGAAGAGCGGCAGAGCTGGATGTTTTCAGAATGAGGACGCTCTCTGACTTGCAATGTGGGAAGAAGGCTATCTCCTTCTAATCGATCAGGAGCCCATGCCGTAGGAGGTAGTGTGATGTGTGCTGGAAAGTCTTGAGGGTTAGTATACCTGCCAGTTGAAGGAGATCCTTGATCCTAGCCAATAGGCCGAGAAGGGTATCCTCAAATTAGTCCAGGAATATTGAACTCGTGGGATTAGGTATTACGCAGAAACACATTTTTAGCCGATTTCTCTTCAGGGAAATCCGCTATTAAGGCCGCACCCTTGAAGCTGTTTCCGAAATTTTCCTTCAAATGTCCATCGATCCTACCTAGGAGATGAAGAAAATGGAACCCGTTTAAAATGGTATATATAAATGTCTGTTACAGCTCTGGAGGACGCAATAATTGTTTTATCATTACCAAACTTGATATATAAGAGTTTTATGCAAAACTAAAGATTAAGTACGTTAACGGCTGAAATCGGATCAGTGGGAGGGGCTGTGGTTTAGTGATAGAATTTTGAAAATTCGAAATATCTCCATTACTATACCTCGGATCGAAATATTGTATAGAACAAATCTTATTGCAAGTTAAATGCACTTTAAATATTGTTATATACATATTTCTCTATCTTGAATACTAACCACGATACTATATTTGTATTACTCAGTTTTTATCCTTCAGCAAGCCTCCACTGCTACTCATGTTACATAAACAATACTCTATTATATAATAAACCCCTTTATTTGAAGCTTAAATAGGAAATATTGTTTTGAAGAGACCTTTGTTATCTATATCTATATATTTATAAAATTGTAACCTCTGTCTGTACATTGATTTTTTTCGCGAAATTTCACGATAACTTATCGTTTCACATGTCATAGACACCATAACTGCATTTTGTTTCTTTCGTGTCTGTTTGTTTGTTTGTTTATTTGTTTGTTTGTTTGTTACCTTTTCACGCATAAACGGCTGAACCGAATTTTATGAAACTTAGTATGTATATTACTACTAGCCCAACATAGACTTTAGGCTATATTAATATTCTCTAAGACGAACAGGAGTAGGGGTTATAAGGAAGGCCTGAAATTAAAAATAGCGATATTTCGTTTCCTATTGCGTTTTCAGCAAATATGCACATAACAAAAGTTGTTTATTTTGTTATTTAGAGTAACTTTTGTTATATGCGTGTTTGCCGTATACGGAAGTATAAATGAGTTATACGGTAAAAACTACTGCGGAAGTCAACAATTTTATTTGGCACAAAAGACTCAACCGAGCTAAGCCAAACTCGGTATGTGAATTAGTACTAATGCTTTCCTTATAATAAGCCATACTAACATTTCTAGGGACGGGCAGGAGCGAGGGTTATAAAGAAGGCCTGAAATTAAAAATAGCGATATTTCGTTTCCTATTCCTTTTTCAGCAAATATGCACATAACAAAAGTTGTTTATTTTGTTATTTAGAGTAACTTTTGTTATATGCACTTTTGCCGTATACGGAAGTATAAATGAGTTATACGCTAAAAACTATAGCGGGAGTCCACAATTTTATTTGGCACAAAAGACTCAACCGAACTAAACCAAACTCGCTATGTGAATTAATACTAACAATTTCCTTATAATAAGCCATACTAACATTTCTAGGGACGGGCAGGAGTGGGGGTTATAAGGAAGGCCTGAAATTAATAATAGTGATATTTCGTTTCCTATTGCATTTTCGGCAAATATGCACATAACAAAAGTTGTTTATTTTGTTATTTAGAGAAATTTGTTCAACACTTCTTTTCGATATGAACTAGCAGGTACCTGACCTGAAAAAATTATGCCAAATGTATGTCAATATTTTCTCCTTAATAATTCAAATCTATGCATAATGCACAGGAGACGGGAAATATGACAATATGCAGGACAGTGAAGTCTTACATAAAAAAATTATTTTATTATTAACAAATGCCAACAACGGGTATTAACCCTAAACACTGGAATGGGTAAATGTCAAAATATTGTGCAAAGTAAAGCCTTGCCACAAATATACCATCACCATTCAGCCTCAAATGAATTCCCGAGCGAAGCCTGGTATCTGAGCTAGTCTATATCTATATATCTATATATATATATATATATATATATATATATAAAATTGTAACCTCTGTCTGTACATTGATTTTTTTTCGCGAAATTTCACGATAACTTTTCGTTTCACATGTCATAGACACCATATCTGCATTTTGTTTCTTTCGTGTATGTTTGTTTGTTTGTTTGTTTGTTACCTTTTCACGCATAAACGGCTGAACCGAATTTTATGAAACTTGGTATCTATATTACTACTGACCCAACTTAGACTTTACGCTATATTAATTTTCTCTGAGGCGAACAGGAGTGGGGGTTATAGGGGAAGCCTGAAATTAAAAATAGCGATATTTCGTTTCCTATTGGTTTTCCGACAAACATGCACATAACCAGAGTTGTTTATTTTGTTATTTAGAGTAACTTTTGTGATATACACTTTTGTCGTATACCGAAGTTTAAATGCGTTATACGCTAAAAATTATAGCGGGAATCAACAATATTATTTGCCAAAAAAGACTCAACCGAACTAAATAAAACTCGGTATGTGTATTAGCAGTGAGGCCTTCATTATAATAAGCCATACCAACATTTCTATGGACGGGCAGGAGTGGGGGTTATAAGGGAAGCCTGAAATTAAAAATAGCGATATTTCGTTTCCTATTGGTTTTTCCGCAAATATAAACATAACAAAAGTTGTTTATTTTGTTATTTGGAGTAACTTTTGTTATATACACTTTTGTCGTATACATAAGTATAAATGAGTTATACGTTAAAACTTTAGCGGGAGCCAACAATGTTATTGGGCACTAACGGCTGAACCGAACTTAACAAAGCTCGGTATGTCAATTAGCATTAATTCTTCCATAATTATAAGTTATATTAAAATTTTTAGGTTCGAACGGGAGGGGGATTATAAGGGAGGCCTGAAATAAAAATTCACCATATTTACATGTATAAGAGACGGGAAATATAAAAATATCGAAGACAGTGAAGCCTTATCGAACAAATATTCTATTATTAGCAAATCCACGGCAACGACGGGTATCAATCCTAAACACTGGGACGGGTAAATGTCAAAATATTGTGCAATGTAAAGCCTGCTAAAAAATACTATCACCATTCAGCCTCAAATGAATTCCCGGGCGAAGCCGGGTATCTGAGCTAGTATATATATAAAATTGTAACCTCTGTCTGTACATTGATTTTTTTCGCGAAATTTCACGATAACTTTTCGTTTCCCATGTCACAGACACCATAACTGCATTTTGTTTCTTTGGTGTCTGTTTGTTTGTTTGTTTGTTTGTTTATTTGTTTGTTTGTTTGTTACCTTTTCACGCATAAACGGCTGAACCGAATTTTATGAAACTTGGTATGTATATTACTACTAGCCCAACTTAGACTTTAGGCTATATTAATATCCTCTGAGGCGAACAGGAGTGGGGGTTATAAGGGAGGCCTGAAATTAAAAATAGCGATATTTCGTTTCCTATTGCTTTTTCAGCAAATATGCACATAACAAAAGTTGTTTATTTTGTAATTTAGATTAATTTTTGTTATATACACTTTTGCCTTATACGGAAGTATAAATGAGTTATACGCTAAAAACTATAGCGGGAGTCCACAATTTTATTTGGCACAAAAGACTCAACCGAACTAAACCAAACTCGCTATGTGAATTAATACTAACGATTTCCTTATAATAAGCCATACTTACATTTCTAGGGACGGGCAGGAGTGGGGGTTGTAAGAAGGCCTGAAATTAAAAATAGTGATATTTCGGTTCCTATTCCTTTTTCAGCAAATATGCACATAACAAAAGTTGTTTATTTTGTTATTTAGAGTAACTTTTGTTATATGCACTTTTGCCGTATACGGAAGTATAAATGAGATATACACTAAAAACTATAGCGGGAGTCCACAATTTTATTTGGCACAAAAGACACAACCGAACTAAAAAAACTCGCTATGTGAATTAATACTAACAATTCCCTTATAATAAGCCATACTAACATTTCTAGGGACGGGCAGGAGTGGGGGTTATAAGGAAGGCCTGAAATTAAAAATAGTGATATTTCGTTTCCTATTGCATTTTCGGCAAATATGCACATAACGAAAGTTGTTTAGATTAACTGTTTTTATACATTCTCCAGGAACAATGTGTGTAGCAAAATTTTGTTCAACACAATTCTTTTCGATATGAACTAGCAGGTACCTGACCTGGAAAAAAATTAAATGCCAAATGTATGTCAATATTTTCTCCTTAATAATTCAAATCTATGCATAATGCACAGGAGACGGGAAATATGACAATATGCAGGAAAGTGAAGTCTTACATAAAAAAATAATTTTATTATTAACAAATGCAACAACGGGTATTAACCCTAAACACTGGAATGGGTAAATGTCAAAATATTGTGCAAAATAAAGCCTTGCCAAAAAATATACCATCACCATTCAGCCTCAAATGAAATACCTCTGTCTGTACATTGATTTTTTTCGCGAAATTTCACGATAACTTTTCGTTTCACATGTCATAGACACCATATCTGCATTTTGTTTCTTTGGTGTATGTTTGTTTGTTTGTTACCTTTTCACGCTTAAACGGCTGAACCGAATTTTATGAAACTTGGTATGTATATTACTACTGACCAAACTTAGACTTAACGCTATATTAATTTTCTCTGAGGCGAACAGGAGTGGGGGTTATAGGGGAAGCCTGAAATTAAAAATAGTGATATCTCGTTTCCTATTGGGGTTTCGGCAAATATGCACATAAAAAAAAATGTTTATTTTGTTATTTAGAGTAATTTTTATTATATACACTTTTTTCGTATACCGAATTTTAAATGAGATATACGCTAAAACCTATAGCGGAAGTGAACAATTTCATTTGGTACAAAAGACCCAACCGAAATAAATAAAACTCGGTATGTGTATTACCACTAATGCTATCACTATAACAAGCCATACCAACATTTCTAGGGACGGACAGGAGTGGGGGTTATAAGGGAAGCCTGAAATTAAAAATAGCGATATTTCGTTTCCTATTGGTTTTTCCGCAAATATAAACATAACAAAAGTAGTTTATTTTGTTATTTGGAGTAACGTTTGTTATATACACTTTTGTCGTATAACAAAGTATAAATGAGTTATACACTAAAAACTTTAGCGGGAGCGAACTTAAAAAAGCTCGGTATGTCAATTAGCATTAATTCTTCCATAATTATAAGTTATATTAAAATTTTTTAGGTTCGAACGGGAGTGGGGGTTATAAGGGAGGTCTGAAATAAAAATTCGCCATATTTCATTGTCTATTTGTAATGCACAAGAGACGGGAAATATAAAAATTTGGAGGACAGTGAAGCCTTATCGAAAAAATTAATTTTATTATTAGCAAATGCAAACAACGGGTATCAACCCTAAACACTGGGACGGGTAAATGTCAAAATTTTGTGCAATGTAAAGCCTGCCAAAAAAATACCATCACCATTCAGCCTCAAATGAATTCCCGGGCGAAGCCGGGTATCTGAGCTAGTATATATATATATAAAATTGTAACCTCTGTCTGTACATTGATTTTTTTCACGAAATTTCACGATAACTTTTCGTTTCCCATGTCACAGACACCATAACTGCATTTTGTTTCTTTGGTGTCTGTTTGTTTGTTTGTTTGTTACCTTTTCACGCATAAACGGCTGAACCGAATTTTATGAAACTTGGTATGTATATTACTACTACTATTAATATCCTTTGAGGCGAACAGGAGTGGGGGTTATAAGGGAGGCCTGAAATTAAAAATAGCGATATTTCGTTTCCTATTGCTTTTTCAGCAAATATGCACATAACAAAAGTTGTTTATTTTGTAATTTAGAGTAACTTTTGTTATATACACTTTTGCCTTATACGGAAGTATAAATGAGTTATACGCTAAAAACTATAGCGGGAGTCCACAATTTTATTTGGCACAAAAGACTCAACCGAACTAAACCAAACTCGCTATGTGAATTAATACTAACGATTTCCTTATAATAAGCCATACTTACATTTCTAGGGACGGGCAGGAGTGGGGGTTGTAGGGAAGGCCTGAATTTAAAAATAGTGATATTTCGTTTCCTATTGCTTTTTCAGCAAATATGCACATAACAAAAGTTGTTTATTTTGTTATTTAGAGTAACTTTTGTCATATTCATTTTTGTCTTATAACAAAGTATAAACTAGATATACACTATAAACTAAAGCGGGAGTCGCTTTTCATTGGGCGCTAACGATTAATCCGAACTTAAAAAAACTCGGTATGTCAATTAGCATTAATTCTTCCATGATTATAAGCTATATTAAAATTTTTTAGGTTAGAACGGGAGTGGTGGTTATAAGAGAGGCCTGAATTAAAAATTCGCGATATTTCATTGTCTATTTGTTTTTCGGCAAACAAGCACATAACAAAAGTTTGTTATTTAGATTAACTTTTGTTTTATACATTTCTCCAGGAACAATGTGTGTAGCAAGTAATTTTGGTAGAAATATTGATATGTTCAACAATTCATTCCAATTTGAACTATGAGGTACCTCACCTGGAAAAGTTAATTTAAATCAATGTTAATATTTTGTCCTTAATAACTGAAATCTATGCATAATGCACAGGAGATGGGAAATATGACAATTTGGAGGAAAGTGAATACTTACATAAAAAATTAATTTTATTATTAACAAATGCAAACAACAGGTATTAACCCTAAACAGTGGGACGGGTAAATGTAAAAATATTGTGCAAAATAAAGCCTTGCCAAAAAAATACCACCACGATCCAGCCTCAAATCTATTCCCGGGCGAAGCCGGGTATCTGAGCTAGTATATATATAAAATTATAACCTCTGTCTGTACATTGATTTTTTTCGCGAAATTTCAAGATAACTTTTCGTTTCACATGTCATAGGCACCATAACTGCATTTTGTTTCTTTGGTGTCTGTTTGTTTGTTTGTTTGTTACCTTTTCACGCATAAACGGCTGAACCGAATTTTATGAAACTTGGTATGTATATTACTACTAACCTAACTTAGACTTTAGGCTATATTAATATCCTCTGAGTTGAACAGGAGTGGGGGTTATAAGGGAAGCCAAAAATTAAAAATAGTGATATTTCGTTTCCTATTGTTTTTTCGGCATATATGGACATAACAAAAGTTGTTTATTTTGTTATTTAGAGTAACTTTTGTTATATGCTCTTTTTTTCGTATACCGAATTATAAACGAGATATACGTTAAAACCTATAGCGGAAGTGAACAATTTCATTTGGTACAAAAGACCCAACTAAAATAAATAAAACTCGGTATGTGTATTAGCACTAACGCTTTCATTATAACAAGCCATACCAACATTTCTAGGGACGGGCAGGAGTGGGGGTTATAAGGGAGGCCTGAAATAAAAATTCGCAATATTTCATTGTCTATTTGTTTTTCGACAAACATGCACATATCAAAAGTTGTTTACTTTATTATTTAGATTAACTTTTGTTTTATACATTTCTCCAGGAACAATGTGTGGAGGAATTAATTTACGTAGAAATATTTAAAAGCTCAACATTTCATTCCAATTTGAACCTCACCTGGAAAAATTAATTCAAATCTATGTTAATCTTTTGTCCTTAATAACTGAAATCTATGCATAATGCAAAAGAGACGGGAAATATGACAATTTGGAGGACAGTGAAGACTTATATAAAAAATTAATTTTAATATTAATAAATGCCAACAACGGGTGTTAACCCTAAACACTGGGAAGGGTAAATGTCAAAATATTGTGCAAATTAAAGCCTTGCCAAAAAAATACCATCACCATTCAGCCTCAAATCAATTCCCGGGCGAAGCCGGGTATCTGAGCTAGTACGAGATAAATCAAATATGTTCTGTTAATCCCCCCCCCCTCCAACCATAAGTTCTTGGGCTACTAAGATTTGAGTGATTGAGATAAAAATTATTCTGATTCATTATAAATTACAGTACAAGTAGTAAATAGTCTTCAATAAAATTAGTATGTTATATTCAGATATATTTCACTAATCGTTTCTCTTTCTTTGGTGAAGAATATCTCACAGTGGTTAGCAGACCTGTTTGTTTACAATTCAAACGCTTTCCGCTGGGAGGTTATTAAAATTGATTGAATGATTTCTGATTACCGTTTGTGTTTATTCACGGTGTTGTTAAGTGTTACCAGTATGTAGGTTAATCAATTGTAAAACTTCACGAGGGAAATCTGCTTAGTTTATGTACCCTCTTAGTAACGTTAGTAGTTGGCGGACTTTTTTTATTTTAGCAGGTTTTTATGTTACAGGTTTCCCTTATGGACAATCAGCTGTCGAGGTTTTACTCATGATGGGACAGTTTCCTGCATTTCGAAAAATGCCCATGTACACTATCTAGCAGATTACGAAAATTACTATAACGTCATTGACTGGTTGAATTAGATATAGTTTTCTATGGAAATATAAACATTGGAAAAATCTATGCATAAAATGATCCCGTACTTTTCTTCACACAACACGAAATGTCCTATAATTTTAGTGTTAACTTTGCAGTCATTGAGTCATTTCACCCATGTGGTAAAAGTAGTAATGCTTAAAATAGCTTTTATCCGTAATTCAAATATGTGAACATCGGAATATCAAAATTGGATTCACATAAGTACTCCATACTTCTTTTATTCTCGTTAAATTTCAGTCATATTATTGTTTTACGCTTAAAGAATGAGGGGTTATTGGATAAATAATTCCAAACGTATTGGTTAGTTTCCAAAATGATGGCATCACCTTGATTCAAAAGAAGAAATAAAAAAAAAAATTCTTTTCGGCAATCTATTGTGGTACAATTAAAGTATAAAGTGATGACGTAAAGTTCAAAATAATTAGTTAGGTATATATATAAAAATGGGAGTAAGAAGTAAAAATGTATAAATGTAAACAACGGGTTAGGTTGAAAAAATGTTCTAAGCTTAATTTGTGCTTTAAAATTTCTGATAAAACAAGTTTTGCTGAAGATATTAAAGAATTTGGGTTTTTTGATTTTAAGTAACCCCGATTCCTGTCAGTAGTTGTGAAATATAAAACAACCCACATTAACAGTATGTAAATAGAAATATGTGCTTGTTAACGCTTTAGCGGAAGTAATTATTGTCAACTTCGATATTGAAACATTTTACGCTTGATCAAACCATCAAGTTCGTTAATGTGTAAAATTTTACCTATGGATGGGAGAAATAAAACATATATAGTAATTATATATAAGATCAAGATACGAGTATGTTAACTTAATCAATTTCATGAAAATTAAAATTTCTACAATTACTGTTACACATATTTTTGTCCTATCTGGAATAGTAAAACCAGTTATTATTATTATTTTGTTTTCAGTCTTCAGAAAACCTTCACCTCTAGATAACTCATGTGAAAAATAATCGAATATATTTTGAAACGACTAAATATTGGGCCTTTACTATGTGAGATATATGTAAATATGTCCGATTTGACGTCATTATTTTAAATTTGAATCTTTATTTACAGTTAAAGTTCTAAACTCTATAATTTTCAGTTGATCAAAACCATACTTGACACGTGTCTGTTTCATGCAAAACTAAATATCATATTCGTTAATTGCTGAAATTGTGAGAGGTAACGGTTTTTATTGGGAAGGAGGGACCATAAGTTCAAAATAGCCCGTAATTATCAGTTATGTTATAAAACCTATCATGTTTAACACTTTGTTCTACAATTGTTGTTCTATATATATATATATTTTAAATTGAATATAGTTATTATTATTCTTTCATGGTAGACTTCAGGGGCGATTAGTATTCTTAGTAGTGATATACAGTGTGTATCACCTGTAAGTTACCGTTTATAATACCTGATAATAAATCAAATATTAAATATAAAGGATGGAGTTTTTCGATCTAACTACGGCAAAACAAGGATCTATTCTGTGTTGTCCGTAGTGATGATTAATGATGGACAATTGGAAATTTTAGTAAATATTCACAATTAGTTAAATATTAGTTTTTTTTTTTTTTTTTTTTGCTTCCTTCAGTAAATACCCACTTTTACTCATTTGATTTGATTTTAATTAATTTATTCATTAAAGATATTACGACCAGCTTAAACTTTAATCCCTTTATTTCTCACGGTGGTGAAAATTGAGTATAGATGGTTAATAGAGTTCATCAGCCTGTTAATACAGCAAATGGGAAATTTGCTTAATATTACGAACCTTCCGTGGGGCAGACCTTTTTGTGTGCAATTTCTGTCGTGCAAGGAAGTTGCATTAGAGTTGTAAACAAAGCTTGGGGTATAAATAGAAAAGTTCACCTTGAAGATAAATGACTGATTGAGTCACCACTTCCCAGGGAAGGCATATAATTGAACATAAATAAATGAGTCAGAATGTGGTTTATGCAAGAGTTTCTTTTTCTCTCTATCTCTCAGATTAAATTTTATGATATTAACAAGATAATTCTAGTAATACCTCTAGCAAGGGAAAGTTTTTATTGCATTGCTCTATTTGATTACACATTCTTCAATCGCAATGAAACATTTTGCAATGCTTTCTCACATATGTGTTCATACATTTCTGCAGCGAGGCGAGTTAGGGTGGGAATCTAACCAGTATAAGTAATTAAATAATCAGAGATCTGATAATAATAATGAGAGTTGTTAATTTGTTTTTATTTCTCATATATCGTTTCTCTCATTACCTCTAATTTTCATTTTAAATTTCTGTGAAGGGGGGGGGGGGGCAGGAACACTGTGGATGCCCATGGACTTTCATATTACATGAGAAGTTGAAGCCAATAAGTATTTCCCATTCAAACAAAGTCCATCTAAGCAGATTTCCCCGACTTGCTGGTTAGGGTAAACTATTGTTATGATCCCCCCATCTAATTTCTATATCTAAGAAAAAATTCGATGAGTAGAAGTAGGGGTTTACCGATAGCAAGTAATAATAACAAGTAAGCGCGAATAACTCTTTAAATATTTAAGCTACAAAAAAAATGAATAGAAATACTATTGCAGAGCATGAGTAGTTTAACAAGATTGATTCTATAACATGTTTTCATAAGATCTATAATAACGAACATAATTTTAATTTTCGAAATTCCCCCCTCTTCCTATTGTCTTTTCGGTAAATTTGCACATATCATAGTTGTTTATTTTAATATTTAAAGTAACTTTTGTTATATAAACCTTTGTTGCATAACGAAGTATAAAAATTATATACACTAAAATCTTTAGCAGCAGTCAATAATATAGAAGGAGTTAATTTTGTTGAGGACAAACGACTAAACCGACGAGTATTAACAAATTCTTGATTATAAGCAATATTCAGATATTTAGGAACGAGCAGAAGTGGGTGAAGTCTGAAATGAAATATAGCATATTAAGACAAAAGATCGTTTCCAGACTTATATGATATTTATATTTATGGTACAGATTAGTGAGAAGGTTGTAAATCTCCGCGCCCTACCTATTCACTTTAAATTACCTATTTGTTTTATATGATCGTCATAATATGAATCTGAAATAATCCACTATGGAATTTGAAGAATTTGGTTGAAGAAGGATAAAATACCGTGAATTTTAAATATCATGATTGTAGAACGAATTTACTTGTACCTCACATAATATAGGTCTCTTGAAAACAATATTTGGCATTTAAGCTTAGAATGAAGAGCTTCATGATATAACTGTTTATTGCTAATATGACATGAGTTGGGGTTTACTGAAGGCTGTAAAAAAAAAAAAAAAAAAAAAAATCCAAATATATCGGTTAATATTCATACTAAAGAACATTAGTAATTTACAATATTTATATTTAATTAAATTTAAAATGAGAATGTTTCTATAAAACATTTCGAACCAGCGTATAATAACGGAAATATTTCAAATTTTCAAGATTCATCCTCTTAACTCTCCCTCTTCCTAGAATTTTATAGTTTGAAGAAGAAATGAAAATGAGTTCGTAATTGATCTCTCTTCACAGTTCGTAACATCGTGAATAATATAAATCATAATTACGGTTGGATACCATATATCATAATTAAATATCCTCTTTCATATCTATAATCTATATATTTCCGGCCAAAATTCCATCCAAATACACAATGGTTAAGCATAGTCATATGCACAACATTATACACGTAATAGTAAATGTAAGTAGAAAGTGATTTCAAAAACAACAATATTTCACATAAAATAAGTAAACACAATTAATTGTCTTAGACTCCCAACAACTTCCGCTCCCACTTGTGGATTATAAACAATGTTGTTCTTAAATTGTTATTATTCAGAACATTAACCATTTAGAATTTTCTAATAATATAAATACATTGTTTGTAAAAAAAATACAGTGATAGCGTAAAAATAATTTAAGTTATAATGAAAAAGCTATGCCAGGAGAAGCCCTCCATGGAACCTGAATAACACTTTGAATTATCATATTGAGCTTAACGCATAATGTCTTTTGCCATAATATGACATTAAAAAGTAACGTATAAAAGTAATAGGAAGAACGTAGTTATTCCAACAACGTAAACTTATCGAAGAAATAATATACAATATACCAGAAGTAAAAGAGGTTTATTCTGCACATCTTGTACACTCCCATATTGTAAAAATTCAGCATGACTTTTAGGGAGGTTTGTCACTATTAATGTGTGAAGAGGAAGATTTGAAAGTTACAAGTCCATGCTTATGAATTGGTGAATCTTGAGGATAAGTCAATCTCATTTTCGAACTTATTGGTCGATTTTGAGTTTTATTTCAATTCATCAGAAATCAAGCTGTGACTGATTTTAATGTTCTTCCTAGTTTCAAAAGTATGCTTTACAAACTTAAAAGGCTTGATGTTAAAGAAACTAATAATGGGCTCATAGTTTCTCTCATGAAACTATACTACTATACTGAAACTAGCTGTATTAATTTTCAGATAAAAGTCTTCATAAAATATATTCGTGTTGAAATGAAGTGTTCTCCATATTTTAAACCACCCAAAAGTATATTTTGGTCAATCTTACATAAATTTAGTATTTAATTAAGCCACGACTGTAGCTAGAAATATGTTTCAGCAAAATTTATCCAAAATACTGAAATATATATTCTGCTAATACTCATCCCAGTATTAATTACATTTTTAGCTTTATACTGCATTGTTTAACATTAAATACAACTCAATTCGATATCATTGCCATAAATGTATTCCATTCTAAACGCTTCTCGTTAATTTAAATTTTTCATTGCTGCCTAAATCATATTAATATGATTGTAGAATACTAAGAATTTAGGTTTTTTTTTTTTTTTTTTTTTTGGTAGTGCAGTAAAAGTGCGTTTAATAAACCGTAAAAATTTACATGATGAAATAATGCATTTTTAATTATGTTTTTAATTGCATTTCTGTCATTGAAGATATAATTGATTGAGAGATCCCTGAGCCCCATCAGTTATGGCGAGAACAGGGTTTATAAATAAATAAAAGTATGTAGCTAAAAATAAATTAAAGTACTACATTGAATGACATTACCGATATATCAGCCCTTTATTAAGTTCGTTGGAACTTTCTGTGAAAAACAACCAATTTAATGGAGGCAAAGAGGTTCCTGACCTCCAATGTTTGGAGTTGTTCCCAGGGGGTAGTTCCTTGTCTACAGACCGGTTATAAGTATTGGATTGCAGTCAGTTCTAGAGCTTAGCCTTGGCTTCAATGTATTCATGCGATTGAAGGCAGAACCTGTTTCCATCTCTCTATCTACAGTGTCATATTTTTTTTCTTCTTTTTCCGTGATCTGCATTTCTTCAAACACCCTCCACCCAATCGACATGCCTATTTTAAATCGTAGCCCCCAGTAGTTTTTACATAAGACTTAATCTAGTATTTTAGCTGATTTCTCTGAAAAGGAAGTGTATACTGTGATTGTCCTCCTGGCGTGCTTTTAGAAAACTTTAAGTCTTGTGGATCGCCAAGAAAAATAAGCTCCACACGGAAGGTCTAATAAAATTCAATAAATGTCCTAGCTACTTGAATAGCACATAGACACTGCTACCTCTCACAGCATTCCCTAGCCCTCTCTTAATGAAGTGTGAACTAGACTGAAAATTCAGAAAGGTAAACAAAATATTGCAAGAGTAAGAGATTGTAACGTAAATAAACAAATAATGTCATTAGTATTCGATTTAGAGAAAACGTTATAGAACAACTCTAGGGTTATATTATCAACATTTTATATTCATTCCATAGAAAAGGAAAATTTTTGGTATTTTACCTTTTACCCCAGCCCTAAATCTGGGGAAATGGTTCCCTGGTTGGACGATTACAGAAACGGTTTAAAAATTGAGTTCTGAACAGACAAGCAACAATTGCGAACGCTGAGGACTTTACAGAATAAAAAACATTATTCAAGAACTAAAAAAAAAAATATTTCAACTAACCTGAACCCGAGGCGTTTCAAAATCATATTGTGGGGGGGGGGTAAAGTGTAGTATTGAAAACACAAAATGGTGAAAAAAGCTCCGTCAAAAATTGAGTTGCAAAATATTTACAGAGCATGACATGTATAACCATTTTTTAGGCCAAAAAATAATAATTGGAAATTTGGGGAAGGGCGAATTTAGCCCGTCTTTACCCCCCACTCTCAGGTCAGAATTCAGGCAGTAACAACTAGATCCTTAGTATTACACGAAATTGCTAGATACCGAGTTTGGTAACGATCAAAGACAAATTATAGCCACTAGTGTTAACAGACATAATTTGATGACGTTAATTATTAGTTTGATGGATATTTGAAGAGATATTTCGAAATTCTCATCATGAATACAACCTCAATAGCTGATTTCCCCACGATAGCTACAGCAACTGCTTACAGGTGCTTCTTGCTCCCTGGTGCTGCTAAGTTTATGCCTATGAGCAGAGAACCTGTTTAGGGGGACGATAGCAATTCTTTGTGGTTTTCCATAATGGAGTGTGTACAAGAATACTAATTCAATGTTCTTAGAACTCATTTGGAAAAGGAAAGGTCACGGCAAGGTGTTGTCTTCCTCTTAGCATCGATCTAGACTCGATACTGCACAGGTTTAGTTCATTAGAAACCTAGAAGAATAAATGGATTATTTTTATCTTTAAACTGAATATGAAAGTACTTTGTGTCCAAAATGTTGTGTAAAACCAAAATCATTTAAAGTATTTCGAAAGAAAATAGACACCTTCCAAGGCAGAAGCTTAAATTAAAATAATAAAAAAAATGAAATTATATTGCTATTTTCTTAGAAATGGTTATGTTGACGTTCACTCATTAATATTTTTAAATATTTATCTAATGGTCCGTCGTTTCCCCTAACAAGTGCTTAGTCTCACCATTGTGTTCACAGCTGCTTGCAAGTTACACAAAATATTTATATCTTTGTAAGGAGTAGAGAAAATGAATTAAATTTGTATTAATGAATTAGTTCATTTTGTTGTGTATTTAAGCGTTTCATGTATAACTAAAGATCATGATCTTTAATGGCTCAGAACGAAAAGTCCGTCAAGTAGGAGCTGCGTAAAATAATCAGATTTCCTCTTTCGGAATAAGACACACTGATAATCTCATCTCACCGTCTGGTCTCTATTTCTCCAGTACTTATAAGCCAGTGTAATCAGGAATTCAATTTTTGCTGGACATGAGATGTTTAGTGAATGTGGCATCCAGTGAAAATCGGATGAGTAGAAGGAGAGGTTTACAAAAATCTGAAACCCAAAAGCACAATATCTATTTAATATTTAAGTTAGAGATAACATGTACAATATTTGCAGAACATTAAAATACATAAAAAAATGTTTATTTTTGAACCAATTCTGACTAGGAACTGTGATACTTTTGAGTTTTCTATCTCCCCCCCCCCCCCCATAAACACCCACCTGCTCAGTGGCCGATTTCAGCCAGTACCTAGTTTAATGTTTAGTTTTTTCTGAAAGGGTTAGATAACGAACGTAGTGTTGGTCAAATAAAAATCATGTAGTTTAGAACGTAAACTCTACTGGAATAATATTACTAATATTTGTATATATATCTCACAGCAAAAGTTCAGTGCAAACAATATTGGGTATTTAAGCCTTGAATCAAGTGTTTCTTTACATAACACATTATTGTTGAAATGGGTAAAAGTTGGTTTACTAAAGGCTCAAAAAAAGAAGTACATATAAAACTATTATAGAAAAAAAAATTGCAACAAGATTGGTTTTATACAATATCTCGATCTTTACCATAATTACGGAGATATTTCAAAACTCCCACCTTGTAACCACCCCCACCCCATAGTATATATAAATATATATATATATATATATATATATTTGTGTGTGTGTGTGTGCGTGTGTGTGTTTGGTTTTATTTTCTTCATATCCTGGGTTGGGTCGATGATTTGAATATCGCGCCATGAGTACAACCACAATAACTAATTTTCTTTAAGGACTACTTTCTGACATGTAGAAGTGTGCGTTTTTTATCCTTTGCCAATAAAGGGGTAATTTGAGGGAGAAACCTAACCTGTATAATTTCAATGATTTCAATTAGAGGGAATAACACAACTTCGTGTTCATGTCTAATGAAACCAGGAAATTGATTATTCATTTCTTACTTAAAAGTATTACACTCTGGTGATTAAATTATCACAGATAATTTCTGAGAATCCTGATTTGAACAGCGTAAGTAGGTAATAGTCGTTACAGCAACTGAAGGAACTCCTCGTCTTTATTAGATTATCACTAAGTCTAGTGTCCGGGGGTCATTCCGCTGAACCCTAGCATCCGCAAGTCTCCAGGTCGTAAAACAACATTTGCCTGGACAATATTGATATATAGTACGAGGTGGAGCAATTTTCATGAAAATCGATTATTTTTGGAGTCACCCGTCCACCTTTTTCCTGTGATCATTACTAATAAGGGTTCGGCTTTAAATCCCAGAACCACATTATTACTGGCTCTTGTATGCTTGTCTATCTCCCTCGTCTTCTGTAGACTAATCGACTCAATATTTATCATATCGTCCTTTCTGCTGCTGTTATCAGCTCCCGACAGTTATACCTACACTCACCCTGTTTCCGTTTAAATGTTTGTTTCCACTTAAATATTTCGATACCAATCACTGGCTTATTTGCTTCATCCAAGGGTATAGCTTCATCAAAATGAAGCTAGTTCCTGCATTAGCTGCTAAGTGACTCTATTGCCTGTCTTGGATGAGCTCCTATATAGCTATAGAAGGTTATAACCCTCAGGGAAGAGTTTTAGCAGATTTCCCTTAAGGGAAATCAGCTATTGAGGTTGTACTCATGACGGAATTTTCGACATTTTTCTTCAAATGTCCATCGATCCTACCTAGTAGATGACGAAAATGAGGTCCGTTCAAAACTGTATATATATATCTATATATATATATATATATATATATATATATATATATATAAATATATATATATAATTATATATATATATTTGTCTGTTACCGCTGTAGCGGTCGCAATGTTTGTTTGATCCTTACCAAACTTCATATTTAAGCGTTTTATGTAAAACGAAAGATCAAGTTCGTTAACGGCTGAAATCGGACCAGTGGGAGGGGGGGTGCTCAGCTCTCGTGAAATTTCTCTATTGTAAAACTTCACGTGGGAAATCTGCTTAGTTTACGCAGCCCCTGCGTGACGGACTTTATTCTTAATGGAAGCTAGTTGAGATTGAAAAGAAACTTCTTCAACGGCCATATATCCGTCTCGGCTCCAGAGATGTCAGAATTTAATCAAAGTAATTAGCATAATTTCCGTAAGGCTTTCTCAGGTGACCGCACTCCTTGATTTATGAGGTTTGTTGAAACCTAAAATGTCCAACCATTAGCAGATTTCCATTAAGGAAAATCAGCTATTGAGGTCGTACTCATGAAGCGATTTTCGAAAAATTTCTTGAAATGTCCATCGATCCTACCCAGGAGATGACGAAAATGAGGTCCGTTCAAAACTATATATATATATTTGTCTGTTAACACTCTAGCGGTCGCAATTTTTGTTTAATCGGCATCAAACTAGGTATTTAATCGTTTTATGTAATACAGAAGATCAAGTTCGTTAACGGCTGTAATCGGACCAGTGAGAGGGTGGGTTTAGAGGGGGGATTTTCGAAAATTCGAAATATCTCCGTTACAATACGTCGGATGGAAAGATTTTATAGATCTAATCTTATTGCAAATTAAATTTACTATAAGTATTGTTATATACATTTATTCTCTATCTTGAATATTACCCGAGATATTTGCATTTTTATTAATTGTACCGAACGAGCTATGGTTCCCGCCGAAAACTAATTCGGCCGTTTCTGTAACTGATCGGCACTCGTATGGAGATTTCTCTATTGTATAACTTTACGTAGATCTGCTTAGTTTACGCAGCCCCTGCGTGACAGACTTTTTTACTTCCTGGTATGAAAAAAGTACGCCTCGCAGGTACTTCATAAATTAAGCAGATTTCCTGTATTTGTCACTTATTTGCATTTATCTCACAAAGTAACAGTCCAATGAGAACCATATTTGGTATTTAACCTTAGAATGAAGTGGTACAAGATATAACAGCTTATAGTTAATATGACATGAATAGGAGCGGGGGTTTACATATGGCCGAAAACTAAAACATGGAAATATCTTGGTTAATATTCAAATAGAGAAAACATGTACATAACAACATTTATAGAGCATTACATTTTCAATAAGATTGGTTCTATAAAATTTTTGATCAGATGCATAATAACGGAGGTATTAAGAATTTTCGAAATTCCTCCTCTTTAAACCTGAACTTGATCTTTCTATTTACATCAAACGATAAAATATCAAGTTTGGTAACGATTAAACTAAAATTGTGACCACTAGAGCAGTAACAGACATATATATACAGTTTTGAAGGGACCTCATTTTCGCCATCTACTAAGTAGGATCGATGGACATTTGAAGAAATTTCTCGAAAATCGCGTCATGAGTATGACCTCAATAGTTAATTTCCCTTAAGGGAAATCTGCTTAAATGTATGTATTATAATTGTGAAAAAATGTTTGGACGTCTAGTTTTGCACCTTCCTTTTTAGAGAGAGAGGGGATATTAGAGGAGGGTGAAAAAATAGATTTAAACTTCTCCGTAGGTATTAGTGATAGAAAAAAATTGCTTTTTAATTTACTATGAACAGATCTATAAATTTTGTGTTATGAAATCTTTCGATCTGATGAATTAGAACTGAGATATCGTATATTCCTACGTTTGAATGAAATATAAGCAAATATTTTTATTTATTAAATTCATTAGGATTAAAAGGAAACCATGTGGTCCCCACATCTGACATTTGTATGCTAGACCCAGCTAACTCCCTTCAAAAGAAACTGCAAATTCCCGTTGGATGATAATCAGGAGCAGTATTTTGGAGGAATTTATTTTGGTCTGGTAAAATCTTTGGTCAACAAATGGGACGATGAAAGAAGAGAGCTTGGTGAAGGGAAAATTAAATTAATTAAATAAAAAGTATAATTACATAAAACTCAGATGGACCTAACCTTAAGCTAATTATGGTCCTACCTCCAGTCCGGTTCTTGACATCCAACAAAATCGCTCCGATTTTCCTGTAGCTCAAAGCAATCAAGTAGTCAGCCAAGTCAAATTTATTGTTCTCCATAAAGTCCTTAAGTCTTTTATGGATTTCAGTAGTCTTGCTCATTAAAATGCCAGTTTTATTCTATACCAATGGCGAGAAAAAGACCCTTCTTGTAGTCTTATTTAACAGAAATACATTATTTTGTGTGTCTAAGGTCTTGATAAATTGAATACAATTTTTGAAACATTGGCAGCGCTATAATTTTAATTATTAAATTGTTACCGTAATCCACCAAACGTTTAATAACAAAATTAAACTTATAGGAATATTTAGTTAGCTGTCATAAAGATTTAAAATTAATAGATGATAGTAATATGTGATTTCTTTATCAAATACCAAATGCGTAGGTCAGGTACATACAAGGAAAAAGGAAAATGTTTTTAAATTGCCCATTTAAGAATGAAAGTTTTAAATTGGTCTTGCGAGGCTCAGATGCCCACGCATTAATTTGCAGAATTAGCTGCCACCAAGGCTTGAGTCACTCACTTGAGTTAATAATCTTGTTATTACTGCCAGGGAGTGATTTGTAAACAAAGGGTTTCACAAAAACAGAATACATGAAATCTGATTTTTTTTTTGTTATTTATGTCACTGATTGTATTTACATGAGTCGTCCTAAGTTTCATATTTTTTATAGTTATTGCCATAAAATACCCTTATTTATAACTATATATTTATTCAGATCTATCAAATATCAAGATGTATGTCCTTCTACGATTCTTTAAAAATAGCGTCGCTCAGGACCTGCCAATTATTCTGAGATAAAACTCATTATATAGCCAGCATGTATCTTGAAATTTCGTCACGTACTCTAATAATATCTTCTTACTATATATTCTCTATTTCTATTTAAAAAAATCTCTGAGTAGAAGGGAGGGGGGGTTACACACAAGACACAATAAGATATTACACAGTACTAACTTTATCTCACCAAATATTTTATATTTCTAAATAGAAATGAGATGAGTAGAAGTGGGGTTTACTGAAGGCTGTAAACAAGAAAGTACAAATAACTCCCTTAATATTTGAGTTAAGAAAAAATGTATAATGCAACAATTGTAGAACATCAATAGTTTAACAAGATTGGCTTTATAACATTTTTCTCTACGACTCATAATAACAAAGGTATTTTTAATTTTCGAATTCTCACTAACCCCCCTATTCCTGGTCCGATTTCGGTTATTAATGAATTTGATCTTTACCGTTTAATGAAACGGTTAAATATCCGGTGTGCTATAGATCAAATAAATATTTTTTAGCCAAGAACGTAAAATCTTAATTTAGGTCATCGAACAACGTATATGCATGTATCACTCTTAATAAATAACTGTTAAAATTACATTTCATAATGTAATTTAAACTTGGAATAAGACGTCTCAAGATATATTCACTTATTATAACGTACAATGACTAAAAGTGGGGGTTTACTGAAGGCAGGAAACAAAAATATTCCAGTTAGAGAAAAAGTGTATAGGTAACCATTTTTAAACAGTTAAATTTGAAGCAATGGTCATATGCGATGTTTTCGATTGACTCTCAATAAAGAAGATATTTCGAACTTTCGATGTTTGTGTTGTATATATATATATATATATATATATATACTAACCAGTGTTATGATGAAGGTCATCTTTTTTCGCAGTGGCCAAAACGTAAATCACTAAAGTGGTTTCATTCGCGTATTTAAAAAATTTAGTTTGGCCTAGGCGCATTTCTCGGTGGATTAAGTTTCTATTCATATTATAAAAAATCAAAGAATATATTGGCTGTGGATATGACGAATTGTGACTGAGTTTTTAATAAAAAATTGATGTGTTTGATGAGTCACCTCTCCAATGAGTCGGTTCTTTACTGTCAAGATAAGGAAACTCTTAAAGAACAATAACCGGATTTAATAGGTGATTTTGTATAGTATTAATTCATTTACTTTGAACAAATCTAAAATGCAGTCTTTTTATAGATTTTTGCTTCAATTATTCCTCTAGATCAGTGGTAGTGTCTGACTTTAGAAAACCTTTGTGTAGGGACATTGCAAATCCCTTGAGTCGAGCTCGGGGTGGCTAACGATCTTAAATATGTATAATTCCAACCCAAAATAATGAAAATAATGTGTGTGTGTGTGTGTGTATATACATATATAAAGACACTGTCATCGTTTACCGCTCTAGGGGTTGCAATTTGTGTTTTATCTTTACCAAACTGGATAAATAAACGTTTTATTTAAAAGGAATATCATGTCCGTTAACGGCGGAAATTGGACTTGGGGAGGGAGGGGTTTCAAAAGGGATTTCGAAAATTAGAAATATCTCCGTTATTATACATCGAATCGAAAAATTGTATAGAACCAATCCATATTAACACCTTGCGTATGAAAGGGTGGGGAGCTGTTCAATCTCCTCAGTGCAGTTTGCGTAAATATACGCCCCCGGCATTGGTAAAAACCCTCACCAACTAATTTGTAGTATTTGCACATTCATTGGTTTCCTATTGCCTTCTCCTGCATCGAGCCATACAGCAATAAAAGCATTATGATAAAAATTCCATTCACGCCAGTAAAGGCATGAATGGAGAAAATTCGATTCAATGCCAGAGTTGTTAGATAGCCATTCCTCCTTTGCCTGCATAAGCTGAGTAATGATAGACTATTAGCCAGTATGAGTATGCAGACTACAAGTTTAATCTACTCTCTTGCCGCACTAACATGTTTTAAGTGAGAATTTAGAGAGGGAGGGGACACCAGCTGATGAAGGCATATATTTTCTCAAGCACTTTTAAATCTACTGTCCACACTGTCTAACACAATTAACAATAATTAGCTATTAAAGCTACAATACGACTTTTTACAATTATTATTTATAAAAAAATCATTTTGAATGCAATATTTCAATTTTCTTAGTTAAGAAAAGTCAGAAGTTTAATTTCCCGATATGAAAGTTTTCAAAATAAATGTATATGGTTACAATATTGAAATCAATAAATCATGATATACAATTCATTCAACCGATATGAGGTCAATGGTTTTACCCAAGTTATATTCGTTCACTCTGATTTATTACCTGTCATTTCTAATGCAGGGGTTTTTACAGAAAATGACATTTTCTTCCTAACTTTCCCATGCTTATCATTTGGAGGCTTTCCCCTGCATTAGTTTTATTACCTGTTGGTTTGTATTGTGCAGATTCATATTCACTTTTCTAAATGAGTCATAAATGTAACTAGAGTGATTGGGATTAACAACACAATTATAATTTGGGGGACAAATTAAAACTCACAGGCGAAGGGAAGCTGCTAGGGTGATTGAAATAATTTGTAAACAGAAAAAAGAAGAATTACACTATTTTTTTTTCATTTCTATAATAAAAGGCTGATTTATACATTACATGTCACTGCTATAAGTACAGAGTATTAACTCGAGAACCAAGCTAATACAGTAATGAAAAGGGTTTATAAGAACTGCTTGTGAACTATGAAAGGCATTAGCCTAACTACTGTTTCACCAGAGCCACAATAATGCCATGAGAAAATGTGTGTATTTTTACGGACTCGTCACTGGTAAATGCCTTTTTTTGTGTATTTGAAGTAGTCCGCACGTAAAACGTTAAATGTATAACGATAAATGTATTTTCTTTGTCATGAAAACGGGATATTAGCTTTTTATAGTTTTCAGCTTTCAGCAAACCCCCACGCCTACTCATATTAACAATAAGTTGTTATATCATGAACCCCTCAATTGGAAGATTTAATACCAAATATTGTTTTCATTTTCCTGCTTTAGGTGCATAAATTCTGATGATGTCATCATTTATGATATTACGTTCTTTACTCGAAAATGTTTATGTGTTCTATTCCACAAGTACTCATATTTAATAGTTTCATTCAATACTACATGTTATATTCATTTTAGAGTCACTGGGAATCCTTGGTTCCAGCAAAATCTTTGTCAAGAAGAAACCGATGTTGGAGCGTATACTCTGAGAGCGCTCTATCGCATAGAATTAGCTACTGTGAAGGAACGAGACCTTTCTATTCTTACATGAGAAAATATTATATTAATTAATGTCTGATGTCCGACCAAGAATAGAGGAGGAGTTAGAAAGGGGGGTAAATGAAAATTCAAAATATCTCCGTTATGAATCGGATTAAAACATTTTATAGACCAAACTTGTAAACTATTGGTGCTCTACAATTATTACTCTATACAATAGCTCAAATATTAAACGAATTCTTCATACTTTCTTGTTTTCAGCTTTCAGTAAAACCCCACATTTACTTATGGGAATTTTTTTTAGAAATATAAATTATATAGTAAGACAGAGACAGAGCAATAGTATGTCTTGACGAGGGAAATCTAGATAGTTTTAGCACGCGCTGCTTAACGGACTTATATATCATTTGGTAGTTGTCTTAAATCTCCATTCACCAGGAGGTTGGCAATCATTCTTCGTATGTATTCATAATTTAAAAATATCTTTTATTAATAATATATGAAGAATTTAGTCTAAAAATGAAATGTCTAGAAGTAGTAGTAAAGGAACTTATATATTTCTTCTACATTTTTAAATTCAAAACGAACCTAGTGTTTGACAAAAGGAGATGAAAAATGACGGACCAGAAGAGAAACAGATGCCATGATCGGCAGCGTAGGTCCGACTCACAATCTAGATCAGGGGAAACATTTACAAAAATGGGGGAAGGCTCAGTGAATAAAACGTTCTTCACGCAGAGGCTGGGGAAACTAAGCAGAATTACTTCATGTCACACCACTAATCTCATCTCACCATATATTCTCTATTTCTGAGTAGGAGTGGGCTTTTGCAGAAGACTGAAAACAAGATAACGAATAACTCTCCTAATTTACATGAGTTACGAATAAATGTATAGAGCTACAATTAAAGAGCATAAACAGCTCAACAAGATTGATTCTATACAAATTTTCAATCCGATTCATAATACAGGAGACATTTCGAAATTAAGAACACCCTCCCCTCCTCCCCCCCTCTCATTGATTGAGAGTTAATTAAATGGACAAATATAGAGTGCAGTATAGATGAAATAAACATTTTTAAGTCAAGTCCGGAAAATCTTAATTGATAACGTCATCACACTACATATATGCAGTTAAAGTTCAATGAAGGCAATATTTAGTATTCAAGCATGGAATAATGTTGTTTATGATATGGGTTTACTGAAGGCTGAAACTAAATATTGCAAATATTTCATTGTCGGTTAACAATGAACGCAGTGAAACACATATATAACAACATTTATAGAACATTAATTTTGCAATAAGAATGGTTTTATACACTTTTTCTATCAGACTTAAAATAGTGAAGATATTTCGAAATCCGCTCCACTTCGAAACCACGCCACCAATCATCACCACATGTCACATTTCCCAGTCGTCCAACCATTACCCACATCAAACCATCATTACCTTATCCTCCCATTACCCACACCATACCATCATTACCTTATCCTCCCATTACCCACACCATACCATCATTACCTTATCCTCCCATTACCCACAACATACCATCAGTACCTTATCCTCCCATTACCCACCTCCCATTACCCACACCATACCATCATTACCTTATCCTCCCATTACCCACACCATACCATCATTACCTTATCCTCCCATTACCCACACCATACCATCATTACCTTATCCTCCCATTACCCACACCATACCATCATTACCTTATCCTCCCATTACCCACACCATACCATCATTACCTTATCCTCCCATTACCCACACCATACCATCATCACCCTATCCTCCCATTACCCACACCATACCATTATTACCTTATCCTCCCATTACCTACATCAACCAATCATTACCACATCCCCATTGCCCACTCGACCAACCATTACCCACATCAACCAATCATTACCACATCCCCATTGCCCACTCGACCAACCATTACCCACATCAACCAATCATTACCACATCCCCATTGCCATCTCGTCCAACCATTACCCACATTATTCAATCGTTACCTTATCCTTCCATTGCCCACTCGACCAACCATTACCCACACCAACCAATCATTACCACATCCCCATTGCCATCTCGACCAATCATTACCCATATCATCCAATCATCAAAAAATCCCCCCCCCCTGTCCACTCATCCAACACCATTCAATCATTACCTTATTCTCCCATTCCCCACTCGCTCATCTCACATTATCAAATCATTGCCACATCCCCCTATTGCCTTCCTCCCATCATAAGCCTCACACTGCCTACATCATCCTCACATTATGCACCCGTTATCAACTCAATCAGACCTTACGGACATCATCATCCCATTTTCCACATCATCCTCACAAAACCTATATGGGCTAACTTTTATTCACTCATTGTCCCATTATCTAAGGAGTCCTCCCTTTGGACGACTTCTATACAAAGAAAAGGGGTCAATGATAACGCTTTGATGAAACCATCCGAAGTCCGATTCTCAACCAACGCCAGCGGCTTCGTCGGTTCTAATCGCCTCCCAATTAGAATGATATTCTAACACCTCATCTTCTAACAGGTCATCTTTCTTCCGTTGAGATTTACTTTTTTTGTAGCAATGAATGGGTAAGGATACAAGGTGTGCAGTTAGTTTCGAAACCTAATAATTAAATAAAGTTTTAAACTGTTAATTCGTCTCTCGGACGTTACATTAGAGGAGAAGTAAATCAGTGGAAGGTGACATTTCACGCGTTTTTCATCTATAGATCATCGCCCATTTCCCCTTCAATGAAGATTGAATTGAGGTGACATTTCGACGATACGACTTGACTATGATATTTTACACCATTTTCCTTTATTGATTTTCTGAAGTATTTCTGATTGATATTTATTATCCTGAAATACGATGACCAAATGTTCTTCTCATCTTCAGTAGGATATGATTAAGTTTATGTATGTGTATTATGTGTTCTTTCTGTTGGTGTTCAAAAATAGGATTTCAATCTTACATTTCTCATTTAGGTTACATAGAGTTCTTTCTACGGGAGAATACATAGCGAAATGAGATGCCTATTATGCCATTACTACATGTGAAGTATCTGCTTAGGTTAAGCAGCCCTGCGGACTTCTACTTCTGTAAACCATTGTACCCAATCAATTCATAGATAATTATTAAAGAGAAAGAGAAATTTACATAAAATTTAAATGACTAGAGGATTATATATTCTTTTTTTTTTAAAGAAAAATAAAAAAAACAGTAGAGGACAAGGCCTTATTATTGATCCTTATCAATTGGTTCCTTTACCATTCAGCTTATTCCAGAGATATTATTTATTCTGTTCACTCTGAACTTGTAAAACCACTAAGTATTTAAAGGTATGGATTATATTTTAATTGACATCCAAAATCAATTCACCAAGAGATTCAAGTTCAGATTTAAACCCAGAATTACTCATGAAATTCCAAAACTTCTTACACCACTTGACCTGTCATTTATTGATTGTTGTATTAAATGTGCAAGCGTAAAATAAAGTATTGGTCCCCACCATAAAAATAGATAAATGAAAAGTGGACTGGTAGAAAACAACGAAAAGGTGGGTAATGCCCAACTATATGTAACTACTTCAAGTATGTTGATATGGCATGGCTGAGACAGGTGAGCCCAACAAATAAATCCAATCTGTCTAGGTATATGTTTTATCCGCGACTTCCTCATTGGTGATCGTGTTAAGGGGCATAATTGTAGGGAAACCCAGTCCTATATTAGTTTGAAGAGGAGGAAAGACGCTGTAGTTCCCCGCGCATGCCCCACCACTCCAGAGATTTATATAAGGCTGGAACTGAAGGTGCCGGCTTCAGTAGCAACATGTTGGTCTTAGGCTTATTGGTTCTCGCCCTAGGGGCACTTGCTTCAGCCCATAAGCATCCTATCCGTGAGTCTCATATTGTACAATATTATAGGGTTATTAAAGTTCTGTATACCAAATGTGATAAATTTAGTCGGTTGTAGTTGTTGGTAACAGGGTTAAAATATTAAAATCTAAATGGAGATGATTTGACTTATTTTCAAGTAATTCACAATGATAGTCAATTGTAGTCTTACAATTTAAAGCTATACATTAAAAAAAAAAATAGTTTTTTTATTTTATTTAATGTGCTGAAACTATTGTGGCTGTGCAGTGGTTAAAGGAATATGCATGAAGCCCCAAGTTCAAAGCCTGATATTGAACCCTAAATTTTAGCTCAGGTTGATTTTAGGTTGTACTTATAACGTGGTTTTCAAAAATTTTCTTCTAATGTCCATCGATGCTACTTAGTAGATGACGAAAATTTTAAATATTTCTATAGATATATCTATCTATCTATCTATTTGTCTGTTACCGCTCTAGCGGTCACAATTTTAGTTTAATTGTTACCAAACTCGATATTTAATAGTTTTATGTAAAAGAAAAGATCAAGTTAATTCCGACCAGTGGGAGGGGGGGGGGTTAGTGGGGATGAATTTCGATAATCCTTAATATTTCCGTTATTAAGCGTCGGATCGAAAAATTGTATTGAAAATGTAATGTTCTATAAATCTTGTTATTTACGTATTTTCACTAATCTTGATTATTAACCGAGCTTTTTGCATTTTGTAGTTTTCGGCCTTCAGTACCCCCACCCCCCTCCTTCTCATGCCATATTAACAATAAGCTGTTATATTATGAAGCACATTATTTGAAGCATGAATACCAAATATTGTTTTCATTGAACTTTTACTTTTTGAGATAAATGCGAATATGTGGCACACGTCTGTTTAGTCTACGCAGCCCCTGCGTGACGGACCTTTAATTATTTGTTAAGGGCTTTAAGATCGGTTTTATATACGTTTCTCCAGTAGAAACGCAGGAGTTTCTTGAATAAGGAAGTTAGATACTTGATTTTTAATGCCTCTACAATGCTTAAAATCTTGGGCTGTTGATTTTATTTATTTATTATTTATCATTTTCTATTTTAATTTTTAGTTTTCAGCTTAAGTAAGCTACTATTCCTCTGGTTTATACATTAAATAATTATGTTTCTCTATATCTAGAATTTAAAGTTACTATTAAAATTGTGTCTCAATTTCTTTCAATTGTGAATAGATCGGCGAAAGTTAAACAATAAAGGTAAACTCCTCTTGAAATAATTCATTTATTCAAAACTCTAAAGTTTCACTTCTTATAAAGAATCTTCAGGAGTTTAATATCAGTGAAATCATCATCGACATCACCATTCTCTCAGTAAGCCACATCAAGGCTGACTGTAATTGATGGATTGTAAAGAAATCAGCTGATATCCATTGTTTTAATTCAAATAAATGGTAATTTCTAGTTGATGTCTAGTCAAAGTAACATGATCTAAAAAAAAATAATTAACATTGATACTTTTTATACGCCGGTTTTAAATTTTCCAAATAGTCATAAAATTATGTAGTTTACTTATAAAAATTGTGTTAATTTTAACCATTTTAAATATAGTCAAACAAGCAATTTGTTTACTCTTCCTTGGTAATTTAATAAAACAAGTTTTATCTAAATTATGTATCCTTATTTTTTTTTTATTTCTGAAACTATTTTTAACTTACAAATTTTTTTCTTGTTTCTTAAAATATGAATAAATTATTTTATTTCCCGGTTAATTATCCAGCGTTCTTTACTTACAGTAATTATGTTGTCAAAAGTGATACTGCGATTGTATTTATTTACGAAGGTTAATGTTCAAGTCATTATATCAAACATGTTTGAATTGGTTCATTATTAGAAACTCTCGTAACTGTCCCACATTGAAAACAAACTATTTTTACATATTGCATTCTGTTTCATTTTCTTTATTTTTTTTAATATTTAATATAGCTAAAACAATGTTTGCCAAGATATGTTGCAATCATCTTTACATACATATTTTACGTTATAGGTTAAAATCTAAATATGTCAATTTTATTATTATTTGCATGCTTGTTATCATTTTAATTAAAAACACGTTTATTATTAATACTGTTCAAAATCTTCTCGTTGCCTCTTTTAATAAAGTAACTACCAATTTCAGACTGCTTCGCAATTTTCATATTCATTTGATAATTGATCTAATGTGACGTTTTCATGTTTTCTTTATTTTTTTTTTTTATGATGTTTGCATAATTATTATGAACGTTATTTTGGGGACTTGTAATTTCTGGCTTTTACTATTTATGTTGCTATTATGTCTCTTATATGTTCATTTGCATTACAAAATTAACATTAGTTTAAACAAAAAAGTAACCTGTAGATAACCCGTCCCAATTAGCCTTAGTTTCAAAAAGTGGAGGTCAATAAATAATAAACAAAAAGTAAAAAAAAAAGTCGTAAATAAGAAGAAGAAATAAAAGATTTGAAAATGACTTTTAGTTTAATAGAAAAGTAACAATAAACACAGGATTGTTTGGCTGTATTTAATACTTTTACAGGTTTCTTGTGTTCCATTTCTCTCTGTGTTCTATTTCTGTTTTTTTTTGTTCCATTTCTGTTTTGTGTTGGATTTCTGTTTTTCGTGTTCAATTTCTGTTATGAGGTTTTATTTTCGTTTAAATTTATTTCGTTTTGTTTTTTAATTTTATAGTTTTTTTTTTCTGAGCAACATCGCCATAGCTGCGAAGCTCCAAATAAATAAATAAAAGTCCGTCACGCAGCGGTAACTAAGCAGATTTCCCATGTGAAGTTTTACAATAGAGAAATCTGCATACTGGTAACACAACACTACCGTGATTAAATACAAACGGTAATGAGAAATCTTTCAGTTAATTAAAATAAATTCCCAACTGAAACGGCTTCTGAATTGTAAGAATAATTTATATTTTAATAACTCAAATTTTAGTAGTCCAAGAACTAAAGAAGGGGCGGGGGCGGATGAACAGAACGTATTTGCATAGATCTCACAACGTAAGGAAGGTAAGGTAAGGTTAGAAACGACAGGCTAGAAAAAGCTTCCACCTGAGCCGAGCGGTTACAAAAATGGCCGACCTAATCCGAACTATACCCGACCACATGTCTCACAGACTTCATAAAAATGCAAATATCTCGGTTAATATTCAAGATAGAGAATAAATGTATATAACAATATTTATAGCACATTTAATTTGCAATAAGATTGGTTCTATACAATCTTCCGATTCGATGCATAATAACGGAAATATTTTGAATTTTCGAAAATCCCCCCTCTAAACCCCCCCCCCTCCCTCTAGTCCGATTTCAGCCATTAACGAACTTGATCTGCCTTTTTACATAATACGGTTAAATATCGAGTTTTGTAACGATCAAACAAAAATTGCGACTGCTAGAGCGTTAACAGACAAATATATATATATATATATTTATATTTTCGACATCTCCTGGGTAGGATCGATGAACATTTGAAGAAATGTTTAGAAAATCGCTTCATGTGTACGACCTCAATAGCTGATTTCCCTTTAGGGAAATCTGCTAAAAATAATACTTTTACGATTAGTAACTTTTTACAATATAACTAACTAGATGATTTTAATATTTCGAAAAGTCTATTGTATGTTTTGTTAAGGTGAGGAATCGTTTTTTTTTTGGGTGTCAGGGGACATTTTTTCTTTGGTTATTCTAGACTTGTTAAGTTAGTGAAATAAATTTTGCCGACCTTTGGTGGGTTCCTTTCCCACCAAAGGTAGTTGGAATTTATTTAATGAAGAACTCATTGAATAAAATCCTTAGACCTACTCTTGTTAGAAACGAGTAGTAACCCGTCCAGATTAGTCCTAGTTGCATAAAGTGATGTACATAAATAACTTTGTATTTCGAAAATTTAAACAGATCTATATTAAATGTCACGTTTAATTGTTTTTAGCAGATTTCCCTTAAGGGAAATCAGCTATTGAGGTCGTACTCATGATGCGAGTTTCGAAAAATGTCTTCAAATGTCCATCGATCCTACCCAGGAGATGACGAAAATGAGGTCCATTCAAAATTATATATATATATATATATATATATATATATATATATATATATGTCTGTTAACGCTCTAGCGGTCGCAATTTTTGTTTGATCGTTACCAAACTCGGAATTTAATCGTTTTATGTAAAAAGGAAGATCTAGTTCGTTAATGGCTGAAATCCGACCAGTGGGAGGGGGGGTTTAGAGGGGGATTTTCGAAAATTCAAAATATCTCCGTTATTAAGCGTCGGATCGAAAAATTGTTCTATACATTTATTCTGTATCTTGAATATTAACCGAGATATTTGCATTTGTATTCTGCGTGTGGTTACCACTAGGCTTATGTTCGAACTTTCCGCCGAGAGCTCTGGCGGCCGTTTCCATAACTATTCGTCCCTCGTGAATAAGTTTAGAGGTTAGGTTAACTGTTTTTTGGGGCTAGAAACTACTGGGTTATTACCCCCTAAATAATGATTTAGGTTTAGAGGTTTCTTACTACTGCAGTTGTTATTAGGCAGATTTCTCTATTGTAAAACTTCACGTAGGAAATCTGCTTAGTTTACACAGCCCCTGCGTGACGGACTTTTTCTACTTGACAATAGTGCGTCTGAAGATAATATTGGATGTGGAATTAAAATTATTCTAAATTTAATAATGTATATAAGTAGTATCTGCTGATTTCTGCCGATAAGGCTTATTATGTTAGGTTGAGCTGATTTGTTTAGAGTTTTATACAATCCGCCATTTATTAATCAGTTTTGCCCTGGCTTTCTGAGCCGAATTTAGTCTAGGTGAGTGTTCATTGGTATGTGAACTGTTGAAGGGACTTCGAATGAATCGAAACATGTACTTTTGAATAAAGGTATGACTTTCTACTGATCTATTCTCAATTAAATTTTTAAATTTGTTTACAGTCGATCATTAGTAAAGTTGATATAGAAACTTCAAGGTGAGATAACCAACCATCTGTGACATCTGTTTGACATTTGTAATTTAAATTGGATTTCATCGAGGATATCTACAGCTGAACCGCTCATGTCTAGTAGGTTGCTTGTCTTTGCGGATGCTTGTCTTTGCGGTTGGCATTCATAATCATTTTCCCATTGGCAATTAACAAGATAGTAGTCATATAGGCCAAGTGCGGGAGGGAGCGCTTTGAAGTTTTCCTCGTTGCTATATTCCGGCCGTAAATCAGCGCATATAACACTTTATCCTAATCAACCATTTTATGTACCTATCTTACAAAGTCTGACAGGTACATCAAGGCCATACTCGTTTAAGAATTCATTTCATAAAGTTGTTCACATTAGCGACGATATATAATGCAAGACAACAATATAAAAAAGAAACCTCCCCAGTTAATTTATAATCCATGCATTATTTATTAACTGAATTGAATCTATGGTGCGCATTTGTTAACAAATAAGTAATTGTGTAAAACTCCATTTTGTTTAACTTTTTAATGTACTATATAGAATCTCGTTTCTTATATCCACGACGCAAAATGATTTTTTTATTTCCAAACTTAATCTATTTTTCTATCTATTCCACTGACTCTCCAACCTCTCACAAGTATTTCTTTCCTTCACAATGTCTGTTCAAGAATTTAACCCATCGAATTCATTCCTCCTAACAGACAATTACCCACCTGAAAAAAAAAATATATATATTTTTCTTTATTTTACCCATTTCATGCTTCGTATTTTTAGAGCCCATATTGCACAGAATTAGAATTTCGATTACTACAGAAAATAATATTATGAATAATAACTTCCTTTGTTCAATCTGGTAAATATGTTTTATGAATTATCTTATAAATACATTGAAAATATTCAGCCTCTTTCTAATGAAATAAAAAATAAATGAATTCCCAGCAGTTTCAATATGAAGACTAGATAGAGTACGCTATTTTTGAAGGTTACATGGCAAGAACTAACTTTGCTTTTTGATACCCAGAAATGGAGTTCTGAAATTGTTTAAAACACACAAATAAATAAATTATGTAAACAAATTTTTTAATTTATAGTGAAACGATTTACGAATTCGTTTAAAGACTTACAATAGTTGAATCCTCCATATGATCAGACGACAAATGTTATCTTAAGCCTAAAATTTTATACATTTCGATTCTATTAAGGAGTAATTATTGAAAACTGTAAATACAATAATACAAATAGGACGTTCCGCAGAGAAGGCAGGATTTGCTGAAATGGGATAGTTTGTATACAAATTGGCAACAAGTAAGTCTCCGTTTCGCGCTGCTTTAGGAATGCAAAACATTATTGCTATCGAAAACGTTTTTGATACAGTAATTAAACCCATTTCCTCCATGCCAACGTGTCATTTAAAATCATTTCTAATCCACTCATTAATATTTAATTTGGAGTAGTTTCTTCAAGATACAACGAAAACAAAATGAGTTCATTTCTTTTTATTGGCAGCCAATATAATTGCCACCACCGTCAAAAGTGAACCAAGAATTAATCAAATATGGAGTATTTTTATCCCTGAGAACTAAAACATTCGAATACTTTGTTCGTATAATCGTTTTGCCTACCATTCGTGAGATGAATGGTTGTATCTAGGCCATATGGACAACTGGTCTTGGAACTAGTTTCCAATAGTAGATATATTACAAATCTTGTATATATAGAAGCTAAAATAAATTTTGGTAACAAAGTTTTTTTTCTTCATCAAAATTATGTAGAAGAGCCTCACGGGGAATCAGCTATTAAGGCTGTACTCATGACGCAATTTTCGAAAATTGTCTTCAATGAGATGACGAAAATGAGATCCGTTCAAAATTATACCGTCTTTTACCGCTCTAGTGGTCGCAATTATTGTTTTATCGTTGCTAAACTCGATATATAAGCGTTTCATGCAACACTAAAGATCAAGTTCGTTAACAGCTAAAATCGGACCAGGGGGAGGGGGAGGGTTTAGAGAGGGAGAGTTTTGAAAATTCGAAATTTATTCTACTTTGGATCGAAAAAGTGTGCAGAACTAATCTTATAGCTTAAATATCAAATATTGTCTCTATTGGACCTTTAATATGCGAGATACATGAAAATTCCTAGTGTGATAACGTCATGAATTAAGGTTTTACTTTCTTGTCTAAAAAATCATTGATCTATACCATACTCCATATTTAACCGTTTTATTCAACAAGATCATATTTGTGATTGACAGAAATCGGACCAGGAAGGTGGGTTTAGACAGGGTGGGGAATTCGAAAAGTCATAATATCTTGGTTATTATGTGTCATAAAGTGATATATAATCATTCTTGTTAAACTATTGAAGCTCTACAATATTTGCCCTGTGCATTTTTTTGGAACTCTAGTACCTACTAACCGAGTTATTCCTACTTTCTTATTTTCAGTCTTCAGTTACCCTCCCCCCCCCTATTTGACTCTTCAGTTTTTTTCTTAGAAATAGAGAATATGTGGTGATATGAGATTACAAGTGTGCTATCCTAGCACGTGGGGAATCTGCTTAGTTTATGAAGCCCCTGCATGACGGACTTTTTTTCCATGCCTTAGTTGCATTAAACGAATATTAAAGTAAAAAATAAATATTACGGTCAATATAATAACACTCTCCGTTGAAGATGTTGTTATTATTATTGTAGATTGTGTACTCATAGAAGATAAAGTCTTTCATTAGTCGGCTTATGCAAGCAAGCTCAGGAATTGGTATCTAATCGCCACAAGTGCAGGAAGTGGGGATCTTTCCACTGTTCTTGATGATTTTATTTTTAATCGGTCTCATACAGAAGGCAACAGGAAACCACTGCATGACATCCTTAAACACAGAAAACAAAGAATTTCTGTTATGAGAAAAAAAACAACGGCCTAGCCTGTAGTTTAAACTGATGATTATTAGTAATTTAAGTTAACAAGGAAATACTAACATAACCGCAGGGGCTGCGTAAACTAAGGAGATTTCCCACGCCAAGTTATAGAGTAGAGAAATCTCCATACGAGAGCTGACCAGTTACGGCCGAACTAGCTTTTGGCGGGAAACTCACTCGTCCGTTATCGGCCCACATTTAATAAAATGCAAATATCTCAGTTAATATTCAAGATAGAGAAAAAATGTATAGAGCATTACATTTTCAATAATATTGGTTCTATACAATTTTTCGATACGACGCATAATAACGGAAATATTCAGAATCTACGAAATTCTCCCCCTCTTATCCCCCCCTCCCCCTGGTCCGATTTTAGAACTTGATCTTTCTTTTTTTATAAAACGATTATATATCAAGTTTGGTAACGATAAGACAAAATTTGCGACCGCTAGAGTGGTAACAGACATATATATATATATATATATATATATATATATATATATATATATATATATATATATATATATATATATATATATATTATACATACACTGTTTTCAAGGGACCTCATTTTCCTCATCTCCTGGGTAGGATGATGGACATTTGAAGAAAAATTTCGAAAATCGCGTCATGAGTACAACCTCAATAGCTGATTTCCCTAAGGGGAAATCTGCTAAAAGTTTGCCAACATACTTGAAATGGCAAAGGACTCAACATCTACACATAAATTTATTATTTTATCTTCTCCATTTTAATAATGGTTATCTTTCATTTCAGACATAATATGTGTGCCAGAAACAGCTGTCGATGCCTGCTATAAGATGGTTGAACAGGCACAAAGTGTTGGAGTTCAGATGAAGTGCTTGCCAGCACGCGACAGGTAAAGAAATTTGTTCTTTAACATGCAAGTTATCAAGAAAATAATTCAAATGCTGTTTGCATTTAAATCATTAGGCCTTTATGCCTCCCCAATTGAATCTACTAAGGCAATAATTTTCCCTTGAGAAAATAATTTAGTGAGGTCTCAGTTACAGATTGTTAAAAATCCATTTTTTCACCATCTGACAACATTAGGAACGATTTCACTATTGAGATTTTATGATTAAAAATATTATTATTCTACATAAGGAGTAAGGGATTGGTAACTGCAATTCTCAGGCGTTCATCATGGAAAGTATTAGTGAGCTTTGTTATGAGATAAAACTTTTATGAGCATAAGTATTTAGTTGTTGATTTGCATAACATAAAAGGTACAGACCCAGAAAAACTGAAACAAGATGGCTCTGTTGCTACTAAAACATTATCTGATTGGCAAATGGCTAATATGCTAGCTATGAATGTTTCGAAAACAAATATTCTATAATGCACTAAATATTTCTCACATTCTTCTGGAGTGATATCAATGAATAATTGGGGCATTTTACCAGTCCCCTTGATAAAGTTTTTGTGATTGACTATGGGCAATTACCTAGACTGATTCGATCATATTGAAGAATTAAGTAAGAAACTATAATTACTTTGCTTTAAATAAAATTTGTTAAATAAGATCTTCCAATGAAAACTCTATTACCAATATACTATGGTTATTTCCATTGTCAGATAACTTATGGCGTACTACATTAGGGCAACTCAAGAAATCATATTTTAATATTTAAATTGCAGAAGATAGCAAAAACGTTTATATTCAACAGGAAGTCGAGAGGCGTCTGTCATCCACTTTTTAATGAGTCACAATTAATGACTTTTTCTTCACTATATAGGTACTAAACAGAATTGTTTGTGTAACAGGAACTTGTTTTACTAATATACTATAACACCTAATCATAGAACAAGACACAAGATTATGCTTCAACCATAAATATAAATATTTCGAGAAAAGCTTATCATTTTCAGGAGTAAAACTCTCTAATGCCCTGCCTGAATCTATTAAAAAATATTCTTTGTTTAAAAATAAATTAAAGAACTTCATGTCTGAAGGAGGGTTTTCAACAATATAAGGAAGGATTTTTCCACACAAGATGAATACTATCAAAAATGTTCAATTATTAATTAAAACTACAAAATATTCGTCAATAATCAGTCAAAACGTAATTTGTGATGAAGTACACTTTCACTTTAGCCCTTTCCACTCCAAGGCTTTAATTGAATTACAGTATCTTACGATTCTAGAATATGTTTCATTCATTCATGACTCAAACATTTCAGTAACAAAAATCCCTCCTGTTTTAAAATTTTCCGCAAAAAGAGGTATTACACCATGTCGAGTGACACTCGACATTGGAGTGGAAAGGGTTAAGGAGGGAAAAGTTTCTCATTATTTATAAAACTTATAAATTTCCTTAATCAATTTGCCTATTAATCCATCAATAAATTTAAAAATGTATATTATGTATTAGAATGTTATTAAGATTGCTAACAAAATTACTTTATTATATATAATTATTTTAATTGATGGATTTTATAATATGTATTCATAGAATTTTACCTAATTTTATAAATAATGTATTATGTAAGTATAACTATTGTTCTATAATTTGTAAATAAATTAATTGACTTAATATTAGAAAACTGTTTACAGATAACAAAACTATTTAATATATCCCATAATGTTATGTTAACATTTAATGGAAGTAAACACATTTCTTTTCATTTCATTTCAACATGTTGAGCCCAAATCTGTTGGGTCTATATTACTCCAGGTTTTATGAAAACATAAAAGCTAATAATGAATATTGCTTCATTTTTGGTGTATAATCTTTAATTTATTTATTTCTCTTTCCTGATTCCAATGAATTTATTTTAGGGTTGACTGTGTTTACAAAGTCAAGGACCACGAGGCTGACTTTGAAGTTCTTGAGCCAGAAGATATGTACTTAGGACTTCAATTATCTGATGAATCTTTTACAATTTTTGAAGAAATTAGAACAAAGGAAGAGCCAAAAGGTTTGTCTTCATTTTTTTTTTTTTTTTAAATGGTTTCACTTGGTAATTGCTAACATAGAATAGGTGTGATTAATTCATCCCATACAATTCAAACTACAACCTCCAACATTCCAAAACAGTGTTTTTTACTTTATTAAAATAGTTAAGTATTATGAAAAGACAAAAAAAGTATAGATTATTCAAAATATTATTTCAATATAATTCTCATTAAAACTGAACTTTGCTTCTTGATTACATGAAAAAACACTACTAATTTTTATAGTAAAAGCATCATTTTTTGAGAGGGTCTAGAAGAAGGTCCTAGTAGTTTTATTAAACACTTTTTTATCACATAAGAAAAATTCCCATGCAATTTTAAAATATTTGTGAAATTTGGTATTAATGGTGGTAATCTCAAGTCAATAAAATGAAGAACGCAAGAATATTTTACTTGTTCTTTGGTATATTTTACTTGATATCTATTTGGTTCTAAAAAAGCACCCATTCTACTATTAACTATGTCTCCATTCCATGTATTTGCAGCTGAATTCCGGTATGAAGGGGTAGCTGTAATTCCCAAGGATTTGAAAATCAATAGTATAAAAGAATTAAGAGGCCTAAAGTCATGCCACACTGGAGTTGGCCGAAATGTTGGCTACAAAATTCCAATCACAAAGGTAATAAAAATATTCTATAAATTATTTATAAAATAATAATAAGGTTGCTTTAACATATAAATATTTTTTAAACATATTAAAGTAAAAAAGTACGTCATGCAGGGGACGCAGCCCCTATGCAGGGATTGGTTCTATACAATTTTTCGATCCGATGCATAATAACGGAGATATTTTGAATTTTCGAAAATCCCCCCTCTAAACTCTTGTCCGATTTCAGCCATTAACGAACTTGATCTTTCTTGTCACATAAAACAAATAAATATCGAGTTTTGTAACGATCAATCAAAAATCGCAACCGGTAGAGCGTTAAACAGACCAATATATATATAATTTTGAACGGACCTCATTTTCGCCATCACCTGGGTAGGATCGATGGACATTTGAAGAAATTTTTCGAAAATCGCGTCATGAGTACGACCTCAATAGCTGATTTCCCTCAAGGGAAATCTGCTAAAAAAAATACATTTTAAACACGATTTGGCCTTTAAATTTGGCCAATAAAACCAATATAATTGAAGATTTTGGGAAACATGAGCTTTGACTTCCAATTAAGCCCTCACTCCTGACCATGGTAGTAAAGTATATAACAGCCCACATCTAGAATATTACTTTCGTAAATGCTATTTAATGCCAGGAAGTTGGAAGTCGAAATTTTAAGATTTATTAATCAGAATAATGTTTTACGACTATAAAATGTACTATAAACACAATTCAATCTTTACATTTTCCTGTTAAAACTAATATTAACAAAAATATTGATGAATATAAGTTTTGACTTTTTGGTAAAACCCACACCAAGCGGTAGTAGGTACTGAAAAATATTTATTGGATTTATTTTAACTAATGTTACATATTTGTTATTATTAGTAGTTATTTATTTCTGGTTTTGTTTTTCATTAATATAGTATTGACCAATGAGTTATTTAGTTTAATATTAAACCTTTTCTATTTAGTGATTGAAAATACCAGATTAAACATTTATTGATCAATTGATCATAATAATTTCTGAAATCTTTGAATTGTGAGTTTAATTCCGAAGTAGGAATGGGAATTAATATAGTTATAGACTCGCTAAATAAGACCCAAGCTCGCACTCAGGCTAGAAAAGGTTTATAACTTATAGGTTAGCCAGTAACATATTGATGATTAATTCTTTTAGCAGATTTCCCTTAAGGGAAATCAACTATTGGGGTCGTACTCATGACGCTATTTTCGAAAAATTTCTTCAAATGTCCATCGATCCTACCCAGGAGATGATAAAAATGAGGTCCGTTCAAAATATATATTGTCAGTTACCGCTCTAGCGGTCGCATTTTTTGTTTAATCGTCACCAAACTCGGTATTTAATCGTTTTATGTAAAAAGGAAGATCAAGTTCGTTAACGGCTGAAATTGGACCAGTGGGAGGGGGGGTTTAGAGGAGGGGATTTTCAAAAATTCGAAATATCTCCGTTATTATGCATCGGATCGAAAAATTGTATAAAACCAATCGTATTGCAAATCAAATTTACTATAAATATTGTTATGTACATTTATTCTCTATCTTGAATATTAACCAATATATTTGCATTTTTATGAAGGCTGAGGCCGAGTATTATTCGGATTAGTTCGGCCATTTTCGTAACTTCTCGGCTCAGGTGGAAGTTTCTTCTAACCTTACCTGTCGTTTCTAACCTTACCTTACCTTCATTACTTTGTGTGATTTATGCAAATACGGTCTGTTCATCCCCCGTCCCCCTCCCTTCTTTAGTTCTTGTACTACTAAAACTTGAGTTATTAAAATATAAATTATTTTTACAATTCAGAAGCCATTTCAGTTGGGAATTTATTAAAATTAACTGAAAGATTTCTTATTACCGTTTGTATTTACTCATGGTGGACTTGTATTACCAGTATGCAGATTTCTCTATTGTAAAACTTCACATGAGAAATCTGCTTAGTTTACGCAGCCCCTGCGTGACGGACTTTTTTTTTTTAAATAAATGTATAAAAGTAAAGGTTATTTGAAAGAAAAGCACGAGATAAAATTACATCTCCTAAAGTGTTTTTTATTGTTATTATTTCATTATAATATTGTTTTCCACTGTTCATGTGGAAGAGAAATTTATCATGAAAGCTAGTTAATGGTTTATTAAATTGCAATTCGTATTTCAGCTTACAAAGATGGGGATACTTGATCCATTAAACGATACAACACTATCACCGAGAGAAAATGAATTGAAGGCTCTGTCAACATTTTTCTCTAAAGGTTGCTTGGTCGGTACTTGGTCACCACACCCAGAAACCAATGCAAGATTGAGTGAGTAATTTTATAGATGCTATTTAATAGAAGAAAACTTATTTTAGCTACCATGTAGTATTTATAATTTCTTGAGAGTGGTAATCTAGAAAGTAAGGAAAACCTTTAGCATAGGCTTACACTGCACAAGGTGTATGCTGACAATATGCTAATCACCAGTTGAAATATTGTAGCCCCATCATTTCAAATTCTCGCTCCAAATAATTAAATATATATTAACTGCACTCTGTGAGTAAACTATCTTAGAGGATGTTTGTGATGTTTTTGGTAGCTCTTAAGAGGTAGTCTGTTCGTAAATGTTTTACTGTTAACTGTCTGCATTTTAATTTGATCAATTCCAAACTCGATACTTAACAATTCCATGTCTAAACTAATGTTCCATTTGCTTATAATTGAAATTGGACCAGTAAGAGTAGGGGAATGTGTAAAATCTAAAATGCTAAATATCTCCTTTTATTATAAGTTGAATCGAGTAATGCTATATAACCAATCTAATTGAAAGTTTTTTACTATTTCTTTATTTTCTAAAGTTGTGTACTATTTGTCTAAATTTAATATTACAGGATATTTGAATTGCAGTAGTCCTCACTCCCACTCATTTCACATTAGCAATATGTCATAAAGTATTTATTTAGAGCTTAAATATGCCGTATTGTTTTTATGGGACCTTCAAACTAGTATATACACAGACTGGCATTGTCTATGACTGTTTATATATATATTCTCCAAGAAAACATTTTTTTTTTTTAAACAAATATGAATTTCCACACATTATTCTTACAAAATTATTCATATACATTTTCAATTTCAGAGAAAACCTATTCTAACCTTTGTGAGTTGTGTGAACACCCAGAAACGTGTGACTACCCTGATAAAAACTCAGGTTACGAAGGTGCCTTGAGATGTCTAGCTAAGGCAGGTGGAGAAGTTGCATGGACCAAAGTTATTTATGTGAAGAAGTTTTTTGGAGTAAGTTATTAAATACTTTATTTATTAATTAAATATTTCACACAATTTAACTGTTTTAGATACAAGATCAAAGGTGAAATTTGGTTTTCTATATTTGTTTATGACTTTACCAATACTAGAACCTCATCCTCTGCAGACCTCCCTCTGGCCGTCCTGCCAATTCTGCCCCTACTTTTCCGAACAATATTATCCTGGGCAGCCAGTAGGGCTCCATTTTCTCTATGGCCATAATGCCTTGCTTAATAACCACAGATGATGTCCATAACATTTGAATATGATTCTACACACTCTTCTCTACCAAGTGAGAAGATTTGGCTGTTTATCTTGTTGAGGGTCTATGTTTACTATCAAATGTAGAACTGATGACTTTTTTATATTTTAACATATTTGTCTTTTTTGCGAGACTCTTAAAAAGGAGAGTATTGTACATTACTTAGAGTAATATGCTCCATGCAACTTTTTTATAAATTCTTCTTTATTATTACTCTCTGTAGCTATTCCTCTCAGGTATATTTGTATGTACTACAGTTAGGAAACATGAACTCCCCCGATTAGGCAGGACCACCAACCTCCTTGGTCTGTCTAGATTTACTCATAAACTCTTTTGAAAATTCTATAGTTTCACAATTACGAAAACTGATTAGTAAAGTGGCTTACTTATTTCATTGTAGCTACTATTCCTGTAGCCTTTGAGGACCGTCTCAGTAATATTCTTTTAGGATAATATGCTTTTATCACTCCAAGTTCACCCTTTTAGATGATTGACTAAATATTTGAACAATTTTTCGTTAATTTGAATTATGTTTGATATTTATAAGCTCACTAAAATCTAATGCTTTTGTAGTGCTAGCTTGAAGTATTAAACATAACTATATATAAAAATAAAACTGTTCTGAATGAAATTTCTTTTCAGATGCCCTATGGAAGCCAGCCAGCTCACGAATCTGAGTACAATCCAGAAGGATATTCATATCTCTGCCCTGATGGAACAAGAAAACCTGTAACTGGACCTCCTTGCATTTGGGCAGCTAGGCCTTGGCCAGGTTTCATGGCTTCAACCCATATTGAGTAAGTTGACATTAGAAAATAAATGAAACGCAACTTATATTGATTTTCTTAAATTATTTTAATAACCAGATTCCTCTAATTTTAAAAGTGATCAAGATATTAAGGATTTAAGAGATGAAATTGCCAAGCTCAACGACCTTGGAGAAACAACTCATGCCGATTGGATAGCTAAGGTTCTTACATTGAACAATAAAACTCTGCCTGTTGCTAACACTCCACATTCACCACTCAAATATCTTGAAAAAGGTAATTAATAATTGGATTGACAATTATTTATTTTCTAAGGTTTACATTAGCACAATAGGGGATAGACTATCCGCTGGCTATCTTTACTCACCATATGAAGTTATAAATTCCTAATTTTAAGTGTTTGTCATAGTCCTTAATACATCTAAACTATTAAGGGAAATAACCTAGCATTACACATAGCACAAAGACGTCATAAATATAGTTGTATATTGAATAAATCAGTATATAAGAACATTTATTGTAGGGCAATCTGTAAATATGTTTTCTGAGGGCACCAGTCAAAAGAAATTTCAGTGAGGTACTACTGACATTTGGGCTTCTTTTATTTATTTTTTTCTACAGCATTACTGAACTATAAACTGAATAATAAGAGGTTTTCAGTTTAATGAAATCTATAATGAAAAAATAGATAGCAAAATTAAATAATTATGGTACTTTCCTGTTATGGGGACCCCTACTGGAAAATATCGATATTTCCGGGTTTATATCAATATTTTCCAGTAGGGGTCCCATAACAGGAAAGTACCCGGCGGTTAAAACCAGTGGGGAGGGGTGAGCGGGAGGGGGGGGGGGGTCATTGATAATGGGGACCCCTAATGGAAAATATCGATATTTCCGGGTTTGTATCGATATTTTCCAGTAGGGGTCCCCATAACAGGAAAGTACCATAATTATAAATGATAATAAATTAAAAGCACTGTCCTGTATAATTTCAATAGGCCAACCTTAAACTAAATGTCATTAAAGTAATTTGAGAGCCATACAGACATCATGTTATTAGTTTTTTATATTAAAACAGAATATAATTTTTAATTCAAAAATAATATCGACAACCTAAACAAACAGGAGACACTAATGTCAAGTCAAAGTTGTTCATTATAAAAGTAGTGGTTGCTGGCAATGGCAATCTCAAAATATTAAACCAGGTGGTAACACTGTGTTACCACCTACTTCCACCTCCTGTTACTAACTAGATATGAAACAGATGATGCATTGAACGCTGGCATAAATATCACTGTAAAAGAATTTTCATGAACAATCGAAGATGTGGAACTTATGTATGTAGAAAATGATTGCATTACTTATAACTAATTTTATATTACTAGTAACAATTACTTTTTCAGCTAAATATAAGGACGTAATTGAGCGTGATGTTCTTGACCCAAGGAGGCATGTAAGAATTTGTGTCATATCAGACATTGAGTTAGAGAAATGTGAACTGTTGAAGGATGCTGCTTATTCAAGGGACATCCGTCCAAGCCTTTCATGTGTAAGGAGTCATAACTGTTTTGAAGCAATATCCAAAAAGGAAGCTGAAGTAGTAGTTCTAGAACCCCATGAAGCTGTCCTAGCTGAAAGGTAACTCATAACTATTTTAAAATGAGACAATTTTACTTCTATTTTAGAAATAAATATGTATTTACCAATATTTTATTATCTATAATGTTTTATTTTATTGGTTTTTCATTAGAATTTTTTTTTACCTCTTAAAGCTGTGATTACTTGATATGATATTTTGCATTTTGTCAATTTTTTCCCCACTCATTCGAGAAAAAAAATGTCTAACCTAAAGCTTACTGTTTCAGGATTAATTTGAAACCTCTATTAAATGAACAATATGATGATCACAGGGACGAAGTGGCCATAGCCACAGTTAAGAAAGGTTCTAGTATCACTTCTGTTCAAGATTTCAAAGGAAAGAAAGCTTGTGTTATGCCCAGTAATAATGCTGGTATGCTAAATTATTCTTTTTTCTCTAAATAAACTTAATATTTTTAATCTGTATTAGTCTTCATGTGAAATTTTTATTTCTAGACTTATATGTTAAATGTTATTAATATAAATAAATTTTGATAGCACTTTGGTCACGTTCTGGAGTAATAATTGATGGTTGGTAAACTAAGATTTGCTATCCTATCTGATGACTGTTCAATAAATCGTATCTTGGTAAATTAAATTAGGGAGCGAAAATATGATATGTATTGAAGAAGATAGTGGTACTACAAGCTACTAAGCATCTTAATCATTGCAAGAAGAAAACCGCCTAAATAGATAAAACTTGAGGAGGAATGGCAGAGCATATTTTTGCCATTAATCCATCAGTTATTACGGCCTGAAAAGATCATCCAAGTACCTTCAAAAATTGTTTATTTTATTTATTAAAAATGTCCAATTGTAGTTATTACAGTTCGAAAAGTATAGTTATCATTTATAAATTTTAGGTTTGTATGCTGTAGTAAAATATTTACTGAAAAATAATGTAATTACCAAGACACTCTGCCCTCTTGATAAAACACTTACCGATTTCTTCTCAAATATTATCCGTAAGTATTTTATATTTACTTTCTACTATTTAATGTTTCTTTGGCTATTCAGTGTATTTTATCACATACATATTTAATGTCATAACATTTTTTCATTATGCTAGAAATGGTTAATGTAGCTAGGGAGTCTATAAACAGTACCTAACATAAAAAGGCTTGAGATGGTCGATCAATTCTCATTGCAGAATAGATTAAGACAAGGTTTTTCATCAATATAATTAAATGTTTAAAATGTTATACATTTTCAAATGAGGAACATTTGGTGAATGTGCTGGTCATAGCCTTAACACCATTAAATCCACATATAAAGAATATGGAAAAAAAATGGTTGCTATATAGGCTGGACTAGTATATACTGGTCACTGACTTGCTCCTGCTTTTCGTTCTAGCAGTCTTCATACTTATTGGGATGATAATTTTCGGCAACTCTTCTGGCTAGTCATGCCTACTGCTCCTAGGTTGCAGTCTGGTGACCAAAGTGTTGCTGAAAATTATTATCCCAATAAGCTTGAAGAACACTGGAGAGGGAAGACGGACCAAGTCTGAAAGACGTTTCCCCAGCGAGGAAGTCTATGAAGTCATATATTTATTTTTTTATTAACATCCACTTTATGCTACTTATGGCTAATTGGGATGGGATAACTACAGGTTACCCCCTTTTCTAGTTTTCTAGCCAGTTTGGGACTAAGGATCCCATTTAATTAGTTTGTCACCAAATAAATTCCTTTTGGCCCAGGTGAGAATCAAACTCACCAATCTAAGGTTACCATGTGAGATTAAACCCAACGCTTAACTCACATAGCAAACCTGAACTCGTGAAGTCATATTATTTTTTCTATACAAAGTTTTTTATACTGTAAAAATGTTTGATTTCTAAAATAGATTATTACATATATGTATTTATTTTTTACAGAATCAGATGATCCTATTAAGTGCATTGATGAAGGAAATGGTGATATTGCTTTTGTTCCCGGGTCTGTTCTGCAACATTATGGTAAGAAAAAAAAAAAAAAAACAGCAGTCAGGGGACTGCCGGTAGAAGTGAAAACTCCTTTAGCTTTGATCGCTCAATTTTGGCATTGCTGAGAAATTTTTTTTACGAAGTCTTATTTTAAAAATATTTTTAGTTATTTATCAATAAGTAACAGTTATGTTCTATTTTACATGAAAAAATGAAATGACAAAAATAATAGTGATAAAAAAAAATAATGTACCACGAATTGTTTTATTTATCAATATAAAATACTATACATAATTATTTCAGTTATTTTACATAAAAGAAAAAAAATTACATTTCAGAATTATTACAAATGCTTTACAAAAATAAGTTAAGTACACTCAGAAAAATCAATTTTTATCCATAATTTCAACAACTCTTGCACCATCATCACTGCCAGCATCATCACCAATTTCTAAAACTGATACAATCGGTATATGGTAGCTAAAGTAGGATACAAACAGTTTTGATTCGAATTTATTTAAATATTCGAATTTATTTATTTAAATATTCGAATTTATTTAAACTTTGGATTAAAATATCTATGAAAGTAAAAACGGTAGATATATAGTATCTGTGAACAAAATGATGGTGGTTTTGTCCTCTTTAAAATGGTATACGAACGAAAACTCTTGCTAATTTGGTTCAGGAGTTATGAAGAAAAGAAGCTCCTTTAGCTTTGAGTTGAGTACTAGCGGTGGCGGTGGCGGTGTCGCGATTTCATACTTTTTTCCTCTCCCGCAAATGCTTCCTTACGGGGTGCACAACGTGCCTAAAGAAGTTTTTACTTCAATTGTAAATAAACTATCAAATGATTAGGTTATAAAATACCATATGATTTCATTTCTAAACGTTAGTACTAGCGGTGGTGGTGGCGGTGGCGGTGTCGCGATTTCATACTTTTTTCCTCTCCCGCAAATGCTTCCTTACGGGGTGCACAACGGGGTGCACAACGTGCCTAAAGAAGTTTTCACTTCAAAAAATTATTTTATACTCAAAGGGAGATCATCTCTGATTATACTTTTTTAAACATTTATAGCTGAAAGATCTGCTGACTTTGTCTGTTTCCATGCTGGCAAACCTGATAGCGATAATAAAGATTGTGATTATGTAACCATGCCACCCCGGATGGTAAGTAAAAACTTATAATTTTTCTATTATTATTCATTTCTATATAAGTTTTATTTCTAGATTAAATCCTTCTCTGCCTCCAACATATTTGACCATACCTTGCAATTCCCTACCAGAAATCTCTAATTATCAGTGCCCAACCTCTGAAGGCCCTCCTCCATATCATTAATCCCCCTTTATCTAGGCCTACCTTTTTTCCTCTTTCCTCCTGCTGAGCCTTATATCATCTTCTTGGGCAGTCTGATGTATTTTATTATTTTAACATGTCTCAACCGTCATAGTCAGAACATTAAGCAGATTTCCCCTAAGGGAAATCAGCTATTAAGGTTGTACTCATAACATGATATTCTATATCGAACGAATACTATGAAATGACTTTATTTTGGTAGTACATAGCACTTGTAAGTGATGAACTTGCTCAAAAATATAAGAATTTGAATTTTGCTAGTTCTTATTAAGCTAAACTATAGTATATGTTATAAGAATTTCACACTATTCTATGTTTCAGGTGATGGCAAGCAAAGATCTCAGTGATGTTCAAAAAGATGAAGTGCGACAATCTCTTCTTTCAGCTGCTAATTTATATGGATCTCATCCTGACTTGTTTAGGCTTTTTGGAGACTTCAATGGCAAACCAAATGTTCTCTTTTCTGTAAGTAGTAATATCTACATTTGTAAATTTTTCAAGCATTATATTCAGTTTGTAAACTGAATGAGCTAAATACAATTTCAGAGAGGGGAACCAAGAACTACCAAATCTATTTGAAAATTATTCGAAACTACATTATTTATAACTGTAGGCAATATAATTTATAAGGATAATGTTGCTAAATAGCTTAATTATTATTACTATTAAATTATTCCCATGGGTGGGTTTTAATTGCCAAAATTTTCCACAGTTTATATATAAAAATATTTGAAGATATTTTAGCAATCCTACCATAACTATACATGAAAATTTTAATATGAAAATTACATGGTTGTTGTGATGCATTCCTGAAAGCTGAAAATGAGAAAAAAATACAACTATCTTTATTAATATTTGAGCCAGAGAAAAAAGAGTATGAAAACTATTTTTTCACCAGATTTGAAGTGGCGACTCACATACTCAGTACGCTAAAAAGAAGATAACCTCATGGCATAAAATAATACCAGATGTTTTTAAATATAGAGAGTAAAAAATGATTAATCAGAATAGCGAGTTGAAAATTACAACAGCGAGTACTAGAACACTATTTCTTGTGTCTTGTGCTAGCAGCAACTATTTTATATTGTGTTAGGTGCGATTGTGTTAAGTGGCAATGGAAACTGAGAAAATTGTAAATAGTGTAAATAGACTTTTTTGTTGTCCCCTGTAAATATTCCCACTCAAGAAGATATTATTGTGTTATTGTTTTTAATATACTAGTTAGAAGTGGACTATTTATTTTCTCCCTTAGTCCACAAAAGATTCTTTGCTCTAATTATATGTTAGATATTATCATTTCCTATCCATTACTGAGCTTGATCTGTTAGAAATAGTATTGGATATTTAACAATCATATAACAATTGTATTCTCTAAAGCATTATTAACTAGAATGTACATTACTGGCATCAGGTCGTATGTTTGTACCTGTTTCTCTCATAATAGAAGTTTGATGAGTAATTAAAATATTTATTTCAGTGAAATATAATATTTATTCCAGGAATAAGATGTTATGATGTTTATTTGGCACTTACCGTAGAAATTAAAATTGTTTGTCATGTAAATCTAAAAAGATTGGATGCAAAAAATCATCCCAGTATTTTTATCATGAAACTGAAATGTCCTATAACATGTAGAATAATTGTACAGTCATTCAGTTTTAATTCCCAGTGAAGTAAAATGTGACACTTGGATGCATTGAATTCATAATGGGATGAACTTATTATCTTTTGTGAGGACACTAAAATTTACTTTGCCGTTAAAAAATGATGATTGGATTATGCACTTGTCTTCATCTCATACCCAGTATAAAATGAAGTTGAAGTAATTAGCTGGGTGTATTACCCATTGTAGCAGGTTGGAAAACAAAAAGTGGTTTCCTGTGGAAATTTATTAAGGTTATTCCAAGGAAGCCCTCATTCCTATGATTAGTAGAAAGTCATAATATAGCATATAGTGACAAAATTTATTCCCTAAATAAATATATGTACTAACCTTTCAGAAATGATAAACGACAACAGCCTATACAAAGACACAATAATGAAACATCTCCTCTCACTCATATTTTCTGTAAAATTTAACTGCATACTAAAACATTAACCTGAATTAATTCACCTGAATATTTGGTTTACTGCTCCTATTATTTCACTGGAGAAAAGCTAACGGTGTTTTTACTATACTGTAGATCTTTTCTCATATGTTTTAGAATGAAGGTGGCTTTACCAATTATTTGCCATTAAAATTATCCCTACCAAATTTAAATAGAAAATCAGACAAATGTTAGAGTTTTATTTGTATAGATTTTTAAAGTAAGAGGGCCAAAAAATAAAAAAAAAAAACTGAAATAACTCCTTTAAATTCATATTTATTTATTTTTTTATTAATTTTTTTCTTTCATTTATTTGTTGGTAGAATGGTGCTACAGGATTGATAGCCACTCCAGACCATCTCCCATCCTATGATGAGTACAAAAAAATGATTGCAGAATTTACATGTTCTACCTAGTGAAGTGCTTAGATTAATAAGAAAATCCTCACATTTTGAATCGGTAATTCATTTTTTAATTTAAATATAAATTGGTCGTGTTTGGAGTTACGACAGTCTCTATAACCATTCATTTTGTTTTTCAGATAATAAGTTGGATAATACAGTGAGACTGCTAAGTAAGATTCTTTCTATATGGACATAATTCAGAAGCATCTGAAGTTTTTAATAAATGTTAACAGTTACTTTAATACATTTTTTTTTTAATTCATTGTTTATATTATCCCACATTCCTCCATTATTAGTTTATTTTGCCAATGAACGAATATTTGAAATAAGTGTACTAAATTTGATGTAACCAACTTTTTTATTTAAATCCATTCTATTGTTATTAAATTAATCAAAAAAATACAAAATAATAAATTTATAGAATTGTAATTATAATATTGCTCTTTCTTTGTGATCTTTCAGTTGTTTCACAATCGCAACATTTTTTTTTCTTTTATAAGAAGAAGGGAACTCAGTGGAGTATAGGATAAAATGATTATGTTGCGCATGATTTCCATAACTAAAACATTATATTCATTTAGTGCTGTATTATGAAATCCTAAGCTAAGACATGATAAAAAAAAAAAAAAAAAAAAGACATTAGTTTCTAATATATAACATTATTTTGGTTCAAATGAATTAAACATGAATAACATTAGCTTTATAAGTGGCATTTAATAACAAAAAATCCGTCACGCAGGGGCTGCGTAAACTAACCAGATTTCCCATGTGTAATTTTACAATAGAGAAATTTCACAAGAGCCGAAGAGTTAAGAAAACGGCTGACCTAGCTTTTGGCGGGAAACTCACTCTCATCTGTTATCTGCCCCGATTTCATAAAATTGCAAATATCTCGGTTAATATGCAAGATAGAGAATAAATGTATATAACAATATTTATAGTAAATTTATTTTGCAATAAGATTGATTCTATACAATTTTTCGATCCGACTATAGTAACGGAAATATTTCAAATTTAAGAAAATCCTCCCCTCTAAACCCCCCTCCCACTTGTCCGATTTCAGCCATTAACGAACTTGATCTTTCTTTTTACATAAAATGACTAAATATCGAGTTTGGTAACGATCAAACAAAAATTGCGACCACTAAAGTGGTAACAGACAAATATATGTATATATATATCTATATATATATATATATATATATATATATATATATATATATATATAAAATTGTAACCTCTGTCTGTACATTTCGTTTCACATGTCATAGACACCCTAACTGCATTTTAGCAGATTTCCCTTTAGGGAAATCAGCTATTGAGGTCGTACTCACGACGCGATTTTCGAAATTTTTCTTCAAATGTCCATCGATCATACCCAGGAGATGACGAAAATGAGGTCCGTTCAAAATTGTATATATATTGTATATATATATATATATATATATATATATATATATATATATATCTGTTACCGCTCTAGCGGTCGCAATTATTGTTTAATCGTTACCAAACTTGATATTTAGTCGTTTTATGTAAAAAGAAAGATCAAGTTCGTTAACGGCTGAAATCGGTCCAGGGGGAGGGGGGGTTTAGAGGGAAGGATTTTCGAAAAATCAAAATATATCCGTTACCATAAGTCGGATCGAAAAAGTGTATAGAATCAATCTTATTGCAAATAAAATCTACTATAAATATTGTTATGTACATTTATTCTCTATCTTGAATATTAACCAATATATTTGCATTTTTTTGTTTTCAGCCATCAGCAAACCGGCACTTCTACTCATGTTACGTAAACAATATTCAGCTACATAATAAATTACATTATTCGAAGTTTAAATACCAAAAATTGTATTGAAGAGACCTTCATTATACGAGATACATGCAAAAATGTTCTGGTGATCCCCCCCCCCGTCTTAAGGTTCTGGACTACTAAAATTTGATTGATTGAGATAACAATTATTCTGACTCATTATTAAGGTCTCTAGTACAGTACTAGATAAAGTAAATAGTTCTCAATAAAATTAATATGTTATATTCTGATATATTTCAGTAATTGTTTTTCTTTCCGGTGTGAGGCTTGCAGACCCGTTTGTTTACTTTTCTAACCTAACGCTCTCTGTCGGCAGTTTATTGAAATTGGATGAAACATTTCTTATTTCCCTTTGTATTTATTCATGGTGGTGTTGTGTTACCACCATGTATGTATATTTATCTATTACTAAACTTCACGTGGGAAATCTGCTTAGTTTACGCAGCCCCTGCGTGACGGACTTTATATTGTTTCTTTGGTGTCTGTTTGTTTGTTTATTTGTTTGTTTGTTTGTTTGTTACCTTTTCACGCATAAACGGCTGAACCGAATTTTATGAAACTTGGTATGTATATTACTACTAACCCAACTTAGACTTTAGGCTATATTAATATCTTCTCAGACGAACAGGAGTGGGGGTTATAAGGGAGGCCTGAAATTAAAAATAGCGATATTTCGTTTCCTATTGGGTTTTCGGCAAATATGAACATAACAAAAGTTGTTTATTTTGATATTTAGAGTAACTTTTGTTATATACACTTTTGTCGTAAGCCGAAGTATAAATGAGTAATAAGCTAAAAACTATAGCGGGAGTCATTAATTTTATTGGGCTCAAAAGACTCAACCGAACTAAATATAACTCGGTATGTTTATTAGAGTTGACGCCTTAATTATCATAAGTCCTACCAACATTTCTATGGACGAGCAGGAGTGGGGTTTGTAAGGGAGGCTTGAAATTAACAGTAGTGATATTTTGTTTCCTATTGGTTTTTCGACAAACATGCACATGACAAAAGTTACCTCACCGGGAAAAATTAATTCAAATGTATGTTAATATTTTGTGCTTAATAATTCAAATCTATGCATAATGCACAGGAAACGGGAAATATGACAATATAGAGAACAGTGAAGTCTTACATAAAAAAATAATTTTATTATTAACAAATCCACAGAAACGACGGGTATTTAAACTATACACTGGGACGGGTAAATGTCAAAATATTGTGGAATGTAAAGCCTTGCCAAAAAAATACCATCACCATTCAGCGAATTCCCGAGCGAAGCCGGGTATCTGAGCTAGTATATATATATATATATACAGGGTATCCCAAACCAAACGGCCAAACTTTAGGGATCGATAGAGGATCGAAAAACTCCTCTGGAGGAAAAAAGTCCTCTGGCATATGCCTCGTTTTCGCTTCGTTTTCGAGAAAATCACAAAAAACTAAAAATAGTTGTGCAAAAACTAGTTAAGGCCAATGGAAGAGCGGATTTTATTCCTTGAATGAATTTTAGCAATAAATGTTATTCCAATACAATTATTGTATTCTAATCTTATACTAACAGAAAGGTAATTGAAAAAAAAAAATATTTTTTATTAAGAAAAAATAATAAATACTTTTTTATTCAAATGTTCATAGTATAAAAAAAAAATACCAATTTAAAGTAGATAACATTATGAACAATAACTGAAGATTAAAACATAAAAAAATATTAAAAATTTAGAAAATTAATAAAATAATTAAATATTCTTACTTGGAAAACATAAATGTTTCAGTTTTTATATGGGTCTACCTGAGTGAGAAAAAAAACCCTGAAAATTTTGAAGGTTTTACCTTCTCTAAAATTACATCGTTAATTTCTAAAGCGTCAACGTAAATGTTGTTCGAAGTGCTGGCCTCTCGCTGCAATACACGCATCACATCGCGTACTGTGAGTACTGCATCTAAACATTGTTCTGCGGTGAGCTGGTTGCAAACCATTCTGATGCGCTCGATGAGGTCATCCTTTGTGCAGACGGGCTCTCGGTAGCCATTTTCTTTCACGTATCCCCACACGAAGAAATCTAGTGGCGTGAGGTCCGGAGACCGGGGAGGCCAAGGCACCGGCCCACCTCGTCTTATCCAGCGACCTTTGTAGTTGATGTCCAACCAGTCTCGTACGGCCCTTCCGTAATGTGCAGGACAACCATCGAGTTGAAACCAGCTCTCAAGCCTTGTTTCCAAAGGGATATCTTCCAAAAGTGCCCGTAAGTCATTCTCCAGGAATAGATGATAACTTTCAGCGTGAAGTCGAGCAGGTAAAAATACGGGACCTATTATGCGATTATAACAAAGACCGACCCACACGTTTACAGAAAACTCATGCTGGTAGTGAAATTCTCCTACAGCACGGGGATTTTCATGTGCCCAAAGGTGGTAGTTTCTTTGATTGAATATGCCCACACGTGTAAAAGTCGCTTCGTCCGTCCAGATTACTTTCGAACTTAAGTTTACATCGTTTTGCAATTGTTCTTTGTACCAATTACAAAAATTTAATCGGCGGGGATAATCAGCGGGTATTAAATTTTGTACATGGTAAGCATGCCTGCGGTCAGACCTTAATGTACGCCAAATGGTTGTCTTTGGTATGCTTAGAACTGAAGCAGCTCTCCGGACGATTGTGCCAGGGTTGGTATTGAAGTGCCTCAGTATCCTCTCCCTCCGCCTCAGGTCGGCTTCCATCGGAGCCTGCATACGGTTTCCACGACGATTACATGAGAAGGACCCAGTCTCTCGAAGCCTTCTGAAAGTGCTGGTAAAAACACCTCTGTGTGGGGTTTCTCGGTCAGGAAACCGTCTGCGATATTCCCGAACTGCCTGATGTGCATTGCCATCGCAGAATCCGTAGACGTAGACTATGTCCGCGTATTCAGCGTTGGTAAATCTAGCCATATTTGTTGACTTTACTGAACAGTACTAGCAACACCACTAATGTGAGAATGCGAGGCTGGATTCCCCCCAAAAAGGATTAAAATGATAATAAACATTTTAATCCTTTCTTTTTAAGTTTAAACACTCAACCTAGACGTTTTATTGATAAGGAAAGCGTGAGAATATTCATGTTTTCTAAATTTACTCCTCGTAAATTAAAAAATTAAGCTTACTCAAAAAGCCAATAGTTTTTTCTAATTTAAATACATTATTAAAAAAAATTCACTTTTTGCACAACTATTTTTAGTTTTTTGTGATTTTCTCAAAAACGAAGCGAAAACGAGGCATATGCCAGAGGACTTTTTTTCTTAGTTTTTCGATCCTCTATCGATCCCTGAAGTTTGGCCGTTTGGTTTGGGGACACCCTGTATATAAAATTGTAATCTCTGTCTGTACATTGATTTTTTTCTCGAAATTTCACGATAACTTTTCGTTTCACACGTCATAGACACCATAACTGCATTTTGTTTCTTTGGTGTGTGTTTGTTTGTTTGTTACCTTTTCACGCATAAACGGCTGAACCGAATTTTATGAAACTTGGTTTGTATATTACTACTAACCCAACTGTCTAAGTTGAAAGTCTATTTAGGCTATATTAATATTCTCTGAGACGAACAGGAGTGGGGGTTATAAGGGAGACCTGAAATTAAAAATAGCGATATTTCGTTTCCTTTTGGTTTTTTGGCAAATATGCATATAAAAAGAGTTGTTTATTTTGTTATTTAGAGTAACTTTTGTTATATACACTTTTTTCGTATACCGAACTATAAAGGCGTTATACGCTAAAAATTATAGCGGGAGTCAACAATTTTATTTGGCACAAAGACTCAACCGAACTAAATAAAACTCGATATGTTTATTAGCACTAACGCCTTCCTTATAATAAGCCATACAAACATTTCTAGGAAGGGCAGGAGTGGGGGTTATAAGGGAGGCCTGAAATTAAAAATAGTGATATTTCGTTTCCTATTGGGGTTTCGGCAAATATGCACATGACAAAAGTTGTTTATTTTGTTATTTAAAGTAACTTTGGTTATATTCACTTTTGCTGTATAACAAAGTATAAACGAGATATACATTAAAAACTAAAGCGGAAGCCAACAATTTTGTTGAGCTCAAAAGATTGAACCGAATTTAACAAAACTTGGTATGCGAATTAGCATTAATTCTTCCATAATTATAAGCTATATTAAAATGTTTAGGTTCAAACGGGAGTGGGGGTTATAAGACAGGCCTGAGATAATATATATATATACAGTTTTGAACGGACCTCATTTTCGTCATCTACTAGGTAGGATCGATGGACATTTGAAGAAAAATGTCGAAAATTCTGTCATGAGTACAACCTCAATAGCTGATTTCCCTTAAGGGAAATCTGCTAATAATATCTGATGTGTTGGAATTGATGAGCTCCAGGTTTTAGGTGGTAGAGGTAGCTCAAAAGTGTTTCTCCTTCAAAATGTAATTATTCAGCTTTAAGTACTTCTGAGAGCTTCTGCTCCATCTTCAGGGCTTCTAAGTGTCTAGATTAACAAGAAAACAGCTCTTAACCTGAGGATGAATGTGCCAAGCACTGAATAAATTACATTGTGAAAAAGAAAGATTTTTACTCTACTCTACCTGTAAAATATAATAATGCTTGAAAGAATTCTACAGGCAAAAGTTTCATATAAAACATTTATATTTTCATAAATACATTTTACATAAATAATATGATTACAAGTATTATATTGATTACAGTGATATAAAAGATAACAAAACAAAAGAGAAAAGTAACACTATGGAAGCTGTTAGAGAATATATTTCAAAGTGAAAAAATAAAAACTATATTAATAAAAATTTCTTTTTGGTTTTTAAGAAAAAAAAAAGATGTAGGAATTTTAGTTTAACTTTATTTATTATTAATTTCAATGAAATGAATACTTTTTTAAAATAGAAAATTCTTTCTGATATCACAGTTTCATTTATTGTGCATATTTATAAAGCATGTTCATAAAATAATACTCATTGTGATAATAAAGTACTTCCTAAAAGTGTTTCTTTTCTTTTTATTAAATAGGCCTAACCAAGACTTTTGAAAATTTATAATTATGATCAGGCTTAATTTATTAGCTGTTTATTGCACTTCAGTGTCCCTAAAAATACCTATTAAACTTTGTAGTTTCTAAAAATATAATTACCAAAGAGAAATAATAATAAGGAAAATTCAAAGTAAATACTAAAATAAACCAGTTTCGGGAATTTATTCGGTTCAATCGAATTGCGTTCATGGGATTGCGTACTATCCCAATCACCATATCTATATATAATTGGGGGCAAAAATACGATTGAATAACATCAAGAAAATATCTATGCATTCAATATGACTATCAGCATAGATATTAACGTTCGACACAATTTGCTAACATCTCATTCTATGCTTCACTCTCACTTGTTTTTACTGAAATGCATTGTGGACAGCAAATTGATGCTTCCTTAGATAACAGGTGAACTATGAATTCCATTGATAATGAACAATTTTCTTATCATGGGGTACTGAATATGGGGAATTTACATTTATAATTAATTTCCTTATTTTATTTTTGTAAGGTGATCTAATGACATTCTTTATTGGTAACATTTGCCTCCTAATAGTATAAGGTCTCTGAAAAAATTCTCTGGAGGGTACATCAAAAATTATGGAGGCTTTTTTTTTTTTTTTTATGTAAATAGTATTCAAGATGGCCAAGTTTCAAATTCTACTAGGTATACAGAGAATCCGCATTCTTTTAAGGTGTAAAAATGCATTTACTGCCTACTTATCGCTATTTAATAGTAAAGTCATGGTTGTGAGCTCTGCTGTATAATAATACAATTATTTCAAATATACTTTCTTAAAAAAAAAATAACAAAAGCATAGTGCTGAAATAATTTCAAAAGAAATAAAAAATTCATTGCTTAAGTAAATTACAATTAAGTTGTGAAGTATTATAGAAATTCATGAATATGGAACAATTTCATATAATTAAAAAACATAACATTAAAAAACTATAAAATATGTAATGTAAAAATAATGTACTAGTAATACAAAATAGTCAATCAATTGTAAGCTGCTTAAAAGATCCTTCCATCCCAAAAAGATCATCATAGGTCTTTGGTTTTCCTGGACGTTTCGATTCATCAGCCTTAATGTTCTCCTGCTCCAAGAACCAGTCACGGTAAGAACACATTTTCTCATACCATGCATCTGTGAACATTGAATTTAATGATGCAAAATCAAATTTCATAAGCAATATTTCATTTTATTATTCTAATGATGGATTTCTTCAAAGAGAATAAAGATAAAGATAATTTAATAACTAATGTTTTGCAATTTATATATTTATTTCTTCTCTTTTGTAATAACTTCAGTAAATGGCTAGTAAAATTACAACAATTTCACTGGAGTGGTTAAAAAGACAAGCGTGTGAAAGAGATGGGAAATCTTTCTTCACCATTTCCATATTAGTATCTAATCCCTGGTCTGGTATCCTACATATCTTTAATAAACACAAATTTATAAAAAATACTGTCAGTTTCTATACTGCTACAAATGCCTATTACTTCCATAGATGTTTAATTTATTACAAAATAAGATTAAAGAAAGAAAAATGATATATTCCTTAAGCATAGGGAAATTGGTAAAAAAATCCAAACTCTTTCTCAAAGTTTGTCAATATTTAAGCTTAACAAAGAAACCAGAATACGATGGGCCCAATTATTATATTATACTTATAATGCTATATTATCTGTATGATTTTTAAATAGTTATGTCTTTTTGGGATGGAAATAAATTTGGTAATTTCAATTATTGTAGCCCATATTCCCAGAATTTTTGAATTTAAAAATGAAATGTTTTGGTATTTTTGAAAAGTATTCATCTAGAGCTTTCCAATGATCTATTGCCATTCTAAGGCAAGCTGGTGGAGTTATGAATTATTTCTCAAGATATAAATAAAATGCCTGCCTAAAACTTATTTTTCATTCTTATGGCTGAATGAAGTTCTCTAAATGTCCTTCCAAACATTCACGAATATTTAGTCACACTTTTATTTTCATTGAACAAATTAAAGGAAGTATTGCAATCTCCAAAATTTTCAGTTTTGAGATATTAACAGAAGTATCCAATTTGATCCCTCTGAACCATTTGGACTAGTTTCAATGTAACATCTATGGCATGCTTATCACAAGAATGACTACTCTTAGAATGCTGAAATTATGCTACATGTCACTTTTTCTAACTTCAGACAAAATCAAATGGCACATAGCTGAAGAAAATTCAATTTGATAAAAGGTGCTTATTTTATCTTTTTGAAATAAGATTCAATTTACTTAATTAGGACTTGAGACAGTCAATGCTGTAAGGCTTTATAGCTTCTATTAAAATTGGACTACTGTTTTCAAGTCCCATTAGACAATTGATACTATGGCTGGGCAAAGAAAAAATCCTTAACTCTACCCTGTCTGAAAAAAGTTTATAACGTTTAGATACAATTTGTAATAGACATGAAGAAAACTTAATTGAGAAGTAATTTTGATAATACTCACCACTTATATCAGCAATGGGACCACAGTCACCTCCGTACTCTTCAGGGAGTACTTCTTTAGGAACCATTTTGTGTAATGACTCCAAGTCATTGTGAACATGGATCTGGAAAATAAAATAAAAAAATAATAATTGATAAAAAAGAAAAGAATAAATTTATTTTTCTAGTTTACATTGGAAAAAAAAAAAAAAAAAAAAAAAAAAAAAAAACTTTTTTACTTACTCTGCCTCGAATTTTTTCTTTAAGGAATGGCTTAACAAAGTTTATGATTGTATCCACCATTGGAGAAACATTTATAACATGAACTTCTTTTAATTTTACAGGATAAGCTTCCTAAAAGAAAATTTTAGATTAGTGATATATAAAAATGTCATATTAGTTATGGTCTACATAAAATGAATCACAATTTGAACCCTTATTTAATGACTCAATGAGACTATTTCCAGGATTTGCAAAAGGGTAATTATGATAAATCTTGAATATTTGTAATCTTAAAATGAATACTGTTATTCATTAATGTACACTTTACAGCACTGCGGCAGCTGGGTATGGGTTATCAAAAGCTTACCTCCTGTTTTATGCCAAGATGTGACTTTCAATTTTATTTAATAAGTTTGTCATTAAATAAATCTCTTTTGCCCATGTTATCAAACCCATGGCTCTAAATAAATTAAATGGATGCAAATTAAACCTAAAATCTTTTGACTTATGTAACCAGGGAAATGACATTCAAATTAAGGAAAATATCAGGTGACTTTCCTGAAAACTTGCATATGTTTTACATTGAATTTCTTGACATGATCATTATTACAGTGAACATTTTTGACATGGTTACTTGTGATAACTTTACTCTGATTTACTTAGACCATAAGGCAAATTACACTTATCAACTTTAGCTAACAAAGGTTTCATCATCAATCATGAATCGCATAGCACCCATCCAATTGAAGGATTAATAAGGATTTTGTTTGCAATAAAGAGGTGGGCAGATATGCAGCCTGTAATTATTACTACTTTTTAGAATATCATATTATAGAAAGTTGAGCCAACTGAAACTCAAACCTTGGTCTCCTGGCTATCTAGACCAGTACTGTGGCAACTAACCCAATGATTTGCAGAATTAGTCTATGTTGTAGAATTCTAACATTTTTCCCGATTGGGCAACTTTTTCAGTTGATGTACGTTTTGCACTGGTTCGAGAAATACACAATCTACTGATTGTGGGTTCCATCAATAAAAACAAAAAACAAAAGTTTGAACTTAGTAAGAGCTACAGCTTTCAATCAACTTTAAGCTACCAAAATTTAGCCAATTACGAGCCAATCGTAGTTTTCTCATTTTTGAAAGAATTTATATATAGCATTAGTTCAGTTTTGGAAGGATGGTTTGTTTACAAACTAAGGGAAGAAAATGTTTTTTAATTAATCATTTGCTAACAAAGTAGCCCAATACGAGTACTGACTGGTTCAAACTATTCATCTCTAGTATAAAAATCATTGCAATGGCAAATAATAGTTGCTTGTCAGTGTGTTTGGAAATGGCTGTACCTGTACACAAATGAGGAACTTCTTGATGATAGTTGGAGTGAACTTTGAAAAATGAGCAGCGAAGTGCTGTGGAGTTGCAATAGAAGCATCTAGGATATAGACATCTCCTGCTACACCTGTCAACTCCTCTTGTAGCCTGATGTCTCCGATCATAAGCACCGCTTTCATGGCTTCACTAACACTAGGAATTTCATTCTTTGGTTCCACACATCTCATGGCTATCACTCGCCGTCCATTAGCTGGTAGTTTCGGAAGTGGTGGAAAATGGCTGAAAAACAAACATTCTCATTGAGATAAAGTGTACACAAATACACATTGCACAAACAGCAAAAACAAAAAAGAGTAAGGTTAGAGTATTTAACTAGTTTCCTTTGATGGAAAAGTGCTATTGATTTTTCTCCTAATTCTGCATTTTCAGATGCCCATTTTTCATTTGACTTTTAACAAACGTGCTATTTAAACTTTTAATGAAAAACTATAGACTAATTAATGACCAGCATCAGACCTTAAAGAGTGGAGGTTAGAGAAATACGAAAAAATAAATTGTACTTAAATGAAACAGGTACTAGGAATGTTTTTAATCTGACACAACTATTCAGTTGGAGTTGATGCTTGTTTAGTAGCCCCATCTGTAGGCTCATAATACAATAGCAGTGATAGTGTCAAGAACTTGCTACATTTCAGTCACAAAATGACATATAAGTATTTTCATAATACAACTTCACATGGTGCTTAGCAGAATAACGTGTTTAATTGTAGAAGAAGTCACATTTTAATTCACTATGTGATGGCTCGCAGCATAGACAATAGACCATATAGAGAATTATCAAGAAGAGCGTTCTCTCGTGAGGGTACTGAAGGGTGGGATAGAGTCATGGAGATGGGACCATTGCTGTTGTTAGGAAGAATACTTGTATTTTACAACTATAAAACTGAACCTTCCTGAGCACCCTACTTACAGTCCTGACCTTAATTCTTCCGCCTTTACTTATTCTCCTTATACAAATATGGACTAGAAGGGGATACAGTTCATCTGGATAATCGTGGTGCAGGCTTGGCACAATAAGCATATCTTACTGTGCCAAATTTAGCAAAGTGAGTTTAAACATTTTTTTCAATCTGTAAAGAGGTAAACTGATTTTATCTGAATAAATACAGTATACGTTTAGGAGTGGTTTCCCTGATATTTAGCAAATGTCTTCAAAATTTCATGACCCTATTAGGAGAAGATGAAAATGAGGTCTATTGAATATGAATATATATATATATATATATATACACATACATAGATACATACATTCATGTATATATGAGTAAGTGTGTATGCTAACGACCTAGTAGCATTGCTTTAAACTACTGAAATCAGATAAAGAGGGGGTTATAATTAAAATATTGGAAGATCTATACTATTGGGAGTATAATAAAAAATTGTTATATAAATGATCTTGTTACAAATTTACATTGTTGTTCTATATATTTTTTTACTGAAATGAATATACTATGTTTGCAACATATATTTGCAATTTTTAGTTTATAACCTTCAGTAACTCTATACTCCTGCTCCTACCATATTAGTTGTAGACCAATATATATGACGAAACCTCATTTCAAGCTATAAGGCCTAATTTGTCATAAAGTTAAATATGACGTATTTCTTTCATCAAATCAGGAGGAGCAATGGTTAAAGAAGATGAATCAAATTATTGAAATATCTTCGTTAATATGAGGAACGATAATAAGATGTCTGGCAGATAAGAAAATTATTTATAACCAATCCTGGTAGAAAGAAATATTCTAAAATTCGTGTTGCTTGGATAATGGGACAGTAGGCAATGGCAACACAGACTTAAACAGTATTCTTATTAAGTTTAGGTAAATTTAACAATTGTTTCGAAAAATGCGCTATACGATATTGGTGAGTATTGCACAAGTATTGAGTAAGGAGATGACAATGTAGTTAGGCTCAAAATGAAACTGTGAAAACGGATTTGTTAAAATGTCAACCTTGCTCAAACCCCTTCACTTTCGCCAACTCACCTAATGACAACCTCAGAGAACGGAATGAGACTTCCGGGCTTGCTCTCAGCTGTGAGAAAGAATAAACTATAATAATAGACTTGATGTCTATTTTTACAACAAAACATTTAAATATCGAGTTTGGTAACGATCAGACAAACATTCCGACCCGCTAGAGTGCTAACAAACAAATATATATAAAATTTTGAAAGGACCTCCCTTGGGTGGGATCGATAGACATTTCAAGAAATATTTCGAAAATCCCATCATGAGTACAAGCTCAATAGCTGATTTCCCTTAAGGGAAATCTGCTAAAACCACCCCCTTCTCAAACTTATACTCATCGAATTTTAGGAGATATCCCATCAGGGAAATTAGCTATTGAGGTCTTACTCATGACGCGATTTTCGAAATTTTCCTCAAATGTCCATCGCATCCTACTCGGGAATTGACGATAACGAGGTCCTTCAAAATAATGCATATATATATATTTTTGTTGTATCGTTTCCAAACTCGATATTTTAAAGTTTTATATCTGAGTCCAGTGCTTATTTAAGTGCTCGATTCGCACCTGATCCTCTTCAATCACCAAAGAGAATTGATATCTTTTAACAACAAAGAGATGATATGCTTCATAGGAACAGGCCCTGGATCCGACGTAACCCACTCTGGTGTCGATTCCCGCTTGAAGCACATGTCAAGTACGTGCTAAAATCTGCAAGTCCATCACTCAGGGCAGCGTTAACTAATTTTAGACGGACTGATATCGCCTGCAATTTTTAGTGCCACACTTTTCAAGCAGCAGTTCTGCTTTTTTTCCCTTCTAATATGTGGAATTCACTTCTTTCTGTAGAGCTTGTAATGTTTTTCTCTAATTCATGGCTCGTTTCTGCCCTTTCGGATGGATTTTCTGATTCTTCGTCAACAGAGTATTTTAAATACCTACACCTAAGCTCTGCTCAGTGAAATCAGGCTGACTATAGGAGTAATAAACTAGTGTAGAGTCTTTAAAGTCGATTTCCTTTCCTCATCTTGTGGTAATGGACGCTCACATTTAGACACACTTCTTCCGCCATTATTTTAATCTTATCTCATTCAAATTTCCCACGCGTTTTGTGTTCCAATTTTGCTGTAGGTTAATATACTCAGCCATACCTATTAAAATCTATGTTACTAACCGAGTGTCCCAGATCCTCCACTGGCCTTACGAAGTCTGGCAGTGATAACAACTGATATTAAGAGGTGCGTTTTCCCAACTTTTATTGCGAAAGGACCCCCTTTCGAGGCCGGCACATTTGAGGACTTAACCGTAAAGTCACAAGTTTCTCAGGTTTCCTCTCTACTGAACTTTTTGAAGGATTTTCTTCCAGGTCTTAAAGTCACCAATTTCTCTATTCACAGCGTCCACTTAAAGGACCGTCTTGTAGTTTCAGAAGTTTAAAATTCCTTCCCGAGGAACAAAACTTGTATTCTTTCCCCTTGTATCTCGATAAATCCATTTCAGGTTTGCTTCCTAGGTGTCGCTTTGCCAATAGTCATATCCTCGAAATTACTATTTCATTTATTTTTATCTTTTTCCTTATCGGCCGTATTTATTTAGAAGTTAATTGCATGGAGACAAGGAAATAAATTTTTCTTTTTCTCTTTCCCTTCTTTCCAAGCTTGTAGATATTTACCAGTCATAAAGTCTCAGTTTTCTATTCTTTTTCTCCTTCCAGAGTATTTATTACTCTCCACAATTAATCAATTGAAGTTATTTTAACTTTTTAAAAATTAAAATAACATAGACTTAGGATGTACTCCATTTGTTTTATATTTGTTAGAAACAATTTTCGCACTATTGCAAACATGTGTGTTTATGTGTGTGTGTGTGTGTGTGTGTGTTATGTGTAGGCGGTTGTAACTAATATATTAGAAGACATAGGAATAATGTTTCAAGACAGAAATCGCTCATTGTCACACACAAATTTCACCTTCCTAACCATGTATAAATAGAAATTCCGTTAGCTCTCAAAAACGGTAAAATATGACCAAATTGTATAATGAAAAGTAATTTATACAACTTACAATATGTCCATTACATCCTTGATCTCTTTCCTTTTGGGGTCTCTGTCTGAAAAAAATTCTGGAACGGCAGCTCTCATGGTGAAGTACATGTCGAGTTTTCTTTTGGTTTTCTCCAACGAGAACTTGCAGCCTCGTAAAAATGTCAAAATGCGCTGATCATCTGAAAAGTAAGTCATCTAATGAATTTACTAGTTGTATTGTTAGGCTATATAGGATCTAATATTTTGTATTTCTCTTACCTATATATAAAAAAGATCTTAATACTATGGCATTCAAATCATAAAACTCATTTACTGAGTTCTTGTAATATTACGAAAATTTTGTAATATGTGCGACAAGCCAGCCTATATTAACATAATTATTGTACTTTTTATTTTATTTATTCGGTTTATGCCCCACAATAATGATGATTGGCATGATCTCGTGTAGAGGTGATTGGAATAATATATTTATTCCTTCATGTACTTTCATTATGGAAAATATTCCTTAAATATGTGTTTTTTTTCATATCCATACTTTTCTATTTGAATATGATAGCATTTTAAAAGCCTAATATTCAAATAAAACTTTTTATTTTAAACGATTTAATTATTTAACAGGGAAATATTAAATGCAGCGACTAACAAGTAGATAAACTGTTTAAAGAAATTAGTTAATTGGAGAGTTTAGATTTGTACAATTTCCCATTAATTATAATTTCTTGTTGAAATTATTTTACACTTCCGGGGGTCAGTTTAATATTTTTTTTTTTATTTTCAAGAATACGTCTTGGCATGTTTAATTAACAATGATTAAGGTTGTCTAAGGGTTTAAGGAGTCAGTGGGTTCTATCTCCAGGATTGAAAGATGTGTCGACGAGAACATCGAATTGGAGTCTGTCTTGTAGCATTTCTAATACAATTTTTACTTAAGACCAATTTGGCGTGAAGGAAACGAAGATTTTGATGATCCTCCAACTCGGTCTTCGTAGTTTGGGTAGACATGAAAGAACTTAAAGAAATAGGGACCCTTATGTTTAACTGAGGACTTAGAAGATTTCAAAAGGGAAAGTTTGGAATGAGCTATAAGGAAATAAGAAGTATAATCCAAGATAACGAGAAAATGAGAGAACTACCTATTTTAAATACATTAGGCACAAACATTTCACCACCAATGCATTTAAAGGTAAGATTACTAGACAAATGGTGGACGAATATTTAGATACGAAATATTGCATTGATATTACGTTTATTCAATAACAAAGAAAATCAATTTTATACAGATTCAAGAGGTTGTAGCAACAATACGCAACTCTTTTAGATATTGCTTAATCAATCCATGGGGGATTCAGAGTAATCAGATGACCTTATCGAAGTAAATAACTATAGTGAAAAGTATCACAATACAATTGAAGACGGATAAATTATATCAATGAAAAAACTATTCACCTATAATTTTAAATTGACAAAAAAGAAAAGTAACATAATTGTACACATTGTGCGCCCTTATCAATTTGTATGTTGTTGAAAACTGACAGACGAAAACGAGCTTCTATCGTGGAAAATGAAAAATCCGTCACGTACCTAGAAGAAAATTATTGGCAGCTAGACTGGGATTATGTTGTTATAGAGGATTGATGAAAAAATACAAATTAGAGCCAAGAGTTTAATTGTTACTTGCAGGAAAATAGCTTATGATTGTGTTTAATGACAGCTGTTGTTGCAACAATGGCTTCAAGCTATGTAACCCGTTCTATCAATTAGCTGAGAACATTTTATCTCAAAGATTTGTTTTGAATATTTTCATTTCTGTTATTACTTACTAAGTCATAGGACGTTTATGTACATATGTCTGTATGTATATATGTGTTGCCAAATGCTAACGAAAATTGTCAATCTTATATTTGATTATTTCTTGTGTTTCTATTAATATAAAATGATCAGCCCATATACTATTTATGGGCTAGAAATACGTTTTGCTTTAAGGGCTCCTGATGTATGTTGATTTGTCCAAATTGCTCGATCACGACGAAAATTATGTTTCAACATCAAATATACTTAAAATACATAATATATAATGACATTTAAGTTAAGTGGGTTCGATTTTTAGAAGAAATTGCCCTTTTCTTCTGGCCATACGAATTACGAGCCAAAATGCCGGACTACTTTCACTGGCTCTCTTACAGAACCACATTTATTAGCACAGATCACTTCACTTTCGATAGAAACGTGCTTTCAACTCTTCTCTTCCGCGTACCTTATAGGTTCCTTTATTTAAATAAATTAATACTTTACAGTCTACCGATATAAATGTAAAAATAAGTAGTCCTTCTTCTGGGCGATATAAATTCTTAAAGTGACAACCTTATTGGATGGAGTGAAGGTTTACTAGTACCGATAATCAAAAAATACAATCAACTCCTTATATTCAAGTTAGATATCAATAAATTGATCAAGAAATCTAATTCATAACACTAAATGCAAAATCCATTATACAAAATTCCGTCACGCAGGACTGCGTAAACTAAACAGATTTCCCTCGTGAAGTTTTGCAGTAGATGAATCTACATACCAGTAACACTTAACACCATCGTGAATATTAAGTGAATAAATACATTCAGTAATGAGAAATATATCAGTCAATTTTAATAAACTTCCAACCCGTCTGAATTGTAAACAAACCTCAAAATTTAGTAGTCCAAAAATTTAAGAAGGGGGGGGGGTTAATAGAACATATTTGCATGTATCTCGTTTAATAAAGGTCTCTTGAAAATAAAAGGTGGTATTTAAGCTACAAATAAAGTGGTTCATGATATAGCAGAATGTTTATGCGGCATGAGTAGAAGTAGGGGTTTGCTGAAGCCTGAAAATTTAAATATGCATGTATCTCGGCTAATAATCAAGATAAAGAACAAATGAATATGACAATATTTATAGTAAATTTTTATTGTAATAAAATTGGTTCTGGACAATTTTTTGATCGAGCGTATAGTAACAAAGATATTTCGAATTTTGAAATTTCTCCATCTCTGAACACTCCACGTCTCAAAACCAGGAAATACAGTCTAAAACTGATAAAGTGAAACTCATTTTATAAAAATGCAGCCTATACCAAAAATAAAACTCTGGAATGAAGACAATCGATATCACATGTGTAGGAAAGAGTTGCAACCGATTCCAAAAAATAAAAAGTATTTTTTTTTGGCATAAATTTTGAACTTGTACAATCATTTAAACAATTCTAGTAATTAAGATATAATTTGTTGAATATCTCTAGATGAGAATTCTTGCAATGATCATAATCATGATCAATGTTACTTACATTTTCTCCATCTTAAAGTTTAACGATCACCACCACAACACATTTGTTATGATACATTATTAATGACTGTAATTATTAAGCACTCTTGTAAATTATAACTCATGTTTCCTTCTTAGAAATGGCGCGACCCTTCAAGAACTAATAAAATCACTATGATAATGTCAAACCAAAAAAAGGTTTATCGATTAGCCTTGTGAGGGAGACGAATTACTTGTCTTGTCACTAAATGACGTGAGATCATTAGGAGGGACTAGGATGACAGGATTAATCTTCAAGGATAAAAACTATTGACGCATCATACGCGTTCAAGGATTAGAAATAAAATTTGGTCGACACAAACATCTCACTTGCAAAGCCTTTTTACAGAAGAATACACACGGCCTGATTAATAATTTCTTGTGCGTAGTAAAATAAGCATTATTTTAATACGGAGGAAATTTTTGATATTCAGATTTCTACGGGATTAACCGATTTAACCCTTCCTGGGCCAATTTGGACTATTTCGTGTGGCCCGTCTGTACGTATATTTCATTTGCCAAAACAAATAGCCTTAGATTACTGAAATTTCATTTTTGGGAATGTTATAACATCTAATTGCACATCTCTTCTTTTGAAAGATATCAACTAACGGGGATGTGGATTTTAAGGAGGGGTGGGTATTTTAATTGTTGCAAATATTAAATTTGCAACAAGATTGTTCGTCTAAAATTTCTTGATCCGACTCATGATGGCCGAGATCTTTTGCATATTTAATTTTGATCTTCCGATTCGAGCAAACAGCTTTGAACGGCACTGAAGTTGGGGGACGGGCAGGGGCCCTGCTCTGAATGAGCTATGCGTTGAAATATATTTTTGTAGCTGATGGTCTGGCCTATTATTGAAATCATGATGATAAAATATTTTACATTCAAACTGAAATATGAAATCGGAAAATTAATTAGCGTTTAATTGGCCCTTACAACCTGGGTCTAGATATGACAATATAGGTACAACCTGGGTCTAGATATGACAATATAGGTACAAGCTGGGTCTAGATATGACAATATAGGTACAAGCTGGGTCTAGATATGACAATATAGGTACAAGCTGGGTCTAGATATGACAATATAGGTACAACCTGGGTCTAGATATGACAATAGATGTACAACCTGGGTCTAGATATGACAATATAGGTACAACCTGGGTCTAGATATGACAATATAGGTACAACCTGGGTCTAGATATGACAATATAGGTACAACCTGGGTCTAGATATGACAATAGATGTACAACCTGGGTCTAGATATGACAATATACGTACAAACTGGGTCTAGATATGACAATAGATGTACAACCTGGGTCTAGATATGACTATAAATTTACAACCTGGGTCTAGATATGACAATAGATGTACAACCTGGGTCTAGATATGACAATAGATGTACAACCTGGGTCTAGATATGACAATATACGTACAACCTGGGTCTAGATATGACAATAGATGTACAACCTGGGTCTAGATATGACTATAAATTTACAACCTGGGTCTAGATATGACTATAAATTTACAACCTGGGTCTAGATATGACAATAGATGTACAACCTGGGTCTAGATATGACTATAAATTTACAACCTGGGTCTAGATATGACAATAAATGTACAACCTGGGTCTAGGATTAGTATTTATTTGCACAACCAACTGCGAGGGTATTAAGCCCAAGATGTTATTCAACACCGTCATATAATTACAACTAATATAATAATTTATTTTGGCTAAACTCAATCTCAATTTTCTGTCTTATTGAACCTGGGTCGAGAGATGGCTATAAATTTACAACCTAGGCCAAGGTATGACTATGATTTTTTTTCTTTCCCTGATCATATGTACTAAAAGGATTCGTCTGTCTCTATAAAACATAAATAATGATTGGATATTTAAAACAATTACATTCGTTAACTTGTAATGGACCGCGTGAATTCTCACCATTTTCCTATTTAGTTGTAAAATTGTGGGAACTCACGTGTCTCGCAGTGACAATGACATTTCCTATATAAAGGAGAAATTGGAGCCAATATATGTGGACATAGTATCCTTTATTGGTGCCTTACTATTTCAAATAAGAAACAGTCAATGCACAAGTTTGACTTTAAAATGGAATTATGTCATCGTTACTTCATTTTAGCTGGTGTGTCTTAGAAAAAATCAGCTACTGAGATTGCGATTCTCTGCGAATGTACCTTATGGATAGGAACTAATTTGAATATATTCTTCTTATTCTGGACCCAATATTATTTACTATGCTGACTTGAACCTAACCTCTCAGTATTAACTACCTCCTCTGTGAGTTACTCGCTGACAGTCGCAACGAATGTAAAAGGGAAACGAGCACTTCAGAAATGTAAGTAGAAATTTATAATTTGATTTAATAAATATATCATAGATATAGGCACCTAATAATACAATATATAGCAAAAGAATTATTAAGGGAAATGTTAAATTAATGTTATTAATATTTTTTTATTTTTGAAAAGGGATGCCTGAAGAGGTGCCAAGTAAGCCTCGAAACATGTAGGACAGTTTCAATAAAGTTTGCACTGAATAAATTTTTTTTTTTTTTATTGGAGACCCTTGCCATATAATTTGAATACATATTCTGGTTTTTGTTTCAGTTGTAAATCAAATTTGGTTTCTTGGAAAAATAGAAAAACAAATCAACTCAATCAGTTAGTTTTAAACATATTCCTCCCAATAAGAAATAAGCTCATCTTTTAATCATTGCAGTAACCAATATACTTTGTAAAGGTTATAAATAGTCTACTCATTCAACCCTTAATCTTTCCACGTTTCCTTCAAATTAGGGTTGGTGACCATTAGAAGAAACTTTGTAATTTCATGAAAGCAAGCTTAATGGCTAAATTTCTGCTGAGAGATATTTACTTAAAATCAGTAACCAACCAACAAATCACACTGATTAACAATATTGCCCAATGAGGATGTGAGTTCCAAAACACAGATAAAAAAATATACAAAAAAAAACAGAAAGTAATTTGTGTCTGAAAGGGCCAATCCAGGATTTCCCAAATTCAGCAGACTGGGCCGATGACGCAACACAGCAAAGCGTTACGTGATGAGTCACTGTTATGAAGGTAGCGGGCTAAAACACGTTCCTTATTTCGTAATGTCCCTACAATTGTTGATGAAAGTACCAAGATAATTTCTTAACTCATTCTTATCTCTTTTTACTCAAGAATAAACAAATTATTACGAGATGCTCATTATAATGAAACTAAAACACATCACAATTGTTTAAACTAATATATCTCCTATATTATTTAATGCACTAGCTGTTTAATCATTCATCATTACAAACAGTTAAATTAAATGCCTCAATTTCCTATGGAAGTAAAAACCGACAAAATTAATGTGAAGTATATGAATGTCAATTTCCTTGTCATGTGTGTGTTCCCCTTAAGGGAAATCAGCTATTGAGGTTGTACTCATGACGAAAATTGTCTTCAAATGTCTATCGATCCTACCTAGTAGATGACGAAAATGAGGTCCGTTCAAAACTTTATATATATATATATATATATATATATATATATATATTTGTCTGTTACCGCTCTAGCGGTCGCAATTTTTGTTTGATCGTTACCAAACTCGATATTTAGTCGTTTTATGTAAAAAGAAAGATCAAGTTCGTTAACGGCTGAAATCGGACCAGTGGGAGGGGGGGGTTTAAAGGGGAGGATTTTCGAAAATTAGAAATATCTCCGTTACTATACGTCGGATCGAAACGTTTTACAGAATCAATCTTATTGTAAATTAAATTTACTATAAATATTGATCTATACATTTATTCTCTATCTTGAATATTAACCGAGATATTTGCCTTTTTATTAAATTTGGGCCGGTAACGGACGAGAGACTTTCCCGCCAAAAGCTAGTTCGCCCCTTTGCCGAAACTGTTCGGCTCTGGTATAGAGATTTCTCTATTGTATAACTTCACGTGGGAAATCTGCTTAGTTTACGCAGCCCTTGCTTGACGGACTTTTTTATAGTACTTTTATGTCTAGAAAAGCGACCTTCGGAAAAGATTTTCTGAAAATGTCCTTATTAACTATAGACAATTTCTGTATAGACAATCCTAAAAATTTATCATTGCGCAGTAGTTTTAAAATATAGGTCTTAAAACGCAGAACATAAAATATGTAAGAAAAGTATTACTTACCATCGAAAGGAGGAAGGTGAGGCTGCCTTTTAAGCCAGTCTTTGATGTGCTCAAGATCTCTGTCTCTTGTCGAAACATCTTCGTTGAGCTCAGTGCGGATCTGAATCTGTTGCTCGGGTGAGGGCTGGACCAGTGTCATTTTAGGCTTCTGAAAATAAGGAATATTTTAAATTACCTAATAACCAAAATATACTAACAATAACTACAGTAAATAATTGAAGTAAAAAAACATAAAAAAGAGTGTAGAAGTTTGTATTTTTCTTAAACCCCCTGCAGAAAGGCCTCTCCTTTCCAGTCATGAAACTGTTATCAGACTACAGTTATATTTGACAACTCGTAAATAGGAAAGACTTAAAAGCATTGCAAATTAAGGATTCGAAGCAATGGCGAACTACGGCCTTGTATGGAGTGATACATTTCTTCCTACTAAGCAATCACGAAGAGAGAATAGATCCCAAAAGGCTAGTGAAAAAAAAAAACTATGAAACATATGATCATAAATAATTTTCCATGCCAGCCTGTAGGGTTCTATTTTCTAACCGTGTCATCCGTCCACAGTGTCATCTTCAAAGTAGGCGAAGAGGATTTACGGAAATTAATAAGACCACAACCAATACACCCAAATATAGACTCAGTTGGCGATTTAAGTAATTGATAGAGCACTATATTTAGGTTATAGTGATGACATCATAAGTTATTGTTATTATCTAATTATAATAAAAAACGAGCAATTTTTTAAATTAAAAACTTTTTAGTAAATGCTTTGTAATTTCTATACGGTATAGATATATATAATAATTCTTATATTATATAGTACTTGCTCTTTCTTTTTTGCCGAAATATGGCCTAAACAGCCGTCTGGGCGCTGGTGCAGAAATCCCTAGAACGGTGTTAGCTAATTGGCGAAACCCCGGAATTAGGCTTGAACAAGTTAACCTCAACCATTAAAATCTGCCTTTGTAGCGCCTGGACTAGTATGACGTAGCTATATTATTATTATTATTTATTTGAGATACTGTTACAGTGACGACTCATTTTTAACAAGTAAGAACACGTAGCTCCTCGAACTAAAAGTGAAATGAGATTGTACTTTATTTTTGGTAGAGTTATTCTTCCTTAAGCGCTTTAAAAAATATATCATTAGCTATATGGCTAGATTATTTGAAGTACTTCTAAAGCCATGAAGCCAAAACATTGGAGAAATAAGAAAAAACATAATCTGACTTGACGAATTCAATTTAGTACTAAAAAATGAAAATCTATTTACATACTGCCTCTTTCGTTTTCCTGTCTGAAGTGAGCTAAAGAATATTGAACTCAAAACTTTATATGGTATATTAGTACATTGTATTTAACATATGATAAAAGTTTACATATGCTAAACAAAAGAATGGATTACTGTATTGTGTAACATATGTAAAGAATGAATTGTCTTGTATGGCTATGAAAATAAAGTGGTGGATTTAAATATATTACATTGGCGAAGAGGATAAATAATGAGAGGACGAAAGTAAAAGAATCCCCGAAATGGTACAGCTGGAGTAGAAGAAAGGAAAAATGTCAGTATCCAAAATTGTAAAGGTCATGTAAGAGAAGTTTCATTAAGCTTAATTTTTTTACCTTAATGGGTTTCTAAAGTACTTGCAAGTTTACTATTATAAAACATATAATAATTCTAGGAAAGTTTTGATTATTATTCTGGAGATGTTTGTTAGACTGGATCGGCTTTAAATAAGAAGATTTTCCACTGTCTTCAGAATAATTAAACGAATAAAGTTGAAAGAAGATGTTTAGTAATATTGCAGCTGAAATTAAAAATCACATACGTAGGACTAGGGTTTTATTAAAGTCTAAAATCGCAAAAATAGAACTAACTCTCTTAATATTCAGGTTAAAGAACAAAATGTAGAACAATGGCACTTGTTTCATAATCAACAAGATAAGTAACTAGACAGTTTTCAATCATTGTGGTAGTAACGTACATATATGAGATTGCATTTTCATAATATATCTAAATCGACATTTTCCTTCTACAATTTCGGCCATTAACTTTTTCTTTTGTTTTAAATAAAAATATTAAAGTTCCAGTTCCGCAGAACGGGATTTTTCTTGTTAGGATCGATCAATATTGAGAGATATTTTTGGATAATTTCGACACGAATACAACCTCAATGAACGATTTCCTTTAAGAAAAAGTATTAAGGTATATCTTCCTTGTGCACTAGGTGCTGATAATGTTCGCAATAAGTAATGATTTTTAATTGGGCAGCGCATTCATCACAATGCGAGTATGCTTTCCGCCCAGGAAATCGGACAAATGGAATGGGGGGGGGTTAGAGGTGGAGAATTTTAAAAGTTGATATATCTCCCTATATTACAAGTCGGATCAAAAGTTAAATGGGTTAAATTAAAAGTTTTCACTTTTATTGAACCCATCCAGTTTCAAACGTATTTATCGATAAGTATTCTAATACACGTGTTTTCTCTATCATGAATATTAATCGAGATATTGGGATTTTTTAGTATTCAGCTTCAGCAAATCCCCAATACTACTCATGTCATATTAACAATAAGCTGTTATATCATGAACCACTTTATATCAAGCTTAAATAACAAATATTGTTTTCATGAGAAAACAACTTTATTACGCAAAAGCATTGAGTGATGCCCATCACCAACTAAGATTTTATGTTCTGGAAAATGTTTTATTTAATCTATACCATACTCAATATTTAACAGTTTCAGTCAATACTATAGAACATATAAGTTGTTGGCTGAATCCGGACTAGGAGTAGTCGGGGTTTAGTGACGGGGGGATTCGAAAATTCAAAATATCTTTGATATAATGATCAGAACAGTAAACAAACATGTTAAACTACTGATGGTTTACAATTATTGTTCGATGCATTTTTTCTTTCACTCAGTAACCCCGCCCATTTCTACTCTTCGTTTTTTTCACATAGAAATAGAGAATGGTGAGATGAGATCAAGTGGTGTTATGCCATCACGTGGGAAATCTGCTTCATAAACGTAGCCCCTGCGTGACGGACTTTCGACTTCACAGACTAACCACCAACCATGATGATTAGGAGGCTATTTACTTTTGAATTTACTAACAGATTTAGATGAGGTAATTATATTTTTGGTACTCAAAACCTTATAACCTGATATCTTCAAGTCCTGCTTGTGTATCAAAATGTATGCTGCTATCAGTGTTACTCGTCCTTTCGGGTAGGTTCTAAAACTGCACTGACATTTGAGCGAAAAAAATTCTGTCTCTTTGGTACTCATTAAAAAAATTAGGAAGTAGGAATCAATTCATGATAAGATATTAGATCAGGGTGAAATCGTATGTGATCTACTACGGGAACTTTGACATTCCATCCTTTGGATACTACTGATTCTCCTACCAAATTGGAAGATCGAAAGATATTTTGTAATCATGGTTACATTTGATTTTCTACATTCTTTCTCGAATTTGTACAATTACTTAACGATTTCGTATATTATCTATGCTCCTGTAATATGAGTCTAAAAGCCATTTCTTAGTAGTTGCTTCAAGTTGTTACTTAGAACACTTTGACAGGTACCCTGGTTTGGTCTATTTGTCAATGGAGTAGGTTATTTGAGTTATATATATGAGGAGGACGGAGGGATCATTATGATTTGGAAATTAGGGCAGGCGTGTGTCTCACTAGTGGTGTTGAAATAAACTGAAATTTCTACAAGAAATAGTTGCTTAAAGAGTTGGTCTAACCTGTTAAAAAAATACAAAAATAAATCTTCTAATCTAGAGAGAATTTTCATGTAGTCGGTGAATGAACTAAAAAAGAAGCAATCTAATTTTAATAGTATGATTGAAGGGAATTGATGTCAGTATTAATGCTTGGTAAATAAAATGAAAATGTTTTATATTCTTGAAAAGCGAAGATGGTTAGTTTTTTGCATTATCCCCCCCCCAGATGAAAAACATTTTTTTATACCTCCTTTTCTCTGTCTATGGGATAAGCGCTAAGTGGTACTAGACTAACTTTAGATTTTCGAGACCAAATATAGAAGAATGTAGAAACAGGATGTAGTTACAGTTTTAATTGTTACTAAAACCAGTAGAATACAATAAATTGGATATGATTAGGCGCCCATGGGTGTTAGATGTACAAATTCAGAGGAGCTACTGACTTTGCTGAATTAGCCATCATTTTGGTTAAGGCCCAGGTCCTTCCTGGACTGTAGCATTTTGTAGAAAGAAGGAAAAACGTAGGATCTCACGTATATTATTAGCATTATTGGAGTTTCCCCCTAATTTCGGCATCCTTGGATTGAGGAAACTCCTTTGACTGTGCCTCTCTTCACCTGTACGTGCCATCTATGGGCATTGCGCACAGTGAAGCGTGACAGACTAATTAAGGTATAACTGAAGAACCACCTGCTATTAATTGGCTCAACACGTGGCTTTACGCCTCAGCCACGACCATTAGTTCAGCAGAATATGAAAGCGATCTCACTAAAGTTGTTGCTTAATTCGGCATTGCTTGCTAGGCGTTCATCCATTATTATAATTCTTAAATTCACCATAATTTTAAAATGAAAACAAGACATTTAAAACGAAATTCCGAAGCGGTGACTTGCACCATTGTTTTGCTATTAGTTATTTAAATGTCTCGAGTGATTGAGACCACTCAGAGGAGGGGGCGGGTGAACATGGCCGATTGATAGAGGAAGAGCCCTGATGATGTAGACAGGAACTCGAAAGCTGGCTCAGAAATAAACCTTAATAAACTAGTAGAGGTGTTGACCCTTTTTTCAATCATGGGTTTATGTTTCACTCCCACCAGCCAGGAGATTCAAGTGGAAAATTTTATACTTTTAAGGCAGTGTACCTTTAAAATAAAAGTTCCTTTTTCCTTAAATTTCAGAGTATTAATTTTATGTAATTTACAGTGTAATGTACTGGACTAAATCTGTCATGAGTGAGAAAAATGAAATTTCAGCCACCTTTCTTCAAATATCAACAGGCTCATTTGTATTCCAATATCGAAACGTTAATGTAAGTTCTTGAACTAATGCATCTTATCGACACACATTTACTATATTAATCCTCTTAAGCTTTGATCCTATTTGGAAGTTACAGGCCTTAAAATTAACTTAAACAAGATTATCACCTTATCATTGAGCCAGGTCAAGACTGGGCAAATCATAACCACTCACAAAGAGGCGATTTAAATAACATTACTAAGAGTGATGTACTACAAGTAACATAACTAAGACAAAGTGAGAAGAGGATAGAGGATAATTAACGACCTTCAATTCTATAGCGAATGGGATTGGATCAGGTTTTATAATATCTATTTTTTTGTTGTCATAGAAAGATCTGCAAGCTAATTTTTGTAGTACTTTTCGATTTACCAAAAGAACTATTTTATCAATTTAATTTATTGTTTGTAAATACTGTAATAAATTGTACTGAGTACTCAAATTTCGAATATTAAATCTACTCGTAGAAGCCAACTATTATACCAACTATTAAGTTTAAATAATGCCTACAGAACCATTAGTCAATATTCTTTATCATTTCTTATAAAAAAATAATATAAATATAAGACATTTTATGAAAATAATATTTTTGAATCAATGATATTATTTTTAACCCTAAATCAGGATTTTATAAAGAAAACACCAACGAAATTTGAACTAAGATTTTTATGAACTAGACATCCCCATTTATAATATTTTGCTATTCGGATTCATAAATCAGTTAAACTACCAGTCAATTCTTATTAAACTTGAATATTCTTTACTAACCTAGTTATGAAGTTCCTTGGAAAGAAAAACCACTGGCAAGCAGGAGTTGATATGTAATGATAACAAGAAGCGTTACTCTCTGTTATTATCTGAATAGCTAGACGTGGAAGGGATGAGAGGAGTACGTGGTAGGGGTGCTGAGTGGAGGGGTTGTTTAGCCCTCTCTCATCAGGTGCATCGAACCTTAACATATGACTCTACTGATGAATCTCTCAGGAAATGAAAGTTAAGAATGTTATAATTTAGGCAGGCTCCCCGAAAGAAAAGTTCTGTCACGCAGGGGCTGCGCAAACTAAGAAGAGTCGTGAAGTTTTGCAATAGATAAATCTACATACCGCTAACACTTAACACCACCGTGAATATTAAGTGAATAAATACAATGAGTAATAAGAAATATTACATTCTATTTTAATAACCACCCAACGGAAAGTGCCTGAATCGTAAACAAACAGGTCGGCCAACTTCTCACAGCTGAATAGATAGATATAAATATTCTTCACCGTAAAGGAAAATAATTACTGAAATATATCTGAATATAACATATTAATTTTAATGTAAACTATTTACTATATATAGTACTGTAGTTTATAATGAATCAGAATAATTTCTGTCTCTATCACACAAACTTTAGTAATCCAAGAACATAAGACAGGGGATGGAGCGATCAACAGAACGTATTTGCATATATATCGTATAATAAAGGTCTCTTGAAAACAATATATGGCTTTTGAAGCTACAAATAAAGAGGTTTACTATATAATAGGTTATTGTTTATGAGGCATTAGTAGAAGTGGTAGTTTACTGAAAGCTTAAAACCATAAAATGCAAATATCCCGGTTAATATTCAAGATAGAGAATAAATGTTTATAACCATATATATAGTACCTTTGCAATAAAATTGGTTTATGCAATTTGTCAATTCGACGTATAGTAACGGAGTTATTTCGAATTTTCAAAAGTCCCCCTGTAACCCCCCCCCAGGTCCAATTTCAGCCGTTAACGTGCATGATCTTTAGTTCTGCACAAACTATTATTATTATATAATTAATGTGGATAACATTAATTTTTTCAGCTTGGTAAGTTTTTTACCAATTGTACTAGAAGGCACCTAATCAAATTAGACAGAATTCTACAATACTATAAGCTGAATAAATAGAAAGAGCTACTTAAAAATAGCACTATTGCTCAAATGTATGTTTTACATTTCAAAAAATTGTGTATGCCTTAGGGATATTTATTAATAGACAAAGAGAATGGTTTTATTCCAACAACACAGCTCGACGACATATTTGCCTTTGATAAATATATATTCTTTTATTTTTCTGTGCCTCATTCAGATTTTTGTATGAAATTGAAGAATAGTGAGGCATTTGATAAAATTAGGAAGAATTATGTACACGATATTCTAAAATCAACACAAATAACTTATTCCACACTGAAAACATTGTACTATTGAATTATTAAATAGTACTAAGAAAAAATAAATATTGAAATATTTTTAGCAACTTAATTTGCTCATGTTTATCTATCTCATTTATTAGTCTCATTAGTAATGGCCTGAAGAAGCGCAGTAACTCTCCGGATGTTATAGCTGTAACAACTATCTTCTCTAGTTAGTTAGTTAAGCCCATTATAATATTCATAAAGTCCATGAGGAATAGTTCTTCTATGGTTTAAGTAGCACTTATAATGCAATAGCCTTTTGAATCATTTTATCATTAAAGAGGAATGATTATTTGGTGTTGGAGTTTCTTTTAGCCATTGCGTTTTCTTTTTCTAGAGTTTTAGGAGGTGTGGTTCAAGGACATTAACTTAGATAGTAATATTCGCCGAAGAAAGCTTCCCGTTCCAATAAACTTCTTTGTTATTTATTTTCGTGTATATAGAGTTTTATGGCTAATTGAGACGGGTTGTGTACAGGTTACCACCATTTTCTAGATTGGGTGGAACTAAATAAATTTCTAATGCCGAGGCGGGAGTCTACTCTAGGTTTAACCATGTGAGATAAGACCAATATCATTACTCAATTAGTTAACTTGAGCCCACAAATCTCTCTTGGAATATAAATTGATTGATTATTTTCCAGGCAATGAATGGCCCTACAACGAGAACATTCACAAAAATTGGCATACAAAAAAATCAGAAGTACATTGGCCATATGGGAAAGTATGGGCTTAGTAATAACAAATGGATCCATCAATGATATGTAAATACGACATAATGTAAGTGACTTAAAATTCCTGGTAATTCTGTACCACTTATGGCATTATGCAAAGCAGACGGCGGTGGTTTGGGATTAAGCCCTCATTTAACCATGAAGCTTATTGAGGAAGATCCAAAGAGCGTCTTCGGGATCCAAAGAGGTTATAGAATGACAGGCAGGTAGACCTTCTACGAGCACTTGTAGAGGCCGAACATCGCTCAACGTAAACCCTGGCAAAGCACCACACGAAATTGTCTAAGACGGTGATGAATGAGCTCCTTAATGGAGTGGAAAATGTAAGTCTTCTACGGGAATCCATACCTGATTACTCTCCTTCACCTGTTTAGAGGAATTAATACTAATGCAATCCAAGCAGAGTGGTGCAGTAGCTGGAGAGAGAAAGCATGCCGTGATTCATATTCTAACATATGTAGAAATATAGGCAGCGGAGCAGAAATGTGTTGTACAACCCAGCATAACACGCACCGAGATATTTCCCATTCTATCTGGTCTAATGAGTGCGGTCAAAACCACAGACGTGCTCCTCTACTTCCTAATCTCTCCAGACGCCATCTTGTTACATTGTTGAAATTATGCAATGCCACATTTTTATTATTAGGATCCCCATCACGAAAGAATAAAGCGATTTGTGGAAACCATTTTCTAGTAATGGGAAACCCCCTGTTTTGTGAAATATTTTGACCTTTGTGCATTTCAATTAGGTTTCATATAGGATTGAGTTCATGAGTTTTTAAATTAACATTCGCTTTCTTTTTATGTAAGAAAATCGAATACTATATTTAGTAATTCAATTTCATTTGGCTAGACATTATTCGGTCAGGAAAGCACTCGGGTGACCAGAAAAGCATAAGTTTTCTTTTGCTGAAGGTCACAAAATGCTTAAAGTTAGGTCATGTAAGTTGTATTAATAGGATGCGTCCCAACTTCATCAATAATTTTCTTATAATATTTTACATGATAAACTAAGTTTATACTATAGAATTAAACCGAGGAAAGACATAGTACAGAAACTGAAAATTAAAAACTCCTACTCATGTCATATTGACAGTAAGGTGTTATATTATGAAACACATTATTTGAAGCCTAAATACCAAATGATGTTCTCATTGAACTTTTACGTTTTGTGGTGCATGACGGACTTTTATATGATTGTGGACTGCAGGAGGACATTCCTCAAATTTCTAGGGGATATCCTCGTCCGAAGTTCTGATCTGAAGCATATCATGTAAATGGAGTAGGTATGATCTTTATCGCTCTATCACTTGAGAAGCAACATCCTCAAAAATGGAACATTTCAAAAATGAGTGCAGCTGTCATTTGGAATATTGAACCAAAAACATAATATAAAAATTATAGAAATAAAATAAAAAGAAGGCATAAAATAATGCGCCACAGCGGCTTATCTTATTCTAGGGACTATTTTATTAAAATAGACTGATTATTATTATTATTTAGATGGAATATAGTCAACAGACTAGAGAAGTAAGAAGAGGAGGCTCCATTCCTAGGTAATTCTCGATCCAAAATTTAATCGTATAAGATAATAAATGCTTTTAAAAAAATTGATTTCTTCTTCCGGAACTTTGAGACAGTCTAAAATTCCTTTTGGAATCCTAATCGAATCTAAACCTTCATTCTCTTAGGCACGACGTCATTTATTGTTTGAATGTTTAGTCGTCCTTGTATAATAACTAGCTGCTTAATTCGATTTTTAAAGTTTTCGTATGTTGTGGAAAGTGGGGTCAACTTCATTCAACTTAACACTTTCAATGCTGAAGCACGTCAGGTAAGGTTGGCAGAACTTTACCAAATGGCGGATGGGTTTACTTACCTCTTGTTTGGGGGCCGTAAATGGCGGATAAAGCTTGCTTTGACTCGCGGCAGTGACTTATCTCTTCATTTAACTGTCATCTTTGGAATTGTACATTTCAAATGAAACCAAAAGTTGTTTTTCTTTAATAAGCTGTAAAATTGACTATTGATTTATCAATGTTTTCGTTTAAGGCCACTTTTACCTAAGTAATCAATATCTAGTTATCAAATATCGCAAGTTGCAATCAATATTATTTGTTGGTATATACGTTGGCTATTTGGGCTATCGAGTCATTGGCTTTAATTCTCATTCTTTTAGGTCCAGATTATGTGGATCAGCCGTTTCTGGCGAAGAATTCTCTAAAATGTTTTTTAAACTAATATTTTTATTTTCCCCATTGCAAATTAATTTCATTAGTTAATGTTCTAACTAAAAAATAAACAGGAATTATTAGAAGCCCCCAGCAGGCCACGTCCTCAATGCGGGGCCAACCAACCTCAACTGAGATCGTAGAAAAAAATCACATCCGAAAATTTTTTTTTTGTGCCAATCGATCAAAAAATGTGCGATATCATTGTTGATAACTTTAATAAGAAATACTTGCACCTGGCCGAGGTGCATTTTCAAAAAAAACAACACAAAAAGTGAGCTGGGTTATTAAATCTATAAATATTATTAAGTCATAACAAGAATGTTCCATCACCAGCTGAATCCCACTTGCGATGAGAAAATGAGATTCATACTTTAAAGTTCACAAGATTATTAAAAAAAAAAAATGGTTAATGTGGACTCTTCTTGGTGAGCCACCTTAAAGTTAAACTTCCTGTCACCTTTCCTATCTGTTTGCGAATGTTGTTTTTGCCATTAGAAGCATAGTGTCAAACAGAGCCTCAATGATAAGGGGGATACGATGAAGAGGAAGTGTGTAAAGCGTTGCACAAGAGTTGGGGAGAAATACCTGCTGACCTACTAACCAATGTGTAAGGCCATGGTTACACAGACTCTTGTCTCAATACGTATCTCTAGTATGTGCAATCTCTAAGTAGTCGTGCTATATGACTTCCTTCAGTCCTAGGTCTGATCGTACAGTCGGTTCCATATATCATAACTTCCTAGACTGCAAGTCTATGTTAATTTTGGACACATGTTATCAGTTATCACCAATTAGACAAGTTGCCAACAGGGCACTAATAAAAGAACTAATATTCCGTGAAGCACGAGCGTATGTATTTTGACTTCTTTTAACCATTATCGAAATTAAAAAAATGTCCGTGGGTCACCCATATATTGAAATTTTGGCAATGACGTTGTATTAATGGCACGAATTATATGCGATGTACGTAAATGCTAATTAAGGGATGAAATGAGGTTTGTTTTCACTTTTTACACTATATATATAGCAAGTAACTTTTGTAATATGGGTACCATACCTTACAGATAAATGAATAAGTGCATACACATATAAAACTGCATACTCAGTAAAAATCGTATTGCATAGACCTTTTTTAAATTAATCAATATCCCTTCAATAGTACCTACTTGCATGATTCTCACGTAACATGGTATACAACTGTACAGAAATATTAATTTGCAGTATGCCATGAAAATGAAGGGATTGTTTAGTGTTTATGGTTAATATAATCTTCATTTTCGTCTGGAAATCAGTTACGTTTCATTTAACGTAGAGTTTTAACTGCTATTCTTATAATAAATTCGTCAATTGCTACTTTTTACTCCAACCAACCATGGTAATATATGCTTGTAGCCATGTCTCACATGAAATGGATATTTTGTGTAATATCCATGTGACTGCAATTACTTTCCATGATTTAATCCGTTAAAATATCAAAAGAGATACACTTCGATTACTATGAGTGCTTGTGGCATTGCAAGTACTCCTGTAAACAGATCCTCAGGTAAAATTAATTGAGTTTACACCTGATTCATTACCATCTCAATAATTAAAATATTTCCTTAGTCCATAAGGAATACATTTTAAAACGAATGTTCTTTATCATCTTAGCAGCCGTGAATCCGACATAGTGCTTCTCTTCCTACAACAATAATAGTCAGGTGACAAGTTGGGAAGCCTTGCTATTAAACATGTTTCAACACTTTCATTATGTCGCTTTGCTCCGATGACTTTAATACTGGAGTGAATTCATAAGCTTTCAAGGACGAGGTGTCCGGTACTCTGCCCCACTGATCCACTAAATAGACAGAGAGCAAGACCGTATGTTCCACATGTAGAACGCTATGAGGAAACTAATTAAAAATGTTTAATGATAGTAAACTCGTTTTCTCTGTACGGAAATCCTCCACAGGTGAATTTTAATGGCAAATATCAACTTTGGGATATTATACCAGGTAAGAACTGATCCTGTACTGAGTAAAACGTCACTCGTGTAAATTTTAGTAGCAGAAATGTTTTTTTCCTAACCTATAATGTCTCAAGAAACCATAGTAATAAATAGATGGTAAGATTAAAAATCTTATTTGCGTGTGTACAAACACACACACACACACACACATATATATATATATATATATATATATATATATATATATATATATATATTTATGTATGTATATAATATACAGGGTACCCATATTTCCCTTGCTACACCCCCCTCCCTTAAAATCTCCAATTATTTTAATGCAAGGCTGAGACTTGGTGTGGCAGAATTGTGACCTCTGCAGAATCCTTTCAGTCCATATTCAACCTCCTACCCTTCTCCAGTACTTCTCCAGGGACCATAACTTTGGAATTTCCAATGGATTGCCCTACTTTTTATGGCGGATTCTAGTAGAAAATAAATTCTAAAACGAGTTTATATCGATGAAATTTTCGATTTGACGCATCCTTTAGCCGTAAAATGGACAAATCTTTAAAATATCTTGCCGGAGAGATTTCAAAAGTGAATTTAAAGAGGGTTAAAAAGAGATAGGCAGATTGAGCATAAAAAAATCACCACTAATTAATTCGTAAAGTAAAACGCCTTCTGTAATGTAAAGTAGTACGGGCTACTTTGATTAGCCAACTAAAAAACAATGAACGCTGGATGCTGTTCAAATGACATTGTTTGATATATTAACCGGACCTTGAGACGAGGCAGAACAAGTTCAGAAAGAAGTAGATGACTTGTTGGAGGACGTAAGCCTGATAGGGGTTACACGAATCTGGGGTAGACGAACACATCTCCTTGAGTCTGCTCATAGTTCAATTTAGTGGTAGATATCCAATAAGGACTGTATCCTGGTTCATATTTAAGCAAGATATGCCTTTTAATTTAAGTTGGTGCCCGCATTACTAAGCATGTAACTATTCTCAATAAGTAGAATAAGCTTCTATGTATTTTTCCATAAAGACCTAATTTCTCATAACTAAACGTTTTCTAGCCTTCATTACTAGCATTATGCCATAATGGCATAATTTACCCACTCGAGAAGGAGTGTAACGATTACAGGAACAAGCTAGATGCGGGCTCTGTAAAGAAATACCCTTAGGAAATCCCATTGTTTCACAAACATGCTTCAGGATATTTGTATCTATTGACGTAAGAGTTCTGGTGTATGCATGTACTGATTCGTCAAAAGTTCTACCCAATATTTAGCATTTTGAAGAATTCTTGAAATGCGAGCAAATGCTGGGGTTTATGAAAGTTAAAAACTATTTCAAAGCATAGATATATTTTATTATTATTTAAACGTCCCCCCATTTTGAATAGGTATTCCCTGGAACTTATTACTTAACCACCATTATCATCTTATTGGGGAAAATATGATTTTTCGACCCCGTAGTGCGACCCATCCGGAAAGACAATGGTTATGTATAGGAAGATAACCTCCGAGCTACCGAAAATTAGAGCAGTAAAGCGTGACAAGAAGACCGCTTGAGCAGAAAGCCGATTTGGAGAAGAAGAACATTCATCACATCGAGGAAGTCTACGAAACCACTAAAACCATTACTTTTACGAGCAAAGAACCTCCTCAGTAAGCTACTTTAAATGGTAAACGACTTCTTTGACGTGTTCAACCCCAGGTATAAACTAGAATGGGGAATTTTATTGCTGAGCAAAAGCCTAGTTTGCTAAGTGATTCTCAGGATGGAGTAAAAAAGCTTTGTTCTGCAACACTTTCTTTCTTCCAGGTGATGGAGTACTAATATATATGGATAAAATAACAAGGGCTGTTCTCTTCTACAACACGTTTATTAAGCTTCCGTGGCTACTTAGAACTCAAGAGAGCAGTTACCTACAACCACAGTGGCCTAGTGACCACCTGTCGTACAATCGCTTAGCAGGCACTCAAGATGGAGCTAGTGCTCCAATGTGCTCTCTTTCTTAATAAAAGTATTGTAGGGAAAAACATGACATGCTTATTCTTCCAGATACAACATGATCCAGGATGCAGTAATAATGCCCTCATTAGGTACCAACGACTACAAGATTGAAGTAAGATCAGGCTTACTAAGAATCAAGAGAAATAAACGTAAAATGTTGCTGCAGCCCCCTTTAAATGTTTACCACTTCAAAGTGAAATGTTTTAAACTTAAAAAGCGTACATACTGAGATAAGTATGGAGACGATGTCTGAATAGCAAGTGTAAAGAAGGGTAGACCATGATCACAGTAATAGGGTAAGGTTAGCTGTGTGGAACGGGCAACGACCCGTATAGCCCACAGACCCTGACCAGCGCCGCTTCTTGCCGTTCTGTCTGGCCAACATCGTCCAATGTTAACTAAATAGTATACTACTATATTTATAAACCTTCCTCAAGAGAGTAAGACATTACTTAGATGTCTTTTGGAGCATTAGCATATGAAAATTTGTTCCCTCCTAAAATGTATTTAGTATGTCAGGGTTAAGTACTTTCAGCTTGTTAAAATTCCATTCACAGAACTGTGTTCAAAGTAAGCTAGGCAGATTCTCTGAAGTATTTGGCTAATTAATGCATTTAAAGAAGGATAAAGCCATAATTAATACTTTATCATGCAGAGTTTCTTTGAAATTTTTTAATATTATAAATTGCAGGCATTATTTCTTAATGGCCCAACGCGAGTCTTCGAAGGCTGTGAATCTAATTTTTCCAGATTGCATTATTATATTAATTTTGTTTCATTTAGTGCCATATAATTTTTTAATTAAGCTTTTGGGCGTTGTATGGTATCATGGCTTCTAATGTTATTTAATGAAAACGATTATGATGAATAAAAGCATTATGATAAAACTATCTAAGACTCTAGTAATCATTAGGGAAAACTCCGATGTCATATCGGAATTTATTGTAGAAATATCTACACTTACGGAGAATTATAAAAAAAACTATTCTGACGTGCCATCTTTATGACAGAAAAATCATAGATAAAAATATCTAAACCTATGGTGGTATACGTATATACGGAGTAACAAAAATTCCTTATGGTCGTTATGGTACGAATATTTAAGCCTTTGGAGATATTCTGAGCAATTTCGGACTATTTTTATAATAGAAATATTTTGTGGTAGTCTAGTTAGCTAAATCGGGTACTGAGGCAGTGGTTGTTGAATACCTACGAATCATCACCAAAATTGAAGGTATAAAAGAATGAAGAATCTATATAATATTTGAAATACAATGATCTCGGATGTGAAAACATTGAAAGGATTCATGAGCAAATTTGAGGAAAGTGAATTTGAATAATTCCTGAAGAACTTTACGTCAAAGCAATGCTTATTAAAAAGAAGGAATTGTATACATATATTAGAACGTAGGTATGAGTGATAAATTTAGGAAATTTTGTCAAAGAGATGGAATAAAGGAAATGAAAGGATTGGAGATGAAAGAGGGCCAGATACGAAGTAGTCTTGACCCAGTTTCAACAGCTGATTAAGCAGCAATAGTTCTGGAACGAAGTTCCTGGTTGGATTAACCGCCATTAACCTTGTTTAGTGAAGGCTTACAATTGCTTACTTAGTTCTATTTAGCTTCAGTTTGAGTTGCTCTAAACGTAAAGAAGTTATTAGATAAACGGTAGACATCTTATTCTTCTAAGGATCTAAGTATAAAACACGTCCATTAGCTCGTTGCACTCATGGGGTAATAGGCTTCAATATCACAGACATTTTTAAATTAAATTCTAATATTTGTCAGTATTTATATAAATACCGTATGTTTGAGGAACATTTTTATGTTAATGATAAAACACGTTCCTTTATAAAAAAATAAAAAAAAGAAAAAAGAAAAAAAGAAACATTGCTGTTCGGGATGCTTGTCTAATAATGTGTAAACTAGCTTAATTCTTTGAAAGTGTTATTAGTTCGGAATTTTTTTTTCCCGTAGGTTTTTCCTTAATCATAAATTGAACTTTAAAATGTTTCCAATTATTCCATAATTCCTTTTGTCGCTTCTGTATCTGGCGGGTTCAAGGGCAAACTTATTCCATTTTTAGAGTTATGTGCCCATACTGATGGTGAGAAAAGGATCTTTTGAGTTATGAGTTCTATTCAGGTTTAAATAGTAGCCGTCAAGAGTGCAAGTTCGCAGCTTAACTACATATTCTAATTTAATAGCCATGTTCCTAGTGTTTAAAGAATTCGGGTGGAAAATGTGATAGCTTACCGTGAAAGTGTTCGACCCCATAGTAAAGGAAGTTTCAAATCAGGACAATTTTCTTGATATTCCGTGAAATTACCCTTGTTAAAGGAGTTCGAGAATCTGGAATCACGGCGTGTCCTGCGTTGTTTTGTGGCATAGTATTGAGCTTTGACTGGATGAAAATTTCGATTTCGCAACGACTCCAGCCCGTCGGACGATCCAGTCTACCCGGGAGACCGTTGCACTAGTAACGCAGGCGGAATTCTAAAAGCCTAATGATGTCCAAATAAGCCCAAGTATATGAGGTGCCCAACAAAAAGCATTCAAATGAGTGACAGCTCTGCACACTGAATGCTGCCCTTCCATTACGCCACTGTTCCCATTGGGGCCGCACATCTGTATTCATGGCCTTAATAACCTTTGCGCACTCTCTCAGTGACTTCTTACTCACTCACCACCATGAACCAATTATCTCTTAATTGCCGTTATACTGGCAAATCATCTCCCACAAACTATATTTCAGATTTATTTAATTTTACTTAGCGTTTTCAGTGAATGTTTCTCACAAGGACCAATGTGTTTTTGACAGTTTATAGAGGTTCATAGAATTTCTTTAAGAGTTAATAAAAGTATTATTCATGGAAACGGACACATATGAGACAAGCTAATGGGTTTTTGTATAAAAAATCATGCATATTGTTATATATTAGTTATTTCTACATTCTTTGGCCACTCATTTAGTTGGATGGTCGGAGTGCACCATCGAGTATGTTTTTATTACCGTTCAGGCACATTTAGTTATATACTTTATAAAGTGTATTTATGTTTTCATGGGAAAACACTCCTTACTTCACAAAACCAGCCACTTTCAAGGAAACAGAATTTTATGTTACATTTTTATAAAGCAGGAGACAGGCGCAATAATAACCTCACAGTGATAGACAGAAAGCAGCGTCAAGAAATTTGCTATTTTTACTATTTTGGAGTTTCTTTACTCGGAGAACAGTACTGGGATTGGAAAAAAATCTAAATCGCAGTAAATCCAAAGAATATGAAACCCTTTTGGAGACAGCGAGAATTTGGTAATTTTCGCGCACTCTCTCAGTACCAAAAAAGTCTGCGTAAACTAAGATCATTTCCCACTCGTTGGTATGACAAACTAATCTCATCTCACCATATATTCTTTATTTCTATGTAAACATTCCATGAGTAGAAGTGGGAAGTAGAGCACTGAAGACAGAAAAGAAAAAATCCCGTTAAAATACAAATAATAACCCTTAATATATGAGTTACGAATGAATGTAGAGGGCATCAATTGTTGAACATCAATAGCTTAAGAATTTTACAAGTTATATACAATTTTTCGACCTGACTTATAATAAAGGAGATAATTTAAAATGTCGAACCCCTCCCCCTACTTCTGGTACGTTACCTGCCATTATCGAATATGATCATTAGAGTATAATTAAACATTTAAAAATTGTGTAGATCAAATAAACCTTTCCTGTGAAAGACCGGAAAATCTAAATTAATGATATCATCATGAGACATATTTGCATCTCACACAGTAAAAGTTCAATGAGGACAGTATTTGTTACTTGTTAGCTTCGAATAAAGTTTCATAAAATAACAGCTTATTGTTAATTTGACATGAGTAAGAGTGGGTGTTTACTGATGGCTGGAAACTAAAAAAAAAAAAATGAAAATATCCCGGTTAATATTCTAGAAATCCAGATAATGGATACAATATCATTTATAGACAATCACTTTTGCAATAAGACAAGTTCTATATAATTTTTCGATCAAGCGTATAATAATGGAGATATGTTGCATTTTCGAATCTCCCCTCCCTCGAAATGGGAGAATATCCTATACTGAGTACGATCGATTTTTGAAGAAATATATCTAAAATCGCGTCTTGATATCAATAACTGATTTCCCTCAAGAGAAATCTACTAATGAAATAGAAAGTAAAGAATTATAGGAAATAAGAAATAGAATGTAGGCCACTAAAGATAGTGCCTTTTTTAGGACTTATTACTCATCTCCCCTCCCATGAATGGTATAGAAAGACTTATATCCCACCACACTAAATTTCCGAACCTCTTGTTGTACTTATTATTTTCAATGCGTCAAAATGCATAAAGTAATTGGCTAAAATTAATCTATTTAACTATAATAATATATTTTGAACTTATATGTGAGGGTGTCCAATCATTTTGAAAAAGTAGTTAATATTTAAAGAACATATAGGCTCTTTCTAATTAGGAAAGAAGATTAAATTACATAATCATCAATTTATTTTTAAGCAACGGATCGAAAACTGTTTTTATCATTTAAAAGGTCCCTCTATATTTTCTGTTCCTCTAATAGAAGCAGAGGGAATTGAAATTTGGTACTTACGTCCCCGCCAAGCCACCTCCCTTCCTCTGAACGGGTTTTGCATGTTAAGATGTTACTATTCTAGCTTCCAGGCTCAGGTTAGCCATGTGAGTTCGGACATTGCTCTTATTCATTTTAAATAAATAACATTTAGGTTTTTTCGAGTTTCACTGACGACAGATATTCCATTCAGTAGTAACCGGACAACGCAAGAAGTCATTACCACGAACAAACACTTTACACGCTAAAGCACTCTCTCTTTCTCTCTCACAAACACACACACATACAGAGAGGCAAAACCTTGTAAATATAAAAATATACAATATTGGGCAGAACTTTGACCTACAGGTGAAGGGTTATTTGGGATCCGGTGTTAGACCTTACGCGAAAGGTACATGAAAATCTTACTTCTATTAAGGGAAATTCGCTGTAACGAAGAAACATTGATGAATGATTGAGCGCGAAGATAGAAACCCAAAAACCTTTAGTTTAGGTTTGAAATCATACTCAATAACTGAAGAATACTTACTTAGCACTAGCAAAAATGGTGAGTAACCTAATACTTAAAGTTGTAAAAGTCTCGAAAATAATGGACCTAAAATCGACTAGACCTTTAAGTCATGACTCACGCTCTATCATGCCATCTTAATTCTCTTCAGAGTATGAAATTAGCAACTTTCTTCACTAAACCATTAAAACTCTGAAAGGTTACCCCAGTATTTCAAACAACCGTTACGTCAAGACCCTGAGCTTTAAATTCGTTTAGCAGTCCTAGAAGTAGCTTAATCATCCACACCTAGTCAACAAATAATGATATTACATGGTACTAACAAAACTTGAGACAAAACCGATTTTTTGAAGAAATTGTGTCCTCTGAAACTACAATAGAAATACTTATTATACAACTCTCCTCCGAGGACCAAATTTTACCAATAATGCCATTAGCATCCTGCTTTACAGGAAAAGGTTTTAAGTTTAGCAACGAATTCCGGCTACAAGAGCGATTGCAGTATCTCTGTCTCTCTCTCTCTCTCTCTCTCTCTCTCTCTCTCTATATATATATATATATATATATATATATATACACACACACACGCATATGTATAGAAGACATTGTATCTTGAACGGACTCATTTATAACCATAAGGATATTTAGATCCAACTAGGAAATGTGGAAATTCCAAGTTTTGAAAAATGTCTTCATGCATATGTATAATAATGTTGTCATAGGGAAAACCTCAATAGCTGGTTCCACTTATGGGTCTAACAAATGCGTATTTCATTTTGTAATTTCATTCCTAGGCAGACCAGTCAGGAGTAAGCCTCCATAATATCAGAGGAGCTACTGAGTGCTGTTACATAAGTGATTACGTAAAGAATGTTTGAACCTATGACGAAAGCGAAGAAGACTACAAAGCAGTAGATATTCCAAATTACCTCCTATACGTTTGCAGAGCCAATTTCGCCAGCTGATGCTGACAGTCCGAGAAGGTAGTACACCCAGCTGGTCGTGTTGAATGAATATACTTGAGAATATTTCTCATTCTAATTATTATAATTTATTCAATGACTCATACTAATACATATTAATCATTGGAAAGTGTTTAACAATTATAGTCAACGTTTATTTCTCTTATTATTGTAATTGCTTAAGTGCTAGATTATTTTTTCACAGCTACATATGAGACATATAGACTTATTCTAGTCTATATAAATGATATTCAACATGTTGAAATCACTAAAGACACACATTTTGTTTTCTATTTCTTCCTTAGTATGATCTCTACGTGTACTAGTCCTGAAATTGCATTGGATAAATAGTGATATATTGGGTTAATGTTAAAATCTCATGCCTTCATTACGAAGTAACTAAGTCATGAAGTAACTAATTAAAACTATAAGTATCATCTTGCAGTCATAATGTTAATGAATTATTATAACAAAAATTTTTGAACTGTGAAAATTAGGTACTTAGTTTTTAATAATATCAATCATTCTTAATCAAGTAACCATATCTTAAAATTAAATTTGAAATTTACATGGGTAGGAATTGAAAAATAATTGACAACTTCAAGCTATTGTTTCAAAAAGAATATGTTAGTATTATTTTAGCTAATTAGTATAATATGCATTCAAAAGCTCGTTATTTGTTTAATTTGTAAGACATTGGTTATGAAATTAGTTATGTAGGTTTAATAAAAGTGTCAGTTAATAAAATAATTATGGTAATGTAGTGGAGCAAGATAATCTCTTCTCGCAGTATGTGCGTGATCGTTTTACGAAATGAAGTAAAACTTACCTCACGATATGTCACAAGATGCAATCATTTTCAGAAATAGAACAATTATTATTATTATTAGTTTCGTTATAAGTCTTTCAATTTAGGACATCGATTAATACTAATTAAATCCTTTATAAGTTAGCATGGGCAGAAGAGGATTAATAAAAATTGATCTTTTACAGTTTGAATTAAATTGTTTAATGACAAAAATGCCAGGGCTGGGAGAAGCAAACCATATTCCACTTGCAGTTTTACAATATTCATCATTCAGGCGATATAGCGAGTTATTTCCACCAGTATACATAGTAAAAATGACAAATCAGGTGGAGATCATCGTATTGAACTAAACCGACGACATTCTACGACTTGTACTTCATTTTTACGACATGATTTTATATCATTAGTACATTTACAAAATGCAAACACCATTCCTTGGAAATAATTTCGTTAATAATATTGAATACAAAACAATTTCAGAAGATATAAGGATTTCATGTTAGCCATTCTCTAAACTCAATTTATATCTGACCCAGCTTCTGTAATTAGCGAAATTGTTCTGTAAGGTATACCTTTCTTCCCTAAGACACACATTTAAAACAATCCAAAATCGCCTGAAGAATATTCAGGCTGGAGCAGATAGCCTAATAATAATCGAATTCTTGTCTGCTCCCAAGCTATGTATACTAAATAGTTTTAAACATTCGTAAACAACATGAACAACCAACTATTCCCAGAATAACAAAATTAAATGGTTGTTGTAATTTATTATATTGACCCAGGTTGACTAAATTGTCGAGTGGTCTACTAGAGGGCCATGTGACCTAGAAAGTCAAATGTACACTTTGACTTTCGTAGGTTCTGGGCACATACAAGTTGGGTGCTGGAGATCTGACAACGCTTTTCGAATTCAAGGAGGGGAAATCTGCAATCGAGGTTGTACTCTTGACGGGAGTTTTAAAACATTTCTCCGAATTCCCGATAGATCCTAAATAGAAGATGACGAAAATGAGGTCCGTTCAAAATTTTATATATATGTGTACATATATATATAAATATATATATATATATATATATATATATATATATATATAGATATATATATATGCTAACGCTGGTCGATCGAGAACCAAACTCGATATTTAAACGTTTTATATAATAACGAAGATCTTAGCCTAAGTTGCAAAAAGTGAACGTTAATAAATAATAATAACAACGAAGATGAAAATTTGTTTACGGCTAAAATAGGATTAGCGGGAGGGGATGGGGGAATTTCGAAAATCGAAATATCTCCGTTATTATTGCAATTGTAATGTTATATAAATTTTGTTAAAAACATGTTTCGTTGTCTTGATTATTAACCAATATATATATTCATTTTTTAGTTTTCGGCCTTCAGTAAACCCCCACACCTAATCATGTTATATAAACAATAAGCAGTTATATTATGATGCACATTACTTGAAGCCTAAATACCAAATATTGTTCTCTTTGAGATAAACGCAAGTACGTGACGCTCATAGGAAATCTGCTTAGTTAACGCAGCCCATGCGTGATAGGCTTTTTATTTACTAGAGGCAACACAGCTCAGACCCCCCCCCCCCCTAGGATAACTGGACACGTCTATTGAATCATCCACAGCGTATAACACTGATCGCGAATCCTCTAGGGGGGACTAAAACCCCTAATGTCAAACGAATATATAAATTTGATCTTACATGATATTTCATTTAGTTAATAAAAACCCAATTACATTTAAATATAACTGTGAAACCGTTGCGCTTTTCATTATATGTTCTCAATTTCGCCTTCTGCTATGTAGTGATGATGGATACTTGTTGTAGTTATTTATTAACGTCCACTTTCTGCAACTTTGGCTAATTGGGACGGGTTATCTACCGATTACCACCCTTTTCCATGGCGGGATTTTAGAATTCAATTAGTTTGTTACTAAATAAATTCCAATTGCCCAGGCGGGAATCTAACTCGCCACTCTAGATTTACCATAATTGACATTTGAATAATGTCTTGATATATTTCGCCAATAACCACAGTACCATGCGCGTAATTTGCTTACAAATGAGGAGTGTAGAGTAGACGGCAAAAATGAATGAAAAGTATGAATGGCCTGGGTGTCTTCTCTAGGTCATTCATAACAATAGCTCCATTTTTAAGAAGTCATTCATATTCTGTTCTTTCCCATGACATCCAAAGCGTCGCTGGTAATGACCTACCACTCAAAAAATTACATACTATCACACACTTTCTGTTTTAACTCCTTACCACATTTTTTTTTCAACTTCCTTTGACGCTCGTTAACAATTATTTCGGGCCAAAAAAATAATGTAGTTATACCATCACTTTTTTGTTTCTTCTTATAATTGTAGAGTATTTATAGGACGTAGTTTTATTTCAGTAGAAACATAACCGAATCTGAAATTTCGATCGGTTTCCTTTTATTTAAAAGAAAAATTGAGTCATGCTTCTGAAATAGCAACGAGTTAGATGAAACATAGCAGATAGTTAGATGGCATTATTAGTTAAAATTAGATGTGTTATGAAATTAGTCTGTAATTTAGTATGATGAAGTCATAGTTGTTATAGTTTTTTTTTTTTGTATTATTATGTTTTGAGTAAGTAGATCCAAGAAGAAATCAAAAGATCAGAAGCCATTATTAGTTTTGTTATGAAAATAATTGGCGCAGCTCAAAGTCAACCTACCTGACTCATGGTGGTGAAATTTAGTCTCTTAGAAAGAAAATGAAGATCAATCTCAGCCTATTAAAACATATAAAAAATAAATTAAACATTTAAATCAAATAATAGTAAATCGTATATTTCATTCAAATACTAAATTCAATTTATATTTATAACAAGTTTCAGTCGTGTAATATTTGGTTCTTAATGAACCATATTTATTCATGAAATCTTAGCCTAGTGCCTTCTCCGTAGATAGAATCTGATGAAGCTTTGAAACAAATGGTCAATACAGTTGCTGATCTGCTGGATTCAGTTCTGTTACCACAAATTCAGAACAAGTATACCAATTGATTAGAAATATAAATACAATTATTGCTTTTATAATAACTGAATCTTTAAGAGACCTAAATTTTTTGTTTACAGTAAAACGGTTAAATATTGCTAATAATTCTTTCTGTTTTTGTTCCACTACTCTCTCTGAAATCTTTTAATACAAAATATCAAGTTTTCAAAATTGAAGGAACCTGTCTTATGCCTAAATATAATATTCATTTATATGTCTAAGTGCTGTTATCCAACTAAAGGGTTATTTTTCATCTACATCTTTATCATCCACCTTAAGTGATATTTCCCCACTAAAGCGTCATTATCCACTTGAAGCGTTGTTATCCATCTAATGCGTTATTAACAACCCAAAGCGTTATAATACTACACACTTATAATCCAACCAAAAAATTATCAAACTAAACCATTATTATCCACCTAAAGTGTGATTATACCCCTATAATGGTATTTTCCATCTAAAGATTTATAGTCCTACTAAAAAAGTATCCAGCTAAACCATTATTATCCACCTAAAGCGTGATTATACCCCTAAAATTTTATTTTCCATATAAAGCGTTATTATCCCACGAAAAAAGTATCCAACTAAAGTATTATTATCCACCTAAAGCGTTCACCTGAAGGGTTATTATTCCCCTAAAACCTTATTATCCAGCAAAAAGAGTTATAATCCAACTAAAAAGTTATTATCCAGCTAAAACGTTATAATCCAACTAAAAAGTTATTATACAGCTAAAACGTAATAATCCAACTAAAAAGTAATCCATCTAAAGCATTCTTATCCACCTAAAGCATTATTATTCCCCTAAAACGTTATTATCCAGCTAAAAAGTTATAATCCAACGAAAAATTTATTATCCAGCTAAAATGTTATAATCCAACTAAAAAGTTATTATGCACCTAAAGCATAATAATCTAACTAAAAAGTAATCTACAGCATTATTATCCACCTAAAACATTATTATTCCATTAAAACGGTATTATCCATCTAAAGCGTTAGTATTCATCTAAAGAATTTTTTGACACCTAAAGCGTTAGTATTCATCTAAAGAATTTTTTGACACCTAAAGCGTTATTATGCCTCCAAAAATTTATTAACCGATACAATATAACAAGGGAGGTCACATTTTTTTTATGAAAGTAACACCTAATTGTGTCAATAATATACTAAAAAACACATGGATACCACGTCCTTGTTACATATGCATGTGCTTATGTTTTATATATATATATATATATCGTCATAGGAACGCCTGTGAATGAATAAACATATGAAAATAGGTGGAAACTCCATTGACACGGCAAGTTGAGTAAACTAAGGAGATTTTTAAGGGAAATATCCTTAATAGATTCACAAAACACAAGTCCAAAGTACAAAGTAATACTATTACCTCTCTTTAAAAAAAGTAGATTTTGCAATTTAACTTGGCAGGAAACAAAATTTTTAATATTTAATGATAGTGGCCACCAATTCCAATATCACTCAAGTGATGCTCAAAAACTCTGACTATTAGACTGTACTCAGGAGTTAATTTGTAATACGATTTGTGATTTATTAGTGTTGTATGCTTTGAATAACAATATTGACAGTCATTCTTTCACATTTTCTACCTTCCTTAAAAAAGAGGTTTGAGAATTTCTTCCTTGGTCTTCTGAAGGATGGGAGTTTTAGCTATAAATATAAGCATTTTTTTGTTTAAATAACAGCTAATAAACTTTACCCCAGAGGTGGTAACCAAGAGATACCACTTAAGCATTGTGACTCGTATTGGCCAATAATAATATACATTTAGTCGCAAGAGTGCGGCTCATATAATATGTTATATTCAATGATAATATTGAAGTTAGCAATCGAATGAAATTTTGTGTAAGCAGAAATCTTTCAAATTATTTGAACTTTATCCACATTAAACTAATACATATCATCTTCAAAATGATTTCATTTTAACTGATTATTAAAAGTGAATAATATCAAGCATAATTCGAAAGGGGAAATCCTCATATAGAGACTTGAACACAGTGGTTACTAGCTTGCCTAAAGACGTCATTGGATTTTCCCTTTAGCCTTGGCTCAATAAATTATCCTTTGAGAGTAAGACTAAAACTGGCAAGAAGAAGCTTGTTATTCTAATTTGACACATGAGATAAATGGGACAAGGCTTTGTGGTTCAAACCCAAATACACAGAGCAGTTTGCAGTTCCCCTTCATGGTCACATGGGTTATGAATCACACCTTTACTATTAGGGAATCTAGTACAATGTGGTTCTACCTAATGAAAGGTAATAATTTATATGGTAGTACCCATAGTAAAAATTTTATCTTATTCTGGTATGTTTCGGGTTCTTATAAGGAGTCCTTGAGGTTAAAATTGAACATTTATCCCAATTAACATTCGCTCTTGGCACTTGACGTTCGCCTTATAATATATCCATTCTATTTTTGAGGCTGCATCGCTGGGAAGTATTTTCATTGTGAGGAGATAATTACATTTTTTGCCGGACGAATATAGACGCCTTTCCATCGAAAATTTGCATAACAACAAAAACTCAAACCGCTGGAGCAGATAGCCGAACTCCTCGCAATGAAAATATAATCATTGTTTATTAATAATTATAAAAACATTCTTGAACGTGGATAAGGGATTGTTAAAAGAATGTTACTGGACATTGCCAAAAATATTATTTTGAACGCTGCCACAGAATCTAAATGATAACACGGATATTCCATAGATTACAATTATTAACTGATACATATTCCTTCTCCCAATCTCTCTCTCTCTCTCTCTCTCTCGCTCTCTCTCTCTCTCTCTCTCTCTCTCTCTCTCTCTCTCTGTCTCTCTCTCTCTCTCTCTCTCTATATATATATATATATATATATATATATATATATATATAAATAACATTTACCTTAGTCAAATTCTGGCATAATTTTTACACTATAATGATGAGGTGTTAAAAACTGGAATAACTAATTTCCTAAAATTCTGATATCAAATTTTTAATCTGTACTGTGCGTACTAGATTGTATCTAAGAATATCCGTTTTTCATAATTTAAAAAAAAAATATTTTATACTATTACATATTACATTAGGTTTTTTTTTTTTTAATTTTACATAATTTTCTTGAATATGATTAATTAAATTTGACAAATAATCTTGGAACTTAACATTTTTTATTAAGTTCAAAGGATTTAAGAAGTGAATTCTTAGAAATATTTGTATTGTCCGTCAGTTATTTTTTATTAGTACCCTCTAAGTGTGACTGGAAAAAACCGACCTTGATAGCCCGAGTGGCCAGAGGGTTCGTTCACCTGGCTAATAAAACTTTCCTTCAGGAAAGTAATCTTGTAAAACTTCTACTATCATTGGGGGTCCTTGAATATAATTTTCTACATCATTTCATCAACATCTAATCTACAGATATGCCCAAAGACGAAATAAAAGGTTGTCTAGAATCGTTCTATTCTTCCACCGCAGTATGTTTCTCACCATTTGGCGTCTCTTCCGTTTCATTTTCTGTACAGGGTATAAAGTAAAAATGTTAAAATATTTACATAAGGGCGGTAAATCTTTGCATATTATTGTCTTTGTATATGCTGTAAGTATAATGATCTTTGGTGTTTAATTACGGGAAATATATAGTGCAATATGCAATAAAATAATTTAAGATGACAGTTATTTTATACGTGACCTTCAATCGTACAGTATATTAATAATTAATGTCCATTTCGTGATCCGAATACAAAATTGGGAAGGGAAATCAACCATTTACCACTCATTTCTAGACTGGACGGAATTAGGGGTTTCTATTCTGTTAATGAATCATGAAATGTCTATGACCATGATGGGTCTTCATGGGATTTAGGGCCTAACATTTTCTGTTTCATTGAATACATGCGACTTAACATACATGATAACCGAGAGCTACCACCAAATATACTTCTGGTATTAGATAAGCAAGGCGACTACGAAGTGATAGACTTGCAAGATTACTTGAGAGTTGATTTCTCCATTAAATAAACAAATGTCCGTCACGCAGGGGCTGCGTAAACTAAGCAGATTTCCCACGTGAAGTTTTATAATAGAGAAATTTCAGAATAGAGAGTCAAACAGTTACGGGAAGGGCCCGAACTAGCTCTTGACGGAAACTCACGACTAGACCCGAAGTTAGCCGAACTCATCTCAGAAGCTGAAAACAGAATAATGCAAATATCTCGGTTAATATTCAAGATACAGAATAAATGTATATAACATTATTTATAATAAATTTAATTTGCAATAAGATTGCTTCTATATAATTTTTCGATCCGACGTATAGTAACGGAGATATTTCGAATTTTCGAAAATCCTCTCCTTTAAACCCCCCCTCCCACTGGTTCGATTTCAGCCATTAACGAACTTGATCTTTATTTTTGCATAAAACGTTTAAATATCGAGTTTGGTAACGAAACTCGCGTCATGAGTACGACCTCAATAGCTGATTTCCCTTAAGGGAAATCTGCTAAAATAAATCCACATAAAAAATAAAATACTCCAAATAAAGTGTGCTCAAATTACATTTAGAATTGAGTACTATAGAGAATTCATTTGTGTCAGTATGACTTTTGGTATTATTACCTTGTAATACTCTTCGATGAGAAAAAACATTAATTGAAATTTGACATGTTTAAAACCGTGCCCGTGATTGTTAATTAGACATAAAAAAAATACTATGAGTACAAACGTTTTTCAAAGTTTCTTGATACTAATCGGATGACCAGTAATGGATTAGGGAGGTAGGGGGGAGGGAGCAAGAAGGAGTAAACATTTAAAAAAAAAAAAATGTTGCCCAGCCGTTCGGAAAACAAGAAGCAGCATGTTTCATTTTTTGTATAAAAACTCCACATTACATTTCATAACACTGCTCGACGATATAAATTCAATGGGAGATATTACTGTATTGCCATTACCACCTCTGACAAAACCATCCTCCACCTCTTAGGATGATCTAAAATGGATTCAGCTAGGCGCAAGTGAGCTTTCACTCTCTAGCCCAGGACGAAATGGAGTAAGCCAAAATGGTTAATAGTGAAATTATCTTTAATATAATCTAATAGTATTTACTAATAACTTTTGTATTCTTTAGACTTGGCTTTTTTTAATGTATTAGGGATATTCCGTGTGGGAAATCTGCTTAGTTTGTGCAACCTTGCATGGCGGATGTTTTAGAGTTTCCACCTATTTTTGTATATTCAATGACAATCGAACTAGTGAAATATTTTGTTACTCTCTCGATAACCAAACACATTCCAAATAATAATATACAATGTAAATATCGAGTAAGAGATATTTATTGGTTAAAGCAGTAGGTGTTGCGTAAGAATTTTGTATATTCATGAGTCTCTATTACATATTAACATTGGTTAAATTGCGTGCCCACATGCGAATCAACAACTAGGAACTAATAACAACTACTATCGTAATTTATTGTATTGTGTGCATGAGGCAATTTCCTTTGAATAATGTAATACTGATGTCTATTTGCACATGTTTTCACTTCGCATTATTGCAATATGCTTCTTCATGTAATAGGTATAATAGAAATTGATTTAATTATTAAAAATTCAAAATGTCATTTAATTTAAATATTTACAAGTACAAACGGATATAAAACATATAATGAGCAATAAACGAAAGAAAAATTAAAATATCAATGTAAAAGCAAATAAGAAAAAAAAAATGATTTTGATTTGACTTATTTATTTATGGGGATCACATCAAATGTGATTTTTCCTTTAAAAAGTAAAAAATTATACAGTCAAATAACAAAAGTAAATTTAAATAAGAAAAAAACAATAACAAAAGTAAAATAAGTAAACATTTTATAAATGAACATAGTATTCAAATAATTATAAGCAGAATATTAAAAAATAAATAATTGGTGGTGAGCATAGTTGGTGAGTGATTAGTATGAAATGAATGGCTGAAAATGATACTTTGCCCAATGATTATCGTAATGTCCTCCTTCATGGTAGCTATATGTATGGTACATAGGTATATATACTTGTTCTCATTTACAAAAAAAAACAACAAAAAAAAAAAAAGAGAGAGAACAAGTAAGTATGTGCAAGTGGAAATATATATAATGAAGAAAAATTATAAAAAATAAAGTAATGTAAGAAAATGAAGTCGACAGAACGAAGTAATATAAATGTTCAAAAAAACAAAACTAAATCCCGGGCGCTTGATCTAAAATAAATATATTAATACCATTTTTATTGATTCAATAAATGTCTTGTAAATGATGTACAATACTTTTTGAAAGATAATATTTGCGTTTTTCTTTAATAATTGTCACTGTTTTTCTTTAATACAAGTGCAGTTTTCATTTAGAACAGTTTTAAACAGTTACTTATTCCTCATACAAATTCAGATATCGAGTTTCATTGATATTAATTTAAATGCATTTTGTAGGGTAGGCATTAATGAATTTATGTATAGAATATCAGATATTGAAGTGGGACTGTGATATAATCAACGTTTTACCATGAATTCAGCAGGTCTGCCTAGTTTTCAAAAATGCTATTCCTTCAAAATCCAAACTCACGCAACAGTTTGCTGCTAGATGACCTAAGAGCTTCCCTATTTCACTCGATTAATGTGTCAGAGAGTAACTTAATGCCTATGAATATTGAGGAGTGATAGATGCAGCAGGATACCGCACTTGGGGTTAAGGAAGGCGTAGCCGGACTGCATAATATTATGCAGGCTGACTACATCTCTGCTAGCCTGGAATACCTTAGTGACCACATTCAAGGTTTAAATGATTAAAATGTGAATATAGCATTGAAAACAGGTCGCTCATAACGAGAATGGGAAAAGAGAAGCACGAAACAACATAAAGCATTAACTGTTAGATTATCATGGTCTATGGATCAACATCTGTATGTCTCATGCTTGGGTTTATGAGGCTTGATTTTCTGATTAAAATTATTCTAGAGATTATTCATAAGATTAACGAAGAACAAAATTATCCATAAGATAAATCATAATAATACTCGTATTTAGTTCAAAAAATAGTTTTATTAAGTAGTACAATCAAAGGGTAATTATAAAAAAGGCCGTCACGCAGGGGCTGCTTTAACTAACCTAACCTCAAATAAAGTGCTTCATAATATAACAGCTTATTATTGATATGACATGAGTAGGAGTGGGGGTTTACTGAAGGCCGAAAACTAAAAACCGCAAATATCTCGGTTAATATTAATGACAATGAGAACATCTACATAAATACATTTATAGATCATTTAATTTGCATTAAGATCGGTTCTATACAATTGTTCGATTCGACGTACAATAACGGAGATATTTCGAAAATCCTCCCCTTTAAACCCCTCCTCCCGCTGGTCCGATTTCAACCGTTAGCGAACTTGATATTTATTTTTGCACAAAACGTTTAAATATGGAGTTTGGTAACAATAAAGCAAAACTTTCGACCGCTAGAGCGTTAACAGACAAATATTTATATATATAATTTTTAACGGACTTCATTTTCGTCATCTCCTAAGAAGGATCGATGGACATTTGAAGAAAATTTTTGAAAATCGCGGCATGAGTACGACCTCATTTGCTGAATTCCCTTAAGGGAAATCTGCTAAAAATGTCATTGGGACATATATAGCTCTATCTGAATATTCATCATAATGATACAATTTATCATAGGTACTACTTATCACAAACAATAAATTTTATGCATACGGTATATGAAATGACTCTAAATTCTTGACAAAATCCAACTTTCACTTATTCATTGATTCAAAAAAATAAAATGAAACCTGCTTGCAAAAATTAAAGCAATGCATCAGACGAAAAGGAACTTCAGTCACATTAATTCAGCAAAGGAGTCACGGGCTGCTAACACACGCAAAGGGATGGACTATAATAGAACGTTAACCTCTGAAATTAAATTCATATAGTTGAAGAGCAGCTCCGAGTGGTAGCCATGCGTAATAATCCAGGGCTTAATTAATTATAACGCACCTAATGCGCTGATTACACAGTCATTATTGCCACTCTAAGTGTACTCAGTATTTTTATGTCAATTACAAATGCACATAAAAAAACTATTAGGATCCACCGCGATTCATAATTATTTTATTTATTTAGTTGATGCCCCACATCGATGGTGATAAGCAAGATCTGTGATTAGGGTAGTTAGAATAATATATTTATTCCTTCATGTACACCTTGGTTGTACATTATTTATATAGTAAGGAAAACATTCCCTAAATATCTGAAAGTTTCTCATATCCATACTTTGTCTAAATTTAGATAATAAAAGTTATCCCCTTTAAATATTTTTAAGTATGCTGTAGACCTATTGTATTTCATTCTATATGTATTTGTAAATGCTTATATGTTAGCATTTGTGAAATATATTCACAATTATATCCTAAGAATAAATAAATTTGAAACTTTTGGAGGTAGCTGAAGTCTTCTGGGTAGCATAATGAATGGGTTCAGATAGAGCACGATGGTCTAAGCGATTACTGTCATGGCTTGAGTATAGCTGAAAAGGAAGGAAAATTTCTTCTGGAACGATGGTTATCAAATTCCTCAATAATTCTCGATAGCAACCAGGTGATGTTAAGAGACTTAAGGTCAGGGTGGAAGATATTGGTCTATCTCGTGGCAATTGCCATGAGTATTTATTCGTAGGGACCAGTAGGAATTTAACTAGAGAACAGAGTTAACATTACCCTTTTCAAATTGTAACACTTGTAAAGGTATAATGAAATAAACGGGAGGAAGTGAATGATAAATAATATTTAAGAAAAAGCTACGAACAGGAAGTACAAAAGCTGTTTAGGAACTGTTAGGGAGTGCCCCAAATATGATGTGACATAAGTTTGAAAGTGATATCTTTTAAAATCAATAATTCAGCGGAAGGCAGCACTCATACAATCATGAGCTCAAATACACCTGATATCAGTGATAAGAACTTCCTCATAGTCTTCAATCTTGCTCGTGAAATGAAGAATCAGATCTATTAATATCCAGTGTCATTTGTATTCAAGAAGACTACAGGAATTCTTGAAACGGGACAACATATTCACCCGATAAAAGACGAATACGTTTAAAGCAAAATAGGGTTTCTAATATTGTTAATCTTCAAAACGAATTTATATTTTTAACATCTCTTTGAAATTCCCTTACCGACAACTTCAACAGCCAAAGTAAATGAGATATTTTATTAGACAATTATCAGATGAACATAAAAATGACACTATGTCGACACTGTATACATAATTATTTTATTAAGCTTTTATGCAATAATCTTAAGTGTTGATGGTACCTAAGCAGTTCAGGTGTAGACCAACTACAATCAGCTGTGACTTTGGTTCATGAAGCAATCGAACGTCTGCATAATTATTGAAGTACGAAGCAACAGCATTTATGTAAAAAAAAAATAAGAATAAAACAGCTAAGAATGGATAGAACTAGAACTTCAAGGGCTGTTGTACTCAGAATATAGTTTCTTTGTAATAATAACATAAATGGGTTTAAGGTCTACAATCTCTCTCATTTCACAGCTTTGTAATTTTCGTGATATACCAATTAGTGGGAGTTCAGTCATTTAGAATGAAAAACAAAATAATATATATACACATAAACGTCCACTTATTATATATAGTAACGGCTCCTCGAGTCAAGTTGTGCGCGTGTTATCATCATATTATAGGCAGAGTGGAACTAACGATTATGAAGGTGCAAGTTCGTTAGCAGGTGAATTTCTAATGCCGTCGAGAAAATCGAACTCACAACACCAGGATACCGAGTGTCTACACAGAGCTCCAAGTGAAAAACAATGTACATTCAGTGACAACAGTGAATGAACTACAAAGTGGCACTAAGTAAATATTAGAAAACGGATTTTAATTAATGAGAAATATTAAAATATTTGAAAATACCCAATATGTTTATTGCTTCTAGAGTTCTAAAAGTAACTGTTTTATTGGAATTTTAGGAGAGGTTTTATTTGTATCTAAGGGGTACGCAACCATTAATTCAGGTACGTTTATAGCTCTCATTTACCCAACAGGTTAATGAAATGTTTTAATAAACCACTATATTCCAGATTTAACTATTTTTAGTAGAAAATATAAAGAATCATCCACAGATGACATAAAACCTCCTACACAATCTCAGTACTCAGCAGTTTACACAAAAATCCTCATTTTCAAGTTAATAAATGATTGACATAACTCGTTGATAACCTAATGATAAGAAGGAAGATGTATCTTAGGGGATTCTTACCTTTGATAAGAGTCCAAAGAGATAGAGCGACGAAAGGATGCTGTGAGGACTGTAGTCGGAGGTAGATAGTGGGAAGACGTCCGCTCGAGTCGACTCCTTCCTATATAACTCCCGACCGGTCACGGGCCGGAGAACCAGCTTTCACTCTGTATAACGAGGGTGACGTCAGAACCCCTCTCCCAGGCCTGAGGAGTCCTCTCCAAGGTGGAAGGGGCAGGTGCACGTAAGGTGCGACCATTGAGGAGCAACCATTCACACCAATACCCAATCAGCAATTATGAATGAATCGTATTTGCTTTAATTATGAACTTGTTATTGACAATTTTTATGGGCTTTTTAATTCTAAAGATAAGACCGTGATTAACACAATTTTTTTTATTACTTATCAAATGGTGAGAACTCACATAAAAATGAACCCTGTTAGGTAAAATTGCTGGATCAATAAAAAGATTGGAACTTTAATCAAAATTAAAATATTCCACATGCAAGTGCCGCAATCCTTCTAGAATGTGGGTTTCTACCACCAGTTTTGGCACTATTCCTATCCGTCTCACGAAATTGGATGTGACAATGTAAACTCACCCATAACTGTTCAAGCTTTTCAAGGTCGTACAAATGACGGGATTTGCGAAAAAATTCTTCAAATGTCCATCGATCCAACTCCCGAGATGACGAAAATGAGGTCCGTTTTATATATATATATATATATATATATATATATATATATATATATATATATACTTGTCTGTTAACGCTCTAGCGGTCGCAATTTTTGTTTGATCGTTACTAAACTCAATATTTAATCGTTTTATGTAAAAAGACAGATCAAGTTCGTTAATGGCTGAAATTTGTATAGAACCAATCTTATTGCAAATTAAATATACTATATATATTGTTATATACACTTATTCTCTATCTTGAATATTAACCGAGATATTTGCATTTTTATGAAGTCTGTGGTCGGGTGTTGTTCGGGTTAGTTCGGCCGTTTTCGTAAGTCTCGGCTCTGGCGGAAGCTTCTAACCTTACCTAACCTTCGTTACTTTGTGAGATTTATGCAAATACGTTCTGTTCATCCGCCCCCCCCCCTTCTTTAGTTCTTGGACTACTAAAATTTGAGTTATTAAAATATAAATTATTCTTACAAATCAGAAGCCGTTTCAGTTGGGATTTTATTAAAATTAACTGAAAGATTTCTCATTACCGTTTGTATTTACTTATGGAGGTGTTGTGTTACCAGTATGCAGATTTCTCTATTGCTAAACTTCACATAGGAAATCTGCTTAGTTTACGCAGCCCCTGCGTGACGGACTTTTATATATATATATATATATATATATATATATATATATATATATATATATATATATATAGATAGATAGATATATATTTGTCTGTTGACGCTCTAGTAGTCGCAATATTTGTTTGATCCTTAGCAGAATGGATATTTTAATGTTTTATTTAAAAATAAAGATGATGTTCGTTAACTGCTAAATGCGGAAAGGCGAAAGGGGTGGTTTAGAGGGGAATTTCAAAAATTCGTAATCTCCGTTACTATAAGTCGGATTGAAAAATTGTATAGAACCAATCTTATTGCACATTAAATGTACTATTAATATTGTTATATACATTTATTCTCTATCTTGAATATTAACCGACAGATTCACATTATTGTTTTCTGCCTTCAGCAAACCGCCACTCCTACTCATGTAATATTAATAATAAGCTGTTATATCATGAACCACTTAATTCCAAGGTTGAATTTCAAATATTGTTTTGATTGAATTTCTACATTGTGAGATACATGCAAGTACGTTCAGTTTACCCCACCCCTTCTTTTGTTCTTGGTCTACTAAAATTTGAGTGATTGAGATAAAAATGATTCTGATTCATTATAAATTACAGTACTTGATATAGTAAATAGTTTTCAATAAAATAATATGTTATATTCGGATAAATTTTAGTAATGGTATTTCTTTCCGGTGAACAATACTTCTATCTAGCTGTTCAGCTATGAGCAGTTGTCAGACCTGTTCGCTTCGTGGGAAATCTGCTTAGTTTACTTTTTTAGTAGACTTTTTTTATACCATGAAATACCAAGATTACATGTTTATGTTATTTAGATTTCTCAAAGCACCCTCGTCCTTATAAAATAAAGACTTTTTGGAAAAGGAAGGATTTACTGACTCTTCATTTTGTCTATATAATTTTTTTTTTTATAGGTTTTACTTCTAGTCATTATTGAATTGATTAGTTAAAACCATTAGCTCTTCTGGATATTTTATAAATTCGGGAAAATTACTGAAATGTATGATTTATTCATTACGATATGTAGCCTGGCATGAAGAGCCGTTTCTGGGAATTTTGAAGACATCAGTGCAAAATGAAGCAAGTCTAAGCCGAAAGTATCATTTTACTATGAATATTTCATGAAATATATTGATCTGTGGTCGTATTAATTAGCCAAATCACCCACTACTCTCAATCTTACTAATAAATGCCGTCATCAGAGCTATTAAGTAGTACACTCATTAAATTAATTAATCGTTGATTGTAAAAAATCAGGCTAAGCACAGTAATTATTCCCGACAACAGGAACTTTGGATTTTCACGGGAACATACCGAAGAATGAAGAACATCAATAAAGGGGATTTCCCCTTGCCTTCTGCATTAGACCATCAAGCAATAGAATGCTCAAGAGGAAAATTCCTTTCTTGACAAAAGTAGCCCCATGTAGCCAGATGAGTGCTTAATCTGTGAGGCAATTGCCGGTTCAAGCAAGAAGACTAAAACTTAATTGCACCCCATAGTTTTGTTTACCTATAAACATGAGAAGTTAGAAAACGGGGGGGGGGCATATGTATATAGATGAAAAGATGTACGTACCACATTAATCTTTTATGTACTTTTAATGATTCAAAAACTTTTGTAAAATCTTTTATTATTTCGGAATAACAATGTATAGTGAATATCACAAGTTACATTTACACACACATACACACACACACACACACACACACACACACACACACACACACACACACACATATATATATGTATATATAAAATCATTCGTTAGAAAATAAAATGAATAAAAAAAGCCTGTTGTTTAGGCAGTTTGACGTTTAAGTACATTTGCTTAAAATTCACTCCATTCTCTATTTAGTTCATTTAGAATTTATTTGTTTTTTTAGTTTCCTTTAAGACAATTCAGTAATGAGGTTGTCCTCATGATGCACTATTTTAAGACTTCCTTGAATATCCCCTGAATAATATAGAAATGTGTTTAGTACAGTAAAACGAGATTTTATGAGGAGTGCAAAGCAGCTGGACCTAGGTCCGTAGAAATATGTATACATAAAAGTATGTCTGTACTTATATATATATATATATATATATATATATATATATATATATATATATATGCGCGCGCGCCCACACACGCTCACACACACACACACACACACACACACACTTGTACGCACCTCATTCTTACTATCTACAATACATCATCAGTGACCTGATGGACGTTAATGAAAAATCGCGTCATGAGAACCGCATCGGTACTGGACATACCGATAGGAAATGTACTAAATAATGAAGGAAGTTAAAAGCAAACCGTTACCCAAACAAACCATCATTCTACCCCTTAATAGCCATTACACAATATACAAAAATATAAGAAAAGCTACTTCAGCGATCATCATAATAATTTGATAATAAAAGAAAAGTGCCGAATAATGAATATAGTCATTACTACGAAATTAAGTTTGAAAACGTGAAAATTGTAAGATCTTCTTTCTCGGAGTAATAGCTCAGACCAGATACATTCTTCCTCTAAAGTATCTTTTTTCTAAATTATTAATGCAAGAAATCAGGAGATTTTAATGACGTGTAATTTTAGCTACAGCGCCTTTCTTAAGGACTAACGCACATTTTGTCTGGATACGTACTTGCAGTAACGTCATGATGAAAGTGCATGTTCCTTGATGGGTTTTAAAATCATCTTTAAATATCTCCCAGTACAAAGTCATTTGAAATAAAGTGTGATGAATCGTCATCAGAGTCTTGTTGGAAATGAAGAAAATGACATTAAATTGTGATACAAAACAAATTCGCGCTACTTCACAACATTTGTACTTAAACCATACCAGATTTCGTCAAACCTTATTTTCATCTAAGGTAAAAGCCAACTTGAATCTAGAAGGCACTCTTTCGAAATGTCTGATCCCCGAAGTGATCTAAAGACGTTAATAATTCCCTGATTGGATATATATATATATATATATATATATATATATATATATATATATATATATATAAATAATTTATTTGAAAAAATAATAATAGAAATGAGATTAATCTTGTTCTACTCTACTACATGTTTTACACCACCATTGGCACCTCTTTTGCTAGTCAACTGAATTTTACGTCTTGCATTTGGACGAAGAAAACTCTTGTCCCAGTTCATAGTGAGAATTGTGGTACTGTTGACATCTGCATTTTCTGTTCTTTGCTTTCACTTTGTAAGGGTCTTAGGATGAACTTAAGGAAGTCGTCAGATGGCTTACTGGTGTAATAACAAAATTAAAAGTGCATAAGTAGGATTGTAATTTTATTGACTGGTTCTTCTGTTATAAATGAATTATTCATCTTTTGAAAAATATAAGAAAGTATTTTCATAATATTAATGCAAATTTTGCAGAGAAAAAATGTCTTTAACGTAACAATACGTTTTAACAAAAAGCACTTTTGTGAGTTTCGAAAACTCTTACTCGATTGCCGAACTGACAGTTTCTTGAGATTTCCATTAGTGCCAAGTCAAACCGTGCACACAGGCAGCTCGCACAGGTAAATGTTTTTAGAGCCTAAAACCAACAGCAACTGGGTTATATTTGCATTGGTTTCTTCTGGTTAGATTGGCTTCACAAAATTTGCTGCTAATATTGGGGCTCAGTTTAGCCATGTGAGTTCTTGGCTTTGTCTTAATCTCACATGGTAAACCTAGAGAGTCAAGTTCGATTCCCAGCTGGAAAATAGGAATTTATTTAGTGACGAATCCTTTGAATCAGATTTTTAATCCCACCATTACTAGAAAGTGGTGGTAACCTGTGGATAAATTCCCAATAAGCCGTAGGAGCTCAAGGAGACTTAAGTAAATAGCAAATAATGTTCCGAAATGTCAAGAGGAGCCACTTTGAGATATTATTCAGTGAAGAAAGGTTTTATTACATTTTCCCATAGAAAATATAAGCGATTTTGCACTTTACTCTCCTCTTTACACCGACCTTCAAATCCAGCATCGCCGCTGCAAATATCAAAATAATTTGTAATTACATTAATTAGTCTTTAATATTTTTCGAGAAGTAAGGAAGAAACCCTTTTTCACTGATTTGTAACATGATCAGAGATCATATTTTAGAGGCCACAGAAAGCCGAGTTTTCTATTCTTTGGATATTCTTAGGATTGGATATAGCCCAATAGGGGTGGCTTTGTCTTCGTAGCCTCCTTTAGAGAAGAAAAGTTTAGAGTTTAGACAGGGGCTCATTGCTGGGCGAAAACAGCCGGAAAATAGGATTGTTCTCTCCGACTAATCTCCAAAGAAATCTGTTGGTTGGAACTTATGTCCTCTAGACAGTGGCAGTATGCCCTGCATCAGGGCAGTGGATTTCTGAGAGTCTTATGCGGGATCCTAGAGTGGCTGATTTCTCGGTTTACCTTGGTGTAAATTCTTCATATCGTTGCACGCATAGAATGGTATCTGACTGACAACATAAGTTACAGGTCTAAGGTCCTATGTTCTTCTTCGGTGGTTATATTGGTTGATGTGGATAGGATCACTGCGGGAGACTCCGCCGAACTGATGTGCGTACCGATGCCGATTAGCATTCACCAGGTTTATTAAAAGCGCCAATGCTAAGAACGGAAGGACTTCCCTTATGAAACCAGAGGGAAGAAGTAATGTTGCATAAAGAACAGGCTGTTTGGAACTGGAGACAACAGCGCACATCCACTCATATTATATCAAGTTTCGATACCTTCTATCTTAGAATTCCACATAATATCGTTGTGTACTTAGAAAAACAACGTTTTATTCCCATAGGGATGTAGACGTGTCAGAAGAACCTGTGTGTTCCACTATAAACACCCTAGAGACATGGAAGGTGGTAGCTATCGATGCCCACTTAGCCACCAATGTCCGTGGCTTGAGTTAGTTATCTGAGTTTTAAACGCGCAAACGTGTGCGTCCACGCACAGGCGCATGTTGTTATATTTACTGGCACCTCCTGGTGAACGATTCTCATGATATATGCAATAATGATTTTTCATGGGTAAGTACATGATATCGGGGAGACGAGACATCATCGTTATCTCGTTGACAGCGGATGACGAACCACGTTCATCTTGTTACCTACCTATACATTGTGAAGAAAAGCCATTATCGACTATAAACTTCTGTGTTGAATTAAACGGTAAAATCTCGATTATGGTATACATCAAACAAATATTTTCGAGTACAGAAGTTAAATCATAATTGATGACGTCGTCACACGACGTATATGCATTTATCTCACAAAATAAAAGTTCAATGACAATACTTTTTCGTATTTAAAAAATTAAAATTCCTTCACGATATAACAGATTATTGTTGTTAATATTAAATGAGTAGGAGGGGTTTTTCGGAATGCTGGTATCTAAAAATTCCAAATATCTCGGATAATATTCAAGGGAGATAGAGGAATTACACATTTAGTATACAAGATAAAGGTAAAATACATATTTAATAAACAACAAAGACAGAGAATAATATTTGTAGGTAACTACATTTGCAATAATATTGATTCGACACCATTCTTAGATCCGACGTATAATAACAGAGATATTATAAATTTTCGAAATTCGAACTTGACCTTCCTTTTTACATAAAAGGATTAAATGTTAGTAACGATTAAACAAAAATTGCGGCCGCTAGAGGGCAATATATAGATGCACACACAAACATACACATATATATATATATATTGTCCAGTCCTGTAAACCTTAAAGCCTCATGTTCGGACTTCAATTAGTTACTTTTGTTTTATTTTCATTTATTAAAGATTTCTTGCAGTGTTAATTTTTTATGACTTCTTATTAAATTAATGGCGGTACTGTCAAATTTACTTTTCCGGCAGACCAATTGTTTTGTTTAACGAACGAGAACTAATTAATTAGGAACAATGTTTTTGTAAGTATTTTCATTAACATGGATCATACTGAAATTTGCCACAATGATATGACATAGAGAATAATCATTTTATAAAAACTACTGCATAGAAAGTTCCATGCCCTTGACGGTCAATATATACTAATACGAATCCCAAGATTATGGGGTTTCCCCATTTACGTACGTGAGGCCTTTTCTTGTCTTTACTTCTAACAGAGGTTTTGAAACTTTTGAACAAGTTTGTGCGTTACGAAGGTAAAATAAAACAAAAGTCAGTCACAAAGGGGCGGCGTAAACTAAGCAAATTTCCTACGGAAGGGTTTATGGTCACCAGAAAATATTTTCATGTATCTGGTATAATAAAGGTCTGTTGAAAACAATATTTGGTATTTAAGCTTCGAATAATGTGGTTAACTATACAACAGAATATTGTTAATGTAACTTGAGTAGAATTAGGGATTTGCTGAAGGCTGAAAAATGCTCGGTTAATAATCAACACAGAGAATAAACGTAAATGACAATATTTATAGTACATTTAATTTGCAATATGATTGCTTCTATACAATTGTTCGATTCGACGTACTGTAATGAAGGTATTTCGAATTTTCAAAAATCCTCTCCTCTAAATCCCCCCACCCACTGGTCCGATTTCAGCCATTAATGAACTTGATCTTTCTTTTTACATAACAATAATTGCTAGCTATAGCTAGAGCGGTAACACACACACACACACACACACACACACACATATATATATATATATAAAAAATTGTAACCTCTGTCTGTACATTGATTTTTTTCGCGAAATTTCACGATAACTTTTCGTTTCACATGTCATAGACACCATAACTGCATTTTGTTTCTTTCGTGTGTGTTTGTTTGTTTGTTACCTCGGATGGATTGTGAGCTCGGATTGGCTTTTGAAAGGAAATATGTTCATTATTGATGATATTTAATTGTAATAAATGCTCCACATGATTATGGTTTGAATTATTGAAAAACGGTGAGTCAAAAAGTGTAGAGGGATAGATTAGGAACACATTTTCATTTATCCTTCAAAAATAAAATTTCTATTATATTAATCCCCAAAAGTTACCCTTCAGGGTTGGCTATTTCGGAAAATCATTACGTCGTGGAGGGAAGTGTAATTTTACACATTGAAGTCTTACTATCAAAATACCATCATTAGTCAGTCAAGAATGATTTCCCGGGCATCGCCGGGTACCTTAGCTAGTATGTATATATATATATATATATATATATATATATATACTAGCTCAGATACCCGGCTTCGCCCGGGAATTGATTTGAGGCTGAATGGTTATGGTATTTTTTGGCAAGGCTTTACTTTGCACAATATTTTGACATTTACCCGTCCCAGTGTTTAGGGTTAATACCCATTGTTGGCATTTGTTAATAATAAAATTAACTTTTTATGTAAGTCTTCACTGTCCTCCAAATTGTCATATTTCCCGTCTCCTGTGCATTACGCATAGATTTCAGCTATTAAGGACAAAATATTAACATTGATTTGAATTAATTTTTCCAGCTGAGGTACCTGATAGTTCAAATAGGAATGACTTGTTGAGCATATCAATATTTCGACGCAAATTACTTGCTCCACACATTGTTCCTGGAGAAATGTATAAAACAAAAGTTAATCTAAATAACAAAGTAAACAATTTTTGTTATGTGCATGTTTGCCGAAAAACAAATAGACAATGAAATACCGCGAATTTTTATTTCTTGCCTCCCTTATAACCCCCCCCCCCTCCCGTTCTAACCTAAACATTTTAATATAGCTTATAATCATGGAAGAATTAATGCTAATTGACATACGGAGTTTTGTCAAGTTCGGTTCAATCGTTAGCGCCCAATAAAATAGTTGACTCCCACTTTAGTTTATAGTGTATATCTCGTTTATGCATTGTTAAAAGACAAAAATGAATATAACAAAAGTTACTCTAAATAACAAAATAAACAACTTTTGTTATGTTCATATTTGCCGAAAAACCAATAGGAAAAGGAATATGGCTATTTTTAATTTCAGGCTTCCCTTATAACCCCCACTCCTGCCCGTCCCTAGAAATGATGGTATGGCTTGTTATAATTAAAGCGTTAGTGCTAATACATATACCGAGTTTTATTTATTTCGGTTGGGTCTTTTGTCTCAAATAAAATTGATCGCTTCCGCTACAGCTATTAGCGTATATCTCGTTTATAATTCGGTATACGAAAACATTGTATATAACAAAAGTTACTCTAAATAACAAAATAAACAACTTTTGTTATGTTCATATTTGCCGAAAAACCAATAGTAAACGAAATATCTCTATTTTTAATTTCAGCCCTCCCTTATAACCCCCACTCCTGTTCGTCTCAGAGAATATTAATATAGCCTAAAGTCTAAGTTGGGTTAGTAGTAATATACATACCAAGTTTCATAAAATTCGGTTCAGCCGTTTATGCGTGAAAAGGTAACAAACAAACAAATAAACAAACAAACAAACGGACATCAAAGAAACAAAATGCAGTTATGGTGTCTATGACATGTGAAACGAAAAGTTATCGTGAAATTTCGCGAAAAAAATCAATGTACAGACAGAGGTTACAATTTTATAGATATATATATATATATATATATATATATATATATATATATATATATATATATAAAATTGTAACTTCTGTCTGTACATTGATTTTTTTCACGAAATTTCACGATAACTTTTCGTTTCACATGTCATAGATACCATAACTGCATTTTGTTTCTTTCGTGTCTGTTTGTTTATTTGTTTGTTTGTTTGTTACCTTTTCACGCATAAATGGCTGAACCGAATTTTATGAAACTTGGTATGTATGTTACTACTAGCCCAACTTAGACTTTAGGCTATATTAATATTCTCTAAGACAAACAGAAGTGGGGGTTATAAGGGAGGTCTGAAATTAAAAATAGAAATATTTCATTTCCTAACGCATTTTCGGCCATTAGGACCATAACAAAAGTTGTTTATTTTGTTATTTAGAGTAACTTTTGCTATATACACTTTTGTCGTATACCGAAGTAAAAATGAGTTATACGTTAAAAACTACTGCGGAAGTCAACAATTTTATTTGGCACAAAAAACTCAACCGAACTAAACCATACTAGGTGTGTGAGTTAGCACTAACGCCTTCCTTATAATAAACCATACTCACATTTCTAGGGACGGGCAGGAGTGGGGGTTATATGGGTGGCCTGGAATTAAATATAGTGATATTTCGTTTCCTATTGGGGTTTCGGCAAATATGAACATAACAAAAGTTGTTTATTTTGTTATTTAGAGTAACTTTTGTTATATACACTTTCATCGCATACCAAAGTTTAAATGCGTTATACGCTAAAAATTATAGCGGGAGTCAACAATTTTATTTGGCACATAAGACTCAACCGAACTAAATAGAACACTCGGTATGTGTATTAGCACTAAAGCCTTCCTTATAATAAACCATACTAACATTTCTAGGGACGGGCAGAAGCGGGGGTTATAAGGGAAGCCTGAAATTAAAAATAGTGATATTTCGTTTCCTATTGGGGTTTCGGCTAATATGCACATAACAAAAGTTGTTATTTAGAGAAATTTGCACAACAATTCTTTTCAACATGAACTATCAGGTACCTAACCGGGAAAGATTAATTCAAATTATAATTTATTATTATAATATTTTGTCCTTAATAATTTAAATCTATGCATAATGCACAGGAATGGGAAATATGACAACAAGGAGAACAGTGAAGTCTTACATAAAAAAATAATTTTATTATTAACAAATCCACAGAAACGACGGGTATTAACCCTAAACACTGGGACGGGTAAATGTCAAAATATTGTGCAAAGTAAAGCCTTGCCAAAAAATACCATCACCATTCAGCCTCAAATGAATTCCCGGGCGAAGCCGGGTATCTGAGCTCGTATATATATATTTATATATATATATATATATATATATATATATATATATATATATATATATATATATATACACACACACACACACACACACACACAATTTTGAACGGACCTCATTTTCGTCATCTCCTAGGTAGGATCGATGGACATCAGAAGAAAAATGTCGACAATCGCGTCACGAGTACGACCTCAATAGCTGATTTCCTAGGTGAATCTGCTAAAATCTATCATCGTTATATTCTCGGTAAAAAAAATCAAAGTTACAACTCTCTGAAATTAAACCAACACACGCTGCAAGATTTACAGTTCTTGGCAAAAGAAAATTCTTAAATATGGCCAACTACAAATTGAAAGTGTTTAAATGGTGGATGAAGCTACTGGCAGGGAGGGTGAGTAGAACGGGGCCTATTATAGTCACATGTTGGCAGCCTGTTAATTCTTCTTAGAGTATGTGTTAAGGGAAAATCATAACCACGTAAATGCCAATTGGATCGTGATTAACGTGCAACGTCATCGGGCTTAAAACATTGAATGAAAATAGTAGAAAAGAAAAATTCCTTCACGCAGGGGCTACTTAAACTAAGCGGATTTTACAGGCTTGCCCAGTAGGTCCTCAGGTACAGAAAGGGCTCGTGAATTTTTTAAAGTCACATGAAATGCCTGATCAACCGATTGCTCTATGGAAATAAATTTCAATTTAAGAACTACAAATGTAAATTTTGAAAAATGAAGGGGCGTTTGTAAAATGTTTGCTCAAATAAACATAAGTGCCCTGATGAAGTGCAACAAGAAGAGCTTCAAACAAGAAAAACACGTGTTGTCCAGGAAGACTGATGAAGGGCATCTTTATAAAATAATTAATGGTAGTTCAAGTGAGTATAAAATTAACCATAGTTGAGTTCTCAGACTATTCGCTTTGACGTTGACACGAGGTGGCATTGCACAATTGTTCCCATCAATTTTATGAAAATTTTCCCCAATTTCATGTAATGTGCCAGCGCCTGCTTAGTTTACGTAGCCCCTGCGTGTCACTACGGCCCACTATTCCATGATCCAAATTATTGTTAATTGTGTGTGTGTTTACTACAAATACACACACATGCATATTCTAGTAGATCAATAAGATTGACAATATAATTTTCACATATTATTGACGTTCTAAAAATGGAAAATTCAGGTTTGCAATAACAAAGGTACACTCGTTTGCGTAGACTATCAGCACCGATCCCCCAATAATTCCATGCATAAAAAAAATAAAAATAAAAAAAAAGTAAAATATATAATTCTTCTGATGATAGCTTCAAATGTCATATACAAAATAAATTCGTTTTTTTTCTTTTTAAAGAGACTTTTGTATAATTTTTATAAATAAAAATATCTCCTTAAAAATTCAAATTGCATATAATTAACCAGATATCTGACGTGCTGGAATGGACGCTGGATATCTCAAATCACCTTCTTCGCGAAATAATATCCCAATGTTAGACCTAAAGAATATAAATAACTGTGATAATATTCGAGTTAGATGAAATTCACGGGCATTTTAAATATCCAACATAGTTAATCTAGGCAAATAGAAGACATAAAAGAAAAACCTATACCTAACACAAGTTTATTGAAATTTCTTTCCTTTTTATGTTGCTTCATTATGGAAATTATAAGTTTATTTCATTCCCGGGGCTGCAGAACCTTGCTCCCGGCAGCTGGTAGCAGCTGTAAATCGATGAGCGAGTTTTCTCCTTTATGCAAGTGTCATTTAGAAACTGTGTTGTAACGGTAATCAGGTGAATTGTAATTAATTATAAGCAACACGTTAAAGCCAACTGGAGCGTTTGCACATAGAGCTAATTTATGAAATCATATCATCAATTGTATTACCTACTAATTAAACTTACTCTATCTCGCGTATATCACCATCTTCATGAATTTTAGAGTCCATTGAATAAATTCACTCACACACAAATGTACATTACAGCTACAACAGTGGGAACGTATCGGTCAATATTTCTGGGATTCGTAATTTCAATATTCATATCTAACCTAAATATCTTCCGACCAATAGTTAATGGTACATTAGTGGCAGTTAGCTTTGAGCTACTGAGCCTATGTATAATCAAGACAATTGGTTTTAAGGGAAATCAGCTATTGAGGTTGTACTCATAACCGCGATTTTCCACCGATCATACCTAGCTGATGAAGAAAATGAGGTCCGATTAAAATGATATATATATATATCATATATATCAGAGACACAATATATTTGTCTCTTAACCGCTCTAGCGGTCGCAATTTTTGTTTTATCGTTACCAAACGAAATATATAAAAGTTTTATGTAAAAAGAAAGATCTAGTTCGTTAACGACAGAAATTCATCCAGTGATATATATTCTAAGCTTAAAAACAAATATTGTTTTCATGGGGCCTTTTATTATGTCTTCTTCGAGTTATTTTTTGTAGAAATCACAAAACTCCACGTCTTCAAATTTTGATTTTAGAAGTGTTTTCTTGAATATTGATCAACTTCATTTGCAAGTGTATTGGATCATTACGTTTTTTTGGAGTAAAAATAAATTAAAACAGTCTTCCATGTTTTTGAAATCGCTAAATCTGTTCGAGAACTGCTCCGACAGTAACTGGAGTTCTTCAGCATATTGAGCATAAGCAATATTTTCAGAAGCAGAGAGTGTGGTGAAATGGTAACTGTTACCAGACAGCATCTGTGCCTCCCACAAGCGGAGTTTGTTCTGAAATGCTTTCAAATGGCTGTACAAATGATTTAATAACAGTCATGGTTTTTGAAGTTTCAAATTTAAATAGCCTGTAAGGTCGACTATAAATGCTAAGTCACATGTCCATTTTGGGTCACTCAATTCGGATATTGGTTTATTTTTTATTTGCATAAAATCTAATAACCTCATTTCTAAGCTCGTAAAACCATTTCAAGAATTTTCCCTTTGCTTAGCCATCTGACTTCACAATAATACGTTAGGTCGTCATATTCGGCTGATATTTCATCCAAAAACGCTTTGAAGTAACGATGGTTAAACCCTGGGGATCGAATAAAATTGATGGTTTTTACTACCACATAACATCTGGAGTCGAATGAACTTAGAACACAAGTTATGTTTGTGGATAATGCAATGAAGGACTATCAAATCATCTTTTAGCACATTTAATTTGGTAGCGTTTCCATTCAAAATTCCGATGAAACCTTTGAAAGCTGGCCATAGAAGTGCAACATCTGTGCATACTCCATGGCAATCCAAAACTTGTGAATAACTTTTGAACTTCATTAAAAAGTCCTCTCCTGTAGCGATTCCTTTTGCTTTTTAAAACAAGCAATTCCTCAGTTCCAGTGAACTCCTTATGAACACCTCAATAAACATAGCCAGTTGAGCTGTCAGACAAATCGGTACCTACTCTCAGTACAAATTGATCTAATGCTATGGAAAATGATTCAAACCAGCTATACGTCAGTCAATGTTTTTTATATCATTAGCCATCATTACTATATGCCTGACAACAGTTCCTCTTGACAAACCAATTTTTTTGAAATTCATTTTTCTTTTCTGAACACAAAACACTGGGAACTTCTAACATACACTCCTTGATAAATTCTTCTTCAGCAAATGGGTTTAATGACTGCAAATTTTGAACTAAGTATAAAACTAGCTTTCACAACATTATCAAGTTCTGTTCTTTGTTTATGAAACAATTGGTGCTGTTTTTCCACATTTGCGGTAAGCTTCTGGATTTTGTCTTTTCTTATTTGTCCTGTCAGTGAGTGCAGTATAGGATGCTCATTTGAGTAATGCCTCTTTATATTGAATTCTTTCATCACTAAAATGGGTTCACATAGCAAACAAATAAGTTTACCATTGTGCGAGATAAAAAAGAATTTTTCAGTCCATTTTTACTTAACTTGATAACAAAATATAATTATTAAACACACCAGATGCACACAAAGCAAATTGACGGCCCTAGTTAGTTCGCTAGGAAATCGCTTATGGAAGTTATCACCTCGATAACTCAAATAGAACTGAACCAAAGTTTTTTTTAATTTTTTTTTTTTTTTTTTTTTTTTTTTTTTTTTTTTTTTTTTTTTTTTTTTTTTTTTTTTTTTTTTTACCGGAGATCCAGAGGGGAATAAGATGTTGGTGGGGAGACAGTGTGACCTGCCATGGTTGTCCCGACAGTTCCTCTTCTACTGAACCAGAGAATGTTCTATTTTAAGGGGGTGTTGTGAGTTGGTATGGGGCTAAAATAGAACTAGAAGTAGGTTACCCGGCATCTGGCGGTGCCGGGTGGGTTGTGAGGATAGGAGAAAACGAAAGAAGAGAGGATAGGGATAGTAGAAGAGGAGGTAAGAAAGAAAAGAAGAAAGACTTAAAGATAAAAGAGTAAACCTAACTTAAGAATAGGATCACCGCAAGCCGACACCGGCCCAAAGCGGTCGCTGTGAGCGAAGGAAGGAAGGACGCTGAATACTTAATTAAATCTAAACTAGACTAACTATCCTATCTAATAATAAATATAAAACTAAATAACCTAACCTAACCTATGCTAAACGGCCATATTTGATGGTTGTGGTCTTAATATGTTTGTGGTTAGTGCTCCCGTGCCCAAGCAGTGCCGTAAGGACTCAACAGCCGGTAACGTCGACTAGGGGTTCGATATCTTCGACTGTCTTCCGCCAACATACCGGCTGAGGAGGGGGTTGGAGGGAGGAATATAGGGGATTATCCATATATTGGAGGGAGTCATAAAATTTTATGTGACGGCGGGAGATGGTTTGGGAAATAGATTCAAGGTTGAGGGTAGGGTGAATTATCCGGTTGAGGGCTTTTTGGAGGGAGGTGTGCCGGACAATTTTACGGACGATTCCGTTCAGGTAGGATTGGAGGTTGGAGCGGGAGGATTTGGTGAGGTAGCGAAGGACAGGGGATCCATATAGGAGGGCAGGTTGGATTACGCCTTTGAGGATGAGGAGTTTTAGGCGGAGGCTGAGGACGGGAGAGGTGAGGAGGTAGTTGAGGGACCAGAAACGGTGTTTGACAGATTTTATGGTATGGATGATATGAGTGGAGAAGGTGAGGTGTCTACCTAGGTGGACTCCTAGATAGCAGATGGAGAGGGAGATGCGAAGGGTGGTGTTATTAAGCCAGAAGAATTCTGGGATGGGGGCGTTTTGTTTTTCGTGCGAGAAAACCAGGGCATCTGTCTTCCTGGGATTCACGAGTATGTTAATCTTTTTAAAGTCGTCGGATACCGTTTGGCAGGCTACTTCTGACAAACGGAGGGCGAGGGTAGGATTTAAGGAGGTGCTAACTATCGCCACGTAATCTGCGTATGCTACTACCTCAGTGTTGTGAAACCGCGGACTGACCACCTGGGCGGTGTATGCCGTGAAAAGAGAAGGAGAGAGGGGAGAGCCCTGGGACACTCACACTCGGAGAGGGTAGGATGTGGATAGGGATTCGCCGAGCTTACTTGAAAGGTTCGGCTTGTAGGAAGGAGCGTAGCATGGCAAGGAGTTGGCTGGGAAAGCCATGCTTACTGAGGGTGTTGAGGAGTTGGGCGTGGTCAACGGAATCAAAAGCCAGAGTGCAGTCAATAGAAATCATGGCCCGTGACGACGTTTCTGCGGATGTTGGAGCATGTGTTGGTGTGGATACGGGCAAGGGGGTGAAGTGCACAATGCCCGGGACGGAAACCAGACTGCTCGTTAGGAATGAGGGATGCCTTCTCACTGAAATCCACAAAATACTGGAGGATGATACGTTCCATTATATTGGAGATATGAGGGAGAAGGCTGATGGGGCGGTAGTGGTCGGGAGCGGTACCGGACTTGTTGGGTTTGCGGAGTGGCACGATTATGGCGTGCTTCCACATGGTAGGGAAATGGCGGAGGCAGGAGTTAAGGAGGTGGTTGAGATAGGAGAGAGAGCGGCGTGGGAACTGACGCAGCAGCACGTACTGCACCCTGTCCACCCCAGGGGATTTACCCCCTTTGGTGCGGTCCAGGATGGCAGTAAGCTGCCTCGGGGAGGAGAACATGAAGTTTCCTTCATCCTCCGCCCAGGGCGCCTCGACGGTGTAACGCAACCTAATCTGATCTGTTGCGGCTATATGAGCGGCCAACACTTCAGCTTGGTTTTTGGGACTCATCACAGCTTTGTCGGCTTGGTGAAGAACAGATCTCCTTTTGGTGACCTTGGTTTTAACCAGCTTCCAAAATTTGCGAAAGTCGCCATGCGTTTGTCGGACGGTTTCGTGCCCCTGCGCAGTCTTCCCTGTCTCATAAGGGAGCGGATTTGTGTGGTGAGGGAGTTAATGGCGGGACGGAGTGACGGGTTCTTAGTCCGGTACCAGGTATTTTTAAGGTTGTTCCTCTGCTTAATCAGTGCTAATATATGAGGAGGAGGGGTCTTGAGCCCTGGTGGTATCCTCACAAATTTGGAGATGGCTTGGTCCGCTGCTTAAGAATCAGCCCCATGAACTCCTCCAATTTATTCTCCAGGGTTTGAGTGTCACTGATTGTCATGAATGCCGGCGTGGTTTCGTACATAAGGGACTTGTATAATTTCCAGTCTCCTTTATGAAACGAGTAGGTTGTAGTTGTGGGCTTGGGAGGGCGACCTCGCAGCACGTAGAGTACTGGTCGGTGATCACTAGAGACAAAGTTAAGGGCTAAGCACCTTGTCACTATGTGTGGGGTACGGGTAGGAGGTCCACAGTGGACATACGCGCGTAGTCTCTAAAGGTGTGAGCGTTAGGATGCACAACGGTGAAGGCTGACTTCGTTATCGTTATACCGGGGGCGTAGTCTGAACTGTTGTTCCAGGAGATGTGTCTGGCGTTCAGATCTCCCACGACTATATGATTTCTATCGGTCATTGCTAGGCCGATCAGGTTATTAAAGTGCTCGCATTTGACCCTAGGTCGTCTATACAGGCCGGTGATGGTGTACGTGTGGTTGTCTAACAGTACCTTAACCGTGAGGACATGTATTACCTTGGGCACTGATGCAACTATTGGTCGTTCCAATTTATAGGGGGTGCCATACTTTATTAGTATGGCCACTTCCCCTGCCCCTTGATCCTGGTCGACCATGTCGCTCCGGAAGGTATGGTAGCCAGCCACCATAAATGACGTCGAGGGGGTTAAACGGGTGTCGCTAAGCACCGCTATTGTGGGGTTATATTCACTAAGAAGAGCTTCAAGCTCGGTTTGACGGCGAATGGCTGAGTTCACGTTGAAATTCAGCAGGGAATAAGGCCTAACCATTATTTGGTCATGTTTGACTTAATGACGTTGAGGAGTGCGTTCACGGTGCCGAGGAGGGTGTCTAGCATGCGCTCGATTCTGTCGACCCAGGGAGGCATGGCTGTGTTATTATATTGCGCAGTGGGTTGTGAATAAGCCTGTGCCTGGGTCGGGGGTTGAGTGTAAGCAGAGGGGGGCGGGGGTTGGTGGTGGGTTTGGGTGGGTTGTTGTTGGGAAGGGGGAGGAGGGAGGGATTGACGAGCAGTCCAGGGGTTGTGGGTGGGGGGAGGAGCGGGGATGTAGGTGGGACCGGGGTCCTTGCGCCTGGCCTAGGCAGCCTGTATAATCCGCTGTCTGTGAGAGCAGCTCCAGGACGGGGCCGGGTGTTCCTCTCCACAGTTGGCACAAGTCAGCGGGTTGCGAGAACGGTCGCAGTCGGCGACCAAGTGGGCACCTGAGCATCTCACACACTTGGGGGGAAGCGAGCAGTAGGCCTTGGTGTCGCCGAACTCTTGGCACCTTTGTCACTGAGGTACCTCCTTCTCTGGGATGTACTCCTTGACTCGTATTACAATGTGATCAATGTCTTTGATCTGCCCCAAGTGTGTGTGATACTTATAGCCTGGCTTGAAGGTAGCCAGGTGGGCTCTATGTCCAACTCCCTTGGATTCCTGGGAATCCGGCTAGGGAAGTCGGTCAGGGTAGAAGTGAACTGCTCCTCTCTTCTTAACACCAGTAATCGTCCACAGCGCACAGTGGGCCGGATGGCCAATCTAGGTGGAAATAATTCATGAAATCAAAACATCTAATTAAGTTATTTGCCTTAATCTGGAACTTCTATTAATCCAATATGGCATGGTATTTTGGAATTAGCACCCGTACAAACATCACAAGAGTAGACAAACAATGACAAATCCGATGTTTTCATTCTAATGATTAACAAGTTTGCAACTCAGTTTTACCTAAAAATTTACTTAGAAAGGTTGCTTTTTCTGTATTTAAATTATCGAAAGTAAATTATTAAACAGTTTTATTAAGATGGACACCATATCCATAGGTAAGTTAATAATAAAAATACAACAATATCTCAAAATTATACGAAATAAAAAATTTTAACATCTGTAAAAAAAATATACCGCATAATACCGCTAAGATAATTGTGTCTGGTGTTGTTTATAATACAAACTAACATTTAATAAAAAATAGAATTGCTAATATTTGCTAACTTTGTCGTACGGGCTATTTTCAGAAAAAGAAATCACGATTACGAGACGGGACGTTTTTCTTCTTTGGCAAAGCTGTTCAAACACAAAGCCAATAATTGAGACCATTTTGTCATAATTTGCTGTGAAAAATATCCAACAACATTCATTGGAAAAATTGACCAGTAATTTAAACCTTTTATTGTAAAAAATTAAAATTAAATGGCAAGAAGCTGGACGATACAAAGATTTGTTTCTTAAAAAAAATAATATTTGGTTGGATAAAATTTTCACATTTATATGTATATGTGATAAAGAGGAACCTCTGCCATCTACTTCTGGAGGTCGACCAATTAAGCCATTTGAAGACTGCTGTGCTAAAACGAAGAAAACAAAAATAGGAGACATTATAAAAAGACCTTTAAATGAAGGTCTAGTGTTTGCTTCTGAAGTCGCGAAAACGTGATGCAGCTAATATCATTAAAGAAGTAGCTCTTTGTTCATCTGATGTAGCTACTCAAATTAAAAATTTTCGAATTAGTAAACTTAATGAAACCCGCCCATTTACTAAGGAAGAAGCGTTAGCTATTTTCATTCACTGTAAGCTGTCAAAAAATTCATATAAGTTGCTTCGGAATCATGCATTAAACATTAATCATAAAATATATCCATCTTATTATCAATTAGGAAAATCAAAAAACGATTGTTATCCATCTGGACCTGGAGATATGGTAGTTACTGAAAATTGCGTCACTTTCAATGCACAGTCCATAGTAGATTTGACAACTATGAGACTTGTTCTTGTCCACAGCAAAGTTTTTCAAAATTTCCCCTCTCAAACAACATTTGTTATGACATGTAAATGGGGTTGTGATGGTAGCAGTGGTTATAGTAGGTACAAGCAGAAATTTGAAGACCAGGATGCCGATGATGAGTATTTATTTTCTTATTTTTTGTTCCTATAAAAATGCACGAATTAGGTAGAGTAGAAAATTTAGTTTGGAGCAATCCTTTTCCTTCGTCCACACGAAACTGCAGGCCGCTAAAGTTTATGTTTTCCAAAGAAACCACCGATTTGACTATCACCGAAACAAATAAAATTAAACAACAAATAGAGTTGCTGCAACCTACTAAAGTAACTTTGGAAAATATAAATATCAGTGATCATTACAAATTTTTGCTGACCATGGTGGACGGAAAAGTTTGTAATGCTCTAACAGGGACCAAGTCAAGTCAGAGATGTTATATATGTGGAGCACAAAGGCTGTTGCTGACTTCAGATCCTTTAATTAATTCTTTTAGGAAGGAGACCAGGAAAAGTCGAAAACGTTTACATAAGGCTGTGCTATCGCTTTTGCAGCCTCCAAGTTCCAATATAAATAAAGATTCAGAAAGCGATAATAGCGATAGTGATAGTGATGATTAACTGATAATATCTCCCATTAACATAACATTGGATTTTTCTTTATATATTGTGGTTATTATTTTCTTTATATATTGTGGTTATTATTTACGACTAAATAATTGTATAATAATAATAATAAAACGATAAAACATTAAAAAATAACAAGTTAGCAGTTTTTTCCACCTAGATCGGCCATCCGGCCCACTGTGCAGCAGGGGCACAATGCACCAAGTACAACTGCCCAGAAGAAACAGGAGTGGCTGAGATACTTCCTCAATGGCTGCTGAATGTTTTGTTTTGTTTGTTTTGATTCAGAACCAAAGTTCAGCCCATCCACCCACTTATATAGGATACATGAAGGAATGATCTAGAATTGTCTAGTGATATACAATCTTTAGTTGCGCCGCCAGTGAAGCGGCAAAAAGGATTTGATTTTTGCCGCTCACTCTGTGATGGTTACCGCCACTCGGCTTGCTTGCACACTTGATTCCACAGGAGCAAGCGACAAACCCTATCTCACTCGATCATCCTCATTTGGAGTAAGTATTGTAATATTTTTGTTTAACTGGGTTTTTCAAAATGTCTCGCGGGGCGGTTGTTACCCACATATGATCTATACCATACTCGACATTTAATCATTTTATCCAACACTAAAATACATATTTGTGATTGGCAGAAATCAGACCTGGAATAGGGAGGGGAATTCGAAAATTTAAAATATTTCCATTATTATAAGTTGGATCAAAAAATTATATTTAACCAATTTTGTTAAATTTACTGATGCTCTACAATTATTGTTCTATTCATTTTTTTGTAACTCAAGTACTAAGCGATTTATTTGCACTTCCTAGTTTTCAGCAACCCCCCCCCCTTCTACTCATAGGTTTTTATAGAAATATAGAATATGAAGTGAGATGAGATCATGTGTGTTATATCACCATGTCTAAAATCTGCTTAGTTTACACAGCCCTGCGTGATGGACATTTATCCAATTCATACAACACTTTGAAATTTCTATATCCTCCATTACAAAATACGCTGAATGAATATCTACACAAGTTAAAAAAAAAAGGGGCTCAGGTTGGCCGTGTTTGTTAAGGTGTTGGTCTTTAGCTCGCGTTGTAGACCTAGAGAGTTTGATTCCTGCCCTGGGCAGTAAAAATTTATTTAGTGACAGAATTCATTAAATAAACTTCTTAGGCCCACCCTGGCTAGAAAAGAGTGGTAACCTGTATATAACCTGTTCCTGATTAGCCATAGTAGCATAAAGTGGAAGTAAATAATAATAAACAAATAAAATACACAAGTTAAAAATAAGATAAATATCTAAATTCAATACAAAAATGTTAAATCTGATGGCAAAAAGCGGTCCAAGAAGTAATACAACCAGCTAAGAAGACACTAATTAACAAAGCATTTCTAAAGTATTTTGGTTATGATTTGTTATCAAAAAGGCCAGGTGGTCTAGAACTATGGACCATAATCAAATATGTCCAGGAGGATTAGGGAAAGGCCTGAAAAGAGGGGGAAAGAGTGTTGGTGAGAGGCTAGCAAAGGGACTCACTTTACCTGCTCGTCCACTGGTGAGTTTTAATTAAAAACCTTTATGTCTCACATCAGCATACAACTGCAAAGGGTTAATAATCTCTTTTATTAGAAAATTCCACTTTGGTTTTAAGAGATCTTTCATGGGCTTTACACATACTATGTGCACAAGGTTCAAGTGCAGGCTTCACTCCAACAAAGAAATTGGAAATAAAGAAGGTGCTACCTACCTTAAAGAGATCCAGGGATATGTTTATGGTTATGAAGTCTAAGACTATACATACTCAATTTCCCTATTCTATACATTACATTATTTTATTTATTTGAGATGCCGCTACAATGGTGATTCATCTTTTAACATGTTAGAATATAATTTGCCCCTAATCTAGGAATTCTGACTGCAGCCATATATATACTAAAAGAAAACTAATTCTATTTTATTTTGCTTTCTGATAACTCTACATCAGTTCGGGAATTCAAAATTCAATGAAAACCAAAAAAAAATACCTTTCTCTATTAAATTTATTTTTGAGGAGTTATTCATATATATGCATATATATGTATATACACATATAAACATGTACGTAAATAGACAGTCAGTTCACAAATCAACTATGTATGTATACATATACTCACACGAATAAATATATATTTCATTAAAATTAAATAAAATAAACTTTGACCATAAATCTCTGAGAAAAGAAGTTTCCTGAGTGTACATATACAATCATAATTAATAACGAGGAATCTTAAATTGAGGTGTTCCAGGCTCCTCAGGCCCTTTTCTCTTTTGAATAATATTCTGAATTTTATTCCATTCTCTATCCAACTCAGCTCTCTCATTCTTTTCCTTATTATGTTTTCTTGTACGACGACCATCAGCCATTTTAACCCCATACTGAAATGCAGCTTTTGGGAGAGCTTCTTTGCTATTCATATACTGTGAGTACTCTTCCTGTGTGTCAAAATCCCATCTACCAACGGGTCCTTTCTTATTTCCCTGATCCATTTTTGTGTAGTCAACTTCATCATCAGAATCTTCAATGGCATCCTGCATTTCATCCAAACCAGGGTAACATTCAGCATATCCGGTTGGTTCTGCAGCCAAACGAGAAAGAATGCCTAGAAGAAAAAAAGTTAAATGTTTTAATTCCTTTAGTAATAATAATAAAGTATGTTTATTTAGAACAGTAGCAAAATAAATTACAAATTCCTTTAGTATTACAGCAATATTCAAAAGATTGTATCAATTCAAAAAAAATCCCAATTGAGATAAGAAAGAAGAAGAAGAACAACATATATATAAAACATAATGACCAATATTTTTAACAAAGCAAGTACATATATTCTATTTACTTCTTATATATTTTGAAATATATTCAAAATATAAATTTATATATTCCTATATATTTTGGGAAAATAATAAACAAAATATTGTACTAATTAAACAAAACTAATAAGATTGCCATAAATAAGCCTGCAGCGAAACTGAGGGTTATGGCCCCAAGTTGTATTTTAGGATAAAATGGTTCAAAATTTATGAATAAGTGGAAAGAAAATCACATAAATTTCCTAACATCAAGTTGGGCAGTCCAGTTGTCATGTGATGCTGCCAGTCATGAGGAATAGCGGAAATTCTTGTCCAGTCACCCCGTGATGAGTCCACCATCTTTGGGAAATGTTTTTCAACGGTTCAATTAAAACTATTGCATCATCCTATCTGAGAGAGGAAGCATAGCTGTTGTCCAAATTTTGTACATACTACAATAGATTGTTTTGAACAATCTATGAAAAACTTGAGACTCAAATTCTATTCCATAATCCAGAAGGAAGTTCCACCAGGACACTAACACATACAAACTAAGTCTATTGAATGCCTACTGTCTTCAGAAAAGATATGAGGATATCAATGCCTACTCTATTTAAAAGATCACTGATAGTACATAAGGCCAGTTTGAAAAGTAATGAGAGTGATTTTGTACTAACTAAAATTTTTATTATTTTCAAAGAACAATCTTATTCCCTTCTAAATAGTTCACATGGGCAGCTATACACCGGCAGAGTTGTTGTTCCTTTTGACTAGTTGGTCACAGTCTTTTGAATGTTCTCCAGAGTTCCAAAATGATGTCGTTGGCAATTTAAAAGGACATCATTTTGATGAAATCTTCAATTGTGTGATCACAGGTGATGAATCCTGGATATTTAAATACGATCCTGAAACAAAGCAGCAAAGCAAAGAGAGCACACTCTGTCATCTCCACAGCCTAAGAAAAGTTGAATGAGCAAATCAAAGATCAAGACCATTGACAGTAAGGATATTTGTTCCACCAGGACAAAATGTCAACCGAGTGATTTATAAAAGAGTCCTTGAAAGGCTGAGGAAAAGGAAGAGTGATTCATGTGAGACCAGACATTGCAGACAAGCAGATGCTTCAACAGGACAATGCCCCAAGTGGCACGCCCATTTCCATCAGTGTTTTTAGTACTTCAAAGAACATATCTTTTGTTTTTCAACTTGTCTTTTCCCTTTATCTGAAATTGAAACATGCCCTAAAAGGAAGTCACTTTGGAACTCTGGAGAACATCCAAAAGACTGTGACTGACTGGTTAAAAAAGCCATACCAGTCAATTACTTCGAGCACTGTTACCAAGAGTGGGAGTGACTGTACCAGTGTATTGTTGCCCGAGGGAACTACTTTGAATGGAATAACATTGTTGTTTGAAAAAATAAAAATTTTAGTTAGTATAAAATCAGTCTCAATACTTTTCTAACAGACCTCGTACTATTCTACAAGACCATGATTTTTACTCTTCTGTCCTTTTGAAGTGGAACAGACAGCACAATTTTAATCCAATTTTGAAAATTGAGGTGGTGGTTGAGAACTACTCCAATTGTTTACAAGGTTTTATTAACACCAAAATGAACCCCAGAAGCCACAGAGTGGAACTCTTCCTGATGAATTCCTAAAACCGGTCTTTTAAGGTTCTCTATGTGCCCTTCAATTGTTTGTCCTATAATAATAGAATATCAAGGAAGACAAGACTCGACTGCAAATGGACTTAGACCATACGTTACAATAATGTGTATACCTAACAAGGCATAATGAATTTATGGCTGCTATAAATAAAAATTCCAACCTACTGGAAAAAAAAATGTACAAAAGCAAAACCAGAAGTGGAATGCCAAAAGCCACATGATTAAAACCAAAAAAAGTATGAGTACTTGTAAAAATAATTAGTTGTTGTTACATCCTGTAGTATCGAATTTTCAAAGGAAGAATATGCTTATGCAGCAGATATTTGAATTTCAGAGTACCACGACAATATTCATGTATTTTGATCAGCATTTGATGTATTTCAATATTTAACAATATCTTCAAACAATCATTAAATTCCATTATTTAAGGTAAATATCAGCCCAATATATTTTGCTCATAATTTGAAAAAATCATTCATCATCAAGCATTCCCCTGGGTCATACTCCTATACAAAAGTACAACTTCATAAGAAAAATAATGCAAAATTAATACAAAAAGAGTAGTCGGTGATGCAGACCTATACATAAAACGTATTTGTTTTTTTTACATAAATGGAAACATATCAAAAAGAATAAATTAATCTAATTTAACTTATATGATAAAATATATAATGCAGAAAAAATTACCAGCAGCCCTTGATTCCTTTTTACCACTAGGATTAACCTTCTTACTGACTTCTCGCTGAGGACTCTTTTCTTTCTCTGTATCTTTGAAGTAATTGGCAGTTTTTTTACTTCGGTCATTTGATTTATTTGTTGAAGGAATGTAATCTCCTGCATCAGGGAAAATTGTTTCTTCAACCTGAAATAATAACAAATATATTGAAAAATTGTAAAAAAATGTTTTCTTTTCATGAGGTTATAGAAGTGCAGTAGTTAGACAGCATATTTCAGCTCCAGCCAATGTTGGAAAATAAAAACTATCAAATAGAGAGGATTTTATTTATAATGATGTCCAGCATATATTATAGTTCTTATTCTTAAAATTCTTTATACCTAGAATAATCATGAGTTATGATAAAAGAAAAACAAAGTATAAATTGTTTTATTTCTGTCCTTTTAAATTAATTTTAATAATACTTTTATATTTGGAGAGAACTCATATGTATATTTCTCTAATCTAGCCTGGTGTTCCGATATTAAAACAACCAGTTTGGTTACTAACTCAACAATGACTAACATTCGAGTTTGCAAGCAACAAATACGTAATAGAATCCATCAAGTCTCTTCAATAAGAGAGATTTGTCGAGCTAGAAAATGCTGCAAAAAATTTAAGGTTTTTGCCTGCACAAACGAGGGCCTTGAGATCAAGCAGGAAAAATCCATATCTATCCAAAAAGTAAGAAATGTGTCGAAAAAAAGATGTCTATAGATTGAACTAATGAAATGATAAGAAAAGTAAAATAAATGATAGAGTGCATATTACTCATAGACACGAGAGTCATAAAAGGTCTTCTTTGATTATATTTCAACTTTGTGGGAATGACAGAAGAGCTTAAAAAACCAGCAGACATTTAAATGGCATAGCTGAGTAAATAGCAGAAGTTATCAAATATGAAGTTAGGTAATATAAGCGACTTGGTGTAAGAACTGATAAAACTTGAGATCACATTACAGAAGTCTGAGATGGGTTGGGAAAACAATTAAAAAATGCTAATCAAGAATAAATTGAATCTGCTGTAATACAGCAGCAATCTATTTCATTAAATACATGAGTAAAATATCACATACCATTTTGTCTTTTTTCTTTCCTTTCTTATGATGTCTAGGACCTTGCCGTAGGTATGAAAGAATTTGTGCAAGTTTATTGATAACAATGTCATTTGTTGTCAAGGTAGTAATAGATTCTGTGTTAGGCACATCAACAATACTTCGAAGTAATGTTGTTGGTATGTCGCTGTCAGCCATGTCATCATTAAGTTCAACAACATAAGCCATTCTTCCAGCAGCAAACAGGGGATTCCGCTGAATTTCTTTGTCTCCTAGTGCTACTTTGTAAACATTCCTACCGAGTCGGGTTTTGAATACTATTTCCTCTTCCTCTTTGTTCTTCTTTTCTTTTTTTGGCTTAGCAACAAGTTTTTCTATTTCTTCTTCCTGTTCCTGTTCTTTCATTTGAATTTCACTACGAACTTTCTGCAGAAGAGCATAATCTAAGCCTTTCACCAAGTGAGTATGCTCCATATCACCACCCAAAAACTTGGATTCTTGAATCATTTGTCTCCTACGCTCTGCCGCATCAATGCCAGACTTTATATCAGGGGCGACTGCTCTGTAACCGCTGGAAGTAGACATGGGGTCTTCAACTTGGTAATCAGCATTTGCACCTTCTCTTCTTTCCTTAGCTCGGTCCCTGTACTTCTCTGCTAACTCGGCCAATTTATTCTCTTCTTGTTTTTTGAGTTTTGCATAGTAAATTTTTTTCTTGCGTCTCCTTTCACCTCTGTCATCCTCGATGGTAGCAGATGAAGGTTTTTTCTCATGAGTCTCAGGGACTGGAGTATGAGTTGTAGAAACAGGAGTTGCTGCAGGAGCAGAGCGAGGTGTCATCAACAAACGACGAAAGTCATCATTTGTCAGCCTCGTCGAGCGATCCTCCTCGCTATTGTCAAATTCTGGCATTCTGACTGATACACAAACACAATAAAGGAGAAGAAAAAAAATGTAAATATCCACTAAAAACAATTACACAGTTTAAAGTTATTTAATATATCGTTAAGTAATTATAAACTTCTGACTAAAGAACGAAAGACAAACACGAAAATAGTATTGATAAGAATAAACTAGAACTTGTCATACTCTAACATAAACTATATAACCTTCCAGTATTTACTGTTGAATCTGTATCGATAGTTAGTGTTCGATAACAATCTGAAGATATATCTTACTGATAACGTCAACTTAATATTTGAATAAAAGGGCTCATTACCTATCACACATATTTTTAATTTTTTTAACGTTTGCTTTAATAATATGGATTCTCCTTCCTTGAATTTTAATAAAATGTACTATATTTTTAAATGTCAAAAATCGATTTTACAAGCCGTCGTTCGCCAAGAAGGCTACATTGTTTTGAATGGTGTCCAGGAAGATTTAGTAATTTTTTTTCGTCGAAGTGTTTGGAATTTGTTTTAGTTCCTAAATGTTTTGTTAGTTGGACTTTCATTGATGCTATTTTATTTAAATAGCATGCCATAGTGGTGCCGAAACGTATTTATTATTTTGAACTGAATTTTCAATGGTAATTTTCATTCCTAAAATACTTTGAATCATACAATATGAGTAATATATACATACAGGAGCCTCCCACATGCGGGAAAGTACTTTTGAAAACCTCAGTTGGTGACATTGATGTGGAGCTTTGGTCTAAGGAGGCCCCTCTGGCTTGTAAAAATTTCATACAACTTTGCCTTGAGGGTTATTACGACAATACTATTTTTCATAGGGTCGTTAAAGGATTTATTGTTCAAGGAGGTGATCCCACAGGTACAGGAGCTGGAGGCGATTCCATCTATGGGGAACCATTCAAGGATGAAATTCATTCTAGGCTTAGATTCAATAGAAGAGGATTGGTGGCTATGGCCAATGCGGGTAAGAATGACAATGGTTCCCAGTTCTTCTTTACTCTTGGGTCCACTCCAGAACTACAGAAGAAACACACAATCTTTGGAAAAATCGGTGGGAAAACTATTTACAACATGATAAAACTGGAGGAAGGAGAAATCGACAGTGATGATAGACCTTTGTATCCTAATAAAATTATAAGTACAGAAGTTTTAAACAATCCGTTTCCAGAAATTGTTCCAAGAGCCACATCCATAAAGAAATCTGAAGAAAAAGAGTCCAAGAAAAAAGTGCCTCAAGCTGTGAAAAATTTCAAGCTCTTGTCTTTTGGAGAAGAAGCAGAAGATGATGAAGATGCAATTCATGAAATAAATCAAAAATACCATGGCAAAAAGAAGCATGCTCCCACTTTGGTAGAAAATGATGATGAAGATAATCTAGAAGAAAGCAGTAAGCGGAAGCTTCCTGATGATGTAGATTCAGATGATGATAGTTCCCTTCAAGCCCAAGATGAAGGAAAAAAATCGGATATTTCTCTTGCTGACAAGATTCATGCAAAATTGAACCCCAACAAGAAGCTTGCTGTGGATCGTGATGATGAAGCTAGTAAAACAGACAACAGACAGAAACTTGCTTGGGAAAGAGATGAAAAAGTTCCCGAACTTCCAAAGAAGACTAATAAGTTGATAGATGAGTACATCAAGGAAAAGGATAAGTATGCTGACATGAAAAGAACTTTGCCCAAAAAAGGAGAGTCCCGTGAAAAACAAACTCTAGAAATGTTGATGAAGTTTAGACAGAAAATAAATAAACTTCAGCAGCAGAGTTCAGAAGAGAGTGAAAAGGTAAAAAGCACCGATGGTGAAAGCCAAGATTGGCTTGTGCATGCTCTTAAGTGTGAAGACTCTGTAGTCTTAGCTAAAGATGCTAATGTGAAAGATGATGACTGGTTTGAAATTACTGATCCTAGAAATGCCTTGAATAAGAGGCGTAGGGAGAATTCTAAAATGGTCAAGTCAAGAATTAAAGAAGATTTAAAATAAAAGACAGAAGTATTAATTTTATTGTAAATATATATGAACGTAAGCCAGTGTAAATATTGTTAATATGTTTTCTACATTATATATTTTTACTATATATTTTATATGTCCTTCCCCAAATAAATTTTTGAGCAAAAATGTGTTGGAGTTCTGGAATGTGTTCCTACCAAGGTTATTACTTTTTTCATATAAAATGTATTTTTGATTTATTATTAAATGGTTTTATTTAGCTTGTCTTGTTTTTTTTTTTGTTTATTTATTTTGGTCAAATTTAAGAGTTGAAATTTGACCCCTTTCCTGTTGACCAATTGATCTGATATTATGTGCACACCTTGAGTTCTAATGACAATAAATACAATTTAATATACTCAGTACTGTAAATCCAAGATGTCCACATATACAAAATGCCGGTCATACTTTTTTCTCCACAGCTCCCGCAATATGGGTATGAAATGAAAGGGTTTGACTAGTAGAATTCTTTACACTATGAAAAATTTTAATCCTAAGATGGCTGCTGGCAGAACATGACAGATTTTATATTTGTTTCAATGGGGGTATGGGCTCTAGTAGTCACAATGTTTCTTTGACTTTTACCAAAATCAAATTTAAATGTTTTATATAAAACTAAAGATCAGATTCACTATTGGCTGTAACATGACTACGAGGGGAGGGGGATCGAAAATTCAAACTATCAGTTATCATTAGATGGATTGAAAAATTGAGTACAACCAATCTTGTTGCTAATTTCATTTCCTATTAATGTTGTCTTTAACTCCAATATTAATGGAAATTATTGCATATTTTAGTATTTAGACTTCAGTAAACTCCACTATTACTAATCTCATCTTAAAAAGAAGCTGATATATCTTGAAACGTTTTATTTGAATGTTAAATATAAAATATTATTGAGTTAGATTGAAAGAAATCATCAGGAAATAAAGTTTGTATTTCATTTAATGAGGCACTAAATGAACTGAATATAATGAAAAAGTAAAACTAAAAACTTGGAAATAAAATTAGTAAAAGAATTTCATGAATATTGAAATATCTTTAAAATTGTGTGAATATAAATAAATTACAAGTAAAAAAAAATATTTAAATTAAAAAATGTTATTGTTATTATTATTATTATTTATTAACGTCCACTTTTTGCAACTTAGGCTAATCGGGACGGGTTATCTATAGGTTACCACCCTTTTCTAGCCAGGGTGGGATTTTAGGACGTTATTTAATGGAACTCGCCACTCTAGGTTTACCATGTGAGATAACGGTCAACGCTTTAACTCGCATGGCTAACCTGAGCCCCAAAATGTTATTGAAAAAACATAAAGATTAAAATAATAGAAGAAAATGTACTATAAGTTAAAAAATATGGCTATATATATTTGATCCACTTAACAATTAAAAAAAGTGAAAAATTTTAGAAGCCCAATTTATTTTGTATATGTTTATTTATTTGATTTAATTGAAATGTTACTTTATTCTTGATTTTTAATTTCTTTCATTATTATTGAAATTTTAAGAAAGTTTTGTTACTCAAATCATTCAATAGTACCAGCTGAGCTATTTCTGCTTTAATAATGATTCAAGCTATCAATTCTCCTGACTTTTGTGAACTTTTTAACAAATATTTACTTTTAGTAATCACTGTCCCTTATAAACATCATAATCTAAAGGCGAGGACAGTTGCAACAAAAGGGTTCTTTTAAAGCTGCTCTTATCATCCACTATAATTCATGAGATGTTTGATCTCTCCAAAAAATGTCTACTCTTTCCCTCTGTGTAATAATCTTGCCTTCGAATATGCTTATGGAATCGTTATACTCAAGGTGATTCACCCTCCTTTTCCCGTCCACACTTATAATCTTGAAAGTTAAAATACTTCCTTTGGAAGAGTCGCTTAGCAAGTGCTATTCTTATATCAACTTGAGATATATTCTTTTTTCTGTAATCGTTGAATAATGGTAACATTACTAAACTGAAATGAGTGAAGAAAGTGAAACATTTTGCAATAGAGTGAAGAAAGTGAATTGCCTTCTTAATTAGTAATAAGTATAAATTAAAAAATAATTTGAAGTTGGAAATTAAATGCTTTTAAATGTTTCTTAACATTGTAAGAATTTATTTTAACAAAATAAATTGAAATGTGAATGAATTATTGGTGGAAATAAGCAATATATTTTAAAATTTAAATATAATAATAATTACCTTCCTTGGTTATAACCTGCACTTGTTTATAACTGCACTACTTCAAGATCATCACTAGTTGTTTTATAACTATGCTTATAACCTTTCACAACCATGCTTATAACCTACCAACAACATACTATAATCTTCACAACATCCTAATTTTGTTCATATTCTGGTTAGATCTGATCATGTATTACACGATTACAGAAAAAAAATTAAACTTACACTCGTGATGAAAGTAGAATTTACAACTCTCGTGAAATTAACACACTCGCTTTGCTCGTGTGGGTAAACGTTTCACTCGAGTTGTAAAATGATCTACTTTCGTCACTTGTATAATAAATAACTTCAATAATGCTTCCTACTGTTACATAACTCTTTCACTTTTTACATGTTGTCTCTCCAATTTTAATATTACATGGACATACTTGCTGATAAATCAATTGCAGAACGAAATTACATATTCACTTTTAAAGGTATATAAAGTACTCTTTATACAAATAACCATTCCATAACTTTTTTTTCTTTTAAATTTATTTGTTTATTTGCAACAATGTTTAAATATTACAAGCAAATGCAATGTGTGATAATAATAAAAATTAGCTTGATTATTGACTTGAGGAGGGAAGTTGTCCATTGACAATACCCACATTGGATGAACCTTATGTAGTTATACTTTGCATTACTCAAGACCTCTTGGCCTTTTGCACTTCAGACGTCGTCTTGGGTTTTCTGGAATATGGGTAAATGAGAGCGATTGGGATTTTGCATGGGTATGGAAGGAAAGAATGTTGTGGTGGTTATGGAGATTTGAATTGGATATGTAAAATGGGGAATCTGTAATTTTGCGGAGTATTCTGGATCAGAGGGTTTGGATATAGGAGGAATTTGATGATTTAGTGGAACCCCCAAAGTTCAAGTCCGTATATCCATATTGGTCTGAGTACTGTTGCGTTTGTTATGCAGTGATTGTTTAGATCTTTTGTCAAGTAGTCTTAGTAGAAGTCTGTAACGTTAATTCAAATCTTGTCTTTTTAATATGATGTGAGGTTTCCAAATTAGTCGTTTAAGAGTCCTAGATACTTAATTTTTGATTTTTGGGTAATAGTGTGCTACTGAGTGTAACTGGAGGGCAAATGGAACCTCAGAGAGTAAATGCTACATGGTTTGATATGCTGCTGTTGAACTAGATCTTCCACTGAGTCAGCCAGGGTTCCAACAGAGCTAGGTGTTCTTGTAGAGATGCGGATGCCATATTTGGATCTGAGTTAGACGTTAAGATAGCCGTATCATCTGCATAAGTGAGAAGAGAAATTTCAGGATGTTATGGGATGTCGGCAGTATAGCCAAGAAATAAGAAAGGACTTTGAGTATCCCCCAGTGGCACACCTCCCATTTGGGAAAATAAGGGAGAGAAAGAGGAACCAAATGAAACTTGAAAGTGTGTGTCGGAAAGGTATGATTTAAGGATGAGATAGTAGGTAAAAGGGAGTGTATTTTTTAGTTTAAACAGTAGACCTTGGTGCCAAACCTTTATTATAACTTAATATAGTTCCAAGTTATGATTGTGTAATGATAAATCAGAATGTGAAGTGCCAATGAAACGCCCCTAAAGGCTACACCCCCACTGAAATCCATAAGTGCTTCATTTCTTCAACATAGGATTTTTTAGACCTCCCTCTTCTCTTAGTTCAAGGATACGCCCAAAAGGTTTCAACCTCTTTTTTTCATGCCCTTGATAAGACTTGCTTTCACTTACCTTATTTAGGGGTTTTTTTTTAGTCGAACTTGTTCTGGTGATTTTGAGCAAAATCCATATTGCTTCCAATTTATTATATATATATATATATATATATTATCGGGATGGGTTATCTACAGGTTACCATCCTTTTCTAGCCAGGGTGGGCACAAGGAGTTTATTCATTGAGTCCGTCATTAAACAAATTTCCACTGCCCCCGCCACTCTAGGTATGCCATGAGAGATTAGGACCAACGCCCTAACTCGCACGGCCAACCCGAGCCCCAATATATTATATTCCCTTTTGTGAAGAGTCCAACTTTTGTGTTAAGCAGTATGCTCTAAACGAACAGAGCATGCTTAGCAAACATTTTTCTTGTATCAATGTTTATATGCTTATTAGTTAAAATACCCCTTTTGCTTTGGAAGGATTGTTTAGCAAGTGCTATTCTTTTATCGCCTTACCAACAAAACCCCTTCAATTTTTCAATTATTATTTTTCCAATCCTAATATTTATATTTCCTTGGCTTTGTTTCTTTACTACCAAATCTTTTAATTTATGTGATATATCTCGAGTTTAAACTGATTTTTTTTATAAGTTGTGTTTTTGCAATATTCTATTAGTAATTACACTTTTCTTTTCTTTTTAATTTAAATGAGCAACATCACCTAAGTTGCAAAACATTTAAAATAAATAAATATTCTATACTGGTGTTGGCTTACAATAGAAAATAAATTTTATTTTAAATGCTAAGCTATAGATATGTCAGCCAATGGCCACTAAAAATACACAATTATCAAAAGTGGGTGGGGGGCATAGGCGTGAAGATGGTCTTCCTGGAATTAATCTTTGTCTTTGATGTTTCTGTTGGTAGTAACTAGAAAATGAAATGAGTTTATTACTGCGGGATAAATGGGACCAAGATTGGGATATAAATGAACAAGAAATTCCAAAATGGGAGGGGGTGGGGTGAACTTCATGTACGTCTATATATCTTGGCTTTTACCTGAGAAACCAAGAACAGTTTAATCAATTCATATAATTTATTCAATAATGGTATTTTTTTAAAAGGTAAGACTTGAAAAAAACAAAATTCAAAGAAGGATCATCTAGGATTTAATAATAAAGATATAGTACTTCAATTAATATGAGTTTATTTAATGTCATAATATCTTATAAATATATGAAGTCTTTTTTTTATAAATAATTCTCACTGAAATGCCTTTATTAGTTTTTTTTTTTGAGTAATAAACATTTTTAAATCTCATTTCATAACCTTAAGCTGACATACATTCCATTAAATTTGAAAACTTCATTATGTTTAAAACAAAACAATAAATTTGGTTTTAACTTAACTATACACAGCCAATAATAACATTTTCAAAATTGCCTTAACAAATAAAAAATTGAGACAAAAACAATTCGAGAAATACTGATGTGTAGAGAACTACATGACTAGAGATACCATTGTCTTATGCATTTCATTATACAATTTAACACATATTTACAATAAATACATAATTACAAGATGTACAAATATTACACATAATAATTTTATAAAATTACACGAGATAAAGGAGGAACGATTTTACAAATAGTGAAATGTATTTATATAACTGAGAATAGATAATAAAAAAGTGAGTCAGTAAAATTATAATAAAGCATATTTCATAAGTTTTTGACAGCGAAATTTTTCATTAAAAAGAATGAGAATACCATTAGTTTTGAATGGACTAGATTTTCACCAATCAATCACACAAAACCAAGAAATGAAATGCCTAATTTATTAACTCCTAGATCTAACTCTTTTGTGAGTACACACCTTACAACCGTAAACAGAGGCCTAAACAGATTGTCAATATAATCAAATACATTTCCTTTTTGTTTAATTTTAATTATATTTTTTTTCATGGAAATAAATTATATTCATCACTTTTGAATTACAATATTCTTAAAAAGAACATCTATAATCAATGTTACACAAAGTCAGTAGGAAGTTACTAAGTTCCTGATTCGAAATTATATCGAGGACAGTTGGGTATCATCTACAGAAGTGCACGATCAAATCAGTCAGAAGATGAGTAGTGTATTTTTATGTGCTTACAGTTTCGGACACCATTGGTATCCTTCTTCATGACGATAAAGCTGTGAGATACAATCTTAAAGTTTGGTGGTCAGTTCTTAAATCATTAATAAAAATTGACAACCACTTTCAAATCACATTTTAAGATGTGACCAATGCATCTTGAGATCGTTTCTCCCTGCTTTCCCGTTAAACAATATTGTTCTGAATAAGGATACCTAAGGTGTCCAAAACTTTAACCATATAAAAAATACACTTATCTTCAGAGTGATTGAGTCCTTCAGTAGCCGATGGCCAAATATCCTCTATGTCAATATTAAGCAAACCTTTTTGTTTCAAGTAAATTTTAAGAAAATAAAACTAAATGCAATTTCAACAGTTAAAGTAACATTATAAATCCAGGAGGAAAAGAGATGTGAGAAATGGGGTAAGAAATAAAATCAGTAACTTTTATTTTCAGATATTTTCATATGAATAATAATTTGAAATCATTATTCATTTATTGATAATCCATTTAAAAAGAAAAGTTCAGAGGAATGGATTTTGTCTATTAAAGTCAAACCGACAAGCAAAATAGTTTTACATCGTAAATTCAAATTTAGTTCATTTTAAGTTGTGCTTTATAATTAGTTTTCTTTAAATATAATTAATATAATTTTTTTTTCTGTTTATTTTTAGGGATTTAAAACTTGTTCTAGGAAGCCATTCTTCCCTTCTATTATTATTTTGAGTTCATAAAAAAATTTTGGATTTAAATTTTTGTATTTTTTAAGAAATTCATTTTTGAACGAGACATTTATATTTCGAAAGTACATAAGACAACTCACAATATTCAATTTTTCATTTATTTTATTCTGATCATTTTTTTTATTTATTTTGCCACATTCTTCTAACATAAATAGCTTTTAAAAAAATTACTGAAAAATATTAAATGAATATGAACAAAAAACAAGTATAATATAAATTTGAAATATAGTTTAAATTGAGTTGGATTAATAAAACATATCGTTGGTGGTCTCCCACCTGTTTCACATGATAAATTCAAAATTGTATAAATATTTCAAATCAAAAAGGTGACACACTGGGTTTCAATGAAATTGTTGAAATAGAATATTTTAGAGGAGACATTTCTTTATCTGACAATGGAGAATTTATAGAAAAATATTGCTTTATGCTTAAAATATAAAATTCCCTAAATTAAAAGTATTTCAACAAAACAATAAACTTGAAGGACATCATATTACCGTGAAATACAATTAATTTATTCATATAGTTTTTTCTAGTGTAAATAAATATTATAATAAACATTAAGAGTCACTGTAATTTTTTTATTATAAATCTAATTAACCCAATGTATTGACTGGGTGACTTTTAAAATGCTCTTATAAAAAAATAATATAAATATAACTAAATTTTTATTCTTGTAGTAATGACAAAAATTAAGGAACTCATATAATAAATCCACAAAAATTAGATAGACACGTGGTAAAAAGTCTACCAATTTATTTTGTCAGATCTATTTAACTCATGATTAAAATATCCATGATTATTGCATTCAATAAATATATACACGGTGTATCTATAAATGCATGTAAAAAATATATATAGTACAAACAATAATTAAAAATATTTAAAATAACCAAATATACAACAAACTTTCTCTCATAGATCTTTACTGCATTAATATTTATTATTATAGCAGCGAGTTCATCCCTCTTGCTACAACTAAACCATACATTAATCATTGATGATGAAGTAATAATCATTAAAAAACTGTAAAATATAAAATGTATTACATAGTTTTCAATAAAGACATTTATAAAAAAATACACATTTTTTCTAAAAGATCTCTGTGAGAAATAAACTGTTAAAAAGTTAATGTCTTTTTTCATTTGGAATCCCTAGAAATTAGTTCCATTAATACAGCCATATAGGTGAGATAATTTTTGGTGAGGTTGAATCGAATATCAGATCTAATATCATGCTATATCAATTAACCAAAAAATCATTTACTAAACATAATTATTTTTAATACGAGATCTGGATATAATTTAAACAAATTATAAATTCCATGAGCAACCCAATCCACATAAAGAAATTGATCGACAAAGTTGTCGTTTGGCTGATTATTAGAATCTTTGACTCAAATTCATCATACGAACCCACAAACATTTAAATATATATATATATATATATATATATATATATATATAAATATATATATATATATATATATCTGTTAAAGCATGAGAACACTAATCACTTCCAAGAAAAGCCAAGGTAAAAATATGTCAAAAGTTGAATAGTTTCCATGAGCGAACCTTATTTCACTAGTTCACTACCACGGTGTAAGTCCCCCCAAGTGGTGTTTAGGAAAAATGTCTAAATAATATGAGTTTCTCTGACTCCCTATCCCAAGCTCTTAAATTCTGGCTACTAGCACCACTCTGTAGTGGGTGACCCTTGTGCTGCCTCAAGGTACTATGAAGCCCAACAGTTGACTGTGGACAACATATAGCAATCCTTGTTTGAAGGGGACTGTAAGAGAAGTTATATAACAATTTGTAATGCCAAAAAGTGTGACACACTCAATGTTTATTACTTTAAGCTGTAAAATGGAACTAATATTTGTGTTTGTGTGTGTGTATGTTTATGTATTTCTTAAATTATGGAATGATTTGAGTTTTGTCTGTATCTATGGGATTCGACATTTTGAAACTATCTAATTCAATAGCATGTTACTGAAGAAAAAAATGCTTTTTTGTCTGAAAATAATTAATTGATTTAAAAATAATCCAGCAGTTTATTAAAATTAAATTACATACAATACTAGGAACTTAATTCTTGAACTATGCTTAATTGAAATGCTTTTTATGAAATTGCTTTACTTAGAAAGTGCTATTAATACAAATATATATTTTTAATGTAATGGCAAAACAATTACAATTGATATCCTTCTTTACAAATAACTAAACATTTTTAAACTTTTTTAAGAAATTCAAAAGACTACTATTAGTAATGAAAATCTATATTCTTCATCCATATGACCAGATTTGTTCATTCTCCAGAGTATATTATTGAAAAAATCTAAGTCTACATTCTTGTTCCTTTCAGGAGCCACTTAACACAAGCTTATAACCTGAAAACTAACTTTCATGGAATGGAACTTCTAGTACAACATATATAAAAAGGATTAATTATTTTTGTTGCACAGTATGAGTGTTTGTGATTTCTTAGGAGGTTTTTATAAAGAACGTAGTTTCGCCTATAGTTTGCCTAAGCAATCATATAGTAGTGACAGAAAATGTTTTACTAGAAGGTAAAACAATCATTGAGTTGATAATAATTTAGAAAAAAATTGATGATTTATACTCCTATTAAAATAAATATCGAATGTTATACATTTCTCATGATAAAATAAAAATGCTAAGAATGTTCTCTTTTCAAATATCTTTACCTCTTCAGTGAACATCAGAATCCCTGTACAATTGTATGTAGCAGCAGTTGATGGAATGTTTTTGAAGGAAGACATGTTATGTTCCCATTATAAAATTAAAATAATTATCAAAATATTTTTTGCAAAATTTTCTAATTCTATACTTCATTAATGTGCCCATTATTGTTTACAGCATACAATTTTTACTCATAAAATTTTAATAGTTATATGAAAATAAAGACACATTTATTCATAACAGATACATAAGAGTGCCTTAAATATCATATCTAGTCAGCCTCATACAAAATATATTCCTTACATTAATAATAATGGTTGAAGGTCTATGATTAAAATTATCCCATGTTTACTGATACAGGTTTTAAATTTATACAGTTCAATACATTTTTATGAGCACCGTCTGTAAAAAATTAAAAAAAATCCTTCTCCTTTTATAATACAATGTGTTTTTGGTTTCAATGTTTTTCAACTCTTAGATTTCGGGCAAATATATTTCCTAGCTCAGGGACTATCAAAGTGGTAACATTAAAGAAGAAAATATATAATATCTAATTATTATACTGAAAGATTCAAAATGGGCCATAGGACACATGACTTATTAGTTTACAGGAATATACAAATACAAATTTTCACTTTAAAGTACAGTATAAATAACAAATGCCATCAAACTGAAGGTGGGGTATTCACAATTTCCAAAGGAATTAATCGAGACAAAAGCAATTAGTTTAAATGAAGACTTTTGCTAAGGAATCAAAATATGTCTCTTCTTTCTACATGATTAGTATTTTGTAGGTACAATTTCTAAAATTATTATAAACCTTTCCACACAGATATTGACACAAATAATTATTCTTTATATCTATTTCAACTTCTAGAAGTGTAGAAATGAGCTGCAACAATGACATTTTATATCCTAGTTATTATTAAAGTTTCTGTGTATTGAAAAAATGAAGAATTTTTTATTCATTAGCATATATAGCACTTGTGTACTTGCACATGAGTGGGTAACTATGTATATCGAAAATTATAAGTTCAGGTTAGTTATAAGTTTCAACCACTATCATTTATGTCAGAGTCAAAATAACTTATAAATATAATGAATCCACATATCTCTAAAGCAATTACTTAAAATTGTTCTAAACATGAGTATGGTTAGAGCATGGAATGTAAATGAGCATTGAACTAGCATCATTGTAAATGGAAAAATGAATGTTATTTCTAGCAAGTGCGCGAAAAATTTATTCTTGAATTGTGGAAACGACGTTTTGACACATGCATAAAACAAATAATAGTCAGTTTAAAAGTCAAAAAATCCTGAAAACTCATTGTTTAAGTCTAAACTGGAGCAATATTTAGCACTACAAAATAATCCAAAAATGAATTCTCAGAAGAAAGTTTTAATTGAAGATTGCAGTAGTTCTAAGAAAATACAAAAATTCTTAAAACTTTAATGGAAACATATAATGATGAAGAAAAAAAAAATTATGTTCAAAGACGATGCCTAAATTAAAGTCAGTTAGACTAATGAAACCATCTACAGAAAAGTGCTTAGCAGGTAGACAAATACACCACTTTTATTATAGTTTAAGATAAAAATACAATTCGTCATACCTGATGGTGATGATTGTCATCACTTGCTGACCATTGAGTAGAGCGGCCATTACTTTGGATGTGAGAGTATCTATTTACAGGCTTGCCAAAAGTAATACTTCAAATTAGTAAGCCCTGACTCAAAACTTTATATCAGCTTTCTTGATGATCAGCCAGTGGTGATATTGGTCTACACAGGCAGCTAAGTTTTCAGCAAATATTCTGGTTGAACTAACCCTTTATTTTATATAACAAGTATACTTAATTTCTAATATATCTAAATTTTATTAAATTACAGTGTCCCCTTCCAATACATTTAACTAAGCATTTGATTCTTAAAATGTTTTTATGTAACTTTTTTCCTGTGTAAACCATTATTAAAAATAGTTATTTACTGAGACTTTGGGAAAAAACCCTCTTAATTTCATTTATACTTTAAAAATGTTTATGTTACGATTACCCCAAATCACCTGTCAGGAAAATCTGCTTTTCCTCTTGTCATCCTTAAGGTCTTTATATATATCTGAAGGTGAAAATTCAAATTTTCCCTTAATTTTATACCATTATAGTACTTTCTTATGTAATCATCAAAATTTTTCATAATTACAACTTCATTTTTTTACCTATTAACAATTGTATTTTTTAAAAGTACTTATGAATTTGAGATATAAATTATAGGGAATTCAAAGTAAATAGGCAATGTGCTTTGTGTGTGCATGCTTATATGTGTGTGTATACACATCTTCGTGTATATATGCTGTATAATATATTTCAGAATATTTTAAAGTTTGAGTTCTTTTTAATCTAATGCAGCTCCAAGAAATTTGTAGGCTTCACTAAATTAAAAAAATGGGAAACTTATCGTTTCTAAGTATAGCGTTTATTATTGTATGTAAAATTTCAAGATCAGTATACTTGAGCACTTGCCTTATCAAATCTGTGAGTTCCCACAAACATACTTAACAGTTTCTCACTTGTCTTTTAACAACTCCAAAGCATATTTCTGGTAATGAAATACGGCTCTTGGCTACCATTTATTTCCTCCCATTGTAAATTAAGATATATTTTTAAACAATGGAAATATTTTATTTTAAGCCTGTCTCAATAACGTTTACTGAAAAGAGGCATTAGAACATCATAACTCTGTAAGTGATTACCATGTTTTGATATGAAACTTTTAATTTAGAAGACCTACCCACCTCTGTCATTGAAGATGATAAAATTCTAGCATTAAATGAAAATAATACTGAAGTTTGTCAAGGAACACTGCAGAGATGTTCAACTAATCTCTTATGAGCATCATCAAGGAAGTGAAGTAGTAACTTAATTCTATAGAATATCATCTCAATATATTCCTCAATTTAATGTTTAGGACATGTTTTAAGACTAAAATTTTTACTCGACACATGCAAAGGTAATTTTTCTAATAAAAATAAATAATGGTCGTCTTTACATAACATTTACCATCATAAAGTGTTTAAAGTAATGTAAAAGTAGCCATAAAGAAGTGTTTAGGAAATTTATTTTAATAATATTTCAGGTTTTAAGTATTTTTGTCCACAGTGAAATATTAAATAAAGCTACACATCCAGAAAAAATGCCAAATTGATAATATCTGTATTCAACTATTTTAAAGACAATTTTGATGTTTTACTTTCAGGAAAAGTGTAAAGCACTAATATAGCCTACTGGGACACAAATAATTATGGACTGGAAAAAACAAAAGCTTGTATTTAGCATTCACTATAAATAGTTATTGATTTGATTTCTGAGATACATATTACGGAAATGTTTAACTCCTAGTGAAATTAAATAATATTAATAAATAAACTCTAATAATTTGTTCAATTAGGCCCTAATCATCACCTTTTTCCTTTCAGATAGCTACAGGGAAGCTTATTTTCCTATTGGTAGCATAGTAGCCAACATCTTCAAGTGGAAGACTTGATTCCTGAATCAGCTTGAAGTGACATTATCTAGCTTACTAATACAAGTGCCTGCAGGTGAAGTAACATTGAATGAGGGAGCTGTACATTATGGAGGAACTGCAGAAATAACCTGGAAAGTCTCAATTGTCCTGGTTTAGTAGCCTTTGAATTCATAAAAAAAAAACATTTTGTTGAGTCAAATAATTTTCTATCCCTTCCGAAAAATCACATTTCAATTCCAAATAGTGTTGTCAATATTATTAATAAAGACAGTACAAATCTCCAAAATAGTTTGAGAAAAAGTATTTTCATGATTTAATACCGATTTTCTGATTAATTCATTGCAATTTTGGTGTTGGCAGTTAATTCATAAAAATAATAATGATAAAATCATAGCTAATAGTAAAATTACAAGCCCTGAGATTGTAACTTGATCTGGAGCCATTTATTCTATTTTATTTGTATTTACCATTTTTGTTGTTTCTTTGGGTGGATTTTAAAACAACTAGACAATTAAAAATCTAGATTTAAGGAGATGTGGCACCAGTATCTTAATTTATATTGTATATTATTATGTTCATAATCATTTCGAGTCTGTTCATTATTACTATCTAATAATCTTTTGAACATTTTTTCATTATTTCTAATAAAACAAATATTACGAAATATATACTGAGACTGACCTAGACACAATCAAATGTTCATGTACAATAAGATACGTTATCTCATTAAGAGGCTTATATTCATGCAAAGCTGATGGTCTCTGATGTCACCCCAGCCTCCGTTACCTTTGCGTAGTTTATTCTTCTTAGTGACTGTTGTAAATGTTAAGGTAAGATGTCTTGGATAAAGATGGCTCTTTGCATTTGCCAGGACCTTTTGAACTTTAGAAATAACAGCTGTGCTCTCACAGTTTGCTTTTTTGTGATGAACCCCACTAAAAAAAAATCAAAATATACATAATTATAACCAATCTTATAGTTCAATCATGTATTAAAGAGCCTAAGTTCTGCTTAATTTTATTATTAAATCTTATAATGTATTAATATATTCCAAAAATTCTGTTCCGATTAAACTTAACATTTATTTATTACTTACAATTCATTATGGACTTAAGTTGGGATTTATTTTTACAGTCAAATATTACTTACTTGTATTTATAAGGGCTTCAGTTGTGATTAATGCTGGCATTTAAGCCTTAGAGTTTACTCATATAATTAAGAGCTTAACGTCTGATAAATTTAACATTTAAATCTTACCATATTATCAAATATTTCAGAGTTTCAGTTGTGATTATTTTTTAAAGCAAAAGCAGTGAAGTATAAATTAAAATCCTGTTAAAATAATCTTCTATGCTATACCCTTTTCTGATAGCAGGTATAGGTTATCATGTTTTTCTGATGTTCTATTACCCTCCACTCCCCCCCCCCTTGCCCCATCCAGCTAGTTGACTCAATATTTTCTTTATATTGGCATTCTCATGTTCAACAAGGTTATATGGGCCAAAAATTTATTATTAACCTTATAAATAATTAAAGTTTATCTCCTCAAATATTCATTACCCATTGTTGTATTTAAGAATGTTGTATATTAAACAACCTAAAAATTATTAGAGAGTAAAACTTGAAATTAATAAAATGGACAAGTTTTCCAAAATGACACAAAGAATGAGATAAGGACGTAAATATGAAGTAACCTTCTTAATCAAACATAAATAATTTATATTTAGATAAAAGCTACTTTCCCTGATCATCATCTTCAACATATTAAAATACCATTAATCTACTAAAATAGGCATAATCATTATTCATACTTATGAGCAACTATTGTATTAGTTAACTGATTTTTTTTAATGATGTCTATGTAACAGAATAAAGTGACAAAAAGTAGCTTTACCATTCTCCAATGTGAAATACTCTGGGACCTCTCATTACAAGTGCCATTAGCTTTGACTTTAAACACTGTTGAGAGACTTGTTGAAGACTCCAGTCCCAGTTATAGTCGTCATAAGAACAGAAATGTTGTGCACACTTATGGAGTTCAACCCAAACTGATCTGTTAAAGGCCATTCCCATATTGTGTTTTGAGCTAATCCACGGAGTTACTTCTGCCTGAGAACATTCAAATAAATCAAAACCAAAGAATGTTTTTTTTGCATGCAATTGTTTGTATGTGTGTACAAACATCTACAAGAAAATTTTAGTTACTTACACAATTAATTATAACGTAAGCTGATAAAGATTTTAATCTATTTTGATATAAAAATGTATTGAGTGAAAGTTTTACAAATTCAAATGTATGACTAAAGTTTGATTGGGGATCAAGGCTTAATTCCATATGAAAATGATATTATTAACATCCAAATTATACTACTTTGGCTAATTGGATCTACTTGGTACTTTTATATATATATATATATATATATATATATATATATATATATATATATATATATATATATATATGGTGCACTATGAACCATTTGGATAGGATCTTAACAAAAAATAGTTATAGGAAGTAACACAATGACGCAAGAAAATAAAGCAGACACAGCCAAAACTTCATAGATCTTAAATTGTTAGAGATTTTCATTTTATTAGGTTTATTCTAATATATATAAATTTTGATTATTACTTATTGTAACAAATAATAGTATTTTATGTGCAACTCAACCAAAATGTATTATTATTATTATTATTATTTATTAACGTCCACTTTTTGCAACTTAGGCTAATCGGGACGGGTTATCTACAGGTTACCACCCTTTTCTAGCCAGGGTGGGATTTTAGGACGTTATTTAATGAATTTCGTCACTAAATAATTTCCTTTGCCCAGGCAAGAATCGAACTCGCCACTCTAGGTTTACCTTGTGAGATAAAGGTCAACACTTTAACTTGCATGGCTAACCTGAGCCCCCAGCCAAAATGTAGTGAAATCTAAACACCAAATAGTAAAAAATGTTTGAAAATTCCTTCTTTTTCCTTTTTTCTGAGTTCTCAACTGAGACGAATTTTTCTTATTTGATAGAGCCTCGGCAGATGTCTGGAGCCCAAAATTTATAAAGATTCAGTTAGCTGTCTCTCAAGTATTGTAATAAGGTTTTATTACAAAATAGGTTTGTTCCACCAATACTGGTAACAAAAATTTTGGTGGAGGCAGATGTTATTTGCAGATCATTGAGTACATCTGGCAAGTGCTTTTTGAATTTGCAAAAATGATTACTTTTGAATGAAGTGTAATCATTGATAACTTCTCATCATAATCTTCTCTGCAAAAAGTTATAACTAACTTTATAATTACTTTTTGAAATTAAATGTCTACCATATGAAACAAATTGTGAAGAGTTATCTATGGGTTATCACCCTTTTCTAGTCAGAGTGTGGGTATCCCATTCAGTAAGTTCCACACGAGAATTAAATCCACAATATTTCCAGTCCACTTATCATGTTTTTCAAGAGTTTCAGACCAATGCTTTAGGAAACATCGATAATCTGAACGCTTCATTCAAAATTTTAGGATGTAAAAATTTGTAAACTTTAAATTTAACTGTATTTGATAACATGCAATAGCAGAATATAATATAATGTTGGTAATTATTGAGAACGTTTTGACAATGATAAATGCTTATTGAGTTCCACTTTTAAGCAATATATACAATATGTACAATTGATTTGTTCTCAAAGGTTTGGCATTCATATCTATAGGTTTGACTAACAATATAGCTTGTTTTATAATATTCAATGATCTTTGTACATGCAGAATTAAGTGCTCTTGCATACAATTATCCCATTCAACAATAATTCTTAATATTTTACATTTATGTACACCCATCTAGTCAGTTTTTGTATTCTACTGTTGAATTATAAAAAAAAAAAAAAAAAAAAAAAAATATATAATAAATAATATTTATTAGATTTATTTTTATTAATCTGTATATGAAACTATGTATTAATTATATTTTACTCAGCTAAGTCTGATTGGGTAGACTTATCTTCAGGTTCCCACTCTTTTCTTGTCAGAGTGGAGCTTTAAATTTTATTTGCTTTGTTCAAAACTAATAAATAAATTCCCACTGTCCTATTGTACCCACAACTTTAGCTTTACCAAGTGTATTAAAGCCAATGGAACGAGACATAAAAAAAAAGAAAAAAATAGTAAAAAATAAAAATAAAAAAAATAAATAAAAATTGTCTTCAAATTTCCATTTATCGATTTATACGTATATACTGCATACGTATATTTCAAATTTCATCTCATTTTCTCAAGATAAAATATGCAGTAGTATAAAAAATTATTTCAATTTTTAGATTATTTAAAAAAATAAAATCATTGATAGCTGAATTTGGTAATATCTCTTTGGAGCAACATTTTATTACTTCTCCGTACAAAGTAAAGAAAGTATTGAAATTGCAAAAATGTTTGGTTTTCAGATGACGGCTGGTAATCTGTTTTGGTCCTCCCTGAATCCATTTTGACTAATTACAGAATGACACCTGTATTTATATAAGTTTGTATTTCACATAACTCAAAAATGAGTAGCTTTAGACTGTTGGAATTTCATATTGAAGACAAGTACTAGTAGTCAGATACTTAAGAAATATTTTCCATAATTTAAAAATAAGGCACAACAAAGGTAAGTACATGAAGGAGTAAATATATTATTCTAATTATACCAATCATCATTGTTGTGGGGCACAAGCCAAATAAATAAATAAATAATAATGTTGAATGAAATAAGTCAATTTATTTGGAATTACAAAATGAATCTAACAGTAGGGAAATATGTAAACTCTTTTTACTTCAGATCTATCTGAGTGCCCATTTTAAAGGGAAATGGTTAAATGGTTGATAATATTAGTGTACTTAACTAGGTACTTTAATAAATATATACATACAATTGATATGATACTCATAATACCTCCATGCTGCATGCCAAGTAACACTGGAATTTTGACAATTAACAAACTGTGGAGCTACATGCATGCACTTCATAAAATCAAAACATTATGAAACAATCTATAATATACTACCGATCCCAAACATAGTGATTTGTCTAATATAGTTTGCATTTTAATAATATATTTAACACCAGGAGCTGTACTATATGATATTAATGACATCATTTTATGAAAGTAAAAATGTTTAAAGGAAGCAATTCAATGTAGGGTTTTTGTTTTAGTTATGATGTTAGCTGCTTTATGTTGGTCTATCTAACACAAATCATGAACCCCTCCTTCTTTTGTAATGTTTTTTCTCTAAAACCTAAGTAAAAGTAATTGGATTTAGTCCTTAAACTATTAAATCTATTAGAAATAAATGTTATGGTACTATTTTCAAATATATTAGGTTTTTCTGTTTCTTGCTTAGTGAGATTTAAATGATTCAGATTTGAGAACAACTGGAAAAATATTAATGGAAATTGCACATTCTCAGGACAGAGAAGAAGAGATGATATAAAATAAACCTCTTTAACTATTCACGAGTAAATATATTGAAAAAATAACTAAAATATTCAGCTTTAGAAGATGAGTTTTCTTTCCCAAACATTTATATGAACAATTATTGGTTTGGATGCAATCTCATGTTTTTAGACATGATTTCTTATTATTTTTATTGTTTACAAATTTTCAAAATTCTATTTGAGTTTTTGATGACTCAGCACTATTTCTGGAATGGTGTAAGTACATTTCAAGAAACCAAAAAAAAAAAAAAGATTTTTTTTTACTAGCCCTGGATTTGTCACCCATTTTACTTTGAATAATAAATAAAAGCTAAAATTAGAAAAATAATAGTGATTCACAATCAGAGCTACTTTTAAGGATTAATAAATTTCATGAATAAGTTTCAGCATTATAAGGGAAACATATTGATGATTTCCATTTCTTAATGCCTTTTGTGGAGAAAAGGCGTCATTGCAATCACAAAAACTGTTGTCTTTCAAATTTCAACAGAAATATCTGTTGTGACTTTCCTGGAGCCCATTTTAACTAGTTTCGATGAAAGGTGTGTCTGTATGTCTCACATAACTACAATGTGCATAAAATGATAAAATTTCAAATGAAAGACTAATGTACTGTCTTTATATGGACCTTCCCTTTTGATCAAAATCGACTAAAGGGGACTGAGACAGAAATAAAAAAATTGCAAATTTCTTTATCCTTTAGTGATAAAAAAAAAATTTAAAGAACAATTTTCAATTACGATGAAAAGATCTATAAATTATGACCTGTTTTGATAAAGTGCATTGGAAATAAGCTGAATTGAAGTGCATCAAAACATTTTGTTTATTTTATTTAATTGGAGTATATGGAAGTCTTGTGGTGTCCACATCAAATTTATTTGATATTTTTTTCTTTCAATATTCTGTCCTTAGCACAGCTTCTGATTTTATTTTTTACTGTAAACCATTTATTTACAAACTAAAGTGAAGCAAAGCTACAAACACAAATCATTATACAACTCCAATTATTAGACAAACCATTAAATACCTTATGGTAGTGTTGGTAGAGGGAGGGCAGGATATGAAATCCCCAAGACGGTGGGACCCCCGCACCAGAGAGGGTTTGGTGTCGCCTAAGAGCTCTCATCGCCTCTTTCTAAGATAGCAAAGGAACAGATCATGGCAAACTCTTATCAGAGTAAAGTTCCTTCTCTGTCTCTTTTAAATGTGTTAGTGAATACATTTGTGTTTGTATGTGCTCAACAAAATATTATAAGCCAAAAAGCACATGACTAGTTTTACCAATTAAAACCAAACACTTAAACTTAAAAATACACAAAAGTGAAATTTCAGTGAATTGTTAATGAAAACAGAATAAATATAATTTTTATTAAAGCAAAAACAATGGATTCTCTTATTATATGAAAAATAATGGTAGCAAATGTCCACTGCAGCTGTAGCACTAAGACACATCTTAACTATTTTATTCTTCTCTTTCTCTCTTACAAACACACACACATGTTCATAAACACACACAGCATGCATACATTCGACTATACAATTATTTTGTTAGGATTAGAAATGATTTTATTTCTTGAATAAATTTTGGGGTTAATTAGAGTATTACAGGAGTCACTCACAGAAAATCTGTTAGTCAACACACAGGGAAACAATTGTATTATTATATTGTTTTTTTTTTTTTTTCCTTTTTTGGAACATCAACATTCACATACCTTGAACTGCCATCTTTAGTCCTTCTGAGCTGCACTCTCCAACTCCTATCTTTTAGAAAATGATAATGAATAAAAATTAATTCCTGGGATGCTGCATCTTTCAGTCTCTTAATATCATTTTCTCATTTTAACTGCCATTGCTATTACTTTGAACATCTTTGGTTGGATGGTTTTCTAAGTGTTGGTTAATAAATAAAGCAAGATTCGAGAGATAAAATAAGATTTAATACTCAAACATAATCTCAGTGCACCCTCAACTCAGGACTCAGTCTAACTCTCAAAGTACAATATGGCGGGAACATACACGTTGCCTACGCCTTATATATTATTTAGTAAATTAGAATTACAATATTAATACTAAGTGGTTAAGGATGGAAGGCAATGATTTGAGAGGTTATTGTAGAAGGTGTTTGTGACCTATGCACAGGTATGTTATTGAAATTTTTATTTGATTGACAAAAAGTATTATTGTAATTTCAGAAAAAAAAAAAAATTGTCGAATTGCTGCTCCACCACTATTGGGCATACTTTTAAGAAAATTAAATGGTAGATAAACCTTTCATTTTATGGTAAAAATGTATAGTTTTTCTCTCATATATGGTCATTTTCAGTACATTAATGTGACATAAAAGTAACTTTTTAAAATATTTATTTGTATAAAGCGATTAAATTCAGAGGTCAATAAATTATTATTTTTATATAGAAGATTAAAATATTGAATTTAGCATTAAGTTATGTCAATTTATTTTTTAATTTCACTTGTCTTATCTTTTATTGCAAAGAAAATACTGATATTTCTTTATATTCATTGTAGATAATCTATATGATATAATTTATACAGGAAAATGGATTTACTCTGGAAATAGTTTTTCAGATTATGGTTGAGGTCATTTAAAACAATCAGCGCCCTTTTTCCCAACTGTTTTTTTTTTTACCCTGCATGTACTCATACCACCTGTTAAGAGCCAATTGTTTTTGCTATGACTAAGTGCTCATTAACATAACATCTAATAATATGTATACCACAAAACAAGAAGGGTAGAAAATAATAAAAAAAAAATAATAAGAAGGGAGCAGAAATTAACAGTTTACTTCATTGTACTCTAATAGATTATTGGTTTTTAAACTCTATGAATGCACTTTTGAACATTAAGGTTGCTTTGTACTCTTTATAAATATTATATATATATATATATATATATATATATATATAAATATATATATATATATATATATATATATATAAATATATATAAAATTGTAACCTCTGTCTGTACATTGATTTTTTTCTCAAAATTTCACGATAACTTTTTGTTTCACATGTCATAGACACCATAACTGCATTTTGTTTCTTTCGTGTATGTTTTTGTATTTATATGTATTTGTTTGTTTGTTTGTTACCTTTTCACGAATAAACGGCTGAACCGAATTTTATGAAACTTGGTATGTATATTACTACTAACCCAACTTAGACTTTAGGCTATATTAAAATTCTCTAAGACGAACAGGAGTGGGGGTTATAAGGGAGGCTTGAAATTAAAAATAGCGATATTTCGTTTCCTATTGGTTTTTCGGCAAATATGTACATAACAAAAATTATTTATTTTATTATTTAGAGTAACTTTTGTTATATACACTTTTTTCGTATACCGAATTATAAACGAGATATACGCTAAAACCTATAGCGGAAATGAACAATTTTATTTGGGACAATAGACCCAACCGAAATAAATAAAACTCGGTATTTGTATTAGCACTAACGCTTTCATTATAACAAGCCATACCAACATTTCTAGGAACTGGCAGGAGTGGGGGTTGTAAGGGAGGCCTAAATTTAAAAGTAGCGGTATTTCGTTTTCTATTCGTTTTTCGGCAAATATGAACATAACAAAAGTTGTTTATTTTGTTATTTAGAGAAACGTTTATTATATACAATATCGTCGTATAATGAAGTATAAACGAGATTTACACTTAAAACTAGGACGGGAGCGATTGAACCGAACTTAAAAAAAAACTCGGTATGTGAATTATCATTAATTCTTCCAAGATTATAAGCTATATTAAATTTTTTAGGTTCTATCAGGAGTGGGAGGTTGTAGAGGCGGCCTGAAATAAAAAATAGCAATATTTCGTTTCGCATTGATTTTAAGATAAATATGCACATAACAAAAGTTGTTTATTTTGAGTAACATTTATTGTATTCACTTTTTTTGTAAAATGATGTAAACACGGGATATACGCTAGAACTATAGCCGGAGTAATTCATTTTATTAGTGCTTATTTAAGCGTTTTTAATGAATGCATATTATGAAAAATGATTTTGTGTTAAAGTCACATTTGATAACTCTAAATATGATTCGGATTAGTGAGGTTATATATCTCCGTCGCCTCCTTCTCATTTATATATTTTTCCTAGAGAATAACATTGTTATTTATTTCCAATAGAAATGTGTACTATAAGAGCATTTCCGTTATTTAATTTGTATAATGTATTATTTAAACAAAGTCATGCTGAATTGGCACAAGGAGCGATAGCGGAAGTTGTAGGGAAGCAAACTCTTTGGTTCTGCTAATATATTATCTTATTTCCGATATTTTGATGTTATTGAAACAAATATGTACCATCATAACAATTAGAGGTTAATGGTAATGCCATTATGAAAAAAGACAATATCCGGTTAAACTTAATATGATTTAAAGTATTACTTATTTTGCTGGGAGGGCTACAATCTCTTCCCCTCACCCATCAATTATTTCTAGGGTAATACTATTATATAATTCCGTCAGGTAGATAAATTATTAAAATAATACTCTGAATCAATAATTTAAGAAAAAAATGGTGTTTAGCCCTCATGCTGGACCGGAAGATGACAGGAGCCTAAACAGTTAATTGAGTTATCTTATTACCAGTGAAATGCTGCCATTCCTGGAAGTGATTTCCACTGAGCTCTGCTATTACGAATATAATCTAATGTACAAAACTATGCTTAAACTACATGTGCTGGGATTGGTTTTTAACAGGAAATAAGTTTCATTATATATTTAATTGTAATAAATGCAATCCATGATTATGATTTTAAGTATTCAAAAAGGAGACTTAAGAAGTGGAAAGGGATAGATAGTGGAAAGGGATAATAGGACCAAAGGTGGAGTTGACACACTGGATAAGCTATGTGCAACATCAAGGGCCAACAAGGTGGCCCTTATCAATTTTCTTTGCCCTCATAAAAAGGAGACTTAAGAAGTGGAAAGGGATAGATTAGGAACACATTTTTATTTATTCTTCAACAGTAAAATTTCTCATTTATAAGTCGCCTGCCTGACCCTCACGGGAAAACAATACGCCCAGACGGGAAGTGTAGTTGTAAACATTGAATCCTTGCCCAAAAAAATACTATCATCATTCAGCACACAGCAACGACGGGTATAGACCCTAAACTCTGGTACGGGGAAATGTCAAAATACTGTGCAAACTAAAGGCTTACCAAAAAAAATACCACAACATTCAGCCTCGAATGAATTCCCGGGCGAAGCCGGGTACCTTAGCTAGTATATATATATATATATATATATATATATATATATATATATATATATATATATATATATATATATATCTTTTAAATTTGCGTAATCTGATGAGAATGCCTTTCTTCATATATTTGTGGCAGCTACTTAGTGATGGAGCAATAAATTAATAATAAAATAGGAGCTGATTGTTTTAAATGACCCCAGCCATATCTCTGAAGAAATTTTACACAATTGGGTCAAAGAAAAAAATTAAAAAATTGAAACAATTTGTTTTTATCAAAAATGCATTAGTTAATATAATTATAAAATATTCTGTTCTCAATAACACAGTAATGAATGTAGCACAGTGATGTCATGAATTTGTGCTTAAATTGAAGTATTTACATATTTAGTGAGCAACAAACACAACTACTTTAGATTAACTTAAATAATTGAAGTATTTTTAAAAAACAAAATCTAAGATGACATTAATACAAAACTTACCTTTTTAGAATCTCCATAATAGTTATACGTTTTGAGGTAAGTTCCAAGAGATAATATATTACACTGAGGACAGGCAGTAGCACAAGCTATCTGCATCTGGCGTAAAACATGGATAAAATCTTCTGCTACATAATGATCTTCTTCAAGGAATAGCACTAGCCCTGAAAAATATAATGTATAATATTCACATTTACATAACAATTCTTAACTGAAAAACAATTCCTGCAAATGAATTTTTAAAATAAATTGGTTACTTGGAAGTAGTCTGTTTATTATATTAAGATATGATGAGATAGCTATTTTGCTTATGCTCTTTATTCTTTATCTAAAGAAAGAAGTATCTTTGTTTTCTCTCTATTTTAAATATTGGTTTCATCTTTATCCATTTAACCAAAAGAAACAAGGCAAAATTTTATTTTTTTCTCTTTCTAGAATGATGTTCTTTAGATTCTTGAGTTAGGTTGTGATGGATGAGGTACTGATTTAGCCCCCCTCCCACCTGCATCACTTTACACTATTCTCTGTAATTTTTACTCATTTTTAACCTTCCACAGGACGCGCCGTTGTATTTTGTACAACGCCTGGCTTATTTCTTATGCACCGGACTTCCTGTGAACTTCTCAGGAAATTGGCTCCGTCTATTCCTCAGGAAACTATTCTACTAACCATCTCTGCCTCCCTTACTTTTTTGCTTTGGCTAGTATTTTGTCTGTTTACAATTTTGTCAGTATTTGTCTGACTGTTGTACAGAATACAACGCGCGACCGCTCTCGTTCCGAACCTGTTCCGTATCGTGTATCTTCAATTTGCTGGATTTTACACAATGTAAGTAAACATATAATTGTTTTTTGTCACTTTAAATTTGTATGAGTGGAATATTACACATTATGAATTATTTTATTAGGTGGAGCCCTGTAAAACTTGAAGACATCCCTAGAATTTTACAAGAATTAGAAGATGAAGAAAATCAGAGAAATGCTAATAATCAATCAACTCCGGCTTTTGAGGAAAGTGATTCTGATTTGAGTGAAGAAGAAATCACTAATGATGACCACGATTCTGAAACTGAGGTTGAGGGTAGTGAAGATGAAGAGGTGGAAACAAGGGTTGAAGATTTTTATGTTGGGAAGGATAAAGTTACAAAGTGGAGTAAATCACCTTCTAAATCTTCTAAAACTAAGAAAAAAAATATAGTGAAAATTTTACCTGGACCCAGACAAATAGTAAAAGATGCCGTCTCTCCAAGTGATGTATTTTCAAAACTTTTTGATGCAAACATCATTGATGAAATTCTGAGACATACCAATTCAAAAATCAAAACATTACGGCCACGTGATTGTTCTGATCTAACGAGAGATGAACTATTGGCTACTATCGGGATTCTTATTCAAATCGGCCTGAAAAAAGGGCGAATGGTAAATGTTGAAGAGTTATGGGCAGAGGATGGGACGGGAACGATACTTCTGAGAGCGGCCATGAGTTCCCTCAGAATTTTACTAATTTTGAGAGCCCTTCGGTTTGATGACAGCACGACCCGACTGGAAAGAAAAAAAATTGACAAGCTAGCACCCATAAGATATGTTTTTGATCGCTTCGTTCAAAATATTAGAAAATACTACAGCATGAGTGAATTCATTACAATTGATGAAATGTTGCATCCATTTCGTGGCCGCTGCTCATGGATTCAATACATGCCTTCGAAACCTGCCAAATACGGCATAAAAATCTATGCTATGACGGACGCCAAAACATTTTATTGCGGAAATTTAGAAGTATATGTAGGGAAACAGCCACAAGGCCCATTCTCTACATCAAATACCCCAGAAGAAATCGTGAAGCGTCTTGTTGGGGACGTAGTCAATACCAACAGAAATTTGACTACCGATAATTGGTATACATCTATGCCTCTGGCCACTTACCTCATATCAAAAAATATAACACTTTTGGGAACTCTAAGAAAAAATAAAGGGGCGATTCCTCCAGAATTTTTGCCTAATCGGAAAAGACCTGTAGGTTCGTGTATATTTGATTTTCAAAAAGATCAAACTCTCGTTTCATATGCGACCAAAAAAAATAAGACGGTCATTTTGATCTCTACGATGCATGATACTGGAGACGTAGACACGGAAAGTGGGAAGCCAGAAATCATTCTGGATAATAGGACCAAAGGTGGAGTTGACACACTGGATAAGCTATGTGCAACATATAGTGTAGCCAGAACAACAAGAAGGTGGCCCTTATCAATTTTCTTTGCCCTCATAAATATTGCTGGCGTAAATTCTCAAATTATATATGCAATGCTAAAAGAAAATGAAAAACCTTTGTTACGGAGACATTTTTTGAAAACTTTGTCTCTGGAACTTATGAAGGAACATATGTATTCCAGATGTAAAATCCTCTACCTTCCCCTAGATCTGAAAGCTTTCCTACAATTACAATATCCACAACCCTCAACTTCAACGTCAACGGGGCCTCCTGAAAAAAAAAGCGTTGGACATGTGCTCTTTGTGGGAGGTCAAAAAACAGCTCCGCAACAATGACGTGTTGTATGTGTCGGAACTTTGTGTGTAAATCACATTTGACAAAAAAAATTGTTTGTAATAATTGTAATGAGGATCATTTGTAAATATAATATATATATAATACAATCAATTAGTGTGTAATAATAAATATTCTTTTATTTATTTTTCTTTCTTACTTTTCAAAATAAAAGAAATTTAAATTTATTTTAAATATATATATATATATATATATATATATATATATATATATATATATATATATATATAAACACATCTATTTTGTTCATAAATAGTTAAAATACCTTGTTCCATATTATTAATTTAAAAAATGGCCAATAATTGACGAAAAACGATGTGTTGTACTTTCTACAACGCGCGACCACTTGTGTGTCAAACACGGGCGCGACCGGTGGAAGGTTTAAAATGGAAGGAGTATATTCTTCAATAGTGTGTACATCTTTCAGCTGAGAACAAGTAATCACAAAATATCAAAAACCTTTAAGGCTTTCTAGAGCAAGGAATTTCATCATTTTTGCATGTCATAGCAGACTTCTTGTTTCTGACAGACAAAACAAAAACTAATGAGATTCTATTTGAGTCATTTTGGATGAATGATTGTTTACAATTAAAAATATTCAAATGAAAATTTGTTTTTATTTCCGTTAAGTTGCTATTTTACACTGATATTTCATTATGACTGTGTTTTCTTATCAAAAAATACTTAAATAGTAAAGCACATTTTTTTGCAAGAAAAAATTTATCTTTAAAAAACATTTCATGAGAAATGAAACAAGTACTGCAATTAAAGAAAGGTGTTTCTTTAATTGCAGTACTTGTTTCAAGTAATGCTCTCGAGGTCGCAATTTTTGTTTGATCGTTACGAAAGTCGATATTTAACCGTTTTAAAACGTTTTTAAACCGTTTTCTATGTAAAAGACAGATCAAGTTCGTTAATGGCTGAAAGCGGACCAGAGGGAGGGGGGGTTTAGGGGGGGATTTTCAAAAATTCGAAATATCTCCGTTATTATGCATCGGATCGAAAAATTGTATAGAACCAATCTTATTGCAAACTAAATTTACTACAAATATTGTTATATACAGTTATTCTCTATCTTGAATATTAACCGAGATATTTGCATTTTTATGAAGTCTGTGAGACACGTGGTCGGTTATAGTTCGGATTAGGTTGGCCATTTCCGTAGCTCCTCGGCTCAGGTGGAAACTTCTTCTAACCTTACCTGTCGTTTCTAATCTTACCTTACCTTCCCTACTTTGTGAGATTTATGCAAATACGTTCTGTTCATCCGCCCCCCCCTTCTTTAGTTCTTGGACTAAAAACTTGAGTTATTAAAATATAAATTATTCTTACAATTCAGAAGCCGTTTCAAGTGGGAATTTATTTTAATTAACTGAAAGATTTCTCATTACTGTTTGTATTTAATCACGGTGGTGTTGTGTTACCAGTATGCAGAATTTTCTATTGTAAAACTTCACATGGGAAATCTGCTTAGTTTACGCAATCCCTCCCTGCGTGACGGACTTTTTATGATCCACATAACTTCTACATCAATACCAAATAGCTCTTATAACGGATTGTATATCAGTTATTAATTTGAACTTGATTTTTTATTCCAATTTTAATTTTTCTGTACACTGATATTATTTATAATTATTTTTATGGTATAGGAGCTCTTAGAAAGATCATATGAACGTCCATGCTGCCTCAATCTTGATTTTGAGAAGGCTTACAAATTTGTTCTTCAGCCCAATGATACACTATAAACATTTTATAATAAAGAAAATATAGTCACTAAATTGAAGACCTTTTTAAATAATACGGTTCATTAATTTCCAAAGGTTACCTACCTGTATGATTCCTTGTGACCTCTAACTGGTTAAATACTCTATTGGCTTTCCACCACCAGTGATGCTTCGTTTGGGTAAACTTTGCTTCCCTATAGTGTCCATAAAGATCTGGGTGATCTGCATTAGCACATTTTTGAATCTGTGCCCTGTAAGCAAAATTAAAGTTTTAAGGGATGGAAATAAAACTACATGTGCAGTTAAGATATCAATATTTTGAGTGCCTTTTATCTCTACAATTCATTAACAAACAATGATTTTTTAAAACATTCCAAGAATGATAGAATTTCAAAGCCACTTTTAAAATGCTATCTATAACGCTAATTGAACTCAGTCTCCATGCTTCCATTAACATTTTAGAAGTTCCTGGTTAGATAATTCCACTATCATTCAAGAATAAAAATTGAGTATCATTATTTGCGCATAAAATGAGCTCTATCCTTAAGAATTTTATTATTTAATGTTGGAGTCAAATTAAATTGGAATGGATAGAAAAAGAGGAGCATGTTTTTTCAGTATTAGATTTACAATACAATCCATATGAGACAAAAAAAAAAGAAGATGAAATGCAGGAAGAAATGAGAAATAATAAAATAAAGCATCTAATAATTTTGTTGATTATCCTGAAGCTATTACTTTCTGCACTTGCTCTTAAATCAAAGTATCATTATTTTATTTTTTGTTGTAAATTTCTGTAGACAAAGAGATTAAAATACATATACTTACTGTTGGTAATTTAAATCTCTTGGGCAATCATCTTTTGACTGTCCGGGAAAGGTGTCCGGATGTGTCTGAATGGAAAATGGGTAGAAAATCTGCATAACTCTAGCAAAGTCAACACTTTGAACCAATTCATTTGCTTCTTGGTCATAGAAATCATGAGAAAAGACAATTAAAGTTGTTTCTATTCCTTGTGCCTGAGCAAGACTTACGATCAGGTGGCGAAGGTACACAATTCTTGTATGTACCTGGAAATTGAAAACAAATCGACTGAAAGAATAGTGTTGAAAGTATTTGCACGTAAAAAACAGTTCATATTAAAAGATATATAATTATTTAGGAGGTTTGTTTTCTTGAGGATCAAAATTGGTTATATTCACTAATAATTAAGCTCTTAAATGCTTCTTCATGTTAGAAGTTATTATTTTCAACATGCTGACAACAACTTTTACTTACAACAATAAATTCTTTCAGAACACATCCTCCATATCACTTATTTTAATTCTATTCTACATAGAACTTAAAATAAGATACATATATTAATTAAAAATGTTTTATTCACAAAAAATACAAAGAAGGGCTGCTTTAAATGTAGGAAATTCTTATATTAAGTTCATAATATTAGTGTTTCATTTTGTTTTTTAATCAAATGCTGAATTTGCTGTTATCATTAACTCTTAAGAGAAATCAGCTATTGAAGTCGTACTCATGACTCGATTTTGAAAAATTTCCTCAAATGTCCATCTATCCTCTAGGAGGTGACAAAAATGAAGTCTGTTCAAAACTGTGTATATATGCGTGTGTGTGTTTGTGTGTGATTGAATGCGTGCGTGAGTGGGTGTATGCGTCTGCTAATGTATGTCTGTTAACGCTCTAGCAGTTCCAATTTTAACTTTTTATGTAAAACTAAAGGTCAAGTTTGTTAATGGCTGAAATCCGTCAAGTGGGAGGGGGGAATTTCGAAAGTGCTTAATATCTCTGTTATTATGCGTTGGATCGAAAATGTGTATAGAACCAACCATATTTCAAATTTAAAGGTCTATAAATGTTGTTTTATTTATTTTTTCTGTATCATGAATATTAAGTGAGATATTTGGATTTTTTAGTTTTCAGTAAACTCCAACTCTTACTCATGTCCAATTAACTAAAAGGTGTTCTACTTCATCCTAAGGTTAAATACCAAATATGGTTTTCATTGACCTTTTAATTTGTTAGATACATACAAAACCGTTGCGTGGTGAGTTACCAATTAAGATTTCACGTTCTTGTCTCGAAAATGCTTAATTTATCGATACCATACTCGATATTTAACTGTTTCAGCGAACACTAAAGATCATACTTGTTATTGGCTGAAATCAGAATTGGGACAGTGGCGGGGGGATCCAAAATTCAAAATATTTCCGTGATTATGAGTGGGATCGTAAAATGTCGTATAACCAATTTTGTTAAACTGTTTATGCTCTACAATTGTCCTATGCATTTTTTTTTGTAACTCAAATATGCATTTAAAAAGTAGTTAAGCGAGTTATTCATACTTTCTTGTTTTCAGCCTTCAGTTATCTCCCTTTGTTCCCTTGTAATCGGGTTTTTACATAGAAAAAGTCCGTCACGCAGGGGCTAGGTAAACTAAGCAGATTTCCCACGTGAAGTTTTACAATAGAGAAATCTGCCTAATGACAACTGTAGTAGTAAGAAACCTCTAAACCTATTCACGAGGGACGTATAGTTACAGAAACGGCCGCCAACCTCTCGGCGGAAAGGCCTGAACATAGCCGACTCCTGCCGACCACACGCAGAATACAAAAGCAAATACCTCGGTTAATATTCGAGATACAGAATAAATGTATAGAATAATATTTATAGTACATTTAATTTGCAATAAGATTTATTTTATACAATTGTTTGATCCGACGCATAATAACGGAGATATTTCGACTTTTCAAAACTCCTTCCCTCTAAACCCCCCCTCCCACTGGTCCGATTTCAGCTATTAACGAACTTGATCTTCCTTTTTACATTAAACAACTGAATTCCGAGTTTGGTAACGATCAAACAAAAATTGCGACCGCTAGAGCGGTAACAGACAAATAAATAAATAAATATATATATATATATATATATATATATATATATATATATATATATATATATATATATCTACAGTTTTGAACGGACCTCATTTTCGTCATCTACTAGGAAGGATCGATGGACATTTGAAGAAAAATTTCGAAAATTCCGTCATGAGTACAACCTCAATAGCTGATTTCCCTTGAGGGAAATCTGCTAATAGAGAATTCGTGGTAAGATGATGTCAGTAGTGTGTTATGCCAGAACGTGGGAAATCTGTTAGTTCACACAGCTCTTCAGTCATGGAGTTCATTTTTATTGAAAAATCTTAATATCTCCGTTATTAAGAGTTGGATCGAAATATTGCATAGAACCAATCTTATTGCAATTGCAATGCTGTATAAATGTTGATATGTACGTTTTTTTTCACTATGTTGATTATTAATAGAGATATTCGTATTTTTCCGTTTTGGCCTTCAGTAAAGCCCCACTCCCACTATGTCATATTAACAATAAAAAAAGTTGTGTGAATAAAGATTTTTTTTTTTCATAATCAGACATCGATAGTCCGATGTATGAAATCTAATATAATTAATCCTTCTCCATATAATAAATTAATTATATATATATACATATATATATATATACATGTAGTAGCGGACCCGACAGACGTTGCCCTGTATGATATTTCAAGCGATTAGGATATTAAATTTAATACTATTATGTTTATAACAAAAGCTACTTTTAATAACACAAACACATCATTTGTTATGTGCACGTTTGCCTAAAAACAAATAGAAAATAAAGTATTTCGCTTTTTTTATTCAGACCTCCCTTATAACCCCCACTCCCGTTCGAACCAAAAAAAAAATTAATATAGCTTATTATCATAGAAGAATTAACGTTAATTCACGTATAGAATTTTGTGAAGTTCAGTTCAATGGTTAGTGCCCAATAAAATTGTTGGCCCCCACTTTACTTTTTTAGAATATATCTCGTTTATACTTTGTTATATGACAAAAGTGAATATAACAAAAGTTACTCTAAGTAACAACATAAACAACTTTTAACCTTTGCACATTTGCCGAAAAACCAATAGGAAACGAAATATCGCTATTTTCAATTGTTGGCCTCCCTTACTAACCCCCCTCCTGCCACACCTGCCGGGCTGATTTGTGACACTAAACCATCCAGGGCGTCACCCAAACGCGTACAAAAAATTCATTCAAATTGGTCCAGCCGTTTAGGAGGAGTTCATTGATGTACACACGTACAGTAGAATTATATATATAAAGATAAATAATCTTACTTGGCTTTAAAGAGGCTTACTTGTACAACAATAATGAGAGTATCATTTTGGACGGGACCAAAGATGTCTTCATTGATGACTGTCTGAAGAGTATTGTATCTTCTGATATTCCTTAGTATTTCATCTGTGGTTAGTGCTCTCCCTTCCCAGCTGTCATATCCAGCACTCCCGTTGAACGAGCTGCTTGAGTTTCGCGGCTTCGCTGTCAGGAACTTGTGTAATACCTACAAAATAATTTAATGCTTAAAGAAAATTAGGTTATTAAAACAAAAAGTACTACAGGAGCTCTATAGGAATTAGAAAATTAAGAGATGATAATTATCTCTTGGGTTCACTGTATTTTAAAACATTTTAAAAACCTAAAATATTGACTGAACTAATTATTTGTTGCAATGAAAACAAAATTAAATTATTTATTAACGTCCAGGCTAACTGGGGCGGGTTATCTTCAGGTTACCACCCATTTCTAGCCAGGGTGAGACTAAGGATTTTATTTAATGAATTCCGTCAGTAAATAAATTCCTATTGCCCAGGCTGGAATTGAACTCGCCACTCTAGGTTTACAATGTGAGATTTAGGCCAACGCTTTGACTCACATGGCTAACCTGAGTCCCACAATGAAAACAAGAGTTATTAGTAAAGTGGAATTTAGAGAATAATAAAAGCAGATAATCGTCAATAACGCCATTATAATCGTTAAATTCAACAATATTGTCGCACATTCTATTCCTTTTTTTTAGCAGTTTACTTTATAGGTAAATCTACTATTGAGGTTGTACTCATGACAAATATTTCGAAAATTTTTTTAAATATCAATCGATCTTACCCAGGAGATAACGAAAATGAGGTATAGTAAAGGTGATATTTTGAATTTCGAAAATTCTCCTCCTTTAAACCCCGCGCTCTCCCTTATCTGATTTCAGTTGTCAAAGAACTTGATCTTTAGTTTTCTATGAAACGCTTATATATCAAGTTTGGTAACGATAAAACAACTTTGAGGCCGCTAGAGCGGTAACAAGCAAATATATAATATGAGTGGGGCTCAGGTTAGCCATGTGAGTTAAAGCGTTGATGTAAATCTCATAAGGTAAACCTAAAGTGGCGAGTTCGATTCTCGCCTGGGCAAAGGAAATTATTTAGTGACGAAAATCATTAAATAACATCTTAAAATCCCACCCTGCCTAGAAAAGGGTGGTAACCTGTAGATAACCTGTCCCAATTAGCCTAAGTTGCAAAAAGTGGACGTTAATAAATAATAATACTAATATAATATGAGTAAGACCTCAATAGCAGATTTTCCTTAGGGGGAATTTGCTGAAATTAGTTTTCAAGTATGACGTATGAGAAAACGCGAGCAGCATCGTAGGTAAGGCGTCGTATGCCGAGTTGCACCTTCACTTCTGCCTGAGAAGATTTATATTGGTCCTGGCCTGGCGACCAATCAAAGAGGGTTTCAAATTTCAGGAGATATTCTCTTAAAGTAAACGGTATATTATAAATTGTGCAGGCCATTTCTTTTTACAGTACTACGTAGACCACATATATATTCTGAAGAGCTCTTGAGTAGGGGATATACTTAGGTGATGAGCATCCTCTGCGGTAACATTAACTTGAAAGAGGAGACAAAAGTAAGAAAAAAGAGCAGAAGAAAGGGCGGTGTAAGAAAAGGCATTGTGTCAGTCAGAATAATGGAGTGAGGGAAATCATTATAGCTGATGGATGCGAGCATTACCTGCATCTAGCAATTTTTTACATGACTCTGCTTCTTCTTACAGGCGGGCAATCTATATCATCTGCTAGGCTTTGGCCCTCTATTATCGTTATAGTGAAGAAAGGTATCTCATTTAGACAAAATTATTTTATATTTGACTAGCCCTGTTAGCCATCATTGACGGGTTCAAATAGAAATGGTTTCAGCTGTAAATATAAACAATATATACACACAATCATCCTATCATATTCACCAATAACACAAATGTCCTTTAACTTGAACAGTAAAAGTGTTGCCATTCATTAGTTATTCCCGAGATGTAAGAATTTGGACAAAGCATTGATAAGATTTGCGGAATCCTTTGATTGATTGTTACGGAAAGTAATTTAAATAATGGTTTCCTGTCGAAATATAAATACGTTATTAGATAACGGAAGCACTAAATAGTCCATATATTGCCTTCAAATTATTCATATTTATAGCTTTGAGCGTGGACCGCCTATTGGACGAATATTGACGAATTCTCGTTATTGGGAAGAAATAAACCTTGTTTATTCCGTGAAAATAAAACAATAACAAATAGTAAAGATTAGATGCAAATGACAAATTTCTTCAGGTTAGCCATGCGAGTTAAAGCGTTAGCCTTAATATCACATGGTAAACCTACAGTGGCGAGTTCAATTTATTTAGCCTGGCGATAGGAATTTATTTAGTGACGGAATTCATTAAATGTTTAGTCCCACCCTGGCTAGAAAAGGGTGGTAACCTGTAGATAACCCGTCCCAATTAGCCTGAATTGCAAAAAGTGGACCTTAATAAATAATAATAATAAATAAAGATTTACTTCTCTCACGTTTCCAGATATCTTTCTCAGGGCTCTTCTCTCTCATACTTGGAAGACATTTCAGTTTGATTTGTAGGAGTCCACGTTTCACTTTCATACATAACTACTGTTCAGATGAGTATTTTGTCATTGGCAATTTAGCTATCATGGAGAGTGCAGTGCAGGGAAAAGAAAATTCTGGTCTCTGGGGTCATCCTGGTGTATATATGTGCGTAACACTCCGTGCAGTGTGTATGGTACACCTGAATCCGTCTTTTCGTTTTATAATCCTATTAATTTATCCTAGAACTGTTACTTCTAGGGTGAGGTTAAACTGAAGTGGTCACACTTAGTTTACTTTGTTCTTAAGCCAGATGATATATATACAACTATCAGAAACCAGTTCTGATACTCTAACGAAAATAAGTTTTTTTTCCCAGAAAAATCAACCTGTATTGTCTTGTAGGTATTACTACTGAACACTTATTAGCCCTGGCTACACTCTTCATGTAGCTGCCGCAAGTTCATGAAGGAGGATGCAGTTCAACAACCACCCCATCTGATTTCTCTGCTGGACAGTTAGTAAATCAAGAAGCTCCCCAAATATTCAAGGACAGGTTTATATTCATCAATAAATAAAGGAAGATCATTTATTGTGTGGCGTGAATAAATTAGTTTTCTCACATTAGTTCGCAACACAAATGCCTATTGAGTATTTTTTCCTAAACTAATCCATTTCAACAAAATAAATACGTTACAAACATATTATGTAAATCATGAAAATGTTGATTTGAAGAGTACTGAAACTTACATTTTATATAGGAAATTGCAATATAATGCGATCTGTTTTGTGAAACAAGAAAACCTTATAATTTCTAAGCCGTAAAAAGTATAATATACTAAACACAATTATTTATTATTGAAAACATCTTAGAAAAATATCGGAACTGAGCTGCTATTTATTACTGAACATTTCTTGATTCCCTCTAAGGGAGTATTAGACAATAGGATCTCAACATTCCGTTTTACTTGACGGACATATTTTTTTCCCCTGTAATTAATTCCAACATATGTTACTTCAAATACCGATTCGGTACATGTATGGAATAAGGACTTCTTAAACTGAGTCCTTCACTAAATAAAATCTTTGGTCCAAGAGGGAATCAAACCCATAACTCTAAGATCGGTAAAGTATTTAAGGACTAAACTTTCACAGACATCTGAAGTCAAGAAATTGATTAATTGTTTATATGTGAAGGCCAAGGCTACTGGTTCTGTAAATACACTTAAAATTATTAAAAAGAGTCGATTAATACGTTTATTATAATGTTAGAAGATTGAGAAAAATTAATATTAAAAAAAAGTTAACCTAAGTAACACAACGACCAGCATTGGTTTTTAGAAATGGTTAACTAATAAGAACACCATTACTCATTTATTGTTATAACTCAACGGTTTTTACGTTACGTTGAATGTCAATTTAGGAGCATACGTGTAACATATTGTCCTTATATTGTTTGACAGTCTTGTTCCCCAAACCTTGACACCAAAGCGTATAGTCCAATAGAACTTGTGCGATTTTATTTGTTCGAGTTATACTCTGGAAGAGCTTGATGCTTTATAAGTAATACAACATTACAAAAATGAGCGATCTCATTTGAGTTGTTGACCTTCTGGCCAAAATATACGATTATTGATAACAATTTAATTATAATCTACTTGTTTATATGATGTAGTTTGGAGTAATTTATCTGGAAAGCTACCTAAAAGCGTACTACTCCATAGCTGGATTATGTAGTCGGGGGCTTATGCCTCCCTAAAGTACCATCGGTCTAACTCAGTTCATGCTAATAAATTAATTTGGCGATAATAGCTTCCGCCCTTAAAGCAGCCATAAGTAATGCACAAGCTATGAATTTTCGCAAAGGCCAATTACCTTAAAGGCATATTTAAAGGGGATCTGTCAAGCTTTTGGTCCCTTCTATAAAGCTAAGACCTCAATAGCTACTGTGGACCATTATACATGTTACACTTGCGAAGAACTTCTATTCAATAGCCTGTTCTTCAATCATATTTCCAACGTGGACAAGAATTTAAACTTCCTAGGAAGCTATTTGATATTTGACCTCTTTGTTTAATTCGCAAAAAGGGTGTAAACACCCACTTGACATTTTTTTTTTTTGATAAAATGTATATTTATCATTCTATTTAGAAACTCATTTACTTATGTTTGTAGCTAATTTTAGATACAGGCTTTAAAGAGGTGGCCTAAGAAGAAGAAACGAGCTGAAACAATGGGCGAACGTTAAAAATGTTTTTTTTTTTTGTTTTTTTCAATTATTAAATAATAACAAAAACATTCTAAACCTAGAGTGGCGAGTTGGATTCCCGCTGAGAATTTATTTAGCGATGAATTCATTAAATAAAATCCTTAGTCCCACCTTGGCTAGAAAAGAATCTCAATTAGCCTTAGTTGCATAAAGTGAATGTTAATAAATATCATTCTTATTTACAGTTACATTTGTTTACATTGTTTTAATGGACAGAACTCACTTTGATTTATTCCAATTTTTCCTCTAATATGTATTATTATTATTATTTATTAACGTCCACTTTTTGCAACTCAGGCTAATTGGGACGGGTTATCTACAGGTTACCACCCTTTTATAGCCAGGGTGGGATTTTGGGATGTTATTTAATGAATTTCGTCACTAAATAATTTCCTTTACCCAGGCGAGAATTAAACTCGCCACTCTGGCTTTGCCATGTGAGATAAAGGTCAACGCTTTAACTCGCATGGCTAACCTGAGCCCTCTAATATGTAAATTGTTACAATTAATAATAATTAGAGCAGATTTTCCTTAACAAAAAATCACAATTACACAATCCCAAACATCGTGCAGGGAAAGAAAATCGAAAACTCATAATACAGTATTCAGTATCACTGTAATTATAAGTTAGACCAAAAAAATCATATAAAATCCTTCTATTTTGTTGTAAATTTAACTTCCTGTAAATGTTGTTTTATATTTGTTTTTATCAGATTTCCCTTAAGGGAAATCAGCTATTGAGGTCGTACTCATGACGCGATTTTCGAAACATTATATATATATATATATATATATATATATATATATATATATATATATATATTTGTCTGTTAACACTCTCTCTTTAATCGTTACTAAAATCGATATTTAGTCGTTTTATGTAAAAAAAAAAAAAAAAGATCAAGTTCCTTATTGGCTGAAATCGGACAAGTGAAAGGGGGGAGGGTTTTAGGGGGCGAACTTCCAAAATTCGAAATATCTCTGTTATTATACGTCGGATCGTAAAAATTCTATAGAACCAATCTTAATGCAAATGTAATGTTCTACAAATGTTGGTATTTACATGTTTTCACTATCTTGATTATTACTGAGATATTTGCATTTTTCAGTTTTCGGTCTTCAGGAAACCCCCACTCCTACTCATGCCACATTAACAATAACCTGTTATATTATGAAAAAAATTATTTCAAGCCTAAATACCAAATATTGGTTTCATTGAACTTTTTCGTTTTGAGGAAAATGTATATTTTAAGGTGACGCAGGTGGGGAATCTGGTTAGTTAACGCAGCCCATGCAGAACGGACGCTCGTCTTGAATATTAACCAAGGGGTTTGCATTGTTTAATTCTCAGCCTTCAGTACACTGTCACTTTTAGACACGGCTCTTTAACAATAAGTGAATAGTACATGAAACATCTTATTCCAAGCTAAAATATCCAATCAAAACAGATTCTAGATATTATACATGCAAATAAGTTATATGATGACGTTATCCATTAAGATTTTATCGATCGCCCACTACTCAGCGGACATTTAGCAGATTTCCCTTAAGGGAAATCAGGTATTGAGGTCGTACTCAAAACGCGATTTTCGAAAAATTTCTTCAAACGTCCATCGATCCTACCCAAGAGATGTCGAAAATGAGGTCCGTTCAAAACTATATATATATATATATATATATATATATATGTATATATTTTCTGTTAACACTCTAGCGGTCGCAATTTTTGTTTAATCGTCACCAAACTCGGTATTTAATCGTTTTATGTAAAAAGGAAGATCACGTTCGTTAACGGCTGAAATCGGACTAGTGGGAGGGGGTTTTCGAAATTTTGAAATGTCTCCGTTACTATACGTCAGATCGAAAAGTTGTATAGAACCAATCTTATTGCAAATTAAATTTACTATACGTATTATTACATGCATTTATTCTCTATCTTGAATATTAACCGAGATATTTGTATTTGTATTAGGCGTAACGGACGAGCTATGGTTCCCGCCGAAAGCTAGTTCGGCCGTTTCCGTAACTGATCGGCACTCGTATGGAGGTTTCTCTATTGTATAACTTTACGTGGGAAATCTGTTAGTTTACGCAGCTCCTGCGTGACGGACTTTTATTTAGAAATAAAGAATATATGGAGAGGTGGGACCAGTAGTGTGTCATGCAATCACGTGGAAAATCTGCTTAGGTTTATTAATTATATTTGTTAAACTAATGATATAAATTTATTATTGTAGATAGTATAATAATTGTTTTATTTTACCAAAAACGGGAGAGGCACCCTCTAGAATATTCTAGAGACATCTTTGGCCTAAGCTGGGAGGCAATTTATAATGCAGGAGACAGGCTTTGAGTTCGTCACGAAGCTAAGCTAAAAGCGGCCACCTTCAAGTAGAAGGCTATGAGAGAACGCTCTTCACCAGTCTACCGGCGGGCCTCTTCTTTTAACAAACGTCCTTAATTACTTTCAAAATTGCTTACGCCAAAAGAAAAACAACAAGAATGTAATAAGATGACCTCTAAATCATCCTCAAAGAGTTGTAATATTTGTTTTTGTTTTGCCCTTCCCCTGAAAGAAAGGAAATAGCTTTCTTTGAGATACAAGTTGATAATATTTTCTCTTTTCCCTTCACAGAGGTAAACGAGATATGAAATTATACCGGATAAATGGACTTCAGAGAAAACAAAATCTAAACCTTTAATGAATTTCTATAAACACTTATACTCAACAATGTCATGTGACATAAGGACTACAGAAATATAATTTTATAACTAAGATTGACCTCGGATACAAAACAACTGTCTTCAATAATAGTTCTCTAGTCGAATAAAAAGTATATAGTCTAGTAGAAGGTATAATAATAATAATAGAGTATAAAAGAAAGTATATAGTTGGAATATATTTACGTTTTTTGGAAATATGGATTTAACAATTCAGGCTTCCTACAATGTTTCGCAGGAATATGACTGATAAAATTAAAAATGTTTCGGAATTCATAAAAACGAAATGGATTTATTTAATATCCACTATTTTGTATTTTATGGTCCGTTCAAAACTATATAACCTTCACCGCTCTAGTGATCGCAATTTTTGTTTTAACATTTACACATTTCATGTAAAACTGAAGATAGCGTTCGTTAACGGTTGAAATAGATCACTGGAAGGGGGGGGGTGGTTTAGAGGGGAGGAATTTCGAAAATTCCAAATATCTCCGCTAATTTACGTCCTATTGAAAAGTAGTTTTGAAAAGTAACACATTGCTTGTACTATAAATATTGTTACATACATCACTATCTTGAATATTAACCGGGATATTTGCATTTTTTTGTTTTCAGCCTTCAGCAAGCCCCACTCGTACTCATGTCACATAAACAATACTCTGTTATATAATAAAGTTTATTCGAAGCTTAAATAACAAACATTGTTTTCAAGAGAAATTTATTGTACGGATACATGCAAATACGTTCTGTTGATGTCTCCCCCCAGTATTAGAAATAGTAAATAGTTCTCAATAAATTTAATATGTTATAATTCAGATGTACTTCAGTAATTATTGTTCTTTCCCGTGACGAATATTTCTTTCTAACAATTCGTCTATGACAGGTTGGATGATCTTTTTTTTTCTTTTTACAATTCAGACGCTTTTCGTTAGAGGTTATTAAAATTGACTGAATTATTTCTCATTACCGTCTGTATTTCTTCAATTAAAATTCACGGCGGTGTTAAGTGTTACCAGTATGTAGATTTGTCTATTGTTAAACTTCACGTGGGAAATCTGCTTAGTTTACACAGTCCCTGTCCGACGGACTGTGAAATGCACAGTGAAATGGACTTTGAGACTTCTTTCCAAAGGGCACTTGGGCCTAGTGATTACTTGATTTCCGCAAATCACTAACAAATAATTTAGTTCAATTGAAGTTTTATAAAATAAAAAGAACTCTAAAAACCATATACAAACACAAAAGAAACTAGAGTTTTATTCCGCAGAGTTCTATAGGGGTAGCCTTTTGCATGTACTCGTAAGTCTTAATGTTAAAAGGGAATTTTAAATTGTTGTTTTTATTGAGGTTAGGAAAATGTTTGGAATGACTACATTAGTCCGATAATCAATAAACTGGAATAGTAGCCGGCAGATAACCTAATCCATTAGGCAGGATTATGTTGAGGCAAATAAACAACAATAAAGTGCTTTAATGATTCATTGTAAGCCACTCAAATGGAATATTGAGAAATTTACGTTTCATTTGCTACAATTACATACGCATTTTTGAAGATGTAGTATATTGAATAATAATATGCATATCTCATTTATTTAACACAGCTATTCCGAATGTCATGAGCTTTCAACTAGAAAAAAGTCTATTGGAATTTCAATTTCGGCCAGAAATTTGATGTAATTTCGATTTCCTCTTTATAATCATTAACATATTTGATTTCTGTTTTTTTGCGTCATTATCACAGTTCATTTCTGAGAATTTAATATTTGTGAAATTATATTTCTAACATAGGGATGCCTATAGGAAAGAATAAGCTGAAGGAGTTCTTCTTTTGCCGTGACTTGCGCTGGTAAGGTAATAAACGAATGTCATATGATTTATGGGAATATAAAACGAAGTTTAGCCCTAATATATTCGGGGATGCCATGGAAAAAAGACATTTCGCCGAGGAGAAATAAGTCCACAAAATAGGACGTTCCTTCAATATAATAATAAATTCCTAATATAATACAATTTTATTTTATTTTTTTACTTTTATTTTAGCGTATATCTGTATATAGAAAATAAGCATTTTTTTCTACTTATAAATTTAGGTTTAGTACCAATCAAATTGTTAACCATGACAAAACCTAAATTTTCAACTTCATAAGAAATAAATAACTTTTGATTCCTTTTTTGTTTACGTTCAACGGCCAAAAATAAATTTCTTCAAGGCATGGTAATAGACTTGATATTGAAATCACCACTAATGCCGACAGTTAATGATTATTATTATTATTATTTATTAACGTCCACTTTTTGCTAATACGGCTAATTAGGCCGGGTTATCTACAGGTTACCTCCCTTTTCTAGCCAAGGTGGGACTAAGGATTTTATTTAATGAGTTCGTAACTAAATAAATTCCTTTTGCCCAGGCGGGAATTGAACTCGCCACTCAAGGTTTATCTTGTGAGATTATGGCAACACTTTAACTCACACGGCTGACCTGAGCCCCCAAGTTAATGATCATTGAGGCAGCCTGAAGAATCAGATTCTTGACTATTTTAATTTTTATTGACGTACATTATATTCTATTGTGGTTAATTGGGAAATTAAATATGTTATTAAATATAATTAATAAAATATTGATTGGCGAGTTCAATTCCCACCTGGTAAAAGGAATTTATTTAGTGACGGAATTAATGAAAGAAAGTCCTTAGTCCCTCCCTGGATAGAAAAGGGTGGTAACCTGTAGATAATCCGTCCTAATTAGTCTTAGTTGCATAAATTGGACGTTAATAAATAATTCAATTTTAATTAATTATATATTTTAAAATTTAACTAGGTATTAACATTAAAAGTTTAGTTCACCATTATAAATGGTAACATTGGCACACGTATCGGCATTGGTTAGTCATAGATAACAGCTGGCGAGCCCTTCGATGCAAGATCATTTTCGACCCAACAAAAGTTGTACTGTGTTAAACTTACACTTCCGTTCATATTATTGACATTTTATGCGTATTTGATTGTTAACAACTTTGACAATGTATAGTTTTCTTTTTTTTTTACATTTAAGTGCATGCTGGACTATTTTGCTAAGAGCTCATGTACTGTATATATTTTTGTGACAAATATGGTTTTTGGCACTAAACATATAAAAATTTACTTCAGGAATGACATTTATCAATTTTTGGAATATGTACCTAGATTCTTCCCCACTTCGCACTTATTGCTGCTGTACTTGGTTTAACTAGTACCATTGCTGTTAATATTGCAATTAATCTGCTGTCGTTGGTAATGCCATCTGTAATTGCTAGTTGTTTCTAAATATCCACAGTATCTAATTTCGAAGTCCATGTCAACCGTACAACCTCAATAGCGATTCCTATATCGTAAATCTGCCATATTTAGACATAGATAATTTTATAAACGATTAAAAAAATTTAAGGTAGGCCGGAAATATGTTTGTAATTCCTCAGTTCTTAAGAGTCTGAAGATGTGAAGCATTAGAGAGAAAATTATATACCTGAACATAGTAAGAGTTCTCTCTTTGGAATTGTTGAGGCCATATATTTCTAAGCGTGATTAAGCTGTAGCTCTCCATCTGGTGGTGTTGTTTATGGGCTGGCATTAAATATATGAGGAGTGTAAGATTGATTTGTTACTTCAAGTGAAGAAACTGCCTTCCCGTCTGGGCAATATTTCTAACGGGAGAAGGGTGTCATCGCTTTTTCTAGAGAAAAGAACCGACATTGATTAATCGAAGGATTCAGGGGAAAAAAACAGTGCTAACCCATAAAATAGATATTTATTGTTTAAAGAAGATGTGTTTGCTATTTATATATGTATTTTTCAGCCTTTATATAAATTAAAAAGAAGAAAGTTAATTTTTACGGAAGTTTTAATATGTATATTCAATTTAGTAAATGAAAACTTAAGATTTTGGTATATATACAAAACCAGCGAGACCGTAGTAGCCCTAGATTTACGAAAATCGAAGTTAACTAGTTAATTAATTGACGGTCCAAGTTAAAGAACAACTTAAAACAACAAAATTTAATTTTGTGAAGAAGTGGGAATTTTTATTCTGAAAAAATTAATTATTAGTAAGCGGCTTCGGGAAAACTCAAGTTTAAAATTGCTGTGTAAATAATATACTGAGGTACAGCCGCCATCCGTTAAAGGAACATATATACACTAAAACTAGTTACTTTCATTACTAAACCATTATATTTAGAAAATATATCCTAGATAGAGACAGTCTGGATTAATTTTTCAATTTTAAACCATCCATTTTGTTGTTATTGTGAAATAATGATCGGTGGGGCCATTTTCACTACGAGTAGCAAAAATCTCCCAGAAATAAAACCGGGAGGGAAATGTATGAACCGGACCTCACACCATCGTTAATGCACGGCAGTGACACGCCCCATTAGGCAGGACACAGCAAATATCTATAGAGAAACAATATATGCTCCTCACAAATTTGTGATTCATAAAAGCGGAAATTCACAATTTGTAATATTTAAACTCCCCGTATAATCCAGTTTAAGTATTATTTTATTCGGCCGAACAACTTCGAATATTGTAGTACTCCCTTTAAAAATGTTTGAAGCCAAGTGTTATTCTAAAATTGTGGAGGTTGGATTCCTATTAGTGAATTGCCGTTTATATATTGAAGAATCGAAATTGCAAATGTAGGCCTTCTGAGGCGAGGAGGGGAGAGGGTTGGGGTTACAGTACATAAAAGGGGGACAGTGGTCCCTACCTTTCCTTTTACCGAAATATAGTATCTGTAGTTAGTTAAAGTAGTAAACCCAGCACTCTTAATCATAATAGTCAGTGCTATTGTAAAACGTCCGTCACATAGGGGCAGAGTAAACTAAGCTGATTTGCCATGTATGCCACTTATTTGCATTCTTATATCGAACCAGTTCGTCATATAACGGCTTATAGGTAATATGACATGGGTCTGAGTGGGGGTTTACTGAAGGCCGAAAACAATAAAATGTAAAAATCTCGGTTAGTAATGAAAATAAGTACATAACAACATTCATATAAAATTACACGTTCATAAAGACTGGTTCTATTCATTTTTTTGATTTAACGCATAATAACGGAGATACTAGGAATTTTCGAAATTCCTCCCCTCTAAACCCACCTCCATGGAAATGATCGGATTTCAGCCAATAACGAACTTGACCTTTAGTTTTACATATAACAACTAAATATCGAGTTTGGTAAAGATTAAATTAAAATGGCGATCACTAAAGTGGTAACAGATATATACATATATATATATATATATATATATATATATATATATATATATATATATATATATATATATACTAGCTCAGATACCCGGCTTCGCCCGGGAATTCATTTGAGGCTGAATGGTGATGGTATTTTTTAGCAGGCTTTACATTGCACAATATTTTGACATTTACCCGTCCCAGTGTTTAGGATTTGCTGTCTTTCCCGTGGATTTGCTAATAATAGAATTATTTGTTCGATAAGGCTTCACAGTCGTCGATATTTTTATATTTCCCGTCTCTTATACATGTAAATTTAGTGAATTTTTATTTCAGGCCTCCCTTATAACCCCCCTCCCGTTCGAACCCAAAAATTTTAATATAACTTATAATCATGGAAGAATTAATGCTAATTGACATACCGAGTTTTGTTAAGTTCGGTTCAGCCGTTAGTGCCCGCTAAAGTTTTAACGTATAACTCATTTATACTTAGGTATACGACAAAAGTGTATATAACAAAAATTACTCCAAATAACAAAATAAACAACATTTGTTATGTTTATATTTGCGGCAAAAACCAATAGGAAACGAAATATCGCTATTTTTAATTTCAGGCTTCCCTTATAACCCCCACTCCTGCCTGTCCATAGACATGTTGGTATGGCTTATAATAATGAAGGCGCTAGTGCTAATACACATATCGAATTTGATTTAGTTCGGTTGAGTCCCTTGTACGAAATAAAATTATTGACTTCCGCTATAGTGTTTAGCGTATAACTCATTTATACTTAGGTATACAACAAAAGTGTATATAACAAAAGTTACTCTAAATAACAAAATAAACAACTTTTGTTATGTGCATATTTGCCGAAAAACCAATAGAAAACGAAATATCGCTATTTTTAATTTCAGGCCTCCCTTATAACCCCCACTCCTGTTCGTCTCAGAGAATTTTAATATAGCCTAAAGTCTAAGTTGGGTTAGTAGTAATATACATACCAAGTTTTATAAAATTCGGTTCAGCCGTTTATGCGTGAAAAGGTAACAAACAAACAAACAAACATACACGAAAGAAACAAAATGCAGATATGGTGTCTATGACATGTGAAACGAAAAGTTATCGTGAAATTTTGCGAAAAAAATCAATGTACAGACAGAGGTTACAATTTTATATATATATATATATATATATATATATATATATATATATATATAAAATTTTGAACGGGCCTCATTTTCGTCATCTACTAGGTAGGATCGATGGTGATTTGAAATTTTTTTTCAAAAATAGCGCCATGAGTGTTACCACAATAGGTGATATCTCTTAAAAGAAATCTGCTAATAAGTGAATAGGAAAGAGGTTATTGTTAACGTAACCTAAAAGGTTTTTTTCAGATACATTATTAATACATTGTTTGTAAATAGGATATTCATGTTTATTTCAGTAATAAAGATATTTTTATAATATTACTTGAATATTTTAAGTCCTCTCCTTCCATTTTACAGTTAAAAAATAATGTTATACTGTGAACAATAGGATACTAAAATATTTTGGTTAACTTTTTCATCCTGGACAAACTTAGCAATAAACTGAAAGCCTTATGAATTTCAGAGAACTGGGAGGAGGGGAAAAGTTTCCGTCCCATCTGTAAAGTTTATAAATGGGTCAAACTGGTTTAAATATTACACGCTTTAAATACTGCAAACGTTACCTGGTTCAATTTTTGGACTACTACTAGTGAATGTCGTATACAGAATTTTCAATGAAAACACCCCGAAAAAAAAAAAAAAAAACCGAAGTTATTTTACATTTCACCCCTATTTTAAGCAACTATACTTCTAGTTATATGAACCATCAATGTACTTGAATGATAATATCTTAATACAGAAACGTTTACATATCCAATAAAGGAGAACATCAGGGTTGCTATATGTATGTAAATTAAAAAGTAAAATGTTTTTGAAACTCAATTATCTATGATCATACATCATTTTATTGAAGGCAAAGTGCTCGTATGTAAAAATTTTCTAACCAATAATTGGCATGAAAAAATAAAATAATCATTATCTTGCTGACAGAATGTGTATTAAAATTTTTTCGTTATTTTATGAACAGTTGTAAGTTTATATTAACATTCTTGAAAACAGCAAATTGTAGCAGTTCAACCATATATTGTAGATTGCTTTGTCTGCGAAGATAAGAGCCCGCATAACACTACGGTACTGCGTGTATAGTCAGCTCGCGCAAGCAAAGGGGCGTGTTCTCATTCTGCAGGTGCCAGCAATTCAGAATATTCGTCCTCAAGTTGGGTTATATAAAAATTCTGTTTATGGAGTATTTAGTAGCTTTTTATTAATGTTAATAAACTGTATTAAAACTCTCTTGCGAAGGAAATCATATATACTGCGCGGAGGTGCCTTGTATAGCTCGAGGAAGTTTTTAATAAATAATGACTGTGAGCTCTATACTAGAAAGCTATTATGTACAAGAAATCATATAAAGAGTACAATTTATTTCCAAAACTCAATTAAATGATAAGCTTGTGAAAATATAGCAGAGCAATGGCAAGCAGGTAATACCTGGAAAAACCGTTAGAGAGCCCTAGAGGTAAAGCATTGGATTTAAGGCAGGATATAATTCAAATAAAAAATAGCTAGCTCCGATAGTCGGCTTTGGAGACATTCCCAAAGAGTAAATGGACCGCCTTAATAACTAAACGGGAAAATGATAAAAATTGAGAGACAGATGAAAAATAATTTTTTTAATTCTGAATGTCTGAGATTTTTACTACCCTATGTCAGTTCAAAAGTAATAAATTGAATTGTTTTTGAAACCAATTGAAATGAGAGGAAATAGTTGTCTCTCGTCCAGAAGTAGTGTATCCTATATTCCTATATATACGTTATCCTATATTCTGTTAACTGAACTACATGCACCAGCAAATACTCCCCTCTATGTCAAATTCTACAAATAAGATCGTTTGAACTTAAATAATAGTTGCCAAACAATGGCTAATAATAAGAGGCTCTTATAAAGTACAACCAGTAAATATTTTTGATTTTTAAAACGGAATGCACACTCATAAATAGTTATGAGTAAAAAATAATCCCTGTTCTTTAGATATATTGGCAATTACATGTTAATGAGGTTGTCATTTCAGAATCAATTCAATCAGGAAAGATGGCAAACAACTAAGAAAATAAATCGAACTATGAACCTTTTTTAGAGAGCCTTTTTAGGCTGCCCAGAAACATTTATATATTCCTGAGTTGTAAATTTATTTATTTATTCATCAATTGTTAATGGCTATCTCGAAGATGCTAAGACTGAAATGAAAGGATGTAGGTGTAATGATCATAGATTTGTAAGACATTAGACTTTCTTGGACTACATACATAGTAGACTGACAGAATATGCCACTCTGGTATAGAATATGTTGCATTTGGCATGAGGCCTACTCGAAGGAAATCGCTTCTTACCTCTCGTCGTCAGAAGCCAAAGGTCATAATGAGTGTAAGGTAAAATGCGATATACCGAGGTTCACTTATGCCACCCATAATCGTCAATTGGCTATCGACTTCCTCTTAAATGAGCTAAATTGACCAAACATAAGGCTACGACCGCATTTGTTGTCCTTGAAATTCTGACATCGTGTGGATTTAGAGTCCACAAACTCTGTTACAGTCAATCTGCACAATTCCTAGTCGATCGGACTGAAGACTGTATAAGACAGACTGTGACAATAAAGACAGTGTGTGTAAGACACAGAAAATATCGCCAAATGTAAATCTATTAAATCTGAAGTAGCTTCCTATTTCAGAAAAGGATCTTATTAGAATATTAGAAGGGATCCAGCTAGATATCTGGTTCATATCCAGAGGAGATAAAAAACGCCGTAGGATACAATTGAATTATTAAATTATTTATTAATGTTCACTTTTTGCAACTAAGGCTAATTGGTACGGGTTATCTACAGGATACCACCCTTTTCTAGCAAGGGTGGGCTAAGGATTTTATATAATGAATTCCGTCACTAAATAAATTCGTCCCAAGGCGGGAATGGAACTCGCCACTCTAGGTTTACCATGTGTGATTAAAGTCAACGCTTTAACTCACATGGCCAACCTGAGCCCCGCTACAGGATAAGCTATTACCATGAAATTCACTTGGATATAGATGAAATATTGGCCCTTTTGGTTGAGAAAGTGACCAACTCTGGAGTTCTAGCTCCTTTAGAATGAAGATGAATCTAATTAATCAGTAACCGGCGCCAACGAAGGTTATATTGTTTAAATACGCATTTGAAAGACCTTAGCCAAATTTCTTACACAATGGCTATAATGTGATTCGACGGGGCATTAAAGGAATTGTTTTGTTAATATTTGATATTGAAAATACTAAGCACGAAACATAAACTCGTATCACTGTGTTAGAAGATAAAAATATGTAAATATCTTTATAAATACTGATTCAAAAGTATAAATCAAACTTTTAGCAGTTTTAGGTAGGAAGTATAAAAAGTTCATGACTCATCGGCTACAAAAACTAATTTCCTGCGTTCAGATATTATACACTGTTGATCTCTTATAGCCATATTATATTTTCTATTTATGAGTAAGCATTGTATGATTATAAACGGGGGTTTACTCATGCCAGAAGAGTGAATACATGAGTTAAAGTAAGAAGTCTATGGACCAACACTTCAGAGCATCAATGGTTTAACAGGATTGCATCTATAATATTTTTTGATTCCATGTATAATTACTTAGATATTTTGGATAATCGAAATTTGCCAGCTCCTCCCCTCCCTCCCACTGATTCAGTTTTTGCCATCAACGACTATGAACTTAAGTTTTAAATAAAACAGTAAAATATCGAGTATGTTATCGATCTGTTTATTTGATGTATATTCTACTGAAGAAAGTAATATAGTAAATTACGTCATCACACACCATATTTCCATTTATGTCCCAAAGTAAAAGTGCAATTAAAACAACATTTGACATTTAATCTCGAAACAAAGTGGTTCATGATATTGCAGCCTATTGATAATATGACATGAGTTGGAGTGGGGGTCTACAAGAGGTTGAAAACTAAAAAAAAAAAAATCAAATATTTCGGATATTATTAAAGTAAGGAAAAAATGTACATAATGACATTTACAGTGCATTTAATGTGCAATAAGATTTGGTTTATACAATTATGCGATCTAAAGTACAATAATGGAGATATTTAAAATTTTCTTAATTCCCTCTAAACCTGGTACCATTTCAGCCGTCAACGAATTAAATCTTCAGTTTTACATATTACCCTTATATATCGAGTTTGGTTACGATGAATAGAAAATTGTGCGATCTCTATAGTTGTAATAGACAAATATATATATATATATATATATATATATATATATATATATATATATATATATATAATGTGTGAGTGGTTATAATAATATGAATCCTAGTGTGAATTAAGTTTAATGCGTGTGGGATGTTAAAAATTTGCTTACTACCAAATGTAAAGCTTTGTAGTTAACATAGCCGGAGACTAATAAAAGCATAACAGAATCACCAAATAGTTAGCATAAAGAAGCGATTCCCTGATTTCTGTGGACTTATGAATGGTTTTGTCTGATCTTCATATAGTCTTGATAGCCTGATATAAGACGTGCTAAGAAACCCCCTCCTTAAAGTAAGTAAGGATGTACATAGTGAAGAGCAGCATAAACAAGAATAGGCGAGGATTCCCTACGGCCTGACCCCAATCTCCAGGCAGCTTTGTCCCTGGAGCCTCTCCAGTTCCTGGAAAGACGTCGTTTTTCCGATTTACCGCTTCGGTACCCACCAATATCCCATCGCTATCTACGAAAAATCTCATTATCTTTCCTGTCAGGTATTTCATATATTTGGTAACTTATGTGGACATAAGTGTTCGCCCAACCCTCTAAAAAGAATTCCCCAAGAAAATAAATTCTCTATTCTTTATTTTAACTATAATGACAAAAAAAAAACGACACACTATGAGCCCAAAATTAATAAAAAGGTAAAATGGTTATAATTCTTCTATGACAAATAGGAATATCAAAGCACCTTATTTATCGGAATTACTTCATTTAAGTAACTATTTTGTTATGTGCCTCTGATATGGAGCGTGTGCTGTTGAAAGTTTTCGGAAGAAATAAATCTTTGGGGAAGGATTGAGGCCTTTTCTATAACACTGATCAGTATCCTTCACCTTCCAATACCTAGAGTTTGATTTGAATATGTATATGTATATATATATATATACACACACACACACACACACACACACACACACACACACACACACACACACACACACACACACACACACACACACACACATATATATATATATATATATACTTCCGCAGATTGATGCCATTTAGTGTGGGATTAAAGACTTTTTAAAGCACAAATAAACAGAGATTTCATAATTGCCAGTAGTATATTTCACCAACATACAATATTACAAAAGTCCGTCACTGCAGGGGCTGCATAAACTAAGCAGATTTCCCACGTGAAGTTTTACAATAGAGAAATCTGCCCAATAACAACTCTAGTAGTAAGGGATCTCTAAACTTAGTCACGAGGGACGAATATTTAGGGAAACGGCCGCCAGAGCTCTCGGCGGAAAGTCCGGAACAGCCGACTCCTGCCGACCATACACAGAATATAAATGCAAATATTTCGGTTAATATTCAAGATACAGAATAAATGTATAGAGCAATATTTATAGTGAATTTAATTTGCAATAAGATTGATTTTATACAATTTGTCGATCCGACGCATAATAACGGAGATATTTCGAATTTCCAAAAATTCCCCCACTAAACCCCTCCTCTCCCTCTGGTCCGATTTCAGCCATTAACGAACTTGATCTGTCTTTTTACATAAAACGGTTAAATATCGAGTTTCGTAACGATCAAACAAAAATTGCGACCGCTAAAGCGTTAACAGACAAATATATATATATATATATATATATATATATATATATATATATATATAATTTTGAACGGACCTCATTTTCGTCATCTCCTGGGTAGGATCGATGGACATTTGAAGAAATGTTTCGAAAATCGCGTCATGATTACGACCTCAATAGCTGATTTCCCTTAAGGGAAATCTGCTAACAGGAAAGATAACATGAGCTATGAGGCTTGAGCAATGAGAAAATCATTTTCTTTGGAAGTACAGTATGGATAGCAAACCAGATACTACGCTCAACTGAAGGAGTTCAAAAGCAACCCTCATATTACCTCCGTTATTAAAAATTAAAGATTTCACTAGTTAGGACACAACAATATAGGCTACCCAGAGACATGTGTGGTACACCAGTGAGAAGGTAGATCCTGGCAGAGATGGTTTGATTACATGAGAAAGGATTTGCGGAGGCTGGGGTCCGGGATTCGGGAAAATAACTGAATCGTTTAAAAATGTGGCAGGTACTGCAATGACTTTGTAAGATAACTAACTCCAATTATAGGTTAATATTTGTTACCACAAACTACTGAGTATTGACTCTTCCTTTGTTCACAATATATAATTATATTGTAAAGTGAGGGTTGAGTTTCCATTAATGTTATAGGATGCCATCCAATATATATGTTGGAATAGGCATATCAGGTATTAGCATCGGGTAGTCAGAGATTAATTTAAATTGACCATAATCTCATAATACTAATCACATCAAATCATCATCTCAAATGAAGGTAGGGCAGCTCTCTCTGGTGGCAGAGTGGCCACGTGCATTAACTCATTGATTATCAACTTAATACACAAGTCTACGTAAATTTATTTATGTAAAATATTTTCGTGATGAGGATATTCGAGTCCTAATTATGTAAATGAGCTTTTATGTATATTCGAAGCATAATGGATGTTGCTTCAAAAATGCATGGAGTGTCATGGCCAATAGCAATAAAAATAAAAAGTAACTGTCATTCTTTGGAACTCCTAGTTTTAAAATTAACTGCAGAATAAAATTTTAGTACGGGTTTGAGTGAGAATAAAATAAGCAATTTATTTTGTTTATAGAAAAAATATATTTGAGCTTGCATAAAGGCGAAAATTAAATTACATCTCGAAAAAGAAAACGTGTAAAAGTTTTACGTTTAGATGAGTATCGTAGATGCTCCTGATAGCGGTGTATTGTGAAAGCCCTTTTCATTCTCCAGCAATTTTTCAGTGCTCTTTATCTCTTCTCATACAAGTGAATAACAGAATTCTTCAGCATTACAACAAATCAATTTGCTTCGTCAATTGTGTAGTAAATAACAAAACTTTACCTTTTTTAGGGGCCCCAATTAGTCTTCACTTTAGCTCGCTTTCTTCACCGTCAAATAAAATTATCTACCGTTTGCAAATAAATTCATGCTTCAATTCAAAATAAGCAACAAGCGTTAGTATCACATTTTCAAAAAGCATTTGATATTCATTTTTCTTCCTTAAATTACTGTTTGAGAATTTGAGGAAACCAAAAGTGAAAATTAACAAAGAAGAAAGTTAAGGCAAAATCTACTCTAATTTTTACAAAGCTCTAAAACCCTAATACCTTAAATTTCCCAATTAATTTAATACCGTTGAGTTACTTATATCATCTGTTTCCGAGATCCTTTTCTTTCTATAATTCCTGATACAATTGTTTTCTGTAGAATCCTTAATAAAAAGAACTGAACATTGCAGTTCCTATGCCTCTAGTTGTTGTAAACGCATTCCCATTGAATATACCACGTTTTAGACTGAGAAAGTCTATATTAAAATTTAATTGGAGCACATACCTGTAGTTTACAAAATTCTGATTGTACGAGAAAGAAACCCAATTAACAAGATATATATATATATATATATATATATATATATATATATATATATTCTATTTTTGAGGCTGCATCGCTGGGAAGTATGCAAAACAAAAATTCCAACCGCTGGAGCAGATAGCCGAAATCCTCACAATGACGATATATATATATATATATATATATATATATCTTAAACTTTTATTAGTCTTCAAGATAAAAGTGACTCAGGGTCATATTTATCTATTTAGTCAACCAACTTAAACAAATTATTTATTGACTGAGTGATTTTTATTACAAAGGTTCTGTTCTTCTAATTCATCAGATTTTAGCTATTGTGATTTAAATATCTGTGTGAATATGGCATGAAGGAACTCAAATACTACGATTATACTACAACGAAAACTTGTGCGAATATACGAACCTTCTATCCCGTGACAAGTCTCCATTGATTCAATCCCCGAAAAAAAAAGAGAAAAAAAACAAATATTCTAAATCGATCATAGAATATTCTCAATCGTTACCAACCTTTTTTTCTTTTCTATCCGTCCACGTGACGATTTTTTTTTATTCTTAACACTAACACCTCATTTCTGATAAACTGGGCAGTCCCATGCATTTATGGGCATACCCATTATTTGATAATTTCCTTATGCGAAAAATGTTTGGATAGCATCTTTTACAACGAACTGTCTTGCAATGAGAGCCTTAGTTTTCTTTACCAATATATTATTTTCAGACATTAAAAAGGCTACTTTCTCCATCAAGTGAAGGTTTTCTAACATTATTACGAAACATATGAATGAGATAGAACCCATTTCCCACAATCCTATATTTACATATTTGGAAATACCCTTCCCAGAATGGGGGAAATCGTTGAACCACTTCCACTCAGGCATTTACATCCTTTATTCTAATTTGACAACTACCCATTTCGGCTTTGGTCTTTTTGTAAATCATCTGACTATTGTTCTGGGGCCTCCTCTAAGTACTGACTGAAGAGACTTCTTAAAATACTCAAGGTATCCTTCCCAAAACTAATGCCCACAATTCAAATGAATCACACATGAACAGACAAGAATCCTTTTACGCTTTTTCTGAAGTTGTTAGAATCTCACAAGAAGGAATTCGTAGTATTCTACTATTTTTAGCATATACAACAAATAATTCATGCATCTAAAACACTACATCTATTCCAAACTCAAATTGAAATTGAATAATCACTCTCTTCGAAAACCTCTGAACGCGAATTTCTCCAGTATCCCTCGAGGATGGCTGAATATCTCTTGCGTCTATAATGCCAACCGAATATATATATTATACACAAACAAATTCATAGATTTATAAAATTTACCTGTGGTACCATGCTGAGTATGAGGGCTGAGTCGTTGGTAGACTCGAGCTGGGATGAGGGGTCCCTGGAGCTGTAGAGGCTGGAGACATGTAGCTGGATGCAGAGGAAGAACAGCGGGATGAGGAGTAGGAGAGTCCGAAGGCAGGGGAACCTCCGCCGTCCGACCACTGTCACCCGAACCCTCACCACCGCTGCAACAGTTGCCAAGATTTATTATTGATGGAGGCTCTAAAATGGCCAATTGGGACCTTCAATACAATACTTGAGACTCGGAAAAACTTGGAAAATTCACAATTTTAAAATGAGCAAATGGGGTACTCAACCAAATACTCTAATCGTGATTAAACGGGGAGCATTCTTAATTTTAAAATGAGCAATAGGGATACTCAATCAAATACTCTACGGGTGATAAAACTGGGAGGATTCATAATTTTAAAATGATCAATTGGGATACTCTATCAAATACTCTACGCGTAATAAAACTGGGAAGATTCACAATTTTAAAATGACCCATTGGGATACTCAATCAAATACTCTAAGGGTGGTAAAACTGGGAGGATTCGTGATTTCAAAATGACCCATTGGGATACTCAATCAAATACTCTAAGGGTGGTAAAACTGGGAGGATTCGTGATTTCAAAATGACCCATTGGGATACTCAATCAAATACTCTAATCGTGGTAAAACTGGGAGGATTCTTTGATTTCAAAATGAGCAATTGGGATACTGAATCAAATACTCTAAGCGTTGTAAAACAGGGAAGATTCACAATTTCAAAATGACCATTGGGATACTCAATCAAATACTCTAAGGGTGGTAAAACTGGGAGGATTCGTGATTTCAAAATGACCCATTGGGATACTCAATCAAATACTCTAAGGGTGGTAAAACTGGGAGGATTCGTGATTTCAAAATGACCCATTGGGATACTCAATCAAATACTCTAAGGGTGGTAAAACTGGGAGGATTCGTGATTTCAAAATGACCCATTGGGATACTCAATCAAATACTCTAAGGGTGGTAACACTGGGAGGATTCGTGATTTCAAAATGACCCATTGGGATACTCAATCAAATACTCTAAGGGTAGTAAAACTGAGAAGATTCATAATTTTAAAATGAGCAATTGGGATACTCAATTAAGTACTCTAAGCGTTGTAAAACTGGGGGGATTCATGATTTTAAAATGTAAATGACTTCCAAAAGTAACCTGTTTCCAATTCTGCATGTATGCCAAGCTTTCCATCTCAGTAAAAGGTTTGGTCTCTATGCTGATTATCGAATTGTTGTAATAGTTGAAATAATGTTATGTGAAGCTGATAGAACAAAAAGGTCATGACTCCCCTTGGGATGTTGTAAAACCTGTTGCTATACGAGGCACCCCCCCTAGGGGTTGCACGGGTTGAAAAATACCTTCGCACTGCAAGGGTAAAAATAGCTACAAAAGTATTAGCTAATTGAAAATATTGTTTACTTTTGTTGTACAGATAATTATATTTTTTATACTTATTGCCTTCAAGTCTCTTACATAAATATAAAATATACATATAACTCATTAATATGGATGAACGAAAAAAATCAAATTATTTACACAAACAATAATAGGAAAAATGTAGAAAGACCGGTGTCCAAAGAGACAAATAAACCTTAAAAGTCACTAACGTAAGCGCGAGTATGAAAGCAGAAATACCATCTAGATTATATTGCAAATGAAACTGAAAAATATGGAAGACTCTTAGATGTGTGTATTTTTTCAAATTGTTAAAAAGAGAAAATGCTAAACGTTCACTTGACCTTTCAGAGCGCAATTTTCTATTCTATAAGCTTGATGATTATATTTTAATGATTTATTAGTTTGAATTGTTTATTTATACTTGATCAGTAACCAATTGAATTGGAACTAGGAAGTATGCGACTAAATATGCAAGATCTAATAATTCCTGTGTTATTGTCTTTCTGATACTAAGATTGTTATATATATTAAAAAACCTTGGCTAGTAGCGATTTTTTAAAAGGAAAATAGCCTTATGATTAAAATAATAAAAGAAACGGAATTCAATTATTTTATATCCTCAAAAAAAAACCCGAATCTTCCTTGGGATTTGCCTGAAACCACTTTTATCTTAATTAAAACAGCAACACTATGAAACCCACATTTGTTTCACTTTTCTTGTTTTACCAAGAAACTTGTAATTAAAAAAAAATCATTTTTAAGGGTGTACTTAGATCTTTGAATAAGTGATTTATCATTTTAATAAATGAAATGGCTTCAGGTTTACTTCGTTCATCCCTAGTATTCTGGAGTTTTGCGAGTGTAATGTATTATTGGGCCATCTATAATTATTGTACAATTCTTCAAGTTGAACTATCTATTTCAAAATAAAAGTTAAAGGGGAAGTCCTTCGAAGGCATTAATAAGACTAGCCTGGATGTGAGGAAACAACAAATATAACATATAAGATGTATGAAATTAAATAGAAAGACGAATTTAGCAACGCTCGACATGATGTGTACAAAGGTCTGATGAAGAAAGAGTTCATATTGATTACTTACCACGCATAACGTGTCTACAGCGCTCCAGGAAAGTCCTGAAAAGAATTCATTTTATTAGTATGATATAATAATTATGGATGTAAAATGTAAATCGATAACAATAAATCCTTCATCTTCACATAATCGCCCAAGTTATAAAGTGTTTTAATCACACACTTTTGATGTTTTAGTCATCAAAGCATTTAATGATGACTGTTTTAACCACCAATTACAGAAAGCATTTAATAAACAGAACATTGGTCCTTTATTGAATGTCCATGTTTGAGGAAAACGACCTTAGAAAGCCATTCTGCTAAGCTCAAGAAAGGTTTGTTAAAAGACACATAACCAACTCAGGACAAAAGCTATTGATTTCCAGACCAAGTTAAATAGTCAATTAATAAAATACCGCCCTAGTTGGAAATGGACGGCGACTTGTAGATTGTTACTCCATTGTGCCAGGGGAATTTGAGAAGAAAGAAAAAGCAGACTTATTTCATTATTAGTCAAGAACAGAGTATAAATGAGCTCATTTTGTATGACGAGATGTAAGTTTGAAAGGTAAATTTTCTGAATTCAAGGTATTTTGTTTGATTTTATTGTTTCTTTCAACTGTGACCTCAATCCAATCTTCGTTGAATGTAAAATGGCTGTGTTGAAGTTCAACACATGTCATATCTTCCACTTATTTATTTTTCACTCTACATGTTTCGCTTCTTTAGGAGTTGTACACTTATTCGACCTTACCTCCAAGGAAGGTAAGTTGAAGTCGGTCACGTCAAAACTTCTCTTGGGCGAAAAATATACTAACTAATTGTACAGTTTTCTCTGGAAGTCATTATTTTGTTCTCTGGGGTCATTAATTCCGCACTGCGATCAATAAATTATTAAAAGCATATGAAGAAGTAGTGACAATATATACAATAAAACATTCCAAAAGAAAAGATAAATTAATTATTTAAAGTTATATTTTTCAGCCATGGAAAGTTATGTGGTGAGTATGTTATTTAATATCTTCCACTAATCATTATTATGGACGCAATGCCTTTTTTTTACGAGATCTAGTAAAAAAAAACTTTACTTTTTAATATGTAAGCTAAGAAGGTGTTGCTATCGTACCAGGCCTTGTAGATAATAGTGATAAACATTCCTTCACTGGGATCGGATAGAATTAAGAGTTTTAAGCTATCATGAAACGACACTATAAGTGAATGTATGGTTCATATAATCTATAAGGCAATAACTGCATGTACAGAAAAAATGTTTAAATATTATTAAGGTTTGTGGTATCTCTGATCTTTTGCTTCTTCAATTCTATTTCAACGAGTACGTCAAAGGCGTTAGCACAGCTTATCAAATAGTTCCTTAGCTCTGAAAGCAGGAAGAGGGTAAATTAGCATTACGAAATTTCTTGTCATAGATATTTTAAGACATATTAATTATAGAATGTAAACGCATCAGGTATTGGCCTGTTTATATTTTTGAGAAAAAATAGTATTATTTAAACATCCTTATATTTCACAAAAAAAGAAGATAAACAGGTTGACTAAAAAGTAAAATAATATTGCTACCTGAGACCATTTTACAGTGGAGCCTATAAGGGACCAATGCTCTCAAGAGTCCTTTATTAATGAACCACCTTGGGAGGGGACTGAATGCAAATTCAAGGCCTGAATTTTTAAAAGGCATGATAATGACGTCGGTGGGGAAAGAGAGCGAGGGAGAGAGAAAAAGAGGGAGAGAAAAAGATTTAAGAAGGCCTTAGGAGAAAAATAAAGATTGGAAAGGAAAGAGAAGAGTTCATTTGAGAAAGGCGTGGGGCGGAAATTTGAAATAGGGTAGAGCCCCCAATTGGTGAGACATGTAGATGAGTATTGGGCAACCGACCTTATCCAATTGGTTGAAATAACCGCCAATAAGAGCCCTTCGACTACATTTCCAGTTGAGGCCTGTCACCCTGAAAATGTGCTCTGAATACCAATGACGGAATTTGCTAATAAAATCTACAGAGCTTCACAAAATGTAATAAGAAAGGGGAATAAGTGACCCTTGAAAACGACTTTCACTCTCTATAAAGTCTCCTTATTATTTTTAAAAACAATCAGATAATATTTGAGGGCAGATTTCCATTTCATGACAAGAGGCACTCTTTTATAACAAAGACAGTGTGAAAAAACAAATTATTTTTATTACAAATCTATAGGCCATATTTCCATTCTAAAATAAAAATATTTAAAAAGTCTGGTTTTAGTATGCATTTTGTTCTATGAGTTTAGTAAAACCTAGAATTGTTTTATGTAATAGAATCGTGCCACGGAAGCTGATTTACTGATGTATAGGCTTTTGCAAGCATCTGTTGTGCATCATTATCAAAATTTTATGCTCTTGTTTAGAGTACAGGATGTTTCAAAAAGAATATACCTACTACAAAGTATTTTTTTGTCAAAACTATCGATAACTGCGCCTGGGCCAGGCTATTGTAGAAACGAAACATGGTCTAATTTATATTATAGCCGGTATATGTCAGTTTTCTTCTCTTTTGCTTGGTAACCGTCATATTCTTAAAATATATTATTCTTTAAAGTTTAAATAGCAAACATTGTTCTCATCGAACTTTTAAGTTATGAGATAAATGCAAGTACCGGCCGTACGTGGGAAATCTGCTTAGTTAACGCAGCCCCTGCGTGACGGACTTTATGAAACACACAGTATATTAGTTTGTATCGATTTCAAGAAGATTGCAATTGAAATAATCAGGCATTTTTTAATAATGAGAGGAGAGTACATATCTATAATTTCACATATGTAACAAATTTTCCCTCACATACAAACAACTAAATGCATAATTTGAAAAAGGAATCTTCTGTAAATTTAGTATCGAGCTTATTTAATTGTGTTTGAAAGGAGGTGTAGTTGTATTTAATCAAACGATTTAAGTAGATTTCCTTTAACGAAAATGAAGTGATATTTGAAAAATATCCTCAAATGCTCATTAAATAAAAAACTGAAAAATAAAATCATAAGGACGTTTATTATATTTATGGTTGTGTTTCTTTTCATCCGTTTATAAATGACAACAGTAAAATTTGAAAAGTCTGATACAAAAATAAAATATCCCTAAATAGCCTTTTCTGAACCTAATCTTGTAGGTTATGGAGCTTAGAAAGCAGGTAAAGTCTGAGGTCTGGCAAAATCTCTGTCGAAGGCCACAATCTATTTAAGGAATTCAACTTTCTTACAAGTTTGCAAATTAAGGTCAATCAATCTTTGAGATGTAAATGCTGATTGGACGGTGGCCCTAACTTGGGCCCTAAACTGACTAAGATAAGGGCTTGGCTTCCCCTCTCCTGACGAAGGAACCCCTTAACCAACTTTGCTTGAGAACAAGTTTTCACTAAGTGTTTCGGTAATATGCCTGAGATCTGCGACCGAGATAACCATCACCCAAGACATCGCTTTTCCCAGTTTCTCTAATTAAGTGATATTAAGAAAATGTCGTCCTAGGCTAAGCCTATATTAATCAGACGTAAATTCAGTTCCATTTCTACGTTTTAATGAACCCGTTGTAATAGAATCTAACCTATAGTTTCATTAGACCAAATATACAAATTTGTACGGCTAGAGTCATTAAAAAAACAGTTTTCCACCGCATATTTTATTTCAAATTGCTCTACATTACTCGAGGTTGTTTCATAGCCTATACATAGACCCAGGGGGCATTCTAGTCACTTTTAGCAGATTTCCCTTAAGGGAAATCAGCTATTGAGGTCGTACTGATGACGCGATTTTCGAAAAATTTCCTCAAATGTCCATCGATCCTACCCAGGAGATGACGAAAATGAGGTCCGTTCAAAACTATATATATATATATATATATATATATATATATATATATATATATATATATATATATATATATATATATATATATATTTGTCTGTTACGCTCTAGCGGTCGCAATTTTTGTTTGATCTTTACCAAACTCGGAATTTAATCGTTTTATGTAAAAAGGAAGATCAAGTTCGTTAATGGCTGAAATCGGACCAGAGGGAGGGGGGGGTTTAGAGGGGGGATTTTTGAAAATTCAAAATATCTCCGTTATTATGCGTCGGATCGAAAAATTGTATAGAATAAATCTTACTGCAAATTACATTTACTATAAATATTGTTCTATACATTTATTCTGTATCTTGAATATTAACCGAGATATTTGCATTTGTATTCTGCGTGTGGTCACCAGTAGGCTATGTTCGGACTTTCCGCCGAGAGCTCTGGCGGCCGTTTCCATAACTATCGTCCCTCGTGAATAGGTTCAGAGGTTAGGTTAACTGTTTTTTGGGGCTAGAAACTACTGGGTTATTACGCCGTAAATAATGTTTTAGGTTTAGAGGTTTCTTACTACTACAATTGTTATTAGGCATATTTCCCTATTGTAAAACTTCACGTGGGAAATCTGCTTAGTTTACGCAGCCCCTGCGTGACGGACTTTTTTTATATTAACTTGAAACAAAAACATAATCAAGCATAAACAAATATTTTCTTCCATCATTTATGAATTAAAATGACAACTCCATCATTAAATAAATATAATGTGCCTCAGTTTTGAAGTTATTAAGTCTGTTGTTCATACATAATAAAAAAGTCACCACGAGCTTGATACAAGTGTTTCCTTCATTAGCAGTAGGCAGATTAGCAGAGCTTATGTATTAGCCCATAAGAAGATAATGTCTACTATATAAATGAATGAATGATGAAGTATAATTCTAATCCACCCTCTAATCCATTTTCAGGAATTATTGTAATAATAATACCACCAGCCTACTTCACTTGTAATTATATAGTATAAATAGAGGAGGCACGAAAATGGTGAAACTGATGCTACCTGAAAATTTACTTATGGTGATAAAGTAAATAATATCTGCTCTGGTATTTACGGAAAAAAAATACTTTTGTGAAGATAGACGTCGGCTTTGGACATCATCCTTAATTTATGTCTCATTAGATGGGTTTTACCTAATTTATTGATTTCATCAAGAATGTACCAAATGTTAGTAAAACTCTTGACAGAAAGACATAAGCTATAGTAATTTCTTGAAATACTCCATTCTCAATTCTAGTTAAATTCAATTATTTTAATTTAATACAGGAACAACAACAACAGATATTAGAAAAAAAGAAAATGAGGTATTATAATACAAAATACTTTCGAAATATTCAATGGGAAATAAATGACTAAAATAAAAAAAATAAATACCTCTTTTAACAATACCTCAAAATAATAAGTTAAATTTCAATTTATTTTTCTATAGCAAACCCATAATAAAAATTCCAGTTTTGTAAAAATAGAATATATAATGTTGGTTTTGTAGTGATAGTAATTGGGAATGACTAGGATCTGCAGAAAGAGCTAGGCATAATAAAAAAGCTTCATTATGGGATGACTCTATTCTTTATTTCTGAATTTGTAAATAAATTCAAACCTTAAAAAAATGCAAAAATAGCAAAATAAAAATTAACTATTATAAAAGCTTCTAAAAATACAAGAATTTCATATTAACAAATATGAATACTACCACCAACAAAAAGGATTTAGTCAGTCAACTCCGTTATTTTTACAATTTTTCATTATCTATAAACCATTTTTTCAGTGAAATTCATCTCCTTAGCCAAAAAAAAAAAAAAAAAAAAAACCATTCCTTTGTGCTTCAAAAAAAACCATACCTTCTTGCTTCATGTTTATTACCAACAGCAAATCACTTTCTTGAAGACGTAGAAGATTTTGTTTTTTTTCTGTTACAAAGTTAAATTAGCTAAATATTTTAAGCCGACATTGTCAAATGGAAAATAATACTCACATAATATATGCGGGCCACTATACAAGATATTACAGTTAATTACAAGACTCCCAAATAAACAATAATGAAAGATTAAAAAATACAATTTTTTGATTAAACAACAGTAAAAAAAAACAAATATTAAACTTAAAGTAATCTAATTCTAGATGACTAAACTAAAACCGATTGAACAGATGTTGCTTCTAATAACAAATGACTATTATAATATCATATGTTTTATATTTAAATAAATTGCTTCCTCTTCCAGATTTCATGACTCAGTTTTCAGAAAATATTAAACTACTAATATATATATATATATATATATATATATATATATATATATATATATATATATAGGTGTTTCATTCATCGTTGATTGATTGAAATGAAAGTGGTTTCTCACTTTAGGAATTTAAAAATTCTTCTATTTTTATCACATATTTAAAGAATCATACATACAGTATTCATTCCATATGTACATGAATAAAAAATGGTTTCACGATTCTAAGCGATCATTTTAAAATACACTAAAATTCAATTTGGTGACTGGAAATCAGAAGTGGTTTTTTTTTTTTTTTTTCAAAAGAACTAAAATTAACAAAGATTTGGGGAGAAATATACTGTGACTATCAAGTAAACCTGGAAAATGGTAGACAAGACAATATTCATTTCTTGAATAGAAAGACAAACGATTTTTGAATTTTGCGAAACAATTCCCACAAAAAAAAATAATTAATTCAATTTGCCAACCGGAATTAAGATGTCAATATTTTGAAATTCATAAATATAAATAACGTTTCATGATCATATAATTCGTTCTAATCAGAATTTGTTCTGACCAGTTTTTATTTAATATCGCCAAACTTTAGGGAAATCCAGAGGCCACTGGAATAAAGAATTAGCTTATATTTGGCCTGTGATTAGAACGCAGTAAGCCAGAAAGCGTCAGCACAATTCATAAATCTTATTGCTGGACTTAAGTATCTTATGTAAAGTGTTCAACACTAAATAAAATCTCATTCCACGCGTGGTAAACGAACTCAAGACTCAAGTTTGACCAAAACTCAATCAATTACTCTCAACCAATAATTAATTTAAATTTTATTTTTAGTGTCTGAAGTGTGACTGAATAAAAAAAAAAGAAAAAGCTGAGTAAATGTTTTAGAGGATTGCTTCATTAAATTTCTAATCAAGTTTGGTTTTCTCCCTTGTAATGGAAGGTTTTATTTTCCTTTTATCTCCCAAAGCCATTGCCGGGTCGATGATGAGCGGGCATTAGAGAGGCCATTACTCAGATTTCCTTCTTAGGGGAAAGGATGTACGTGAAGTGTCTGCCTGGAATATCGTAGGTGATGGGCTAGGGTCACACTCACGGGGAATGGTGGCTCTTGAACCATCGATCAAAAAAATCTTTTCCTATCTAAGACACTTGCCCTACTCAAAGAAGTCCGTCACGCAGGAGCTTTGTTAACTGAGCAGATTTCCCACGCGCGTCAAGTATTTGCATTTATCTCAAAACTTAAAAGTTCAATGAGAACATTATTCAGTATTTAGGCTTCAAATAAAGTGGTTTATAATCTAAGAGATTATTGTAAATATCACTTGAGTAGGGGGAGGGGGGCATTCAGTAACCCCGAAAGCCAAAAATTAAAAAATGCAAATATTTCAGTTATTAATTATTAAAATCAAGATAATGAGAAAACGTACATAACAACATTTATAGAAAATTACATTTGCAATAAGATTGATACTATACAAATTTTTAATCAGACCTATAATAACGGAGATATTTCGAATTTCCCCCTCTAAACCTCTCCCCAGTTGTCCGATTTTAGCCATTAATGAACTTGATGAACAGACCGTATTTGCATAAATCACACAAAGCAATGAAGGTAAGGTAAGGTTATAAACGACCGGTAAGGTTAGAAGAAGCTTCCACCTGAGCCGAGTACTGACGAAAATGGCCGATCTAATCCGAACTATACCCGACCACAGACTTCATAAAAATGCAAATATCTCGGTTAATATTCAAGATAGTGAATATAACAATATTTATAGTAAATTTAATTTGCAATAAGATTAGTTCTATACAATTTTTCGATTCGATGCATAATAACGGAGATATTTCGAATTTTGAAAATCCCCCCTCTACACCCCCCCTCCCACTGGTCCGATTTCAGCCGTTAATGAACTTGATCTTCATTTTTACATAGAAATAGTTTGGTATCGATCAAACAAAAATTGCGACCGCTAGAGCGCTAACAGACACACACACACACGCGTATATACACGCAACCTCATTTTCGTCATCTACTAGGTAGGATCGATGGTCATTTGAAACATTTTATGAAAATCCCATTATGAGTACAACCTCAATAGCTGATTTTCCCTAAGAGAAATCTGCTAAAAAAAATATAAATGTTCGATTTAATTCCATTTCAGAAGCTGGGACTGATTGTATGGAATTACATGATTCATGTGTAATGTATTTTCTTTTTGGCGTCATCTAGATGATAGTAACACTGAATCTGTTCATGATATTAACGGGGATTTAAGTAACTTTTACTTAAATAGTATCCTAAGAGATTTTCCCTAAAATTATGTGATTATTCATTTTTATGTAAGAGTTAATCTACTTGGCTAATTGATGTAAATGATGTACTATTTGATGAAAGGGGAATAATCTGACATTCTAAACGAATATCTTACAATGAACGTCAAATACACGTTCTGAACAAATTTCTGAGTACTTTTTCTTAAATAAAAGCATTCATATTAATTTATGGGAGAGTTAAGACCTTATTCTCAAATGGTTAGTTTTTAAGTGTTGAGGTCGATTCCCGCCTGGGCAATAAGAATTTATTTAGTGACGAACTCAGCGTTTTCAAAAAATATTGTCTCCATCTTCAAAGCTACACATAAAAACAACAACATCAACAAAATCTACACCATAAGAAGACTACAAACAACAATAAATACTTAAATAGCGTAAATATTAAATAAACATAAGTCAAATATTCAAATTTTTTTTTTAATTTAAATATTTGACCCCTGTTTATTAATACTTACATTATTTAGATTTTTATTTTCATGTTTTTATTTATTGATACTAGCATGTTTTATTGTATTTTCATAGTGTATATAGATGCTGTTGTTTTTATGGATAGCTCTTAGGATGGATACAATAGTTTTTGAAAGCGCTTAGCGCTGAAATAAAAAATTTGTGAAGAATTGGACGTTGTCTTCTCCCCAAGTACACAATTTTCATCATTTCCAACAACGCTACTGTGAAATGAATATTATAAGGAAATTTATAACAACTTGTGTTTTAACAATTATTTTAATATCACTGATGTTATCCACGGACAGTGACAGGTATTCTAAAAATCAGTTATTCTATCACGGGATGGAGGAAAATATAAAAAACCCCACACATTTAATGTAACGGCCGAAAGTAAGTACATAATAATAATGACCTATAATGATTCTTAAAAATGACTTATTTGTGGCCCAATAATTGGCTGTGTAACCATTCAAATAATCGAAGAAATTTACTGGTCCTGAAGTATAAGGAGATAAGGGATAAGGCTAGACTGTACATTAAAGAAATAATGTATGCTCATATTGGCTAATGACTATCATTAGTCAGTTTATGCTGCGGGCAACGGATGTATGGATCTCTCACGTCTCTGGCATAGGGTGGAATTTCCTCCATTAATAAATGCTTTGGCTAGAACTTGCCTCATCTTGCTTTTATTGTTAAAAGTTCTAATGCAGAATGGAACGAGAAACCACTGCATGTCCTTGTTCGTTCCAATCATTAATGTCTACTCTCGGGCGTTACCCGTAAATGCAACAATAAAAACCTGCATATAAAAATTTCAAGACAACTAAATTAAAATCGACTTTTAGTATGGTTTTATATTTATTATTTTTAATTCCTTATATGAAACATAGGGAGTATTGTATTCATCCGATTTTTCATATTTCACCGCAATTGATCGTTTTGATCTACCCTGAACCCATTTTTACAAGTTTGGTCATGACGTCTGTACTAAGTATGTAAGGAACACACATAACTAAATAACGATTCTCCTTAGAATATTGAAATTTCATATTTAGGACTGCTGTACCGACTAGTTTTAAACCTCTTATCTAGGTCTAAATCGAGTAAGGGGAAGGAGGAATTTAGAGGAGGATAAAAAGTCCGTCACGCAGGGGCTGCGTAAACTAAGCAGATTTCCCATGTGAAGTTTGACAATAGAGAAATCTGCATACTGGTAACACAACACCACCGTGATTAAATACAAAGGGTAATGAGAAATCTTTCAGTTAATTAAATAAATTTCCAACTGAAACGGCTTCTGAATTGTAAGAATAATTTATATTTTAATAACTCAAATTTTAGTAGTCCAAGAACTAAAGAAGGGGGGGAGGCGGATGAACAGAACGTATTTCCATAAATCACACAAAGTAACAAAGGTAAGGTAAGGTTAGAAACGACAGGTAAGGTTAGAAGAAGCTTCCACCTGAACCGAGCAGTTAAGGAAACGGCCGACCTAATCCGAACTATACTCCACCACAGACTTCATAAAAATGCAAATATCTGGGTTAATATTCAAGGTAGGGAATAAATGTATATAACAATATTTATAGTAAATTTAATGTGCAATAAGATTGGTTCTATACATTGTTTCGATCTTTCGAGATATTTTGATTTTTCGAAAATCCCCCCTCTAAACCCCCCCTAAGCCCTCTAGTCCGATTTCAGCCATTAACGAACTTGATCTGTCTTTTTACATAAAATGGTTAAATATCGAGTTTTGTAACGATCAAAAAAAATTGCGACCGCTAGAACGTTTACAGACAAGTATATATATATATATATGTATATATATATATATATATATATATATATATATATATATATATATAAAATTTTGAACGGACCTCATTTTCGTCATCTCCTGGGTAAGATCGATGGACAATAGAACGAAATTTTTGAAAATCGCCGCGTGAGTACGTCCGCAATAGCTGATTTCCCTTAATGGAAATCTGCTAAAAATTCGCCAATTTCTTCGAGCCTATTAGAGATGGAAACCATTGCTATAGTTTTTCATACAAATTATGTTCTTAGATATTTTTTGATCGGATGTATTGGAATGGAGATATTGAATATAACAACCAAATAAAATCAATTAAATTGAAAAGGGTCGAAACGTTTTTTTATTTAATTTAAAAGAAGTTCAAGCGGGTAATGTAGTGCTCACTTCATTTAAACTAGTTATCGTTTGGAATTTGAATTCTAAAACTGAGACTCAAGTTAAGAAATTTTATAAAATGAAATCTTCGAGTATGAAACACGGTTGTGCTCGTAGCATAAATTTTCCTGTTTAGTAGTTAGAACTTGTTGCCGAGTAGTTGGTTTCCTAATTTAACTTCTCAACTTACTTGAAGTGTTTAAATTTGCAGGGGATATGTTGCCCTCGTTTAAGATAGAACTACTTTATACAACCATATGACTGCAAACTTCATGAAACTGAGGTGTTACATATTACAGTCATAAGTACCTCTATCGTGTTCCATAATTACAGCGAAAAGCACTTTACTGGTAAACCATCCCCCAAGGCAGTATTTGAATACCCACATGTTCAATGCATTTTACTTCTCACAGTTATTTTAGAACATAAACCACTTTATTAGCAATAAATTAACATAAAAAAGCTTCATACCAAAAAAAGGACTATTTCAACTCAATAATTACAGTTACTGACTACTACAAATCCTCGCTGAGCAAAGAACTACAAAAGGGAAATCTGCTAAAAACGTACTTACACAGATTAAAGTTATGAACACAAGCGATTTTTGCTGAGATAGTACAACGGACCAGACTGTTGATCATATACTGTAAATAACAACAAATCTACTAGAAACCGAAATAATTATAAATAAAGACGGGTAATGGCAAACAGACTAAACGACCTTATTCAAAAAATTCACTCTTTAACCCAAAAATGACTTAAAACGAATACTCCCGGGAAGAGACACTTCAAATAAAATAACGAGTTAATTAAACCAATAATCTTGTGCCTTTTTAATCTAATAATACAAGAAGTTTTATTTATTTATTTATTATATAGTACAGAGGCACCGAACTCCGGAGAGTTATTTGTGCCTAGGTGGTCTAGATTCTATTTTCATTTTCTTTCCTGTTGTTCAATAGTCCATTTCTTAAGATAAATCATCCACTTCTCAGCCCTCCGTCATCCTCGCTTCTGTTGGATCTCTCCTAGTTTTTTTTATCCTCAATTCTGTGACAAATAACAAAAAACACAGCAGTATTTGGCTATAATCAATTTGGTATATAAATACTTAACTCACTGCCTTGTGTGCCCATACAATAAGTTTATTAAAGCAATGGTTAATAACCCAATTCAATTAATTATCATTGGAGCTGAATATTTTAATTTATTTTTCTATTATTTATTTTATTAGTTAATTATTTTAATGCTAATATTATAATATTAATTCCTGGGATTATTCTTTAATTTTTTTTAGCTAATTTGGTATTCGAAACAATCTTAATTTTATCATTTTATAATTTTTATAGTTTATACAAAAACTTTGTAATTTAACGTAAGTTGTAGTCTTCCTAAGCTACAAGCTGAAAAAGTAACACCTCTGAGCATGGTTAGTGAAGAAAGTTAGAATAGAAAGAGAATTAACATACATGGTTAGGGTAAATAAACAAATCACTTTCCCCAAGAAAACAATAAGAGTATACTATTCTAATAGAATGGAGGCTAACACATTTCAAGAAGATTAACAATGAAACAAACAGGTTATTTTACTTCATATATAACGCTAATAGAAAAAATATATCGTGGCCATAATAATAATAATTACATTATTCTGAGGTAACTAGCCTTTATGACTCGGAGGTAGACTTGGCTCTGTTGCGTGGCTGTCATCTGGAAAGCTGTTTGCAGAAATAGAAGGTTTCATTACAACTATCCAAACCAAGTGATTTCCACCTGATCATACAGACGTCATATCCACGAGGACAGTAGTGTCTCAGACAAATGCAAGTTATGCAACAAATCGTATGAATCTATTCAACATATTACGGTTGGTTGTGAAATACTTGCTGGGTCCGAAATCTTACAAAGGCACAATAACGTGGCAAAAGTATACCCTCCAGCTCTAGCAGAGAAATTCGGCATAGTAGACAGGAAAGGTCGCTTACATCGCTATAATGCTCAAAAATTATTGGAAATAGATAATGTAAAGATGTATTGGGACGAAGCGATGATAACTGACTATACTGTACATCATAACAAACTGGATATTCTCATTATTGACAAGATCAATAAGACTGCTGATATTATTAACATTGCAGTGCCCAATGATGAGAATATTCGAAAATCCTATGCCGAAAAATTAAGAGAATATCAAGAATTGGCTATTGAGCTCAAAGAAGTTTACAAATTGAACTCTGCCATAGTTACGGCTATAATATAAGAACAAATGGACTCGTGCCAAAAACCACAATAACAGGCAACAAGAATTTAAATCTGCCAACTAAAATTATAAAAGAAGCATAGCAAGGGGTAATTCTTGATACTGCAAGAATTGTGCGAAAACTTTTGAACTCCCCTTAACATACGTCACAATTACAAACTCCATATAGGTTTGATTTTCTCGCGATATGCATTTTAATCCAGTATAAGTATAAAACTCCCCATAATAATAAATATTATTGAGTTTATTATTGCTATTTTCAAATGCCTACCTCTGATTTTGGAACTTTTTACTCACGAATGGATTTTATGATGTATGTATTATATAGATAACAAGGAGCAATAGCGATAAATCGCACTAAGCACGGCAATATAGTCTGCATGATTTAAAAAAATACTTTGTATTCTACGGATACATCACATTGGAAGCATAGCAGGAATGCTAGACGGAACGATAAATACGAATTAAGCTCATTTATTAGTGTTAAAAAACCTCCGCCACCATGAGCTGAGTAATAATTATTGGATTTCCAATTTACAGGGATGACATTCATTACGTCACATTGGGCCTCATCACCACAAATGATATTATATGCTTATTTTAATCTTAATTTATTTCTTAAGACGGCACTAGAGCTAGATAAGAGAGTTTAAGTGGTTGAATAACTTACAGAAAAAAATCACTATGGTAGTAATAAGGGGTTTCTTATAATCAAAACATAGAAGTTACTCCATTAATATTGAAGTATGAATATTTAATGTAAATTGAGGTATTCGAAGAACAAGAATTTTGGAACTTTACATTAGGGAAAAGATAGCTCTAGCACTCTTCCGATTTCGGCATTTACCCAAAGCCATTTCTGGATTAGCAGGAAATATTAAATAATATTTAGATTTTGTAATAAGGTAAAAATGCATTTTTTTGGAGTTTTGTGGCACAGATGAAATTCAGAAATGTTTTCCATGTAAATGCTCAGCTCTTGTTTGAGAATAACCCCTGTGGAGAGATGATAAGCCTCTAGTAAATTAATCATTTGGCAAAAGATAATTCCAATACGTTCTATTTCTCGGCGCAATGAAATTCAATTAAAGCTTAGAGGTAGATATAGGACTGTTTGTATGGACAGCTCTGTGGGGCAACAATGCACAATCCAGCCAATAATTAACTCCAAAAGTTGATAAAGCATTGATAATTAATAATAACAGGCTCCTTGTTAGTACAAGGCTTTCATTATTGAACTTTTATAGCTCGCATGGGCACGTGTCCTCTTAGACAATGAATTCGTTTTAGTCAGTCTGATGGAGGAAATCAGTGTAATTCAATACATAGCCGTTAACTTCGCTATTGTCTGCTCTGTAGGCAGAGTATGTCATTACTGGCTGATCGTCCTGTACATCTGGTTAGCGCTTTCGACGCGAGGGCATCATATTCAAGTCACTAGAATTCTGTCTACCAACAGATTTCGACAGACACAAAAATGATGCCCACTCATCGAAAATCGCTTACCAACCAAAATGACAAGGGCCGCTTAATTCAATGCTCAACCGACAGTTTTGATAATTGTCCTATATGAACTGGCGGAGCTAACCCTAGCTGTACTTAAGAATAACAGCTAGAGCAAAACCTGATGATATTGTAATTCATTAACCCCACTTTGTGCCACTAATTGTATGACTAATTCCGAGGACGGGTTAACTATAACACTTGCGTTGAATAAATAGAAAATTGAATATGAAAAGTGTTTCTGCCTTATGAATTAGTTAAGTATTGCAATTGAATTTGTGTTTAATGCTGAGAACATTTCGTTCCGACTTGGAAGTAACTGTGAAGCTAAATAATGACTTTTTTTATAAAAACCCATCATAACTTATTACTTAAGGTGAAATATGATAGGTCCTATTTCCCCTGAAGTATCTGAATTTATCATTTACTGTTTAAAAAATTGATTAAGAAAAGCCGTTGTAGAAGATTTTTGTTTTAGATATCATTTTTCTAGCATTATTAGTATTAAATAATATGATTGGAGTATGTTCAATCTTTGTGTTCTTCTGTGGTAGTAATCTAAAGCCGTGAGTCTAAATCCTTAGAGTATTTACAAAGTGATTGCGGACAGACTGTCAGATAAAAACGAATTTTAATATTGATTTCGTCGATCATAGACTAATCTGATGGACGAATCAATGATCCTTGCAGAATTTAATGCAATTTCAAAAAAAAACCCTAGATTCTTGTGTTGGCAATAGGAATGATTTCGTCAAATGCCCGCGTGCATAAACTATTGCTTCATTACCTATTTTCCATTTGTACGCCTATTGCAGAATAGCCTCAGGAATCAAGGAGGTTGGTCAATTTAACATTCATGCTAAGGCCGATTTTACTTTACTTGCACAGTTTCCAATGTTTCAACATTACTTGCTAATGCACTGTGAACGTAGGTTCCAAGACACCGTGTCATGATTTTAGCAAAAAGTGAAAAAGAACCAGAATGAAGATGATATATTATGCTAGAGTACATTTCAAGTATGTGCTTAAGTGTATTTTTTGAGATATAATCCCCAGACTCTGAGACTTAGAAATATTTATGACGTGAAAGCCCTGTGTTTGATGTGCAATTGTAGAAACTACTTTTTGTTAATTATTATTTACGAATTAATTTATTAAGTTGAAAGTATTACTTTCAGAAGGACTCATGCTAAAAGGGAGGCTATGATTTTCTACACAGGTATTCTTCATGTAAATGACGAATTATAATCGTCATTGTTTTTGAATATTTATTTTAGACTTTCTTAACTTAAGTAGCACATACCTTCCTCCTCTGAACTGAATGTAGCCATGGTAACATTAGGCTCGTTACCAAGTTTCCCTGAAAAAAAAAATTATTATTATTAAATGATTTCAACTAAAATTTATAAAAGGCTTTCACATTTTTAGTGACAGAGGTCATTCCATGAAAAGTGCAATGCTTTGTAATTAATTTATTGATAACTCTTGCCAGAATTTTCCCAAAAAAATATTAATCGGCACTGATAATATATAAAAGAATTCACTATATAATTTACTAACTACAGTCTAGAGTTGGTATATATTAATTGTAATTTGGAGTAAATCTCATAACAATATAAAAAACAATTTGACATACGCTTATCGTTGTTGATTTTTTAATTTTTATAAGTTGACTAGTTATTAGATTTTCTATTGTTTTGGCTTTAATTTTTATTAGTTGACTAGTTATTAGATTTTCTATTGTTTTTACTCTTTATTTTGTGTTTCTTTTTGTGACTGTTTTTTATTTTATTTTTGGCCATGCTATGATTGTTAAATTAACTCAAGGTTGTGTTTGTCAGCAGGCACTGAGGATGGAGCGTTGATTCCGAAAGTGCAATCTGCATAATATTAAAAACAGTAGAGGACTTGGCCTTCTTATTGATCCTTATCAATTGGTTCCCCTACCATCCAGCATATTCCAGAGATATCACAGAAATATAAAAAATTATCTAAAGAAAGTTAGTGTGTACAAAAGAAAAAAATTGACATTGGAAAATTTTTCCTATGCTTGGTTCCTATGCAATTGCATGAATGTAAAATTTAAATTTTTTCTGGCAACAAAAAAGTCTGGCTGAAAGCAAAAAAAAAAAGGACTGGACTGGACATTGAAGATGACAAATTCAGTATTTCACCAGCGCTAGTATTCCATCTATAATTTATCCTTTCCACTGCAGATCCGCTTTTTTTCTCTCAGGCTTGCCATTAGTGTTATTCTACCCCAGAGCATGTTATTTATAAACAACTGCAAATTGAGTGATTATAACTCAAAAGAAAACTTCAGATTCATTCAAATGTGAGGTTAATACTAAACTTACAACTGGTATTTTATTACGAGTATAACGGAAACCTTGAAACCAAAAACTTCTGATTTTGCCATTTAGTAAGAGATATTCTCCGCATATGTTGTGTGCATTTGAGCCCTGTCGGATAAATAGTTTTAGGTTGGTATCTGCACGTCTGCCACTCTTTGATTCTTCTACCTAAAATCCCAGTGTTATAAAAAATAAAAATCAATTCTCCTTCACAGGCGAGCTAACAACCTTAATAAAAAGGTAATCTTCATAGCGTATGAATCCCTTAACTGATGTCTGAAGGTTTAGTTAACATTTCTTAACTCCTTGCTTCTTAAAAGTGTAGTGTCTAGTGGCTTCCGAAGAAATAGTCACTTGACTAGATAATAAGGAAAGATAGAATAGTTCACTGATCTCACGATGTGTGCCCCAGTCGGAAAGATATTTCCTAAAGATTGTTAAAAATTCCGCGTTTAGAAAAAAAAACTTATGATCTACTATCAAAGATGTCAAAATTAATCTTGAAGTTTATTAGTCACAATAAAGGGAAAATAAGTAATTGGTCATAAGTTCGTGGTAGCATCTTCTTGCAGTTTTGAGTCTTGTCACTTTAACTAGAACTTAGTTTTATTAAAGAAAGATGTCTGTTTAGTAACAAATGAATGGTACAGTGTTCTTATCATTAAAATTTTAATTTAATGGTTTGTGTACTGATGATACTACTTTATTAATAATGCTTTTTAGGATTTTCAATAGCGTCTTTAAATTGAATCACTTGTAAGTCTTTTTAAGAAGGATAATAATAAGACATAGATTATATGTATTTAATATATTTTGTGGTCGATAAACCAGTAACTTTTATTTTTCCTCTCAATAATTCTTATTAATGCTTACCAGCTTTTACAAGCTACACTACCATCTTCAAAGAGTTCTTTAGGGACTTGAAACCAGTCGGGGTACTGGAGAACATCAGGTCCTATTCTTTGGTGCCTGAGAACGGAAATATAACTGCTGAAAGCTACGAAGCACTAATAAAAATGATTTCGAGGTGCCCCAAAACAGTTGTTTATCGGTAAAATTTTCAATCTCACAACTCCTTCTAAAAAATATATATCATGTATTAGGAGCTTTGTTAAAGAAGACAATACAATTGTTCTCTGCGTAAGCTGTAGTAATGATCGATTGAAACTTAATCTCAGCTTTTAGCTGATAACATTTAAGGGTGCTATTGAGGTTGTAATAACGACGAGGATTCCAAAAAAATATCCTAAAATATCCATTAATCCCACCTAGGAGATGACGAAAATGAGGACCGTTTAAAATTATATATTTGTCGTTTACCGCTTTAACGGTTTCCATTTTTGTAACATCAACAATACTTAACAAACTCAATATGTAAGCGTTTTTTTTGTTGTTTTTTTTTTTTTGTAAAACTAATGATCACGGCTGTCAATGGCTAAAATCGGACAAGGGAAGGGGAGTTTTACTGAGGTAACGTAATTCGAAAATTAGGATCATTTCCGTTATTATATATTGGATCGAAAAATTGTATAGGAGCTATCTTATTTCCTAATTATGTAGTTATATAAAGTTATTATGTTGTTATATACGTTCTCTATCTTGAATATTAGCCGAGATATTTATATTTTCAAGTTTTCAGCTTTTAGTAGACCCCCTATCCTACTCGTGTGAGATTGAAAAATTATTGAAATTTTTAACAATATTCATAGACTAAAAAAACACATTACTATTTATTGGTTACCCGGCCATATGGGCATATCTCAAAATGATATAGTAGACAAAGCAGCCAAACAATCAACTGAACTTGAACAAATAGATTTTTTGGACATAACTCACCAAGACGCTTTCACTCAAATAAGAAAACTCGTAATTAATGACTGGAATAATTTATGGTATAACACTAACAGTAAGCTTAGAGAAATCAAATCAAACACGCACAACTGGACTTCAAGTAATAGACACTCTAGAAGGGAAGAAATTGTACTTGCACGCCTACGCACAGGACACTGTAGACTATCACATTCATATCTAATGAGCAGGGAAGATGAACCTATATGCCGCTACTGCAACAGAACGCTGACTGTAAAACACATACTACCTGACTGCACACAAGTGAAAACGTACCCATGGCCCACAAATGAATGTGAACTACTGGCCGACAGTAGCCAATTTATAGATGATATTTTTAAGTATTTAAGAAATAATGGATTATTTGATGAAATATAAAAGCTATTATATACAATTATGAAAGTTATATATAGCAAGCACTGTGGAATATAAGTTTTGCCTTCTTCCAGTTTAACTATTTATAGTTTTTCTTTTAGTTTTTTTTGTTCGTTTAATTTTTATTATGTTTTTTTCCTTATGTTGTAAATATAGTAACAATTTATATTTAGTTTTGCCCACTCTATTTATTTTATACATTTGTAAATGTTAGCTGTGTTAAAATTTTAATATTTATTTAATTTTGTGAAATTATATTTTAGCATGTTAAGAATCGCCATTGTAGCGGCAAGGTTCTATTTATTTTGTACATTTAGCATTGTAAAATTTTTAATATTTATCTAATTTTGTAAAATTATATTCAAATATGTCAAAAGATGAATCGCCATTGTAGCGGCATCTCAAATAAATAATAAAATAATACTCGTGTGAGACACAATATGTTGTTATACCATGAATGACTTTAATGGACCTTAAATACCAAATATTGTTTCCTTTGAAATTCTATAGTTCGAGATACATGCAAATACGCTGTGTGTTGACGTCATCATTTGATTTTACGTTCTTTACTAGACTTTTTTTTCTATATCATACTCGGTATTTAAGTATTTCATTCAACGCTAAAAATCAAATTAGAAAAATGACTAAAATCGGACCAGGAATAGGAAATTTGAACTTCAAAATGTTTTCGTTATTATTAGTCGAATTGGAAAATGTAATAGAACCAATCTTGTTACTTTACTGACGCTCTACAATATTAAGACAGTTCATTCTAACTCTTATGGTTTCAGTCTTCAGTAAATACCTAAGTAATACTCATCGAAGTTTTACTTAGAAATATAGAATATATCGTGGGGTGATATTACTAGTGTGGCATACATCCGTGGAGAAATCAGATTAGTTTAGTCAGCCCCTGCGTGACGGATTATTTTAGTTCGATTCATTATAAATTTGTTTATTAGCAGATTTTCCTTAAGGTCGCAATTTTTGTTTGATCGTTACCAAACTCGTTATTTAATCGTTTTATGTAAAAATAAAGATCAAGTTCATTAATGGCTGAAATCCGACCAGTGGCAGGGGGGAGGGGTTTAGAGGTGGGGATTTTTGAAAACTCGAAATATCTCCGATACTGTATGTCGGATCGCAAAATTGTATAAAACCAATCTTATTGCACATACAATTTACTATAAATATTGTTATATACATTTATTCTCTATCTTGAATATTAACCGAGATATTTCCATTTTTATTAAGTGCGTGATTCCGGCTATTGTCGGAAGTTTCCGGATTAGTTCGGCCGTTTCCTTAAATGTTCGGCACTTGTGTAACCTAACCTTTCTTGTCTTCTAACCTTTTACTTTGTTAGACATATGCATATTTCTCTATTGTAAAACTTCACGTGGGATATCTGCTTAGTTTACACAGCCCCTGGCTAACGGACTTTTTACTTGTTAAATGCAACATGTACGTAGCCCTTCAATATAGTGTGTACAGCAATGATTTGGTCAAGTTACGATACTTGTTTGTTTTTTTTTTATCTTAAGTAGTCATTAGTGCTATATAAATGAAATTATTCTTTTTGCCTTAGAAAACAAACCCTTAAATTAATTTTTATTTTTCCAGGATAAGCATATGTGGTTTCTGAGAATCATACGCTAGGTATAACCGCTGTTTCTGATACTATGTGAACTATAAATTTCTTCTTAGTGCTATTAGTCTTAGCCATTAATCTTCATTTTCATGGACTCACCCTTTCGTACTTACCGCTATACCCCGCTATTCTGATTCTCTGAGTGCCCAGAACATTCGCTGCGAACGACTTCAGTGGTTTTAATACTGTGAGAATGGGAGCAAGCTGAAACTACTATTTCATTAAGATAGACAGAGCTGAACAAGGCAGCATTTAGGGTGGCAGAGATTGTTGTGGCCTTGATGTTTGCTAAGAGAGAGGCAGCGGCAGGAAATGAGTTGATTTAGGCTGAAGGAGTCAGCGGATGGGGACAGTTAGGATCCCAGACTAGTCAGGTCAGCTGACAAACAGCATCACTACTTGAGATTGGAACTGACCCCCTCCTTCTCTCTAATTCATCAGCCCATCCGTCTCTCACGCTCAACAGATTTGGTAAGGGAGTATCAATACTCCAATACACACTAATCAGCCTACAAATCTTAGCAAGGTTATCTCCTAGTCACAACATTTTTTCACTTTTTAAAAGTTAAAACTGATTCGGATTGAAGTGATCGATATTCATAAAGAAAAAGACATGGCATTGATTTGCGCTAACTTTCTCCTATTATTTTCCAATATCTCAGAGTTTTCCAAATAAGAATTACGACGTACAAATTCTTAATCAAATTAGAAATTATGAAAACATCACTGTCATACCGCTGCATGATTTCGTCATTCCGATAGGTATGAGAAGTCGTCAATAATTTAATCAATTGAATCCTTAGTGATGATTTTATTAAGATTGCAGCCGATTTTTGATAACTGCCGAATTCCATTCGTATGGACAACAATTTTTCAATTTGGAAATCCTTTCATTCATTACTCTTTTCTCCCGAAGGACCTTTCCAAGTTATCTTTTAGTTCAGAAACACTTTTTTTTTTTACATACAGTTATTTTTTCATCCACCACAGGTAACTTATAATTTAGAAATATTTTACACAAGAAGTTAAGCAATTCCAGCAGCCATACATGATTTATTTCGGAAAATTCGTACACCAATTTTTGGAAAGTCAAGGAAAACCATATATTTCAGAGCAAGACGTTTAATAAATTGAGGGAGATTATTTCGTACTGCTTATTGTGTCTTCATTAGTGGTAGAAGTTTAAATAAATACAAAAAAAAACAACAACTATTATTTATATACCAGTTTTACTCTATCCTTATTTCCTTGCATTAGAATAATTGCGAAATTCCCAACTTGAGATTCAGAAATTGAGGAAAGTTAATTAGTTTGCTATTTCACCAAAATGTATGAGTAAATAATTAAACTTAAAATCATCTCGCTGGAACTATTCTTTATTAAAAAAATAATAATTCCAGGATTACAATTTAAAAAAAGGCAATAATAATTATTATTTTAAAAAAATACAAAAGCTCAGAATATACTTACGTATTTTGGCCCCAAAAGGAATTTTCAAATAAAAATACAGAATATCCAAAGTTTTCTTGAAACCCGTTCCATTGTAATGCTTGAAACAAAAACATTTTCTACAAACACTCAATTAATTTATAACTTTTTAAACAACGTGCAAGCATGGGAAAAATAGTAATTCATAAAACAGTAATGCCCAGAAAGTAAAAGAGTTGGTAATTATGAGTATCGATATCCAAAACACGCGTAGTTTAAATTTAATGTTAAATGTTATTTTATAAAAATATTTCTTTATTCCTCTCAATACAAGAGCTCAGGTATTACCGAAGTTTCAGTTCATAAAACCATCTGAGAACTATTGTATTGTTGAAACTGCAATTCTTGTTACAAATAATAAAAGAAACTTTTCAGTATTTAGATTAATATCATATGAAATAGTCATTAATAGTATAGGACTATTAAATATAATATGATTTTTTTATTATTATTATTTATTAACGTCCACTTTTTGCAACTCAGGCTAATTGGGACGGGTTATCTACAGGTTACCACCCTTTTCTAGCCAGGGTGGGATTTTAGGATGTTATTTAATGAATTTCGTCACTAAATAATTTCCTTTGCCCAGGCAAGAATCGAACTCGCCACTCTAGGTTTGCCATGTAAGATAAAGGTCAACGCTTTAACTCGCATGGCTAACCTGAGCCCCAAATATAATATAATATGATATTAAATGTCCATTCTGGTGCTATATGGTTATTTCGTAAAAATTTAAAAATGTATTAACGTCCAACTTGTGCTAAAGAATTTAAACTTGACACGATTTAGTTTAAAACTAGGTTAAACTAAACATTACATATGATTTTAAAGTTAAATCACCTAAATGTTAAGAATTTAAGCTTTACGTGATTTAGTTAAAAATCATACGTAATGTTTAGTTTAATACATATTTGATAGTTAAATGTACAATTTATGATTTAACGCATACTGTTACTGGGTCTTCCTCTAATAATATATTTATTGAATTAGGAATTGTTGAAGACTGACGGACCAGTTTATCCTACATAAAATTTATTACAGCAGTAAAGCACTTTTGATGAACCAACAGAAAGTATATGAGGGGATAGAGAAATAAATCAATAAAAGTAAATTGTGTCATATACCGACCTCCTTATCACCGTAGAACAGTATAATTAAATAAAAATCTATATCCGTGATCAAAATAATCTCGCTCGCATTTCCTTCATTTATTTTATTCACGAACCCCAATCGATTGACTACAGAAAGCTCTGTAGGAGGAGAACACTTTTAGAAATATCTCTACCCTGGAAATGCCTAATTTTCCAGTTGGATTTCATCTCCTAATGAATAATATAATTATCTTATCGAGTTTCATTGTATCTGCTCTGTAACAACTTTACTTTTTCTATTATGAATGAGAATGAAAGGGGTTTTCATTGTTATTTAAAAAGATTCTTGATTTTTTTTTTGCCAAGCTGATAATACGTTTAATAATGAATTTAAAAATCAGGGTCACGTCTTCATTTTCAAATGAAGCATTAAAAGTCTTTTGAAATGGTTCGAGTCTAGAAACGGCCTTATTAATATTTTATAAACTTAAGCAGAATAAGATCTTCTTTTTGTTATTACTTTTTCATTCTTCTGCTTCTCCGACTTCCATTGTTGGTAGGCTTGTGTTCATATTATTAAATTCTTTTTTAAATTTCGAGTCCTTAGAAAATACTAGTTTACGCTAACCTCATTTAAATCAGATATGCTTTAACCCTCCAGAACTCGCGTCAAAATGAGGGACCTGAGAACTCGCGCGTGAGAATTTTTCTCACATCGCCTATTTCCCTCAAAAAGAGTTGGTAAATAAAATATTTTAAACAAAAAAAAAATTGTTATTTATTATAAACATAAAATTCTAAAATAAAATAATAATAATATTCAAAATTTATAGTAGATGTATTCTGTTTTGAAGAAACATTATGTCAAGCAACTTAAAAAGCTACCTAATTAAAATTGTGTTCTCGCCGAGAATGACATACAACAAAGGAATATTCATTACAAACTGTTTTTCTACATGTTAGGCAACTATTTTTGACTTTTTGTTTTTTCTCTTCGAACAATAAGCACAAAACTGCGACGGGGTACTAGAACCAGAACATGTGGGATTTTCCTCTTCTACACCAGCAATCCTCTTCATTTTGTTTATTTTTTATAGGGGCATGGTGGTCAGTTGTGAACGGTTGATCAGGTGAGGTTTGATAAGTTCCAGAGCCAAACTTTTGAGAAAAAATCTTCTCTCTTCAATTGTATCTGTGTTGAGATTATATATTATTTGACAATTAATTCCTCCAATATTCACAAGTGAGAAAAATATGGTTAATGACCATCGACAACTTACTCGGTAATTTGATTCCCGATGAAACAAAATAAAAGAAAAACAGTTTTCGGTAAATCATCAAAGCACTCACTTGATGAGAAGAACTCTTGTATTAAAAAAGTTCTACCAGAACTCGCTTGATGAGAAAAACACCCACATTTAACTTACTCCGGCTGATTAACCTTGACCAGGCGACTGTTAGCTTACACTAATGATTGGGGGGAGTCAACGAAGGTAGTAAGAGGAGGCTACAAGGTGTAGCTAGAGAGAGGAGCACTATCACCAAAGACGTATAATAATAGATATAACTTTTTAGCAGATTTCCCTTGAGGAAAATCAGCTATTGAGGTTGTACTCATGACGGAATTTTCGAAATTTTTCTTCAAATGTCCATCGATCCTACCTAGTAGATGACGAAAATGAGGTCCGTTCAAAACTGTATCTCTCACTCTCTCTCTCTCTCTCTCTCTCTCTCTCTCTATATATATATATATATATATATATATATATGTCTGTCACCTCTAGCAGTCGCAATTTTTGTTTTATCGTCACCAAACTCGATATTTAGTCGTTTTATGTAAAAAGAAAGATCAAGTTCGTTAACGGCTTAAATGGGACGAGTAGGAGGAGGGGGGGGGGTTTAGAGGGAAGGATTTTTGAAAATTTGAAATATCTCCGTTACTATACGTCGGATCGAAATATTGTAGAGAATCAATCTTATTGCAAATTAAATTCACTATAAATATTGTTATATACATTTATTCTCTATCTTGAAATTAACCGAGATATTTGCATTTTTATTAAATATGGGCGGCTAACGGACGTGACTTTCCCGCCAAAAGCTAGTTTGGCCGTTTCCTTGATTGCTTGACTCTCGTGAAATTTCTCTATTGTAAAACTTCACTTGGGAAATCTGCTTAGTTTACGCAGCCCCTGCGTGACGGACTTTTTTTCACCGGGGTGTGAGTATTTTGCTCACGGCGCGAGTTCAGGAGGGTTAAGTAATTACACGATACCCTGGTTGCAAAACCCTAAAATTACAAAAACTATATATACTCAAGAGAAAAAAGTGAGGTATGTCAGATGTATAAATTAAACTATAATTTCTGTTACATTTCGATAGCCTTTTATTAGTGAAAATGCAATGCAGTATAGGTTTTTCGACGTGAGAATGTGTAATTTGTCGACACAATAGTCGTAAAACTCGTAAAAAAATACATTCTTTCTTTACACCAAACAGATTCACCCATACACACACACACACACACACACACACACACACACACACATTCGCGACTCCGGTTCAATTAATCAATTAATATAATGAGACTGTGGTCTACGATCTAAAGAGGACCTCCATCGGGATTTGAATATCAGTAGTTCTTGAGCTGAATATTTGCAATATGGCCATTTTGTTTAGGAGTGGCCAAACAATGTGAAAGTTTGAGTACTTTCAAGAGAAAATGGCTCTCGATCGATCTGCCTCGGAAAACCTTTATCTCGTTCAGTCAAGTCGCCCTTTTATTTTCCATCTTCTCCAGTCAAAAGTCGAGTCTTTAATTACTTCTAAACCCCAGGAAATTGCATACGGAGCTGTTGGAACGTACTTAATAAGTGACAGGAAAGGCATTTTTTTTCCAGATGATTTATTAAAGAGCCGATCGTTTGTTTGTTTTTGGCGTACAAAGAGCATAGCTTTTCTAATTCCTTTACGAGTTCAGGTTCAACTTTCTAACGGAATTTCTGAACAGCGCAGTAACCTGCCCCAGACATCCTTCTAGTAAATGTAAGAATTCATTGAATTCCTTATTCCCAACAGAGAATGATAAAGTAGATATTCTTAAAATGTCTCGTGTCCAAAGGATATCTATTCTGATTGTACTGTCTCAACTACGCAGGGAAGATTGGCAGGAAAATCATTTTCCTCAAAAGAGTATCATGTTTGCATAACGTAAAAGCACAATAAATCAGTTGTTCCATATGACTTTTGTGAAGCTATTGGTTCTTGCAAAAAATCTACTAACTGCGCTGAAAATGTCAAGAAAACAGAGTTCTAAGGGAATTAAATACATGATTGAGACTTGTTTTGAACTCATCTGTTTGTTTATTAATTAACGCCCATGTTATGCCACTGTGGCTAATTGAGAGGGGTTATCTGCAAGTTACCACCCGTTTCTAGCCAGGGCGGGGCTAATGATTATATTGTATTTAATGAGTTCGTGACTGAATAAATTCCTATTGCCCAGGAGAGAATTCACAAATTTAGGTTTACCAAGTAAGGATAAGACAAATGCCTTAACTCACATGACTAATCTGAGAATCCAGAGAAAATGAATTTTCCTGCAGGCCTGCAATCACAGAAGTGAGCCATTTTGTTCAGGCTAGCTATCTAACAGATGTACATTCTTCCAACTTCTCTGTCATATCAACTACAGGTTATAGTATCCTTTACTTACTTATTAGCACCATAACACTTCATGCTTTGAATTTACTTTAGTCTGTAAATGTACTGAATTTCTTTTGACATTGAAAGTTTGTGTGATGTCTTTATTTCAAAGTTTTGATAAATAACTATTTAATTTGATTTATATATATATATATATATATTATTTTACCATTAGGCCTTCCCCAATTTTATCAGTTTTACATCCTATTTATACTGTTAATATATGTGAACGTCTAATGACATGTTTGATGTTTATATAGCTTTTATATTACAAAATATCTTCTTTATGACACTATGGAATATTCCACTACATTTTTGACATTTCATTGCATCACAGGAATAAGTGTTTCGATTACTGAGTCAACCGGAAATTAAAATCGTATCATATACGAGGACTCAATTGCAGGAGTTATATTATTAAGTAAATTATCCATATTTTGAAAAAAATGTAGTTGAATAATTATTTTATTACACATGTAAAAATAAGATCTTTCAATGTGTCCAGTACTATGACAAATCACGGTCTATTGTATTAATAACAAACAATCCCATAATATTAATTAGAATATAATTTAACAAAATACAATTGGGATTTCATTCAGCCTAATTTACGGTACTTAGCAATTTTAGTGAATACATTGTACCTGTATTTATTTAATTGCTACTTTCAAATGTTAATATGTAAAAAAAGCTCGTCGTAAACTAAATAATTATTTTTAAAGTGATTGTTATGAATGTTTTTCTGTATTAAGTAATAGATACCAAATACCCATTCATAAGGCATTATTGATGAACAGAAAAACTAATTCACCTTCTTAGATTAACCCCTGTATTACATATCCGTAGAGATCTAATCAGAAAGTCACTGAAGAAAAGATTGATTTAAGTACCAAGTATTTTTTTCTTGGGAAGGAATAAAAGTTTCATACCTTTTTTAGGAGACCTCATAAACAAAAAATCCTTGGCTTCCTTTATGAGTATGGTTTCATTATGAGGAAAGTGGACAGCACTTTACGACTTTCTCTAAAGTTCTTTATAACTCTTGTGCCAAACCTGTACATTACTTGTTTGTGAAGGCTTTTTAATTATAATCTCCTTATTGGAACACGATCCAAGGAAATATTTCAGCGTCTGGATTTTCTTTTTCATTTAGGGTTATTAGTCGTATTCTCCCCGATTACGCCAGTAAATAAGGGTTTCCTCAAAAAGTTTAATATAACAGGCCCACGCTAAAATTATATAGTGAAATAAGAACTGACCCTTTATAATAATTTAGTACCAGCCAGAAGTATAATTTCAGAATTAACAGAATTCAAGTTTACCATTCATCTGTTTCTTTTTTCATTTTATTCTTCCATGTAAACTTAGAAGTATTAAATTTCAGGTAGGTAGCGCCAGAAAATACAGAGAAATAAATTCGTCTTTTATAAAATTGTTTAACTTTTACGAAGAAATTTGCTCGTTGCTCGTTTAAATGACGATAATTCACTTTAAAAAGTTTTAAAATGAGTACTTGCTTCTTGAAATCATGACCCTTATTTTTTAGATCTTTTTTATTTCTAAAATATGTAAGACATTTCTTTTTAAATCATCTGAAAGTTACTAAGGCAATTTACGTTGATAGTTAAATCATTAAGAAATGAACAATACAAAGATAATCCAATAATTTTACTTATGTACATAGTTAAATTAATAGTCTTTAGTAAACCCAAGTATGGCAACAAAGATGGAAAATATTTCACCTGGAAAGTAAGTACATTCGACAAAACACTTTACAATATAACGGAATACGCCGTGAATATTCCCTAATAAAAATTTAATGACTCCAAAGTAGGCTATATTAACAGTTACTTTAATATCTGGCACTCAATGAAATATGACGTAATTTCCTTCTTGTTAAACTGTATTTAATTAATGTCGTATATTTTCTTCTTGCCTTATAAACCAGTTTAATACAAGCTCTGATTACTATTTGGAAGAATATTTCTTAAGGTAAATTTTTCATACATTTCATACTGCCAAAAATTAATAGTTAATTTTTGTTATATGTAATGTGTTAATAACCTTAACAATCTATTTTAAAAAAAAAAATAGTGAGTGTATACTAGTTCTTAAATTCGATGGTTTCATTATATTAATTTGTAAAAAGGAGATTTTATTAAGATCAATAATATAAAAAAGGTCATAATTAAAACTGAGAAACAAATCTGAAAATAATATTTTATTTTTTTATACTAAACTATAATTATAATTTTATTGCACCATGCGTTGTGTTTGTTTGTTCTTCACTTAATACATACAATCGCTATTGGATAAAGCGGATCTAATTGTATTTCCATTAATAACCAACTGCTGTGATTTAACATAATTTCAGATCTTATGAATAAAGGAAGGGTGGTATTTTTATTTAAGAATAAACATAGACGACGTAAAGAAATAATAATGACCGGAATATTTTATTTAATCAAATGACAAGTGGATTTGTGGTTGTGGTTCGTGGAATTGTCTTATTATAAACTTTTTGTATTGTACCATTTCATTGCATTGCAAAATGAGAAAAATTAAATTCCCACATCATTTCATTTGTTTTCAGAATAAACTTAACTTCATGAAGATGCGAAAAACCACTTGAGGTCGAAAAAATGGTAAATTTTCATGACAATACAACTAGCATTACCTAAATACAGTGTGTTGAAAAAACGCGTGTGGTAGACAGACAAATATTTCGGTTGAATTTCTCTTGATACGATATAATTAAGTCACGCAGTTGGTAAAGCATTTCGCAAGTACAAGGATATGATAGATTGATGATCTCATGTTATCATCTATTCCAATTTGCTCCCGATGTAAGAAGCCAACAGGAAGTAAACAGGAATTTAAATGTCAGTTGGACTTGAGATGTTTAGTGACTGTGGTAGTTAAACTGAAAATCCGATTAGCACATATGGTGATTTACAAAGGGTTGAAATAGCAAAATACAAATAACGCTGTCAATATTATAGTCAGAGAACATGAATAAAAAAATAGTTACAGAAAATGTCTACTCCAAAAGCACTGGTTATATAAAACCTTCCGATCCAAATCATGGTAATCGAAATATCTCGAATATTTAATTGCATTTATTACATATGTGTAAATAACAACAGGTGTAGGAAATTACATTTGCTTTTAAATTGGCCCTATTCAATTTTTCAATCCGATGCATAATAACGGAGATATTTGAAATTTTCGAAATTCGTCCATACTCTAAATGCCCTCCTTTCACTGGTCGGATTTTATCCTTTAAATAACTTGATCTTTATTTGTACATACAGCGTTTAAATATCTAGTTCGGTAACGATTAAACAGACATTGCGACAGCTAGAGGGTTAAAGGCAATTATATATATATATATATATATATATATAAACACTCAATTTCGTGATTTCCTGCATAGATGATTTTTGAAAATCACGCCAAGAGCACAATCTCAATGCTGATTTCCCTTGAGAGAAATCTGCTAACAAGTCCTACGTAAACTAGATTTCCCATGTCCTGGTCTCCTACATACTACTGATCTCATTTCACAATATATTATCTGGTTTTTTGAAGATAGGAAACAAATAAGTCGACTAAGGGAAATCTTCTAAAAAAACAATATTATTATTATTATTTATTAACGTCCACTTTGTGCAACTAAGGCTAATTGGGACGGGTTATCTTCAGGTTACCACTCTTTTCTGTCCAGAGTGGGACTATGGATTTTATTTAATAAATTCCGTCACTAAATAAATTCCTATTGCCCAGACGGGAATCGAACTCGCCACTCTAGGTTTACCGTGTGAGATTAAAAGAATACATTGACAATCTAATAAATTAACTTAAGATTAGTTTAAACTTTAAAACTACTGTTCAAAAATTAGTTCAAAATCTAGCGATAGCATCGACTTGCTTTAGATAGCAGACGAGTTAAATGCTAAACTACCCAGAGTGTTCCTCCCAGAGAGCAGGAATACGGAGAGGAAGATGCCGCAAAGGGGTTAATAGCAGGTAGTACTTAGCCTTATCTAACATTAAGCTCTACTCGGAGCTAAGAGCTTGCCTTTGTAGCCAATTACTGCTAAGTACAGGACTAAAAATTCACACAGCTATCAGTCTCAGATGATCCTAACTCGAAGGGTTCATTCTCGCGCACAATTAACATTGAAATACGTCTTAGTAGCTCTGTCACAAATGAAGAAAGTAAAGAAAGTGACTTTTCTCCAGGCGGTATTTCTCTCTGACTTAAACCCATTAAGTTTTGCTCACTGAACCAAATTAGTTCTCTCAAGTTAAGTTCTTTCATGACTACGGCATATGATCATAAAATAAAGTTAAAGTTATTCAATTTCTTAGCAGATTTAATTAAGGGAAATCAGCTATTGAGGTTGGACTCACGACACGCTACTCGAATTATTTCTGCATGCTCTCTGAATGCTGTTCTACATTTTTTTTCTTGTCTGGAACATTAAGGAAGTATTTTTATTTTATTGTTTTTAGCCATCAAGAGTACCCTCTGTTCTACTCATCTCCCATTAACAAGAAGCTAATATGTCATGAAATATTTTTTACTAAGCTGAAAAGCTTAGTAGCCCCTTATATTGTATCCATCAGATATTTATTAGATGAGATAGATGCAAATACGTTATGAATAACGTCATCAACTAAGGTTTTACGTTCTTTACTTTTAACTGTTTATTTGATTAATACCATATGCGATATTTAACAGCTTCATGAAATTCTAATGGTTATAATTGATAACGACTGAAATTGGAAGAGGAAGAGATGTTTTGAGGGAGCGGGGAATTTGGAAAAACAAAATACCTTTTCACTATCATTGTTAAAAATTTAATGCTCTACAATTGTTGCTTGTACCTGTTTTTGCAAATCAATAATTAAGGAAGTTATTTTTATTGACTTTTATTCAGCTTTTTGTAAAATTCCTGTTTCTAGAAACTCTCTGAACATCAAATGCCCCCCCCCTTTTAATGCCTGTTTACACAGGTTCTTACTAGGGAAAAAATAGACAGTAGATTGTTATAGGTGACCCCTGTGTCTTTCCAACATATGTGAAGTTTAATTTTATGGAATTTTCAAATTTATAGAGGGGGTCAGGTTAGCCATATGATTTAAAGCGTTGACCTTAATCTCACATGGCAAACCTAGAGTGGTCAGTTCGATTCTCGCCTTGGGCAAAGGAAATTATTTAGTGACGGAATTCATTAAATAACATCCTAAGTCTCACCCTGGCTTAAAAGGGTGGTAACCTGTAGATAACCCGTCCCAATTAGCCTTAGTAGCAAAAAGTGGACGTTAATAAATAATAAATAAATAAAGTTTATAGAACATTAAATTTTCAATAAAAGTGACTAAACGCAATTTTTCAATACGATATACGAATATAACAACAGAGAAATTTAAAATTTTCGAATTTCTCCTCCTCTAAACCTCCCTTTCCAAATCCGATCCCAGCCACTAAACTAACCAAAACTCAGCATGTCCATTAGCATTAATTAATTAATATTAAGATTTCTAGGGACGACCAGAATGGGGGGGGGGGTTGTAAAGGAGGAATTATATGAAAAATATGAAAAATATCATCAAATCAAATATAACTCAGTTAATTGTGTTGACTTATTTCCTGTGAAACGTTGTATTTGTTTCTACTTACATTTACTATTATGTATATAACTAAGCTGCACAATGGATACTCGGATTGGTTCTTGAGAGGAAATATGTAAATTATAGATGATTTTGAATTATAGATAGTATAATAAATGCTATCCATGATTATGATTTGAACTGTTCAAGGTGTCAAACAGTGGAGAGGGATTGATCAGGAAATTATTTTAACTTATTCTTCAAAAACTAAAATTTCTATTCTTTACCTGATCCTTACGGAAAATTAATACGCCCCAGTGTAGTTCTTCACATTGGTCTTGCCAAAACAAAAAAAAACAAAAACAAAAAAAACCATCATCATTCAGCCTCGAATGATTTCTCGAGCGGAGCCGGGTACCTTAGGTAGGTTTTATATATACATATATAACGGATCTCTCTTATGTCAACACCTAGTTAGGATCGATGAAAATTTGAATAAATATTTCGAAAATCATGTTATCACTTCGTCACTGATAATATACATCATGTTTTTTATATTTGTATTTTTAACACAGTTTAGGTATATTTAAACTCCAAAAAGAGGTTAGCCTCTAGAGGGATGTGTCTTAATCTATTGAGCCCCTCTACTTCTTCAATATTAATATGAATGAGATAGGAGAGATCTTTTATTTTAGTTGAGTTATCAACCAACACTTATCATTTTTGGCTTGTTGTCTAATTCTCAATTCTTGACCTCAAGTCTATTACGATGAACCGGCTGACTCCTAGGTTTGTTTCGTCAACAAATCTGAGCCGTTGGCGATATTTTCATAAATATGAAAATGTGACAAATTTTGAACAAGTCTCAAGAACTTTGGGGAATAATAAATAATAAAGTACTTCTCAATAGTTATAAGTAGTACCTACTCCAAGAACATTAAGGAGAACATTTTACATTTATAGGTACATATTTCACTAATGTAATAGGCGAAGAATTCCAATAAAAATATAGTAAAAGGAATATTATATTGCCGCAAGGGATTGTATCGGACTACTTGATGCCGGATTGCTCCAATAGTGACAGGCTTTTATGTAGTACAATATTTCTCCTGTTTGATAACCGGGTTCCTCAGGTGGTTTCCATCTTGATAAATGCTGCTTGAAAGATATTTCCAACAATTTTCTTCTTCTACCATTTTTTGTTTTCTGCACAATTTCCCTAAGAAGACCTAAGAAAGCTGGTCGAGAAGCAGGAGGAACATCCTAGTTAAATTGGAAGAAGAAATTCTGTCAGGTAAACTTAAATGATTTCTTACTCTAGTGTTCCGCCTCATCAAAGGCATTTAACCTTAATTGATTAGCAACTTTTACAATTATTTAAACGGCAGGAATTTCACAATTTTTTATTGCGAATATAAGAAATAATTATACTAATTTTGGTTTTTAATTTTTTATTCGTAATTATCGTTCATTTTATTTAACTAAAACTGATCAGGGCGGTTTAAAAGATAGCATGTAAAAGTTACTACATTTGGCATGGGCCCAAAAATTATATTTGTAGTTACCATTGGGTACGCGGTTTTTAAAAGGTTTACCACTTTCCACAATTGTCAATATAAAATTAAAAAGTAATAACATAAACTAAAATGAATAATTTTGATACCGAATCTACATATATATACATTCCACAGAAACCCACTGATCAAATGCCACTTCTATAAGGAAATATCAAATAGAGACAAACTCACGAGGAATATTCACGTGACATGCTTTTTGTTATTTAGGCATCAAAACCCCAAATGTCCAATTCAGCTTTGAAGAATGACTCGAAATTTATAAGATAAACTGTAATAGTGCTGCGAAAATAGTTTGCAAGTAGCAGAAAAATGTTGAGACACTTGAAATGCAGTAGTAAGACTGAAATTTCTAACCACCTTTGAGATTAGTATCACAAAGGACATTACTTTCAGAACACAGAGAAGTGTCTCAAAGGGATGCAGTGGTTCATCGAATGCATTATAATTCCTAGCTATAAAATGGTGTGGAGATAATTCGTAGTCTACATAGGCTGATTAATGATAGAAATAGCATGCAGCCACAACTTTAATGATCAACAAGTGGATCCCCACGAACATGTTCTGTAAGTATAATAATAATAATGAATTATGGTTTAATTATTCCAGTTTAATTTCATACGGACTGTTAAAGTTAAGCGATTTATAAACCTAATGCCTCAATATACATATATATTTTTAATTGTTTATTGAAATACCATAATCATTTGTTAATATTTTTGGCTCAAGTTAGCCATGTTAGTTAAAGCATTGACTTTAATCTCACATGGTAAACCTAGAGTGGCGAGTACGAGTCCCGCCTCGGCAATAGGAATTTACTTAGTGATGAACTCCTTAATTAAAATCTTTAGTCCCACCCTGGCTGGAAAAGAGTGGTAACGTGTAGATAGCCCGTCCCAATTATCCATTGTAGCAAAAAGTGGACCTTAAAAAATAATTATAATGTTATTATTGCAGTAAAAAATGCATAAATGTTGGTATTAGAGTTATTAGTAGTGTTTTCCGTCAATTTTAGATTAAGGAAGTCCCATTGGGAGCAGGAGGTTCACTGCAGTAGTACAAAACATTATATTTATTCTTAAAGTGAGAAAGACGAACACCATCACAAGAGCGTTTCAAATATATTGCTGATAAAATACTAACATCACATCTGACATCGAACAGTTATTGGAGTATAAGTCGTTTTTATCAAGTCCATTCGACCACCAAGGAAGATGGTGGAACTTTAGGGTCTTCAAGAACCGCTAAATGTTTGGAAATTAGATTGGGACTAAAGGAGTGAAGCTAGAAGTTATTCTTGGAACCGTTTCCCCCGAATGGTTGAACTGAAGCCCTGAGAAAGTTGGAAAAGGCAAATTGCTGAGATACTCTATTAGTCGGTGGTATTTAGTGGTGTCTGTAATAAATTTCCTGGGAATCCTCCTTGAAGGAATTCAATATTCCTTATATTTCTACAATTCTAGAAACCAAATATTTTATAAAAGCTACTATTTATTGTAATATTTAAATAATGTTTTGCCCATTACTGTTTAAAGAGTAAATCAAAAAGTTACCGCTGGTAATTACACAGAAATGATGATTATCATAGTAGGAGTGATAGTGTAATTTGTCATGTTGCTTTACCTGGTCCGAGCGAAATTGCTGCAAGTATGAATGAATGGTATTGGGTGGGCATTTGTTGGTTGCATGAGTGGGCCGGGGGCCATTCATAATCATATCTGTCAGGAAGTGTCGATGAAGCATGGCTTCTCTCTCCGTGTTCTTGTTTTGCCGCTTTTTTGATGGCTTTACAATACTTTTGTATTTTTGCTATAGATATTCGTGAAATGCAAACAGCTCAATATATCATGTAACTCTAAGGAAGAAAAAGACACCTGTTGTAATTTAAAACGTACAATTTCAGTTAAAATAAATGCTTAAAACATATATTTGATGAAAAGAAGTTTAAAATATTTGACGAAATATTAATAAAAAAATACTGATAACCACCTAAACGATATCAGGATTCACAAATACATAAAACTTGTACATCTTGCTTAAATTAGCTACACAATTCTTTTACAATGCAATCGTTATCACAACCCAAAGCACGTTCATGGAAAGTAGTTGCTATGATACATCGTATTGCTCAATATCTTCTAGCCTATGGCTGGCTACTGGAAATAAACACATGGCAAAATGGAGCTATATGTAACACATATTGTCAGCTCGTAAAGAGCGTCTACATATATAACCACATGACTTACTGAATGAACGAAATCCCGTCCCCTTGTTGGTAATAACTTAATTATTTCTCATACGAAAGAAAATTTTTTTTTCTAACTTGAACCCGAGTGACCAAGCTATTACAGAGTTCTGTAGATAGAGGAACCCAATATTCTTCAAAAGAAGCATTTTTTGTACTCATGACTGCACCAAAATTGTGATCCTTAAAAAAGGAAAACATTGTATTTTAATATTTTATTTGGTTTGTGCCCCCCATCGATAGTGATTGTCAAGATCTCTAATTGTTAAGGGGTACTTAAAATAATATATTTATTCCTTCATATACACCTTGGTTGTACTTTATTTTTATATACTAAACCGCAAAAAAAACCGGACACTTAGATTTAGTCTTATAATTTTGTTAAATACTTAATATATATGTATATTAATCTTTTTAATTAAAATAATTGGTTAATCTATAGGTTATTTAAACAAAATCTGCCAAAAGTGAATAATTTTTATTGATTATTTACACAAAAATACAAAATAAAAAAAAATAAAAAGATACAATAACACATTTAAAAAAAAAAATTATTCTTCATTTTTATTACAGTGAATGGTAGACTTCGCTACCCCAAGCGTTTCGGCAATGTAACATAAGCTCCGCCTTCCATCTAAGTTTGAAAGACCCATTATTCTGGACCGAAATAAAAATAAAACATTAATTAAAGAAAATGCTTGGTTAATAATTAAAGATGTTTAAATGTGCGAAAAACTACTTACAGTTTAGAATAGATCAACTTCACGACAAATAAATCTAATCTGAGTTTTATCTAATTGTTTACTAATCCTGAAGGGATTAGTTCAAAGGACTTAGACTCTAAATTCTCTGTAATAACTAGAATACCCACATAAAAAAATTCCTGAAAATTAGCTTTTAATACGACAAAAATGAAGTGTCCGGTTTTTTTTGCGGTTGAGTGTATAATCGAAAATATTCCTAAAATATCTGAGTGTTTCTAATATCCGTGCTTTGTCTAAATGAATATAATAAAAGTTATCACTTTTAAATCTTTTAGCAGATTTCCCTTAAGGGAAATCAGCTATTGAGGTCGTACTCATGACGCGAGTTTCGAAAAATTTCTTCAAATGTCCATCGATCCTACTCAAGAGAACGAAAATGAGGTCCGTTCAAAATTATATATATATTTATTTGTCTGTTAACGCTCTAGCGGTCGCAATTTTTGTTTGATCGTTACCAAACTCGGAATTTAATCGTTTTATGTAAAAAGGAAGATCAAGTTCGTTAATGGCTGAAATCGGACCAGTGGGAGGGGGGGGTTTAGAGGGGGGATTTTCGAAAATTCGAAATATCTCCGTTACCATACGTCGGATCAAAAAATTGTATAGAACCAATCTTATTGCAAATTAAATTTACTATAGATATTGTTCTATACATTTATTCTGTATCTTTAATATTAACCGAGATATTTGCATTTGTATTGTGAGTGTGGTCGTCTATGTTCGGGAGTTTCCGCCGAGCGCTAGTGTGGCCGTTTCACTAACTATTCGTCCTCGTGAGAATAGGTTACTACTACTGTTATTATTAGGAAGATTTCTCTATTGTAAATCTTCACATGGGAAATCTGCTTAGTTTACGCAGCCCCTGCGTGACGGACTTTTTAAGTATGCAGTAGACATATTCTATTTTGTATTATACTTGGAAATGTTTTTATGTTTTAGGTATGTAAGTGTTTGTGGAATATATTGGCTGCTGTCAGTTAATAGTTCTGTCATATCGTAGGGTATGTGAAGGTTTTTTCGTTGGATGCAGACTGTCAGTATGTGTTTTATCGTTAGGCATTTGTTGCAGTATTTGCATAAAGAGTTATTAGTCCATTAAAAAGAAACTATGTTCTATTCGGTCAATGAAAAGAAAAATTATATTCTATAACAGAAGCTATTTTTCTGGTTTTATTTCTCATTGTAAAGAGTAAAATGCTAATCAATTCTTGTAAAGTATAATAATAAGTCCACTTTTTTAAAATCTTCTTTTCTGAATATAAGGTAATCTAAAAAAAAAAAAAAGCCCATGTATCAGGCTACGGCGATTGAGAAAACCCTTCATTAGGTAGAATATTAAACCTTCTTAATTATGTGTAATTTGAGGCTTGGTCATTCAAGGATAACACACAAACACCTCGGGCTAGGGCAGAAAGGCCATTTGTTTACACTAAAATACACAACTAACACTTACAGACTGCCGACTAATAACTGACGAAAACTCTGCTCCCAACCTTTCAGAAGTATTTACCAACAACAGCTGAGAGATTGACACAATAATGAAACATCTCCATCGGATTCCCCTTTTTCAAGCATATTTCACTACATTCAAGATAAGAACACAAGTTATCTGCTCCTGTTATTCTGCTGGGGAAAACTAAAGTTGTTTTGATTTTTACTTGATTGCAGGTATTTTATCCTATGTTTTATAATAAGGTGGGTTTACAGACTTTTAGGAGATTTCCCCCACGTGAGATCAACAATTGAGGTTGTAATCGTCCCCATTTTTCATTGAGGTTGAAAAATTCCTGATCAAAATTATATATGTGTATGTGTTTCTGATACCGGTCTAGCGGTAGCAATTTTTGGTTGATCGTTTCCAAACTCGATATGTAAACGTTTTATGTAAAACTAAGGTCAATCTCGTTAATGACTCAGATCAGAGCAGTGGGAAGGGGGGGGGAGCGTTAGTGGGCGGAATTTTGGAAATTCGAAACATCTCACTTATTATACAATACGTAGGATGGAAAAATTCTAAAGAAACAAATTTTTTATATATGATGTATACTTTTTTCTCTAGCTTGAATATTAACCAAGATAGTCGCATTTTTTAATTTCCATCCTTCAGTAAACCCCCACACCTACCCATATCATATTAACAATAAACCGTTATATTACGAATCTCTTTATTCCACTCTTAATTTTTTTTTCTTTTTTTTTCCCCCACCTCTGCCCTAGCTGTACCTTTGGGTTTCCCCATACCAGCGGTCTCCATTTAATAAGAGATATAAAATTTTGAATACATAAATTTGGCCAGGTAACTTAACCTAACTCACTGAGCACGGCTAAGCATTAAAGTGCAACATTTGGGAGATTTAGTTTAAGTCCGAAATGTCCTAGGGGAACCCGCAGCTGCGACTCCTTTGCCTCTGTTCAAAGAAGTGGCCGTAAGAACCTAACTAACTAGCCTACATACCTAAAGCCTAAATACTAGCCTAAACTCACATAAAACTATACATATAATTTACAAATAAATTCAATTTTACTTGTCTTTCAACACTTCTTGGGCATATGTCCTGAAGGCTGAAAATCTATCAGCGTCGTTTACAAACATGTGGTAGCTCTTAGGAGAAGCTTAAATACCAAATATTGTTTTCATTGGATTTTTACAGTATGTGATACATGCAAATATGTTGTGTGATGACTTCATGAATTAAGATTTTACTCTATGAACTCGAAAGTGGTTATCTGATCAATATCATACATAACATTTAATCATTTCATGAAACATTTAAGTTCAATGTCATTATTGTTTGAAGTCAGATTAAGAATAAGGAGGGTTTAGAAAGGACATCGAAAATTCAAATTATCGCCGTAGTTATGAGTGGTATCGAAAAATGTTACAGAACCAATCTCGTTAAAACTATTGATGTTCTACAATTATTGTTATATACTTTTTTTTCGTAACTCAAATATTTAGCGAGTTATTCTGTTTTAGTAATTGTTTTCAGCCTTTACTAAATCTTCTCATCGGATTGTTACTTAGAAAATATATGGTGAGGAGAAATCATTACTGTGCGATGGGAAATCTGCATAATTTACGAAGCCTCTGCGCTAAGTAGTTCATACCTTACAAATAAGCAGAAGCACAACAATATCAACTAATAAAATGAAACAAATTATGAATACGAATAAGCCTAATTGGCATTAAGCAGTCAGTGTGTTAGGAAAATGGCCTTTGTATTGCCCAACCTGTAAGTTCCACTGTCAGCTGTGAATGACCTATTCTCGGTCCAGTTAAGACGGCCGCTTCCCTTCCTCAGTGACTCGTACTTCAAGGTTACTCGAGTCCTATGTTCCCCTTCTCTACACTTTATCTCATCACTATCTATCTACTATTTCCTTTACTTTCTGTTTATTGGATTTTCTTTCCGACTTTCGATATCATGGTATTCTATGTAAACTTTGTTCGTTCTTTATTGCATTGTTTTTGGCTGGTTCGAAAGCCTTAATGTTTTTTTACTTTATCTTCCGTGCATAATATCTACCATATATCAAATAACCTTAGGCGCATAAAGTGCAAGTTCTTAAACAGCACTGCCGTATATCCAAGTAGTAACACTGGATTGCAATTAATCAAGAAAGTAGTGTACTGGATTACAGTAATGAACTGTAATTTCTACACGAAATAACGGAGAGCTATTTTCCATTTTGCTTTTTCTATACAACGAAATTCGGGTTTTGAGAAGTATTAAACTATAATTGCCACCACTAAGCATATTAATATTATTTTAAATAATTGTCTATGATTCCTGAATTACTATTTTTTTTTTAACCACATGATGTTATTTGACAAAGGACCGCTAAGCCTAATTTTCAAATCATGCTTACATTTGGTTTTCAGAAAGGAAATAAAACAATAGCATCTGCAGATTGTGTTATCTGAGAATGATGGCGTGTGTGTGACATTATTCATTGAACCGAGCAAATTCGTGATGCAATGTTAGTGTAGGATTATTTTTATATAATATTTCAAGCATAGCATAATGCTCATTATTTAAATGTTCTCGTTTTTATGAGCATAATTTCTAAAATTTAATGAATCAAGAATCATGCTCACATCCTTTGACATGCCTATTTTTGTATGCCATCAAATTAGTTCTTGTAAAGTAACTTAAAATTGTGAATGAGTATTTTTTTTTGCTACGTCAATATTCTGGTTTTCAACCTTATGCGGATACTACATAGAAAAAAAGTTTAACTATTTGACTCTGAAGTATAGAGGTAAATATATATATATATATATATATATATATATATATATATATATATATATTTTACTTCTGTGTGTAACGAATCAATTCTCTTATCGCCATAGGGGTTGTTATAGAATAGCGAGTTTAGAGGGGAGTCTGTGACCATCTGACATAACCAGGACGTGTAAATAAACATAAACAATATTTTGAAATGGAGCAGCTGGGAATGCTATTACGAAGTACTAAACTCGTAGGGTTTTATATTAACTTTCAGTTGAGAAAGTTCGTATTTGAAATTCGAGCTCTATGTATAGTATAACTTTTATATTGGGTTGCCTAAATATTTCCCTCCCCTCAACTTATTTGTACGTTTGCGTTACAAAACAAAATTTACAAATGTATTTAAGTTTAGTGTAAATTGCATGGAGTAATATTCCATTATGTGTTGAATAATATTTGATTGTTAGGCTAATATTTCCATCAAAACAGAGCCACCCCGAATACGCCGTAATATAAGCTAAATATATGTTTTTAGCAGATTTCCCTTAAGGGAAATCAGCTATTGGAGTTGTACTCATGACGGAATTTTCGAAATGTTTCTTCAAATGTCCATCGATCCTACCTAGGAGATGACGAAAATGAGGTCCGTTCAAAACTGTATATATATATATATATATATATATATATATATATATATATATATATATATATATATATATATATATATATATATATACACATCAATCTATCTATCTATATATATATTTGTCTGTTACTACCGGTCGCAATTTTTGTGTAATCGTTACCAAACTCGATATTTAGTCGTTTTATGTAAAAAGAAAGACTAAGTTCGTTAACGGCTGAAATCGGACCAGGGTTTAGAGGGGGAGAATTTCGAAAATTCGAAATATCTCCGTTAATATAAGTCGGATCTAAAAAGTGTATAAAGTCAATCTTATTGAAAATTAAATACACTATAAATGATGTTAATATCTTGAATAGTTATTTGCATTTTTCAGTTTTCAGCCTTGAGTAAACCCCCACTTCTACTAGTGTTACATAAATAATGTTCTGTTATATAATAAAAGATATTAATTGAAGCCTAAATACCCAATATTGTTTTCATTGAACTTTTACTTTGTGAGATATATGCAAATACGTTCTGTTGACCCCCCCCCCCTACTTTTGTTTTTGGATTACTAAAATTTCAGTGATTGAGATAAAACTGATTCTGATTTATTACAAATTACACCACTAGCTTTAGTAAATTGTTTACAATAAAATTAATATGTTATATTCAAATATATTTCATTAATTGTTTGTCTTTCCGGTCTATCTATGCAGCGCTACGAGGTTGGCTTGCCTGTTTGTTTACAATTCAGCCTTGTATTGTACATTCACTGGGCATTCACGGCTGTGTTACCTGTATGTATATGTATCTATTGTAAACCTTCACGTGGGAAATCTGCTTAGTTTACGCAGCCCCTGCATGACGGAATTTTTGTATATATTTTATTGAGTATCCAAAAAAATATTCATATTAAAATAGGAACATTTCTTAGCGTTTGTCTTCTAGAACAAAATCATAACTTGCATCTCTGCTACCGCCATTTTCAACGGAGGGTGGGGCTTACAAATATATGATGAACTTGTCCCCAAATAAATTTCCATCCTACGGAAGATGAAAAACGTGATGCACTTGATCACAAAACTTTTCTTCTTTTGATTAGTTAACTTTGACTTATTAAGAAGCCATCAGTCTACAAAAATAGGAATAATAATCATTTCTTTCTACCACCACTAGGGTGAATAGGTCTAGTAATTAAAAAAACGGTTTATTATCAGAATGAGGAAATAGTTTTGTGGAATTGTTAAACAATTCCTCAGCGGCAAATTACGCACCACTGCCTCCATGTCTCTAATTGTTAGTGGAATGGAACCCACAACTTATGTTATCCAATCGTGAATTACTGAATGTCCCAATCTCTCTCTCCCTCTCTCCCTCTCTTTCTCTCATCCTCTCTCCCTCCCTTCCTCCCTCTCTCCCTCTCACCCCCTCTCCCTCCCTCCCTCACACCCTCTCACACTCTCTCCCTCTCTTCCTCTCTTTCTCTCTTTCTCTCTCTACCTCCCTCCCACCCTCTCACCCTCTCTCCCTCCCTTCCTCTCACCCTCTCTCACTCTCTCTCTCTCTCTCTCTCTCTCTCTCTCTCTCTCTCTCTCACTCTCTCTCTCTCTCTCTTATATTATGGCAGTAAAATATTTACTAAACGAAAGCCACCAATTATTATTGCTTTATACTTCCCTCGTTCGAAATAGATGCCCAGTGGGCCATATAAAGAAATGGAATAGATTACACTTTTATTCTATTTCTGTAAACTGCCAATTTTTGTAACGTTCTCTAGTTGCACTGACCCTTGGTGAACTATTTTGAGCTGGATTTATATGGTGGATTTGTCTCAGCAGAAAGATAAACGTGTTTGGGTTTCCGGTCAGGTCAATCTGATGAATGACTGTGACAATACCGTTCATTGATTGAATTCTGCCCCTTGATTGCAACACAAATAGGCAATGTTGTCCTTCCAATCAAAAAATATTCTTCACATTCTTCCAACTTCTAATTTCAGTAAAATGGAGTTATGACTTTTGGGAAAATGGACGTCCCGACATTTTCGATGACGGATTATTTCACTATGGGTTCTTATCACTATGGGCTACTCTTGCTATCATCACAAAAAAAAAGGATAGAGATTGATTCAAAGATTCTGAAAAGACATCAAAACAATTAGGATATCAAGAAACTCTAAGCGTCCTTATTTCTTTATTTTTTCAAACTTTAATCAGAGTATAAACTATCTTTTTGAATCCTTGGGTTCAGAATCACATTATTTTAGTTATAGCTTGTATTATTGATAACGTCTAATTAGATGTATGAATTACGCGATTTTTGGAGAACTTCAAACTGACAACCGATCCTCTCACGATTTTTGCAGGCGCCTTCCGGGAATTGTGCTATCAGAGGTTGTACAGAAGACATTTTGACTTTAGAAATATTTCATCGAGTTTCCTTAGATCTTGCCCAGGAGATAACAAAAATGAGATCCTTTTGAAACTATATATATATGATTCTTAATGCTGTGGGGGTGGCATTTTTTGTTTGACTCTTTCCAACTGGACATTTGAACGTTTTACTTATGTAAAACTAAGGATAAGTTCGTTAATGGCATTCATCGGCCAAGTGGAGAGGGTGGGTTAGTGGGGAAATTTCGAATAATTTTCAGTTTTAATACGTCAGATCGAAAAGTTTTTCTATTATTATAATTATTATTTATTAACGTCCACTTTTTGCTACTATGGCTAATTGGGACGGGTTATCTACAAGTTACCATTCCATTCTAGCCAGGGTTGGACCAAGGATTTTATTTAATGAACTGTCATTAAATAAATGTCTATTGCTCAGGTGGGAATAGGACTCGCCTCTCTAGGTTTGCCGTGTAAGATTACGGTCAACGCTTCAACTCACGTGGCTAACCAGAGCCCCAAGAAAAAAAAAATATATAGAAACAATCTCCTTTTAAATTTAATGTCCTAAAAATGTTATTTTCTATATTTTATATTAACCAAGATATTTAAAATTTTCAGTTTTCAGCCTTTAGTAAACCCCGCATCACTAACATTGCACTTTAATAATAATAATGATGATGTAGCATGCAGTGCTAAGTACTATCTGATAAGTATTTAAGTACTCCGTCCTGCCGTGAGATAATGAGGCGAGCTATGTAGGTAGATTGATAAGGGATTGCTCTACATCGACATGTCCACAATGTCATAGACATGACCAGCATTCCTAGCGGTCGACTCACTCTTGAACGTTACACCAGATGAATATGCCTTTGTGTTTCCATCTCATCCTGGTTATGCCAAGAAATGGATTGGAGAGGACTATGCATCCATAGACAACTCTGGTTGATTTCCCCCGCTGTTGCAACATAATTTTAGTTGCATCAGTTCTTTTGCAAAAATAGTGCAACACATAAACATAAAACTATATCTAAGAATATGTATCCATAAAAAATATATCATATTCAGGAGTAAAGTCTTTAACGCTATTCTCAAATGTATTAGATCTATTAAAAATATTGTTTCTTTAATAAATAAAGAATTTCATGTTAGAAGGATGTTTTTATAACCAAGATGAATACTACTAAAAGTGCTCAATTGTTAAATACAAAAAACCTTTGTCATTGAAATGGGACAAAAATAATTTGAAATCAGGAAAATTGTCTCTAAGGTGTGTCATTTTTCTCTTGACATTATTAAGCTTTTCGTTCGCTAATAAATTTTCTATGTCAATAAATTAGAAAATGTATGTTGTATAATTAGAACGGTATTAAGATTGTTAATTATTCAAATTGGTGGATTTTATAACCTGTATTCACAGATTATTAACATAGTTTTATAACAAATGTACTATATAAGTTTAGATGTTATTCAATAATATGTAAAGACATTAATTGACATAATATTAAAAAAAATTATTTCTAGAAAACAAAACTATTTGACGAGTAACTATGTTAACATCTAATGGAAATAAATACATCTCATTTCATAATCTCAGCGGCTGATAGTTTTGAGGTGTATATTCAAAGAGAAACAGAATAGGATTTCACTGTCAAAGAATGGATAAACCAGTTTTCACATGAACAAACTGGCTAATTATTAACAACAACTTTGGACTACTCGACTGGCTACTCAACTTTGGACAGGTTATCTACAGGTTACCACCCTTTTCTAGCCAGAGTGGGACTACGGATTTTATTGAATGAGCTTGTCACCAAATAAGTTACCGATTTCCTTCATCACTTTGATATATTTTATAGTATTTAGTCAAATTTAATCTCACACACATTACTCATTAATCACTACAACTTCTTCCAACTTAAATAGGAATTCTCCATTCTTAGTTCATCGTTGGGGAAATATCTCAGAATGATATTCTGGAGACTCTGCATTGGTTTAGGTTGACCGAGCTGGCCGAGTACCGGACGCTGTTTCCTCGACTCGTATCCTGTAGGAGTCGGAGATCGTAGCAGCTTGACTGACCTGGGCATTGCTGGTTCATCTTTCACGTATAATCCACTAGGCCAGGAATCTATCGTTTGGCTTGAACAGTGTCTCCAAAGTAGCCTTGCCTCACAGCCCAAGCTTCTAGGGACAAGTGCCATTTTATTCTATAGATTTTGAACTTAAAATAAACTCAAAATGAAAAATTAAATGTCATGTGGCACCAAATAAACACATGGCATTATGTTGTATTTTTTTATTAAACACGACGTAACTAATGGTATTATTATCATTATTTATAGCTCATTTGCTAATTATTAAAGATATTCATAGAATAAATGTTTTAGAAATTTGATTCAATTATTATTTATTAACGTCCACTTTTTGCAACTAAGGCTAATTGGGACGGGTTATATACAAGTTACCACCTTTTTCTAGCCAGGGTGGGATACAATTATTACTCCTAATATTAAATCAATCTGGGGATAACAGACATTGGTTAATATATAATCGTATGAATTTGAATAGTAGAGAGTTAGCGAAGAAATGCATAACAAGTCGTATTTTTTTTTTTTCTTCTTCATTTTCAACTATAAAAACAAAACTAATAAAGATAAAATGAAGTTTTCAGCTAATTTTAAGATTCAAAATAATATTTATTTAAAAAAAAAATAATTTACTTGTACTATTACTGAATCTAAAATCGTGGCTTATTACTTACAACGTTTTTAAAATAGGTACTTTTGTGGTTAATTGAAATAAAAGCATTACTTCTTCATGTTATTAATTCAAATTCAAATTAACTCCATCAGTTGTTATTATTATTAATATTATTTATTGACGTCCACTTTTTGCAACTCAGACTTACTTGCTAATTGGGACGGGTTATCTACAGGTTACCATCCTTTTCTAGCCAGGATGGGATTTTAGGATGTTATTGAATGAATTTCGTCACTAAATAATTTCCTTTGCCCAGGCGAGAATCGAACTCGCCAATCTAGGTTTGCCATGTGAGATAAAGGTCAACGCTATAACTCGCATGGAATTCCATTAGTTATATTGTGGTATTAGTTTTATCGATTGCAGTATAGATCATATAAATATTTTCAATTGAAAACCTAAAATCTTAATAGTTGATGTCATCACACGTCTTTGCATTAACCCACACCGTATAAGTTCTACGAAAAAAATATGTGGTATTTGGTTCCTCATTCATGTTTTAATTAATTATTAATTAATTTCACATGAGTGGGGGTTTGCTCAAGCCTGAAAACTAAAAAATAAAAAAAAAAAAAAAATGCAAATATCATGGTTAGTAACCATGATAATGAAAAAGGCATATATAGAACAATAAATGCACAAAAAGATTGGTTTCACACGCTTACTCCATCCAACGAGACATTTCGAATACCTCAAAACCCCCCTTTTTACTGGTCCGATTTCAGCGATAAACGAACTTGATTGAGACATTTTTAGAAAATCGCGCCATGACCATTTGATTAGTATCGATTATGAAGGGTATAAAGGCATAAGGACTATGTTGGTAGTATTAATATTGTAGTTGGTCGATAGTAGTATTCACTAAGCCTTCCCTTGCTCGGTCGTAAAATATATCAACAGGTTATGATCTTGTGAGGCAAAACATAATACATTATTTTAACTTTCATTGGAAGCTTTTATTGTACAATATCACTGGGATTAAATTAATTACTCTTAATTTGTAATGATTTTTTCTTAATTTTCTAGAAATAACGTACATATTTATAATATAGAAATGATTTAGATATATCAGAATTTATTTTTTAACCAGAATATGTATTATCAAAACCCTTAGCCGTAATATAAAATTGAATTTATATAACTCAGGAATTTATTAATGTCAATCTGAGTTTTGAAATGAAAAGAAATATTTTCAAACATAAAAAGGTACCAATTCGATCAAAAATGTCTGTCATTGGCATTTTTATTTTCAATTTATTCCTGTATGAGCTACTTCTACGTACAAAAAATGTGAATTATAGTTTCGTTTTTCAATGTAATGAAATTGAATAATTTTTATGGAATAAACGCTTCACAAAAGTCATTTTGATGTAATAAATGTTTGAATATCTATTCCTGGTATCAAAATAGTACTTCACTAATGCTGTAAGGGAATAAGAGAACAAAATGAAAATAATGTTTTGCAAAATGAATGGGTATTGTCAAAATGTTTGCAACATACTTTACTGGCGGCATTTGGAGGTGCATGATAGTTGGAAATTGGAGTAATTCGTCAATATATCCTATTATTCGTTTAATATATAATTGTTCTGTGAATGTATTTGTCAGTAGTTTAATGTTAATGCACTCATATTCGTTCTATTGGCTGATAAAATTCAAAAGTTTTTGTATTTATACAAGGGTTTGGCGATTTATGCAATTTTTTGTGCTGATCATGCTCTAACGAAGTACTTAAACTAAGAAATATAAGCTTGAGTTTGTAAATATTTGATCAATTGCCACTTCAGGAGAATAACAAGAGAATATAAAGGATATTTTGTGGCGAAACGAAAGTCATTATTTAATTTTTAGGTGTATTGTGTATATTAAATTTATATTGAGTTCATAATACATCTACTTATTAAAATCTGAAAAAATAAATTAACATCTCGGTAAGTAAGGAGACGCTCACTAATTTTCCGTTACAGTCTTAGCCGAAAGAGAATTAAGACAGAGATTAATTATTATAAATTTAGTAGAAGTGATTACTTGGCGTTAGCAACATAAATCATTGGTCCCCAAAGCAATTCATTAGAATCTGGATAATGTCTTAGGCAGGCTCTAGCCTCCATGAACTAACAATACGGCTAGTATTTCATCACCAACTGCCATCTTTGTATATTGATTATGCTTCGAAATATTACCTTTATTAGAAGAATTTCCTTAAAGGAAATCAGCTATTAAGAATGCACTCGTGTAGATCGATCTTACCCAGGAGATGACGAAAATCGGACAGCTAAACAGTTGATGTTTGGATCTAGAAGAGTTTTACTCAAGTCGACTGCGCAATATCTTCCAGATCTTAATATAAAGACGGAATAAATAAATAAAAAGAGTCAACCAATATTCTGAAAGCGTCCCTAAGAATAGTAAATTTGCATTTTTATCATAATAAAGTTTTGACTTAAGCTGCTTTCTTAGTAACATCCCTAAGAGAAAGAATATTTATATAGCTTATAACTATGACAAAATGGAAAAAAGTACCTTAAATAAGGCAGTTAAGGAGGCTGACCTTGATAGGTATCCCCAAAAAGAGGGAAGCTTAATTTGTTTTTTTTTTTATATTTGTCTGGTAACGCGCTAATGGTCGCAATTTTTATTTGGTCGTTACCAAACTCGAGATTTAATCCTTTTGTGTAAAGGTCAAGTACGTTAATGGCAGAAATCGAACCAGTGGGAGGGGATGTTTAAAGGGGGGAATTTTGAAAATTCGAAGTATATTCGTTATTATACATTGGATTTAAAAATTGTATAGAACCAATCTTATTGCAACTTGAATGTACTCTAAATATTTTTATACACATTTATTCTCTAACTTGAATATTAATTGAGATATTTGCATTTTTTATTTTTTAGTTTTCAGTCTTCAGCAAACCCCCATTCCTACTCATTTTACATAATAAAGAGCATTATTCGATGCTTAAATACCAAATATTGTTTTAAAGAGTACTTTTTTATACAAGATACATGCAAATACGTTCTGTTTATCACCCCCCCCCCCTCCTGTGTTTAGCGCTCGTATTACTAAAAGTTGAGTGATTGAGATAAAAATTATTTTGATTCATTATAAATTACAGTATTCAATATAGTAAATAGTTTTCAATAATATTAATATGTTATATTCAGGTATATCTCAATGCTTGTGTTTCTTTCCAGTGAAGAATGTTTCAATCTCCTAGTTCAGGTGTGAGACGTTGCCTGACCTGTTTGTTTACAATTCAGACACTTTCCGTTGGGAGGTTATTGAAATTGACTGAAAGATTTCTCATTTCCATTTGAACTTATTCACATAATATTCACGGTGGTGTTAGCTGGTACCAGTATGTAGATTTATCTATTGTAAAACTTCACGTGGGATATCTGTTTAGTTTACGCAGCCTCTGCGAGACGGACTTTTTACTTTGGCTTCAGATTCCCTCCTCCAAAATAAACGTAATTAGCGTTAAATACAATATTAATAAGGCGCTTGTATGACATATCTCTTAGCAAAGGAAATTAGGCATAAGAAGAAGAGCACAAAAACTGCATTTTTTCAAGCAAACATTTGTTGGGGAAACCTTATATTTTTCATATAGAGAAATAATTACTGGAACTCATAATAACTAACGGTAGGTTAAACTGGAAATGCAAGTGTTAGATGATACCCATATATTTCTGTGAACACAGTACATTTACATATCAATGATTTCCAAGAATAGAACTCGAGTGCATGCTAACGAGTTAAGTTTACAGGTAGTTTTTTGCCCGCTATAAAAAATCTGAAAAAATAAAATTTTATGCTCATAGAGTAAAAATGGATTCATGCATGTTTTAGCCCACTGTGCTCTGCAGTTTAACAAGCCCTTTCCTTATTAAAAAAAAAACTTGAGTTATCCCTTTTCCCCCTTCAAATCCCTTGTGTATTTACAAAATGTATTTGTAAATTTTCTCCCTACCATTAAATGGAAGCATATTTAAACCAACCACGACCAATATAATTAAATTGAATAGATATATTGTTTCAGACGTTAAAGGTGACTTCAATTTTAACCTTAAGTAAATGAGGCAAAATATCTGTTTTTCTTGTCTTAATATAATGATTAATCTAAGTTAGAATGATTAGGAAATGAAATAATTAAATTCCGTCCAGTCGTCGTATTGTAGTACCTGTGAGAGTAACACACAACGTGGAATAAACCGAAATCAATAGGCAGTTACTTGGTGGGGAGGAAAGTATTGCGAGCATTGGAATCCCTTTAGGCAAAGGATATTATTGGAAAACAATATGGTCGAATATATAATGCCAGTCGTTTGAATATGAATGAGATGTCCTCAAGTCACGAAGTTTCATCAGCACAGTGCTATCGTTTTACGATATCAGAAAGCAAATGGAATGTCAGATCAATGATTGCCTCACAAGGGAAAAAAAATCCGTCTCACGGGAGAAGCGTATCATAAGCAGTTTTCTCACAATCTTCAATGACTTACAGAAAAAGTCATCTCACATTCATGAAAACGTAATTATAACACCCCCAAACACATATACTCTCAGACCACATTTTAGCAGTATTTCCTTGCAGGGTTTTCGAATAAAAATTTAAAATGCGCATTCTACCCAGGAGATAACGAAAATGAGATCCGCTTTGAAATATATATATATATATATATATATATATATATATATATATATATATATATACACACACAAATACATTTGTCTCTTAACGCTATAGCGGTCGCAATTTTTGTTTGATCGTTACGAAACTCGATATTTAACCGTTTAATGTAAAAAGACAGATCAAGTTCGTTAATGGCTGAAATCGGACCAGAGGGAGGGGGGTTTAGATAGGGGGGATTTTCGAAAATTCAAAATATCTCCGTTATTATGCATCGGATCGAAAAGGTGTATAGAACCAATCTTATTGCAAATTAAATGTACTATAAATATTATTATATACATTTATTCTCTATCTTGAATATTAACAGAGATATTTGCATTTTTATGAAGTCTGTGGTCGGGTATAGTTCCGATTACGTCGGCCATCTTCGTCATTTCTCGGCTCAAGTGGAAGCTTCTGCTAACCTAACCGGTCGTTTCTCACCTTAACTTACCTGCTTTACGTTGTGAGATTTATGCAGATACGTTCTGTTCATCCGCCCCCCCCCTGCTTTAGTTCTTGGACTACTGAAATTTGAGGTATTAAAATATAAATTATTCATACGATTCAGAAGCCGTTTCAGTTGGGAATTTATTTTAATTATCTGAAAGATTTCTCATTATCTAATCACGGTGGTATTGTGTTACCAGTATGCAGATTTCTCTATTGTAAAACTTCACACGGGAAATCTGCTTAGTTTACGCAGTCCCTCCCTGCGTGACGGACTTTTATTTACATAATACGACTAAATATTGAATTTGGTAACGATTAACAATAATTGCGCCTGATAGAGCTCTAACAGACAAATACACACACACACACACACATATAGATATATATATATATATATATATATATATATATATATATATATTTTCGCCATCTCCTAGGTAGGCTCGATGGACATTTCAAGTAAATTTTCGAAAATCACACGGGAGAAGCGTAACATAAACAGTTGTCTCACAATCTTCAATGACTTACAGAAAATGCCATCTCACATTCACGAAAACTTAATTATAACACACATATACACTCTCAGATTTCGTTTTAGAAGAATTTCCTTGAAGGATTTTCGTATAAAATTTTAAAATGTACATCTATTCTACCCAGGAAATAACGAAAATGAGGTCCGCTCAGAAATATTTATATATATAATTTAAATGTCTCGGAATTTTAGTTTGATCTATAGTAAACATTGAATGAAATCCTACATTCGGGAGGGGAGATTTAGAGGAAGAAATTTCTAAAATTCAGAATATCCCCGTCATTAAGCGTTCGATTGAAAAATTATATAAAACTAATCTTATTCAAAAATACATTTTTTTTTCATATAAATGTCGTTATATTCATTTTTCCAATGTCGTGAATATTAATCAAGATCTGTTTATTTTTTTGTTTTCAGCCTTCAGTAAATTTCCATTCCTACCGTCATATCCACTGAGCTGCTATATAGGTTGTGGCAACATAACTCCCTTTTTGCGCCAGCGTAACTTCCTTATTTTTATAGAAAAAAAAGGAGGAAAAAAGGAAGTAACGCTACTGCACCCAGTAAAATGGAACACTTTATTTGAAGCTTAAATACAATGTTATTATCATTTAAGTTTCACTGCGTGCAAATATTTAAGTTTGGACGTCATCATTAAAATTTATAACTCTAAACTGCTCAATATTTATTTCATAAACACCAAACGATATTTAACTAATTCATGGAAAACTAAAGATTAAACTATGTTTGTTCCTGTCTGTATTATATTCAGGTAGGCGAGAAATACCTACTGGGTAAATTTGACAATATTGTTTGAAAATCGCCTTTCAAGTACAAATTTAAAAAATAGTAAGCTGTAGCTTTTTGGTCTCTTAATCTTGTAGGATTTATAGTCTGATTATTTCTGAGGTTTTCCTGTTTGACGATATTTTGGTGTCTTTGATAGTCCCTTCGTCAGGTTGAACACTGAGAATTACAATACCATACGTGCAGCAGTTCCAATTGAGTTTGTTTTAAGAATATAAAAATAAAATTTACCTATATAAGATTAGTTTGTTCCTCCAGAGACAAGTAGAAGTCTAGCGATTCAGTGAACACATACAACAGGATGGAAGTTAACATTAAAAACATAAACAGATAAATACTTTGTTGATATCACTCGTGTGTATTTGATAGATTTTGTACATACATGTGTTGTTTTATTATTATTAGTTATAAACTAACTATAATGTAGTACAGATTTCGCCATTCATTTTGAATATCCCAGGCTTCTTAATGATTTTGAAACTCCTATCGCCCACCGGATTTCAAAGTCATAGTCGAAAAAATGGTTTGGGGCTCAAGTTAGTCATATGAGTTAAGGCGTTGGTTTTTATGTCACATAGTAAACCTAGAGTCGTGAGTTAGTTTCTCACCTTGGCAATAGGAATATATTTAGTGATGAGCACATTGCTACCCTTCTAACACCAGTTATTCCTGGATAGAAAACGTAGTAACCCGTAAATGACCATTTTGAATAAGGATTAGTAGCACAAAGTGGAGGCTAGTAATTGGCATTTTTTATGTTTTGAAATACAAGAATTAATACGAGCTAGCCTGGAATTAGTGTTTACGAATAGTTCTAAAAATAATTCTTAGAAGTAAATTTACAATCGCAAATAAATTAGTAATATCTTTATCAAGTTTTCATGTGTTTCTAAAGTTTTCTTTCATCCTTTGATTACTAAGGGATGAGGGTAGTAATATACTTTCTATGTAAATTGTGGGTTAAAATTTTAGGGTTAAATCCATTACTCTATTAGCGATTAGTACACAAACTGGACATGCAGTTTTAATTATTTTACAGTATATGGTGAAGTCCTAGGTAGGATCGATGGAAATTAGGAGTCATTTTTTAAAGATTCCATCAAAAGTAGCTGATTTTCTCTAAGAAAAATCTCTTAAAACTAAAATTACATCGTATAAGGAGTGCCTTCACATCATAAGGAAATCTGTTCAACTCTTAAAAATCTCTTTGGTTTACACGACTATTGCAAGACAGGAGTTTTATTCGGGAAGCCGAGGCTCCTCTTGAACTTTTACTTTTGGATTTCCCTCTATTAGATAAAAAGAATTTTGGTTTTACATTATTTATGTTTCTACCTGAACATTTGCCCTTAACTTACTTAAATGGCATAATTTTCTAATACATTTGTCTAATGTGCGTGTTTAGTTTTTATACTTTGCAACTCTGTAATTAATGTTTGCATTGTTACTATTTGAAAATCTTAAATTTGTATTTTCTAGATATTTTTTTTTTCATTTAGCTTTCATTCCGGTCTACATCGAACGAGCTTTAATTATGGTCCTACCTAATTCTAGATCGGAGAATTATAAAATTTATAGCATAGGCTATAACTGCTTAAGTTCTCCCTTATTTAACGATCTCTTCGCCAAATGTGCCTTTTGGGAGCAAAGTTTGGGTCTAACGGCTAATGAAAGATAACGAGAGGATAATGTGTGTCATAGATCAGCGAACTCTGCGTTTATGGACCTTAAATGTAATTTTGGATTGTTATTAAACAATATTATTAAGCTTAGGAAAATAACAGAAGGACTCTGTCTACATAGATTAAAAGAAAGTGTAAAGTAGGAATGAGTCTAAAGAACATCAATTATGGTAGTTAGAAAGGAAGCAATAACAATCTTTAAAGTTCTGACATTGAAAACAGATCAGGAAAAGAAAGACTCCAACAAATGGACAGTCTTATTATGGACCCAGGCAAACGAAACGACGCAGAATATAGGTTCATAAAAAAAAATACAATAATAATATTATAATAAAATCATATATATGTATATATAAAAAAACAGAGAACCATGTGAAGAAAATATAAAAATATGAATAATAGGAAAACCTTTTTTTTTGTTATTTTTATTTATTTATCATCATGTTGGCGATTTGGCTCAAAGTTTCACAATGTAAAATGAAAAAAAAAAATTATAGAAAATAACAAAAACTGAAATAACAAATAAAAAATTAAATACAACAAATAATCATTAAATACTAGTAATAAAGACAATTAATAAACATAAGGCATAACCAAACATATATAGGCATTAGATAAAACAAATAAACAAACATAAATAATTATTAGACTAGTAATAAGGACAATAATTTAAAATGGTTTTAATAAAAAAATTATGTTATTTCTATATACTAGTACATTTATATTATTATTTTTTTTTAATTTTATTTATTTAGTTTTGTACCCCATAGCGATGGTGATTTGCATTATTAGGATGATATATTTACTCCTTCATGTGCTTACCCTTTTTTTTTTTGTATTTTTATATTATGGAAAATATTTCTTTAATATTTGATTCTTTCTCATATCCGTGCTTTGTCCAAAGAATATAATAAAAGTTGACCCTTTTAAATCTTTTTAGGTAAGCTGTAGACTTATTATATTTTGTTTTATATGTTTTTGTAAATGTTGATGTGTTTTAGATATGTTAGTATTTGTGGAATATATTGGCTGCTGTCTGGACATCATGTTAGGAAAATCTAACATGATGTCCAGAGATCTCATCGCCTACATGTACCCAAGGCTAAATCGGAAAAAGACAGGTAATCTATACAGACCTGTAAATACTACTAAATAAACTAACCTTCCTTGACTAAACGTAAAAAAACAAAAAAAAAAAACAATACCTGACCATTGAGCTTCACAAAACAGAAGCTTTTATACAAGGTCTCGGTAAAACTATGTGTAGCCTTAAAAATGAGGCTCTCCCACCGAATTCGCTTACCAAGTGTGCAGACGAATATAACTACGAAAAAATTTGACAATAGGCTCATGTAGATTTGGCTGTTTTTGGGTTAGCAATTAATATAATAACTGAAAGTGAATTGAAGAAGCTGCCATGGATGCATATTTTTGCTTAACAATACATGAAGTCAAATGTCTCTTTCATTCCTTAACTATTATTATTTAATATTTGAACACTAAGTACACATTTAATTATACTAGGGATTCATGATACACGTGAGTGGTTAATATAGCTCATAGCATCACAAACTCGAACCCCTAAAAAAGACACCAGACTCTGGCTTGCGTCAAATTATTTGAAATTCGATGAAGTAAAATTGAAGTGATCGTACTTCTTTGGAACTTGCTAAGTTGAGGGGGTCATTATAAATTTATAGAATAAAGAAAACATCATTTCGCATTCTTTAAAATGAATACAATATTTGCATTATTTATCATAAATAGCATTTAGTTTACTTGCTTTGCTTTACTTAAATTATTTACTCTAATTTTGCCCATTCTTATAGGCTGATATGAGACACTAAAATTATGTTATGAATTTTTAATTTATTAATTTTACAGGTGTTGATTTATATCAAACGGGTAATGTTTTTAGTACTCGATTACTGTGATTTCTATTTTTTTAAGGAGGTGTCATGTGACGATTTTAGTACCTTATTTTTTAAACAAATATGTTACAAAAATAAGAAAATAATTTGGAACAGAAATAAATATTCGTTATCCCTTTGCAGGAATCCGAAATCCCCGGATTTTGTAATTCCCCAACATAAATCTGTCTTGATATATGGCTAAATAATAGTTCCGAGTGGGAAACTAAGTCCATCTATCAGATATCGGGTGACTCCGGAAAAATTTGTTTCAAATTAATGTCATTGATTTAAAATGTTTTATGTTATTCTAATTTATGTACGTGGAAGAGATACCAATCACTAACAAGTTCTTCTTCTCCGTAAAACTTAGATTTTTATTTTTCATTCTTTTCAGGTTTAATGACTGCGGCGTTTAAATTACTTTTTAATCTTTCTTGGTTAAATTCTTATTCATTTAATTAATAAAACTGTTGGCAATGTTTACTGTTTTAAAATAAAATATTGTCAATATTAAATTAACATGTTTATTAGGATAAAAACTCATTTTTACTATGAGGATGTTAATTTAAATAATGTAACCCAAGCTCCAAGTTTGCGAAGCTTTTCCGCTCTTCGGTGCCAAGAAATTAAAAAAAATCAAAACGTTATGATCCCAAATAATTTATAGAATTTCAATACTGTCTTTCACTTTTGGTTCTTAGGACAGCAAAAGGCTTTTGGAATTTGGAAAAGTTTTCTTTCTTCGGAGAATTTAACAGTTTATTTAAAAGGCGAAATCACAGGTCGGTTGATATCATTTTTTAAAAAAGTGGGTTAACCTGGTGAGGTCCATTCTCTGTCCTGCCAATATCACCTCGTTCCTTTAAGTTTCTGAAGGTCCATCAAAACTCAGGCTATTAAGGTATAAAAAAATTAGAGCGTGATAGAATTTGAGCAAGTGTTTTACGTATATCAAGTTCAAACATTAATTTAATCATATTTACTACAATACATAATTTATATTCGTTTAACGAGTCAATGATTAATAAAGTTTCGAACGAGCAGCAGGAATAAAATACATAGTTACCTGACATCGCACAAATAATTCCTTTAGAGTCCAAGAAATCGATCACCAACTTTTTGTAAACTTGATTTATGACTGAGGTAGTTTTTAACATTATTTGTATAGCCTATTACATTTATTGCATTTAAGAACTCAATGTAGTGATAAAAGATTATTTCCCAATATTGTACAAACAGAAAGGAGAGTTAACCCCTGCTCTAGACAAAACGCTTCTTTCTTGAGTACTTCCATTCTCAATGGCTCTGTTTTTACTTCACATACATTATTATAATCAGTTTCGAGACCAGTATCGAGTATCAGTCAGCATCGAGATGTTGATGAGATGCAGAATGGCCATGACCCAATGGACTCAGACGAAATCAAATGAGAGTGTTCTAAGAAGATGAAATGAAAGGAGACAATAAAAGCCCTTGAAGAATGGATATAGAAATTGTTGGAGCATTCGTTTGGGCAGGACCATTTCATCATTAGTTTATTTGAACTATTGTCAGATCTGTTGGAAGGCGTCGTCATTACTAGCTGATCGTGGAGTACACATGGGATTCGTTTTGTCTGTTTGATTGTTGTACTGTATAGTTGTGTATAGTATTATGTAGTCTAATGGTAAGTTTGGATTTTTATGGCTTAAATTAAGAAGACTGTGCAGGCGAGCTGTTCTTCAAGATGTAGTCTTAGGTTAATCTAATCCAGTTTTCCTTTCAGAAAACTTAACCCGAATTTTTAGCAGATTTCCCTTAAGCTATTGAGGTTGTTCTCATGACGGAATTTTCGAAATTTTTCTTCAAATGTCCATCGATCCTACCTAGTAGATGACGAAAATGAGGTCCTTTCAAAGCTGTA